>CM029792.1:628125-1256250 GCA_017562165.1 Ectropis grisescens | reverse complement strand
ACAAACATCTAGGCATCCAAACTTTGGTATTAATAATATTTGTAAGATTGGCCCAATTTGAGAGATAGGCTAGTTTTTTATATCGAATTATTGTCTTAATAATGAAAGTGATTTTTAATCTTGATTATTGACCGTAAGTTTCATAAGTCTCAAACAGACGGCGCCTCAAATTATATAAATTCTGTATAATATTGTTTGTCTGTATTTTCCACACATATTCCTGACTAAGATCTACGTGATCCTAATTGCAATCCGATCCGATCAGGAGTTCCGATGTGATTGAACAATAAACATTAACATTTATTAAATTAGTAGGATTTACGTCTTTTTTTGTATGTCCTGAAATATTGCCCTTCAAACCGGAACACAGGAGATACTTCTCAACATTTTATTAAAGCACATAACGCACAGAATAAATACACTTCACAGAGCTAGAATACTTGGCGGTAGAATAACTGTCGAAACGCTTGTTACTTCCCAGGCGGTCCTTCCAAAGTAGATAATAAAACATTGAGATAATATTGACCCGCGGCCTAACACAAAGCCCCGTTGTTCCACTCCCGGTGTCTCGCGGTGAAAGTCGCGTGATGTAACATGTAGCAGATTGATAGACACCTCATAACAATGTATATGAATACGTTATAGATGCGGAATTATCGTCCGATCGAGTAGATCATGTCCGCTTGTTACATGATTGTCCAAAAAATATCCCACTATTCTAGTAATATCTTACTAAATACCGATGTACGAGTATAATAAAGGCGAAAGTTTGTGAGTGTGTATGTTTGTTCCTTCTTCGCGTCTAAACGGCTAAAACGATTTTAGTAAAATTTGGTATGGAATTAGCTGACACCCTGGAATAACACATAGGGTACTTATATAAAATCTTATATTATCGTATAAATTCAGTGTAAAGCAATGGCTTGTCGAGCAGGCGTTCTACAAGTACTCGGAAATGATGAAGTTGAAATTAACTTCACTTTAACATAATGTAATTTTTTACTATGTGTACTTATGACATTGTTATTTTAATTCTTTATGTGTCTGAAATCTATTTTAATTTATTGTATTTAATGACATGGTGATTTGAATTATTGTGTGACATTTTGATTTTTTTTTTTAATTGAAACTATCCTACTATGGGTTTATATGCTTAATTAATTACATTTTGTGTAATTCTTTAATATTGAATTTTGTGACGTGTAAAATTTTTTATGAATAAATATGATTATGATTATTATCCTACAAAAATAACGGGAACTACGCGGGTAGCACCGTGGGGCGCTGCTAGTGAAGCATAACGCGAAAGATTGTTAGGACCTTGAGAGACCTGGTGCTCTCGAAAGATTGTTAGGACCTTGAGAGACCTGCTGCTCTCGAAAGATTGTTAGGACCTTGAGAGACCTGGTGCTCTCGAAAGATTGTTAGGACCTTGAGAGACCTGCTGCTCTCGAAAGATTGTTAGGACCTTGAGAGACCTGCTGCTCTCGAAAGATTGTTAGGACCTTGAGAGACCTGCTGCTCTCGAAAGATTGTTAGGACCTTGAGAGACCTGCTGCTCTCGAAAGATTGTTAGGACCTTGAGAGACCTGCTGCTCTCGAAAGATTGTTAGGACCTTGAGAGACCTGCTGCTCTCGAAAGATTGTTAGGACCTTGAGAGACCTGCTGCTCTCGAAAGATTGTTAGGACCTTGAGAGACCTGCTGCTCTCGAAAGATTGTTAGGACCTTGAGAGACCTGCTGCTCTCGAAAGATTGTTAGGACCTTAGACCTGCTGAGAAGACCTGCTGCCTCGAAGAGGTTGTTAGGACCTTGAGAGACCTGCTGCTCTCGAAAGATTGTTAGGATCTTGAGAGACCTGCTGCTCTCGAAAGATTGTTAGGACCTTGAGAGACCTGCTGCTCTCGAAAGATTGTTAGGATCTTGAGAGACCTGCTGCTCTCGAAAGATTGTTAGGACCTTGAGAGACCTGCTGCTCTCGAAAGCCTATAATAGTGTTTGCGAGTTCTTAACTGACGACCTTAGAAATTTCGAGGATGGAAAACTTGTTTCTTGACTGTGGAAAAAGACACTTCGGTACAGAATATTATTAATTCTAAATTGCAATCCCCAAATGGGGTACGTTGTGTTACGACCTGTATTAATATTTATCTGTATTTGTAATCCTGACTATCTGTAACATAATGAAGCAATAAATGTTTGAGTATTGAGTATTGAATATTTACCTATTATTCTTTCACGGAAAAACTAGTAAGGGAATTTTGCCATAATAATGGTCACTATAATGGTCTGGAATAACATATGGCATCGAAGACTATGCGCGTGAAACTGCGGGAGCTAACAATTATCTTATAATCTTAATATATATAAATCTCCTGTCACGATGTTTGTCCGCGATGGATTCCTGAACTACTTAACCGATTTTAAATTAAATTGGCATACCGTGAGCAGTCTGATCCAACTTGAGAGATAGGATAGTTTTTATTTCGATTAATAGTCTTTTTATGACAACAACCGAGCGTAGCCCGAACGGGACTCTAGTTGTAATATATTTCGTTCAATATTAAATATTTTTTAATATTAAATAAAAAAAAATTAAGTCACACAGTTCACTAATTTTATACAAATAAACGTTTAAAACTTACGATGTATGCAAAAAGCATTCCTCGATTTTGTTAAAACTCCGCCTCTGAAGTAATGTATGGATTCACCCCGCTCCTCACCAGACAGGTTAATATTGGGGTATATTAGGAGAGCTATGTCACAAGTTTGCGGCTTGGCCTCAAATACCTACACAAAATTTGCTACCAGCTCCCGGAATAAATGATGTTTGTGATATTTCCCAGCGGTGCCAGTTTATACGAGTAATAATAAGTAGGATTAGTAAAGATGTTTTTCTTTTTATAACAGGCAGAATATTTTTATCAAAATGAAAATACAATAAGATCTATTCTACATACCTATATACCTAACTACTTACACTAAGCACATCTGAATTATCCATGGTCTAAAGATAATCAAGTTGCTCAAGCCCTAAACCAGTCCATGTCCGGCATGCTGGCGCATTACCACGCTAAATGGTAATGCTTCTATGTAAGGATGTTAGAGAGTAATGTTTCCTAGCGGTGACGGCATCGTTCGCTGCAGCGTTGATTTATTTATATAGATATACGATAATACTTTCATAGATAAAGTCAATTCATTATTACACAAAGTCAACACAAAAAAAAAATACAAAAACACGTAACAAAATAAATTATGTTACTGGTCAAATACTCTCACGCGCCGAGGTCACTCAAAGGTCCCCATAATTGTGGCCGCATTCCCCCGCTAAATCGCCATGGAAATCCACTGAACCAGATACTATTATAGATAGATAGATAGATAAACTCTTTATTGCACTTAACAAATCAACTTACAAAACAAACAATCTTAAAAATATAGTAGCAAATGGCGACCTTATCGCTAAAAGCGATCTCTTCCAGGCAACCGTGGTATGGAAAAGGAGTTAAACCATAGAAAGACGGGAGTAATCAATTAAAGAGTAAATTGATATCTACATAATAAAATAAATAAGGCACTAATTACCTATTTACTAAAATATAATAAACATACATTCTAATAGTAATACATACTAATACATAAATAACCATATTTTCATATACTAATACATATGCAATGAATGTAACAACACCGTTAAAAGAAGAAAAAATGTATAAATATACACAATATCAGCCTCAGATTTCAGCATGCCTTTGCCAAATAGTGTTTTTGACTTGCGCCTTAAATACAGAGAGTGACGGAGCTTGTCTTATTTCCACAGGCAAGCCATTCCACAATTGAACTGCTTGGAATGCAAAAGATTTGCCGTAGAAAGTTTCACAACGTGCAGAGGAATTATACTATTAGGAAGGTCATAATGTTAGAGGGTAATGTTTGTGTTGTTTCCCAGCGGTGGGCAACAGCGTCGTGTCTCGTTCGCCGTGGCGCTGATGCATGACCCTGAGCTACTCATCCTGGACGAGCCCACGGTGGGCGTGGACCCGCTGCTGCGCCAGTCCATCTGGACGCACCTGGTGCGCATCACCTCCTCGGGGGACAAGACCGTCATCATCACCACGCACTACATCGAGGAGGCTCGGCAGGCGCATTGCGTAAGATATTTATTTTATTTTCCAAGTAAAACCTTTTATTTGTCGCACCACATACAGGTTTTTCGTGTGCTGTGAATTGAATTCATCACGCTCGTAAGTGAAAGAAATAAGCTCGACTGCTGAGTGTGTGTGTGTAGAGCAAGGAACTGCTGCTTCTGTCTGGTTCTCAGATTGAAAACCTCCTGGCTCTCAGATTGAAAACCTCCTGGCTCTCAGATTGAAAACCTCCTGACTCTCAGACTGAAAACCTCCTGGCTCTCAGATTTAAAACCTCCTGGCTCTCAGATTGAAAACCTCCTGACTCTCAGACTGAAAACCTCCTGGCTCTCAGGTTGAAAACCTCTTGGCTCTCAGATTGAAAACCTCCTGGCTTTCAGATTTAAAACCTCGTCTGGCTGCTGTCACTGTCTTTTTTTGTAATGTTTTTTTTACCTCCGACCAAAAAAGGGGTGTTATAAGTTTGATGTCGATGTCTGTCTGTCTGTGTGTGTATATGTCTGTGGCACCGTAGAGCTCAAACGGGCCATTTCGATGTGTTTTTTTATTATTTTAAGGTTAATAACCTTCCGTTCCGTAAATAAATCAATATCCGTGCGGATGTTCTGAGCTATATTTGGTTAATATCGATTCAAGATGGCCGCCTCCACAAAATGGCTGACAAAATATTTCTTCACAACTCCCTCAATATGGGTATCAAATAAAAGGGCTTGGCTAGTAGTATACTATACAAAAATTAAAGCTAGGCGGGTTGGTGGATGACGTATGAGTTCGAATAGGTATGTTGGTTTGCACGCTATTGCTTAGTGTTAGAGTTACTGGCAAACCGTTGATTAGTACTTCTTGTTCATAAATTTCAGTAAAAAGTATGTAACGGTAAATTTAGATGTTTTCTTACGGTCTTAGGCAACTAATACCTACCGTTATTTCTTAATCCATTGAAATCTCGAAGCTTTGCAAAAACACTGCAAAAAACTTGCATTGGCAAAAAAGATTTCTATCGTCGAATGATCATTTTAGTACTTACCTGAACTGAACTAGCGTTCAAACAAATAAACAAACTCTTCAGCTTTGTAATATTAATATAGATTAGTATAGTAAGTAGTGGGTATCTTCAAAAATAGGAATATTTCTTCTAAGCATCATAAACCGCATCACCGCCTTGCACCAGGTATGATAGCGGTCTGGTGCAAACCTGTTATTATTAAAAAAAACATAATAATTCCAAAGTATCTATCGTCGTCGTGAATAGATATATATGTTTTATAAATCCATATATTACTATCATTATCATGGCACCAGTGATCGACCCACGACGCTCACTAATGTGTTCCAAGCAAAGAGTTTACATATACTACATAAAGAATTGGAACAAACCCTTTACATCAAAAGCACGGGTCTGATCGCTCTTGCCTTGTCGCTCTTGTGGAAGTGTCATACTTTTGTCGCGCCACATCACTCTGTTGTCATAGCAAGTAGGTACTTAGTAGTATAGTCATCTGCTTACGATTGGTACAAAGGAACCGTGCGGAAAACCAGATCTATTTACTTATTCTATCTAAGGTTTTAAGCTTCCAAGGCTTTCGAGGAAAGACCTTGTTATTGTTCAAAAACCCCAATTCTACCGACATACGACGCTGCGTGGGTCGCTGCCTTCACTGCCAACGATGTCTTACGTAACAGACGTCTCATAAAATACTAGCAGATATACATATAAATAGATTTGAAGTTCTGTTTGTTAATTCCGAATGAATAGCTTTTTACTAAATGTGTTTGGAATTTACGATAGGTGCGTAAAAAATAATTAAAATGTTTTTCTGCCTATTTGTTTCGCGGCTAATCTCTGAAACGGCTGGACCTATTTTAATAGGACTTTCATTGGTAAATAGAGTTGATACATAAAGGAGTAACTTAGGGTACTTTAAATTATGAATTTTTACAGACAGACAGAAACACTTTATTATGCACACCAGAATACATATCGATACCTTAATTCGCAAAACGAATAACTCCGTGGTAGCATTTCACAGGGCCACTAAACCAACACTGAAATCTACTGCATAATTGATATTTAATTTCTTTATTTAATTGTTTATTAGATTGTAAGAAATACAATTTTTAAACTTATGATGCTTAATTTTTTTATTAATTATTTTTTTCGTGGACCTGTGAAATTTGGTATTACAGAGTTTTTCGTTTTGCAAATTAAGGAATCGATATATACCGTGAAAGCACCGAAAATATCTTATAACTAGTGCCATAAATGACATTTTTAAGGCAGAATATGAAGTCAAATGTGTCAACTAAGTATTTTTAAGGGTCTTTAATGATCACATTGATCAGGCGTTCTCAGATTAGAATCCAGCTTAGAAACCGTAAGTAAATTGCCGACTTCATTATTCCCCGAGAGAAACAATCTATATAGAACTTTTCAACGTCAGAGTGACTGAAGTTATTTTTTAGGTCAGCGTGTGTCTTCGGCCATACCTTCGCTTACCATCAGGCGAATTAATAGTCTAACGCGGACCTAAGCGTAAGCGTAAGCGTAAACGTAGCGTGCTTTGGCGGGGCCCCGTATAAAAATTTCTTTAGGGGTTTATCAAGGGTAAAAATTGTTCGCAAATAAAAATGTTTGCATGAAACTAAAAGAAATATTTTTTTCATCGTAATTATGTATAATTTTTGAAAGCACGCTTTATGCGGAATAAAAGAAATTGCTTATTTGACTTTTATCATTTCTGAAAATAAAATTCATTCATTCATAATTTAAGAGCGACGCTCTTGTCGGTGGAGTCCCTTCCATGTACTTCTACACTCCGCCTTCTCCTTGACTTCCTGATACGACACTACATTTATCTTCTCCTTCACTTGGTTCATGTAACTTCTCCTAGGTCTACCTCTCTTCCTCCTCCCTTCTAATTTACCTTCCATTATTGTTCTAATGAAGTTGTCGTGTCGTATCAGATGTCCCAACATCTTCCCTCTTCTGTTTTCTAAAAACTAAAATTAGGAAGTTTTATTAATTTTTGCTAACGCACATTGGGGGCCCCCGTGACCCGGGGCCCCGTATAATTGATACGGCGGTAGCTACGCCCATGGACCTAAGCAGCGCCATAAAAAACAAATTTGCAAAACAAAAATAATAAAACAAAAATTGTGACCAATCTGGCCAAGCACATTATGCTTATTCTCGAAATCTGTCTTGGAGCACACCAGTTTACTCACGACGTTTTTCTTCGCTTTCAAAGCCAATATTCATATCAACCTAATATATTTGCACTTAGAACAATACAGAGGTTAAGACGGAATTTGAACCTACTGCCTCTTGCTTGTGAAATCCAACGTACTCGCAAAACTTATGATGAGTCATTCCCAAAACTCATTTGCTAACTTGATCTTGAGCAGGGGTCAAAGTTAAATCTATTTTGGAGCTGTATTGTACGTATTTTCATTAATTAGGGAAAGATTTCAAGGTTTTATGTGAAATAGTTTATAAGTGCATATTTTAACCGACTTCAAAAATTGCGGAGGTTCACGATTCAATTGTATGTTTTTGAAGTGGAAACTTCTTTTGGCGCGCCACATACGGTTTTTTCGTGGGCTGTGAATTGAATTCTAGCGTCAAGCTCGGGAATGATAAGAAATCTTGGGGTAAACTCGGGGCCATGGCATTTGGCCATGTAGCAATGCGTCAGCATTTCTCATTGGTTATGTAGAAATGCTGACGCACTTCTAGATGGCCTTGCTCATGGCCACGCCCTCCGGTTTCACCCGCGTAGTTTCCAAAGTAAGCTATCAAATTCTGTGTTATACGAGTCATATGAGTTATGATAAAACATCCAAACATAGAACAAGCATAGTCTCTATGTATGGATCCTCGTGTTTGCGAGACCGCTCTTCTACCACAGTAAAACATACAGTAAAATATCTTCATACAAACGTGCCGGTTTCGGTATGAATGTGTGCGTGCGCGCCGCGCGCCGTGTCGGCACGCGATTTCACGCACACGCTAGCATTATATAGGGGAATAAGGTGGCGGCAGTACGGGCTGTGCAGCGCGACTGAGCACGTGCGTACGTTACATGACCACTCGCGTTCGTCAACTCTCGTCAACCTCGCAAAAGTGACAACCCTGGGATCAACGCAAGAGTAGGCTAATAACTCGGCGGGTGGCCTTAGATAATCTACTGTTATATTTACTGTGCTTCTACCGTCTAACTGAATCGGCTTTAGCTTTGCTATTGCGATCTCTATCATTTCAAGCAGAAAGAAAAGAGAGAAGTATCAAACCTAAGACATTTTTCGTTCGGCGGTAGAGCCCCCCGAACTCACGACCAACCCCTTAGTGCCCACATTCAAAACAACCTGAACCCCGAGGTCACTAGACCACTTATCTCCTAAAGATAACAACAATACCTATTCATCATCATCATCATCATCAGCCGCAAGACGTCCACTGCTGAACATAGGCCTCCCCTCTAGATTTCCACAACGAACGGTCCTGCGCAACATGCAACCAGCGGTTTCCAGCGACCTTTATGAGGTCATCTGTCCATCTAGTGAGAGGCCGTCCAACACTGCGTCTTCCGGTTCGTGGTCGCCACTCGAGAACCTTTCTTCCCCATCGGTTGTCAGTTCTGCGAGCGATGTGGCCTGTCCATTGCCACTTCAGCTTTCTTACTCTTTGAGCTATGTCGGCCACTTTCGTTCTGTTGCGAATATCCTCATTACGGATTCTGTCGCGCAAAGAGACTCCGAGCATAGCTCTCTCCATAGCTCGCTATGTGACTTTGAGCTTCGTTATGAGGCCCACAGTGAAGGACCACGTCTCAGTTCCATAAGACATCACTGGCAACACTTCGTCTTTAGACATTGGGGTATTCTGGACTCAAAGATGTGCCGAAGTTTCCCGAACGCTGCCTATCCGAGTTGGATCCTTCGCTGAACCTCTTTGTCGAACATACCTATTCATACAAACATACAAATCTAGTATACAAATTCGAAATGACCGCAAAAATCTTGTTCAAATATACCGAATAATAAAACAAATATTTTCTGTCTGCACGTGTTCATTATGAATTAATTTTATTTTAAATTTTATTGAAATGTTTGGCTTACAGGAAATACCAGTTGATTCGTGGAAACAGCGTCTTATTCTCCAAATGATAAACCTATCACTTTTCTATGGAATAGGCATGATGACTTGAAAAACTAACTGCATAGTCCGTCAGTTACATTATAAATATATATTGTACTTGTATTTGTTTGTTTGTTTCACAAGCAAACAATAACGAAGATACAGTAAAATCTGGACTGTGATGTACCAAAAAAAACTTCAAAATTGGCGGGGCTTATCGCGTAACATACCTACATACAAAAAAAAACAATTGAGGAATTCCTCCTTTTCTAAAGTCTGTTAAAAAATAACTTAACAAATATTTAATCGCTTCTTACGCAAACGTCTTATTAATAAAACACTATTTGTATAGGCTACGTATACGTCGGTGCCAAGCCCAACAAAATAAAGTTTTTATATCATAAATAAACAGCTCACTTACTTAATTTGATGAAATTCCCACACTAAACATAAAACGTAAATAAACCTAAAGAACAATGACGTAAACTTTATGATTAAAATTTAAAATATTTAATATTAATTCTTGAATGAATGAATCTTTTCTATCTTGGTTTGTTCATATTCTTGAGCGGAGCTATCCCGCTCAAGTTTCACGTGGCGAGTTTAGGTACCAACTATTTGGCTTAACATTGAAACTGACTTCAAACCTAGCAATACGTAGCACATAAAAATAATAGTATTACATTCATTACAATACTATTAGACTTTCCTAGGAGGCGTTTCAATTAAAACTTTACTAAACTATTTTGTATTTTTTAGTTTTTGAAGTTTTTTTTGTACCTAGTTAAAAAAAATGGTTTTACAAATATTAGCTGACCCTGAAAGTGTTTAAGATATATTCTGCAATATAAATTATCCGGATGAAATGCCAAAGCGACGCAACACTTTCTGTAAATCGCTACACGTAAAGTGACAGACAGTATATAATGCCAGTCGTACATATAGACGTATGAGTAGTAACGCATACTTTTGTTCTATCATGAGCTAAGCCACTGAGTGCACACCAACTACGCTAAATCTGTAGGTACTAATATTATATAGCTGAAGAGCTTATTAATTTGAGCGCGCCAATATCAGGGACTATTTGACCGATTTTAAAAATTATTTACTAAAAACCTTTGGATTTTTACGTTGTCCCTGCGCGCTATGGGCGATATATGAGCCACGGGGGAAGCTGGGCGGACCGCTAGTGTAAAATAAAATAACAGCAACAGTCGCCGTTGCCGAAATGTAGTGGTAGTAAATGTAGTGATTTTTAGTGGTAGGACTCTTAGCAGAGTCCGCCTGGGGAAGTAACTTTTGCCAGTTATTCTACCGCCAAACAGTAATGGGCAAACATTACCGTGTTCCGGTTTAAAGGGCAATGTTACCAGAGAAATTACAGAGCTTAGATATATAACATCTTAGATCTCTGGGTGACGAGCGCAGTTGAGTGTTAGGTAATGATTTGGACTCTTCATGTTCCAGTAGCTACGTGCTGTTATGTGGCAGGCATGTTGCTTACCATCAGGCACAAGTTCTAATCGTCTCGTCACTCTTTATTATATATCAAGCACGGACATGGTGTGCCTTCGGGGGGAGACTTTCATCACCAATTTCAACCCCTTAAAACCTTTTCTTCGTATCAAAAAGTATCCAGCCTTTTCTCGCGCTTTAAATTTTACAGTAATTTAGACATATAACAGGGATTACACGACTCTAGGTGGCCATTACCCAACGTACCATTAAATAATGATCAAATAGTTGTTATACTGATCTGTGCTATCTAAGGACAAAGTTAAGGTATGCAGAGAAGGACATTCCTGTTTCCGCGTGAGCTGAATTTCCATACTAATGTATAACGAACCGGTATGATCGTTCGAAAACTATACGTAACCTTCTGTGGTGTCAGCCTGTCAAGTCCATGGCTTTTATTGATTTGGAATTCATTTATTAGCCGCCATGTTTAAGACATAACTTTTTGTAGTGGTAGAACTAGTTTACAGAGTCCGGCTGGGAAAGTAACACATTTTTAAATAAATACACGGGTAACTCACGTAATCACGTTTGATATAGTCAGTCCAGTCCGACTCAAGTTTCGATCGCAACCGGCGATCTGTTTCAAGGAGAGTGCGCGCGCGTGTTCTAATCTCGTTTAGCACTGCGGGCAGTTGCGACGGGTAGTTATAACTTGATTCGGACTGGACTGACTATATCAACCGTGAGTTACCCGTGTATTTATTTAAAATGTGTAATAACCACGTTAGTTATCGTACCACACTTTTATTAGTTACTCCACTGTCAAGCAGCATATTGAGGTAGGTTGTGAAGAAATATTTTGTCCGCCATTTTGTGGAGGCGGCCATTTTGAATCGATATTAACCAAACGTAGCTAAGAACATCCGCACGGATATTAACCTTCAATTAAAAAAACGCAACGAAATCGAGCCATCCGTTTGAGCTCTACGGTGCCACAAACAGACACACACACAGACAGACAGACATCGACGTCAAACTTATAACACCCCTTTTTTTGGTCGGGGGTTAAAAGGTCGTTGTTTAGAGGCTTGGAATCCGTTGTGTACTACCTACATGGCTCAGGTCTCAAGTTAACTCTTGCTCGTTATATCTATTAAAAGTCTCATTTAGAATAAATGTTTAACCTCCGCTAATATGGCACACAATAATTAATTAATTTAATTTGAAGTCAAAGAGTTTTTTCAGTATATGTAAAAAGGGGGAGCGCTAAAGAATAATTTACTCTCAAAGTGCAGCAGACAAAATAAGTTTGGGAACCCCTGGTCTAATCGATCGTCTTCTTCCGCAGATCGGTCTGATGCGCAGCGGGCGACTGCTGGCCGAGGAGTCTCCGCAGGCGCTGCTCACCATGTACTCCTGCATCTCCCTGGAGGACGTGTTCCTCAAGCTCTCCCGGAGACAAGGTACGGTATACTCGATACACTCCAGCGAAGTTTTGTATCTAATCATTGTGTCTCTGAAAACCAAACAGTCGAATTCAATAGAAGATCTTGGGTTGTTAGGGGGCAGAGGCTACGAGGTTCCTCTCAGAATTAGGGCGAGGCTCAGGGAGAATACGGGTGACTCCCGCTCCGGCGCGTTCCTGGAGCAAAGGTTCGCCATTGCCATTCAGCGTGGGGAGGAACGCAATTTTCTTAACGTACCATTTTTAAGTGAAAACTTCTTTCTACTATTATTTTTTTCCATAGATAGATAGATAAACTCTTTATTGCACGTGATTTGAAAACAAAGAATAAAAATATACAAAACTTAAAAAACAAAGTAGCAATTGGCGGCCTTATCGCTAAGAGCGATCTCTTCCAGGCAACCGCAGTATTGAAAAGGAGAAGTTGAAGAATAAGAAGACTGGGAAGTACAAATAATGAGTGGAAGAAACTTACAGTTTTATAATTTTGAAAGTTAACTCCAATAATAATATATAAATACAATACAATACTTATAATAATATTTAAATTTAATTTAATTATAATAATACTATATAAATATAAATACAATACTTTTAAAATATACTATATCATAAACCTACAAATTAATAACTGCACATCCTAATACATATCATGTTTTACAAATGGAGACTTATATAAATTATGTACGATTTAAATAAGAGTGACGACTTCAACAAAATGATTATAATATAGACAAATAGATCTGATTCACCGACTTATTAAAAACAGCAAGCGATGGTGCTTCTCTGGTAGATAAATATAAATATATAAATATAAATATTGGTGGACAATTCACACACAACACCATCTGACCCCAAACTAAGCAAAGCTTGTGTGATGGCAGCCAGATAGCTGATATAATACTGATATAGTTTTAAATACATACTTATTATACATAGAAACACCCAGACACAGTGCAAACATTTGAATTCATCACACAAATATTTGCACTGGGTGGGGATCGAACCCACGACCCTCGGCTTTGCAGGCAGAGCTACTACCAACTAAGCCACTAGATACAGGCAAAGTGTTCGATAGTTCAGCAGCTTCATACAATGAGTCTGCAAAACTATGTAGTAAACATAGTAATTTTGTGTACAAAAATACAAAAATAAACATGACCACCCCATGTTGATCTTTGCACAAGCAAAGGATTCGCCCTATTTACTCTGAGGTAACACTTAACCAGCTCGATTGTCACAGTTTTAATTGTCTGTCCGCAACATGTCTCCCAACCAAGTTACGCTAACGAAGCAACTACATAATTGACGTGTAATGCGACGGATGATGCTATGAGGAAACGAAATACCAACCTGAGTTTATGCATACTGCATATATGAAGAGTTAGGAGATCCTGCTACGCACCACGCAGCGTGGCGTGAATGCGTATTCTATATGTTCTAACGTTGAAATTTGTAGTGGTAGAACTCTTGACAGAGTCCGCCTGGGGTCCACCTTTGCCAGTTATTCTACCGCCAAGCACTGTGCAAACATTACTGTGTTCCAGTTTGAAGGGGAAATGTTTCCAGAGAAATTACAGGGCTTAGAGATTTAACATCTTAGATCTCTGGGTGACGTGCGCAGTGCAGTGCTAGGTAATGATTTGGAGTCTTCGTGTTCCAATAGCTGCGTGTCGCTGTACTGTTATATGGCAAGCATGTTGCTTACCATCAGGCACTTGTCCTGCTTGTCTCGTCACTCTTTATTTAAAAAAGAACATACCTCCGTTTATATTTTCAAAGTGAAAATTATTTTGGCGCACCACACACATATTTTTCGAAGCTCATCGTCACGTTCGTAAATGAAAGAAATCTTCGAGTGAACTCTGTCATCTAGAAATGCGTAACCATTTCTAGATGGCCATAAGATTGCCTATGGTAAAATATTAATGAAAATGCAATGAGTTAGCATTTCTAGACGGCTATGGTCCCGAGTCTTCTAGCCATGGCTATCTAGAAATGCTAACGCATTTCTAGCATAGCAAGTATTATATATGTAGATATAAAAAAAACTTTGACGATAATACTTTGAAGATTTGTTCCAGACTTGCAGCGCCCTCTTGGGTTTACCCGCCAAAGTGAGCTATCAAATTCTGAGCTATATATTTTCACTTCTATCGGCAGTGATGATATGACTGCCAATTTTTAGCTTTAAGCTCTGTGTGATCTCTTCAAATTTAATTCTATTTGCGTCAGCGCACTAATACAACGAAAGGACACCGTGTTGATACATAACCTTACAAGTAACTAACGTAGGATAATCAAATTAATTGTATACTACTTTAAAAAAACCAAAGTACAAAATATATCGACAAAAAAAAATATAACCTTACAAATAACTAACGTAGGTTAATCAACTTAATTGTTTACATAAAAAACACTATCAAAGTACAAAATGTATCGTAAAAAGTCATAAAAAATCAACTTAAACAATCGAAGTTTTTGTACAGAAAAAAAATTGATAAACCCATTTTTAGCCAATAATACGTTAATCGAAATCCTATGGCCATTAAGTAACCTAGCGATAACCTTCTAATGGTGAATATTTTAATTAGTTAACAAGTTTTATTTTATCGTTGAAACGGACATTTTCTTAAACAAAGTGTTTAAAAGTTATAAATAAAATATGTTTTCGATACGAGAGAGATAGTTTGAAAATAGAGACAAATAACTATTCATTGCATAACTCAAGACCAGTAAAAAAAAACTTGAGAGGTGTCAAGGGACACCCGGATGGAACGAAGTTCCTTTCGATTTATCGAGTGAAGGAATTATTATTATTATTTATTATTTACAAAAAACCTGTATACAACTCAACTCAACAAAAATAATCGTCGCGACACCACACTGTTCAATGCGAAATAGAAATGAAAATATCTGGCTTGCTTTCTATAAGAGAGAAAGAGACAGACAGAGAAACATGCGACGCCGCACAGCTTACAATAGCAAAAAGTGTCGTGACAACTTTTCGTAAGAATTTTTTCCGTCTAGTCCTTTCACAACGCGCGATAAGGAACTTCGTTCCAAAAATATTACTACTTAGTATTTAGGTACTTTTATTAGAGTTATATAATTGTTACGTATAGTTAATTTACAATAGTTCGTGTTCGCGGGTTGCTCACATTCTCTCTCTCCTCCACAATATCTTGTTCAACCCCTCACGTCCGCAATACCGCGTTGCTTTTTTAGAAGATTTTATATTTAATATGAAATCTTTGATTATTAGTATCACTCTTCAAAAAACATTTTCGCAACATGACTCAGCTAATTTATTTATATCTATTAATTTCAAATTATGAATTAAAATTAGTCCGTCACTTGGATTTAAACATAAATCGTTACAACCTAACAAACAAGTGAAAAAAATTTCACGTACCTATTAATAGATAAAACATTATGAAACCCTAAACCTAGATCGCCGCAGCAGCGGGGCAGGGTCCAAGCTACCGGTGACATCCGGTGGTTAGGGCTGCAGAGTGAGGAACCTCCTGACGATGCGCGCTGTGTCGAGGATGACCGCCTTTACAATAAATATACGAGTGGCATATACGAGTGATACCTATACCCATGCCCGGCGCACCCTGGACCAGCCGGTGTTCGCACCGGCTGACTAATCCTTCTACCACAGCAATTCAATGCATACAATGCGACAATAAATAATTTATTTATTATTACGTCTACTATTATTTATTTTCAATTATAGTGTTGCTAATAAATAATGTTTAATTTAATGAGAATGGATATAAATCTAGAAATAAACTATTTCTTTTCATTACGAGTACCATGTCGCTGACGTCTCTGACGTCAAACCGTGATTACATTTTAAACTTTAAAAAACGCGGTAAAAAAGTTTTCACTTCAAAAACTGCGTCTTTAATAAACACTACTAATATTTTAAATGCGTAAGTTTATATGTTTGTTGCTCAATCACTTCGGGATGTTTGAACGGATAACGTTGAACTTTAGAAATGAAATAGACTCTTGTTTGGAATAACACATAGGAAAATACTTTTCATCACAGGAAAAACACGAGAACGGAAACGTGGGTGAAACCGCGGGACGCTGCTAGTCCTACTAATATTATAAATGGCAATGTTACAATGTTTATTGCTCAATTACGTCGGAACGCTTCAACGGATCGGGTTGAAATTTGGAACATATACAATATAGTCTGGAATAATACAGGATACTTTTCATTCCGAGAAAATTACTGGAACGGGAATTACGTGGATAACTAGAAATGACGGGAACTGCTAGTAAATAAGTAAATATAGGTAATAATTAAGCTTTAAAATGACGTCGTAAGTAATTATGACATGTACAAAAAGAGCAGGAAGTGGAGATGGTTACAAAAACACTTCGTTACTTGTATCTACCTACCGCCATTAACCATCTACAATGTCAACAGCGTATATAAATAAATAGTAATGAGACGAGTAGGACATATGCCTGATGGTAAGCAACATGCCTGCCACATAACAGCAGAGTGACACGCAGCTATTGGAACATGAAGTGTCCAAATCATTACCTAGCACTGCACTGCGCTCGTCGCCCAGAGATCTAACATGTTATATCTCTAACCCTTGTATTTTTTTGTGGAAACATTGCGCTTTAAATAATGGAACACCGTAATGTTTCCACACTACTGCTTGGCGGTAGAATAACTGGCAAAGGTGCGGTATTTCCCCAGGCGGACTCTGCCAAGAGTCCTACCACTACTGAATTATTTACTAACCACTAACTAATTACAGTAACAACAATAACTAGGATCATCCCACAAAATTGAGAACACAATTATATTATAGCCTGGAATAACACACACGAAAACGCGGGGCGCTGCAAGTTTCTTCCTCAGTCACGTCTAAGGTTTGAACCGATCGGGTGGAAATTTGGAATACTTATAGCCTGGAATAACATAAAAATATGTATTAAACATTAAAATATTAATATAAAATCTAATGATTTTTTTATTTACAGTGAAATATTTAAAAAATAAATCATTGATAAATTATATTTTTTTGCCGTAAACTCCACCAAATCTAAAATTACATTTATTTCTATAATAATTAAATAAATAAATATTGGTAGACAATTCACACACAACACTATCTGACCCCAAACTATGCAAAGCTTGTGTGATGGCAGCCAGATAGCTGATATAATACTTATATAGTTTTAAATACATACTTATTATACATAGAAACACCCAGACACAGTGCAAACATTTGAATTCATCACACAAATATTTGCACTGGGTGGCACAAATATTTGACAAGCCAATAGGGGAGTCAATTACTATAGTATTAGTACTTATTTAAATGACCTTGAAGTAATATACTCAAATATAAATAATTCTGTCGGAATAAGTCCACAACCCATTACAAGAATCGTAAAGACGGAACGTCGCATTGTGTCTTTGAACCAGATCGCGCAGTCAGGGCACGCAGAAACGGTGCACGAGGCTGAAGGACACTGGTTGTACTTTCCGTTACGTACAACTTGTACGCTGGTTTCACTACTAACTACACTATAGTAGTATAGTCTAGTTTTTAATCTTCTAATCTCAAGTATACTACACTCCGCGAGGCATAAGCTGAGCTTTGCATTTGTGTGAGTGTACATGGATAGTGTAGGTGTGACAACCGGCCTTAGGCGCGGCGCCATTCTGTCTCGCCGCGCTCCTGCCTGATTGGTGATCACTCACACTAATGCAAAGCTCAGCCTATACCTCGCGGACAAAATTTCAAGCTCCTGCCTGATTGGTGATCACTCACACTAATGCAAAGCTCAGCTTAGACCTCGCGATATAATAAATGCGAAAGTTTGTATTCAGGGTTGTTACGGATGCAAAAATGTAGACATCCGCGGATGCAGATGCGGATGCGGATTATTAGAAGTTCACATCCGCGGATGCGGATTCGAAGCGGATGCGGATGCGATGCAGATGCGGATTTTGGGATTTTAAAAGGATAATTATTTAAATTTTAAGTGTAAAATAAGTCCAGATATTGCTTTTTATTGGTGGCGACATTTCACCTAATATTTATATCAAAATATTCATTAAACACACAAAAAACTATGAAGTACACAGTAAACACTCACTGTAACTATAATTTATTGACAATGAGAAAAAACACAACAAACAAACCTGTAGGATCTTGTTACCAATGTGCGCCTTTCCATTCGACAGTTACTGAATGAAGTTAGTAATTACCAAAACAAACGCGAAGCACGTGCTACTCTGGCTCCGCCCACTTTCTTTACATGTAGTTACTTGTTGATGTGAATCTGCATCCGTAAAAACTCCGCATTGATTGATGCGGATGTGAATGCGGACGCAGATGTCTGAATTAATGCGAATGTTCCGCATTTGCGGATGCGGATGCGAATATTCGCAACAACCCTGCTTTGTATATAAGAAAGCAAGAAAGATGTTTGTTTGTAACTCTTTCAAGCAAAAAAAAATGTTTTTGCTTTAAAGCCTACTCTGAAAGGATCTAGATGGAAGATATAGTTTGTTTGTGTAGGTATGTTGTATGTTACATTGTCTTTGAGGTCCGTTTGTATCCTGTCATGTATGACGTGCAAAATTTGAACTTAATTTATTAAATATGAACTAATTGTACATTGTTTAAAATTAAAATTAGGCAATATATCCATGTCAGTAAAATGTTGTCAGTGACACGTTTGGGGGCATTTATCCGGCTGGGCTGCTTATGCTAACTCGGGCCGCGCGGCCAGTCGACAGTGCGTAGTTTCTGCGTACCCCGCGGCTCGGTGGATCGCGTGCCGTCCGTTTCGCAACGCACAATGCAAGGCTGCCGGCGACAGGGCGCGCTTAATGGCGGCGCCTTGACACGTGCGAGGGGAAGTGCCTCTCAACTCGAACAAACACTACAGCCACCAAATTGGACTTTTCCTCTTACATTTAACTATCTATGCCCCACTGTGTACCTCGCGGCTTAATAGTTTTTCATTGTAATCCATTTTAGACATGGTTCCGGTTTAAAGGGCAATGTTTCCAGATAAATTACAGTACCTAGAGATAAATGACTTTTTAGTTTTAGTAACAAGCGCAGAGCAGAGCAAAACTTTTTATGCTATTAATAAAGAAAAATCTACATAGATTTTAAACTTTCGGTATTTGTACTCGTTTTGTAAATGTTAAACAGGATTAATAACTATTTCTCTCTACGAGTACATCATTATTTCTTCTATCTATCTAAATCATTATTTAATTACCCACAACACAGGACATCCCTAGTGTGGGACGCAGGGTCTACCTCCAAATGAAGTTATGCGGTCACTATAATGTTATGTTGATATTAAGGTAATTTTATGTAACTTCATTTATGTCCCATGTACTTTTTGAAATAAACATTATTATTAATTACCTTTACGCTTTGGCAGCGTTCCAACTCGTTGTCGCTGGAATATGCGAGAATTATTCTCCTTTTTGTAAGCCGGTTAAAAATGTCCGTGATTAAAGATTAAGAAATTCGAGCGCGACATAACCTTGCGCGATCATTTCCCTTATATGCTGAATACACAAATAAGACGAAGTATTCGCGACGTGACTTTATTACACGTAATTACCGTCTCTGCTGGCCTCAGGTTGAGGCAGCGATCATTACTCTATGGAATATACATATTTATGTACGTGTACAGTAAACAGGAAACAGCTATGCTCCGAGTATGCATTTAGGTATGCTCTATGTATGTGCGTAATTTTAGAAGTTGTACTACTTTTGGCACGTTAGGGTAAAATGACGAGAGTGATTTTTTTATACATCATCACGAAAAACCGACACTTTGAATCTATTAAAAATTTGGTTTCGGTTAAACTAACTTTAGGTTAAAGTGGCGCTAAACTTGTTTTGACACTATTTGTGAAAACAGAGGCTTAGAGACAAAACTTTATAACTCTATGTGACGAACGCCGTGCAGTAGGTATTGGTTTGGACTCTTCATGTTCCAACAGCTGCGTGTCACTGTGCTGTTATGGACAGGAGTGTTGCTCTCCATCAGGCATATGCTTGTCTCGTCACTCTATACTATAAAAAAATGGCAGTCTTAGGAACTGACGAGAGAAGTGAAAACTTAGGTATAACTCAGAATTTGATAGCTTACTTTGGAAACTACGCGGTTTAAACCGGAGGGCATTTTTAGGTCGTCAATGGGAAATGCTGACGTATTTCTAGACTGCCAATGGCCATGGTCCCGAGTTTACCCGAAGGTTTCTTATCATTCCCGAGTGTGAAGCTAGAATTTAATTCACAGCCCATGAAAAATCTGTCTGTGGCGGTCAAAATAAATCCTCACTTCAAAAATGCTGCTTTTGTTGAGAACGTTTTTGAACGCATAAATGAAATCCTTAGTTCTCACATCAATGTTTAATTCAACTTTGGCAAGATTACTACGCTTACTCCAAGGTCCTACCTATATAAACGGTATCTTTTTCGTTCCAGGTCAAGCGAACCAGGTGGTGGAACTGAACGTGTCTGGAGGCCTGGGGCTGAACAAGCTGTCCCGGCGCGAGGAGGCGCCCTACGCGGCCGAGGACGGGCAGGTGCGCGGCCTCAACTTCCACCAGAGCAAGGAGGTGCTCATACTCGACAACGCCAACTCCAACTCCAACGGAGATGTGAGTCACCTTTTAAACTCATGTTTCTTTTATCGGAGAGTTCAATTTGCAGATGGTCATCAGTGACAGAAATGCGGCCGTGATGGTTCTTCCATCAGAGAGTTCAATTCGCAAATAGCCATGGTGAAGCCTCAATGATACTTTAATCGTCTGTGAAACTAGGTCTAACAACAGTTGACAATGTCAGGGACCATAGTTTGATCTCACTAGTCCCCAACGTGGATCGTATGCAGACACTTTTTGCTTCTGTTATCAAGAATCCCTCAATAACAAAAACAAAGTGGAAAAATTAATAGAAGTTATTTGTCACTTAGATACTCGAACCCTTATTTTAGGCACAACTTAGTATAGCGAGTCGTACTTTCCTTAGCATTCAGCGAGTATTTTCTATGTTACAAAATATAACTATAATATAATATATTATCTAATAAACGATAGTAGATAGTAAAAAAGTACCTAAATACAAATGTAAATTAAATACTCAGATATAATATAAAAATCATACGTAATGTATTTACAATTATGTGCTTGGAAGCTTCGAGTGACGTTCTTCATTGTTCGATTTTTACGAAGATGTGACGTCAAAAGTTCCCACTCAGCAAGGTTGATGATCTATTATTCTTTAACTTTGTCGATTTTTTAATATTTAATAAAATAAAAACTACCTGTCTCATATTATGTTATCTATACTCTACCAGATGGACTGCTTAGAATAGTATATTTTGACCCAGTCCAAAATATTATGAATAAAAATATACCCAGGCATCCTTATTTTCCATAGACCAATGAAAATAAAGATAATCAAGCCCACTACTAGTCGCAAGCGTACATGCCAGCATGTTGGCGGCATTACCAGGCTGAATAGCAATCCTAAATATAATAAATATATTGTATGAATGTTGTCGTTTCTCTTCCAGCTTCCCGGCAAGATGCCGGCCGCCGTGACGCCGGACTGCGACGACTGCGGCAGCTGCTTGAACGTGAGTTACAGATTTAAAAAATATCAAAAAATCTAGTATATACCTTCTTAAAATTCTATAATATACTATTTAACTAATACTATTCACAACAATATAAACTTAACATTACAGTTGTTTACTTCAAAAATATTTAAATGACAAAAACCTAATTACTACAAACACAAGTTTGGAAAAAGCACTGTAATAAGAGAATATTTAAGTTAATTTAATAAGACAAAATATGTAATATAGAAAAAGCATGTACCTTGGAGTCCGTGGAGGCTGTTTATATTATGAAAAAAAAAGAAGAAAAAAACACAAGTTTGGAGTCATCAATTTAGTCTCCGCACACGTCAAATCGCCGACAAAAATGCCCATCAGACTGGCGGCATTTCCCCGCTGTATAAAAATTTTATATAAATCACGCGTCTCATTGTATCCCCGATGTAATCCTAGAATTAAGTAGATCCTAAACTATTCAACTGATTTTATTCAAATTTGCACACGGCGTGCAGTTTGATTCGACAAAGAGGTCCAGCGAAGGATCCAACTCGGATGGGCAGCGTTCGGGAAACTTCTGCACATCTTTGAGCCCAAAATACACCAATGCCTAAAGACGAAAGTCTTTAACCAGTGCGTGTTGCCAGTGATGGCTTATGGAACTGAGACGTGGTCCTTCACTGTGAGCCTCATAACGAAGCTCAAAGTCACACAGCAAGCTATGGAGAGGGCTATGCTCGGAGTCTCTTTCCGCGACAGAATCCATAATGAGGATATTCGCAAAAGAACGAAAGTGGCCGACATAGCTCAAAGAGTAAGCAAGCTGAAGTGGCAATGGGCAGGCCACATCACTCGCAGAACTGACAACCGATGGGGAAGAAAGGTTCTCGAGTGGCGACCACGAACCGGAAGAAGCAGTGTTGGACGGCCTCCCACTAGATGGACAGATGACCTCATAAAGGTCGCTGGAAACCGCTGGTTGCAGGTTGCGCAGGACCGTTCGTTGTGGAAATCTAGGGGGGAGTCCTATGTTCAGCAGTGGACGTCTTGCGCCTGATGATGATGATGACGATGTGCAGTTTAATTCAACTTGAAAGATAATTTCATTGAAGTAAAAATCTCTTTTGGCGCACCATATACATATTTTTCGTGGGCTGTGAATTGAGTTTAAGCGTCGCGTTCGTAAATGAAAAGAGTGACGGGTAAACTCGGATGATCTAGATGGCCATGTTCCAGGCCACGCTCCGGTTTCCCCGCGTAGTTTCCAAAATGAGCTATCAAATCCTAAGTTATTGGTTTTCACTTCTATCGTAAGGCCTTATAACTGTCAATTTGTTTATTAATAGGATTTTTATGACAATATCCGAGGGAAGCCAGAATACCGGTAGTTTGGGTCGACGGTATACCCTAGTTTCTAAAAATTTTATAATATACTTTTTATAAAAAAAAACTTAGAAATTAAGAAGAGAAATAAATGCAGAATAATAATGAACTACCCTCTTCTTCTCTTCCAGTTCACATCTCGAGGCAAGATCAAGGCCCTGATCCAGAAGAACTTCCTCCGCATGTGGCGGAACATCGGCGTGATGCTGTTCATCTTCGTTCTGCCGGTCATGCAGGTCATCCTGTTCTGCCTGGCCATCGGACGCGATCCTAGCGGACTGAAACTGGTAACTATAAGATATCGCATAGTAAAACGGATACCTACCGACTCGTGTGCATCCAATTCATATGACACTATTCCAGCTTAGGAACTTAAAACTCACATCTAAAACTCGTTATCAACACTTTTTCGACGCAAATGAGGACATATCAATTAATACCTCAACTCAACCTACAGCCTGGCTGTAGGAGCGATGTTGTCAAATTCATTAAAAAATGTTAAAAGTACTTTTCATTAGGCAGACCTATATGTTGTGAGTAGCTACCTACATATTTACGATACTTACGTATTATATCCGCCAAATGGTTTTCACAGTTACAAACTTTGCTTACTTTGTGGCTATACATACATACTTACTCGTACATATTTATAGTGTGGTGTGCCCAGTACTTATTTATTCAACATTCGTTGCAACAAAAATGTCTAAACTGGGAGTCACGTTTTTTGTGACAGTCAAAATTAAAAAACTAATTTTAAGCAATGTAGGTACAGGCTATTATGGAACTTAGCATGTTTTTTTTAAATGAAGAGTGACGAGACGAGTACATGTGCCTGATGGAAAGCAAAATGCCCGCCACACAACAGCACAGTGACACGCAGCTATCGGAACATGAAGAGTCCAAATCATTACCTAGCCAGTGCTAGGTTAGTTGACTGAATTAGATCTCAGTGACTGCACTGCGCTCGTCACGCATCTAAGACGGTATATTTCTAAGCCCTGTAATTTCTCTGGGAACATTGTCCTTCAAACCGGAACACAGTAATGTATGCACATTACTTACATTGCTTGGTGGTAGAATAACTGGCAAAAGCGTGGTACTTCCCCAGGCGGACTCTGCCAAGAGTCCTACCACTACAGTTTCCCGGTACAGTTACTACAGTTTACGGTTCAGACTCTAACACTAGTGTCGCGTGTTCCAGGCGATCGTGAACGACGACGTGCGCCTCACGGACGGCGAGTGCATCTTCAACTCATCGTGCAGCATGAAGAACCTCTCCTGCCGCTACCTGCACCACCTCCGGAACCACACGGTCAAAGAGTACTACGCCGACCTGAGCTCTGCCCTGGACGCCGTGAGGGATGGCGAGGCTTGGGGCGCGTTGTACTTCAACGAAAACTATACCGACTCATTGGTGGCACGATTGGCGCTTGGTAAGTCCCGATTTTTTTAGGTCTTAGAAATTCGGCGTACAATTATACCGGGCCGACTTTGCATAGAGTATTTTGCAATGACTCTGCCTAAAAAACTACGAAAAAGCCGTCCGATTATCGCTTGGGGTAATAATTAAACAAATATCTAAATAAAATTACCTTTGTACAGGGCTAATTGCGCATAAAAAATTACAAAAAAAGTAGTTCTAGATGGACTAATACTTAATAAAAAAATTGGAAAACATCTTAAAACCTTCGAGAACAACTAATTGGGATAATGATAGAACACTCATCTTACTCAGTTGACTGTAGGGTCAACTTCCCCTACGTTGTGATAATCTGGGTCAAGGGCGGATCCAGAGGAGGGGTCATGGGGATCATGATCTAAATCCAGATACGCCAAGAAGCGTCACTCAATCACGTGACTACAATAAAATTGTCTATACACTTTTTGATTAATTTGTTGAATGATAATCAACCAAAATAAATGTGGGCATTCTGTATTGCCGAAATAAATGAAGCATTTGGTCTGCAGTGGGCTAAATAATTTAGCCTCTTTTTTTTAATAGTTTAGGCTAAACCGCTTAGCTGCTAAATAAAGGTACAGTTCTAAGACGGACCGCTGGCGCCGCCACAAACTACAGCTGGATGCTGCACGCGACACTAGCGTCTATTTAGTTAGTTCAATAGTTTCTATGCATCCCTATTAAATTGATTCCAAGCGCAGCAGCACTATTGCGAGTGGCCACGAGGGCCGTCATACACATATATATGTACATTTTCTCGCACAAGTGTACTGGAGTAACTGAGACATGCCACGGCGCTTTTTTTTAACTTGGTTTATACTTGACCGCCATCTCGTCTGATGTTAAGCGACTATGCGGTCTACGATGGAGCGTGTTTACCTAAAAAAAACGATTCACTCTCGATTTAAATCGCTTGAAAATAGAAGCAGCCGCAGCCGCAGTCGTCAACCGCAATGTCGCCTGCGGTCGCAGTCCATCTGGGACTCATACCTTTAGTCACATACAGCGATGATCACGGAACTTTGAATTTAGATCGACGGATTGATTGACAGTTCGTTTGAGTGTTTGTCTGTCTTGCAGCGGACACGGCCGACAACGAGACGATCACGTCGTCGGAGGTGCAGGTGTGGCTCGACATGTCCAACCAGCAGATTGGGCTCATGCTTAACCGAGACATACAGTTCTCCTACCGGGACTTCGCTAAGGTACGCTTCACTTTTATACTTAAAACAATAACATTAAAAATCATTTAGTTAGGGCCGCTTGAGCCCTTAAACAAAGTTATAGAATTTGACGACAAGATTGTAATTTCGCAGCGTTTCTTCCGCTTTATAACCCTCTGACAAATACACCAAACCAACAAGGTAAAACTCGGGACCAATCATAATAAAAGCGTCTTGTAACACAAAATCTAACCAATCAGAGTTAGAGGTAATTCAATGTTAGTAAAGCGTAAAGCATCTTGTGTTTTTGCAAAAACCCTATTACACTACACATACATGGTACATTATTTTCAGTAAGATTGAGAAACATCCATCCTGCCTATATCTAATTCTAATCCACCTTTTCGCAAATTCCCTAAATTTTTTGCAAAAACGCGATTCATCCAATCTTACTACGACATTATATAAATGTAAACTTTCGTGAATGTCAGATGCACTATTCCAGTTAACAAGTTAGTTCACTGAAAATAAACAACATTACGCAGGATTTTTATTACTAGCTGTACCCAACGAGCTACCCCACCCATCGAAAATTGGTCGTAGGTACCAACACGGAAACCTTCTTTGGATCACGCACAACTTTGCTAAAGAACATCAGATGTAGTCGTGGCCGTTACGCGACGTCAATAGTTACAATAGCAGCATTTTTCTACTACAGCTAAAAACCGCTATCATAACCGAGTAACTCGATCTCACGCAAAAACTCGTTCAAAACCGCCATGGAGAATAACTAAAAACCGACCGATGGAGAATGCCGATGGAGAATCCGACCTAAAAACTATTTATTAGAATAAATAGTTTCAGAAGCCACTATTACCAGCAATAGCAATCAATAGTTTCGAAAGCCAGAATGCGTAACGACCCATAGCTAATCTGATTATCAAATACATGGTTTACGATTCTGTGAAGGGTTAGGCCTACAGGCAAATATAAATTTTTATAAGATTTAATATTATCTTTTTTCATATTTATTACGAGATGGTCTTGTATTGCAGGACTTGCTAGAGACGTGCCACTACAACCCGAAGCTCGGCGACATCCCCATCGACTTCATGGACCCCATCTACGGGAACAAGAATCCCTCCTTCACTGACTTCGTCGCGCCCGGCGTCATCCTCACGTGAGTCACTACATCTTCTTGAAGTGAAAACTTCGTTTGGCGCGCCACAGACAGATTTTTCGTGGGCTGTGAATTGAATTCTAGCGTCACGCTCGGGAATGATAAGAAATCTTCGGATAAACTCGTAACCATCTCCATTGGCGATCTAGAAATAAGTTAGCATTTCCCATTGGCTGACTGACGCATTTCTAGATGGCCATTCTCATGACCACGCCCTCCAGTTTCACCGGCGTAGTTTCCTAAGTAAGAAGTAAGCTGTCAAATTCTAAGTTAGGTATAAGGTTTCATTTCTATCAGCAATCCTTATGAGTGCCATTTTTATACACTTTTTCCTTGACCTACTTACCTAGATACCTAATCGGGAAAAACCCACTCAGGCAACGCATTTCACAACATTGACGTTATTATCACAAAAGTAGAATACCTTAACCTCTTCATTCGAGGCTTTGAAACATCATCCATGAGACGATGTCCTTTTTTTTGAGCTAAGAGAAGACCGATAGAAAAAGGTGGTCTAAAGGTAATTGAAGGTCAACATTTCCGGATAAATAATTATATCCTATTGGACATTTTGTAAATTTGTATGGATTATGTATTTAATACCGCCTTGCCCTTTTTTCTATCGGGCTTTTCTTAGCTCAAAAAAGGGACATCGTTTCATGGATCGTTTTTTCTATCGAAATGCTCGTAGCTCGAAAAAGCGACATCATTTCATGGTTGATGTTCCAAAGACACGACCGAAGAGATTTGACTCTACTTTTGTGATAAGAACGTCAAGGCTGTGGAATGCGTTGCCTGAGAGGGTTTTTCCCGATAGTTACAATCTTTGTGTCTTCAAATCGAGAGTGAATCGGTTTCTTCTAGGTAAACACGCTCCATCGTAGACCGCATCATAGTTTAACATCAGGCGAGATAGCGGTCAAGTGTAAACCTATAAAAGTTAAAAAAAAATGGATGTTGTTTCAATGACTCGAATGAAGAGGTTTAGGTGCCTTACTTTTGTGATAGTAAAAACTTTTACTTTAACTACTTCGCGGTAGAAGTAAGTGGCTTGCTGTGATACATGTCTCCAGGCGCAGTCTGTAAAGATCTTACTACTATGAAATGAAAATGAAAAAAAAAATATTACCACAAAAATTACCAAGATATACAAGACAAAGGCAGAACAATCATATCGATTTTTGAATTTTTGTACACAATTATTAAAATAATATAGTAATATCCGTTGGTTTCCCACTAGGCAAGCCTGTATCGGGAAAACCAAAATCCAGAGGAAACAATAACAATTAGGCCAAGTCTCGCATTCAAGACAGACAACATTTGACAGGTTAAACTAAATGAATGATTAATTACATTATTACAATGAATAGGTGGGTACTAGGTAGGTACAAAAGACTTACTCAAAACTTAAATAAATTTAAAATTTAAAAACCCCTTTTCAGTATAGCTTCTGTTTCATTATAATTCAGTGTTTTGAGCCAACTTCGGATGATATGCTTAGTAGATTCGTAAACTATATAATTATTTATTTTCAACGCCAAAAATTGTTTCCTTCCCTGACACATGTCTCCCTTTTCCAGGATCGTGTTCTTCTTGGCAGTAGCGCTGACCTCCTCAGCCCTCATCGTAGAACGCATGGAGGGTCTGCTGGACCGGTCGTGGGTGGCCGGCGTGTCTCCCGGCGAGATCCTGTTCTCCCACGTGGTCACCCAGTTCGTGGTCATGTGCGGTCAGACCGCGCTGGTGCTGATATTCATGATCTCCGTGTTCGGTGTGAAGAATAACGGGAACATCGTGTTTGTGATCATGCTTACGTTGCTGCAAGGTAATCTTCTGACTTATTGCTCGTTTATTATCATGCGTACGTTGCTGCAAGGTAATGTTGAGACTTGTTGCTCGTTTGTCATCATGCTCGCGTTGCTGGATTGCTGCAAGGTAACTATCTTCTGACTTGGGGGACCAGTCTTGGGGGACTAGTCCCCTTAGGAGACTTAACGTTACAAAAAGTCTCAGACGCATGGGAGGTCTGCTAGACACATGTGTTATGTGAACAATGCCGCTAACTTAAAACGGTGACAGAAAACACAATGAGGAAGCCAAACTGTACCTACAATCTTTCGAGATCATGTGTCATCCACCAACCCGCACTGGGCCAGCGTGGTGGATTACGGGCTTGACTCTCTCCTTACTAGAAAGCCCCGAGCCCCAGCACTGGGAAAATTTAGTGGGCTGCTAATGGATCGATCCAATTTTTTTTCTTTGATTTTCATTAGTCCAATTAAATTTGAGAATCGTATTAGTAACGCATTTTGAAACTAATAAAACTCTTTAATTTCCAGGTCTCTGTGGAATGTGCTTCGGTTTCGTGATATCCGCGGCGTGCGAGCTCGAACGAAACGCCATCCAACTCGCGCTGGGGTCCTTCTACCCCACCCTGCTCCTCAGTGGAGTCATCTGGCCCATCGAGGGCATGCCCTGGATCCTCCGCTACGTGTCCCTCTGCCTCCCTCTCACACTAGCCACCAACTCCCTCCGCTCCATCCTCACCAGAGGCTGGCCCATCACCGACCCAGAGGTCTACATGGGCTTCGTCTCAACCCTAGCCTGGATAGCACTCTTCTTGGTCGTCACACTAACTATACTTAAATTTAAGAGGAATTAGTACCGCCATTTAAGTATTTAAGTCCTTGTTTTCAGATCGAACTGTTGTTAAAATTTTCGGTTTTCGACCGAACCTGATTTTGTTTCTAATTTATTTTTTTACGTAATTGGATCTTTTTTTTACATGTGATTATGGTTTTGTTTGAAACTGGGGTCTAAGCATGTCATGCATTGTGTGAACATATCGAGTCAGTAACTGGAAATTAAATCATTAATGACGTATTCGTCAACGGCTTACTTGACTAGTTCTTATGAGCCTTTCTTTAAATGGCTCGCAAAACCAAACCAAAAAGATCTGAATCGTGATTCTATGCACTTGAATCAATCTTTCGTCGTCTTGTTTAAAAACGATTTAATTCGAACATTTATAGGAATATAAGAGTAAATGAAAAAATACAATACATTAAAAGTAACACTAGGCTAACCTACAAACAATATTTCACCCAACGAATTTTAAACGAAGCTGCGTTATTTTTTCAGTTACTGACGAAATTATAATGATTACGAATAAATCTTTGCTCAATCCATAATAAAACTGAATAGTGTATGTATAGCTAATGCTAAATCTCAGCAAACAATCCTCGAATATGATAACACTTGCATTAATTCTATTGATGGATAAAATAGGTTTCCAACTCATCTTCAGAACTACTTTTAAGCCATGAAAGGAACTGTTTAGCTGTCTCGGCAGGCTTTTGTTTTCTTCTATATTTTGACTAATTTGGAAAATATTTCAATAATAATTCAGCTAACTAATAATATAATTTCTTATTTTGGCTAAGTCATTTCAATAATAATTCAGCCAATTCTCTAATTTGTTGTATCGGCAGTGTCATTTCAATAATAATTCAGCTAATTTAGGAACTTGATTCGAAAAACGTAGAGAACAGAAAAGTTAACAAAATGTTTAGAAATGGTTAATAGTTCAGCTGTTCTAGAAAATACATATTCAACAGAATTGAAAATCAAGTGTTTGGATTCGTTGTTTGTTTTTGAGATATTTGAATAATTGACTTCAAAGTCAGTGTACATAGTAGTCTATATTTATACTGTAGGGTAGGGTAGGGGCTTTGTAGCAATAATGACTGGTCAAACGCTTTCTTCTATTATTATTGGGTTTGTACACATTTATATATATTAGTTAGTAGTTAGCAACTTTTTAGTCTGATACTTACCTTGTACATTATTTTAGACGATTTTAGTGTTACACTTAAACATGGAATTCGTTAAACAGTTTTTTTTTTCGGACGGTACATTTTTTATGCTGGTATTATCAAGCCCAAAACTGTGTATCAATAGAGGAATTTATCATTTAAGAATATTTTTCATTTTCAAAGCCCGTTTCATCAGTACCTAGTAAAAAAAGAAAATACTTAGAGTAAGCTATATCACATTGAGTCTGAATTTGTGTGTTTTATTGAATCATCTGTGTTGTTTTAGCTTTGCAAGTACTTGTAACCGTTTTTTTATACCAGTCTACAAAAAATACATTCCATTTTTTTCACTATTTTTCTCTATTTTTTTTTTTTTTTTATAAAACAGAAAAATGGGTCTGTGGAACGGGCAAACAAGAAATACCTGAAAAAAAATGAGTTACCATAGAGTAAGATGGTGCCATAACCATATGGTGTTTCAGGCGAAAATTACAAACATATCCATATACTTTGCTTATTGCAACACTGGCTTGTTTTTATTTTAAATCAGCGCCTACGAGACGTAAAATCGTGACGTTATTGTCGATGGTTCGTCAAACCGTAGATAGGTGAAGTAATGCGTAGATAAATGTACAGTAAGTTAGTAGTTGTACGGATTTAGGGTAGCTAGGTTAAGTTGGCGTATTTAGTAGGTTTCTGAACGGTGGTGTACGATACATACGATTCGAGTACAGTTGGCACATTAAATTGAATTTGTAATTTTGTACCGAATTCATTTAAATATCTAGATTTATAATTATGTTATAGTTTAGAAGTGTCAGACTGTGATTATTTTTGATAACATTGACATTTTTGTAATGACAATTATACAGTAAACTTGTACCAAATATATGTGGTGTTTTATTATTTACTTTTATCTCACGAAGCGAGGGTTGCTTGTTCACACACACTGTGAATGTGTGCGTGACCGCTCTCAGTACCGCCACAGAGAGAGACCGAAGCGGGCGAAGGTATTTTGTTTTCACGCACACATACTTATAATCTAAGATCCCGTTATACAACGACCTTCACCGAGCTGTTTATTGGATGAAGTGTTTTATATGTAATTTAATATGTCAACAAATATATTGCAAATGAGTTGCCTAAAAAATTTCAGTCCAGAACATGATTAATTAACAATTAAAAATTATTTTTTTAAATATTTCACTTAAATAGATTGAATTTTAGAAAAAACTATATAACATAACTTTTTATTTTGGCTTTACTCAGTGCTTACGAAATCTCATGCAAATATTTTCAAACAATAAAAAGTGTCAAACAAACTTTCATCCCTTATTTTACCCCTTTGGAGGTTGAGTTTTGAAAAATACTGTAATACATAATTCATTATTTTGATCATGCTCAATTCGTGCGAAATTTTATGCAAATACGTTTAAAGAATTACAGGTTTCATGCAAACTTCCATCCCGTTTTTTTACACCCTTAGGTGTTAAATTTCGTAATGAGATTTCGTAAGCATTGAGTAAAGCCAAAATAGTAAGTTATGTTATATAGTTTTTCTAAAATTCAACCAATTTAAGTGAAATATTGTTTTTATTTTTTTATTGTTAATTAATCATTTAATTAATCATAAATATTCTGGACTGAAATTTTTTAGGCAACCCATTTGCAATATATTTGTTGGCATGATAAATCTATACTAATATTATAAAGCTGAAGAGTTTGTTTGTTTGTTTGTTTGAACGCTAGGATCTCGGGAAGTACTGGCCCGGATTGAAAGATTATTTATCTATTGGATAGTCGATTTATCGAGGAAGGCTTTAGGCTATAGAAAATAACGCTACTATTAATAGAAGCGGAGCATGAACCAAGAATGTAACAAAATCGGGAAAAAATATTCCTTTTTGAGAGTCTTCGTACGTTTCGTGCTTTGACATGACTCATGACAGCATGTGTCTAAGATTGCGTCATTGAATATCACAGATTACATACCTCTTGAATATAAAACCTTTGCTAATCAATTTATTTTTTTCTAAATCTGAGTTGGTACAACTAATTTCCGACAGATGGCGTAGCAGGTAGCTGAAGAGGTGTTTTGTTTGAAAGCGATATTCTCAGGAATGGCTGAACCGATTTCAGTCATTCTTTCACCGTTGTATATGTACGGGATCCTAATGAGTACTATATAATGTACCACGGGCAACGCCGGGGCGGACATCTAGTTACATAAAAAAACACTTTTCATCCAATAAACAGCTCGGTGAAGGTCGTTGTATAGCGGGATCTCCTACTATTACATGTACGGTATTTGTTATTAATCAACTTAAGTAGTGAGTTTTAAACTTAGTCTACACGTAACTACAAGTCGAAACTCTTGTCGCTTCGTGAGATAAAACTATTACACTAGGTTTACTGCCTTTCTGTACGCATGTACAGAAAATGTTTGGCTCACGTTATTGGCTCAGTTGGGATGGAATTCAGAACGCTAATATACTTACCTGTCAAAAATAGTTGTTAATTTCGCCATAGGTGGCGCCTTTGTTTCACTTAAATAACTGATTAAATTAGTCTCATTAGAAAATGAGATACTTTTGATCGTGATTAATTCTTGTAAAAGAGTTTATACTACTTGTTCAAATCGCGAAAGGTTAAAAACGATATCTTTGAAAAAGTTGTGTATGAGCCAGAAAAGGTTTCCGAGTTGGTACGACCAATTATCGACAGGTGGCGTAGCAACACGCGCAGGGCAACTAGTGATAAAATAAAATTTAAATTTACAACAGATTATTATCTTTAATCACATAATCAGAACAAATAACTTAACAGCTTGCTTACATCACTTCTTCGTCAAGATCTCACTCAGAGCTTTCTTCTTCTTCAGCCCCTTGTCGAACTTTTGTTTCTGCAAAAAGGAAAAAACAATTACTTTTTCTCTTTGAAAAATCTAGGTAAACTATGAGAAGCTAGAATAAGTTTTGAGAGGGATAAAAAGCTTAGGGCTTTGGGCTCCTAGGACCTTCACCCACGGCGCCTTTTTGCAGCAATGCGCGATTTTTTTTACAACTTTAACTTTTATACGTGTGGCGGAAAGGTCCAACAATATTTATTGTAGGTATCGACCTAGTATAGATGAACTACTATAATCACATATGTGAATATTAGACACGAAGGCACAACAATCTTTTTTCATACAAAGTTAAAAATTCGTTGCTTATTATTTTATTTGACAACCCTAATCACCGGCGCGGCGCGGTCACTGACCGCCGCGCCGGACGCCGCGCGCCGCTCCGTCGCCGCACGCCGCGCATTAGGGTTGAAGCTGGTCACTTTTACATCAAACTTTGACTCGTATTATCTCGCGATCTAAAGTGCTGAGGGGAAAGAGACCTTCGGAGATGAAGTCCACATCAGTGTTGGAATGACCTATTCAAGTATTGTTGGACCTTTCCGCCACACGTTGTATACACTTGACCACCATCTCGCCTGATGTTAAGCGGCGATGCTATCTACGACGGCGCGTGCTTACCTACAATCGAGGAATGCCTACTCGGGCCACGCATTGCACAACCTAGTTCTTATCACAAACGTGGTGCCAATACGTGGCGTGGCAAGGTCGCTGGCGCTCGCACCCCGACTGTCTCGATACAAACGCGCAAGAGTATCGCTACAAAAAGTCGTAGGCGAGAGACGGCACTTTTTATTGTGACACAAAAAAAACAGAAATATTACAGTTAAACAAAAAAAAAATCTATTAATAATGATAGTTGGGATGTTGATTCCACGATCATAGTCCCAATAGTCGTGTCGGCAAACGGCCTTGTAGCGAAAAGTCTCGACCAACATCTCAAGAGACTTTCGCTAGACGGTTGGATGGCGGGTCAGATGCACGCGGCGGTCATCCTCGACACAGCGCGCATCGTCAGGAGGTTCCTCAGTCTGCAGCCCTAACCACCGGTAGCTTGGGCCCTGCCCCGCTGCTGGCGGCAAACTAGGTTTAGGTTTTTATAATGTTATTATGTTTTTCATATAAATATTGTAAAAACTTAGACTTAAGGAAATAAAGAAATACGATGATAGTTAAATAATGTAATCAGCCCATGAATAGGCCCAGGGGCGGTCCCAGCCTCGAATTTTGGAGGGGGTCACCAGTACGCAGCCTCAGGTTTTGGGGGGTCACCAGTAGAAATACAATAAATCGAGCAAAAAACACTTTACTAGTAGCGCCCCAAGATTTTAGCCGCGTAGTTCCCGTTCTAGTTGTTTTCCCGCGTTAAAAAATAGTCTATGTACTATTAGATATTTTTTATTTTCTTATGTGATGTTTTGTTCAACGTATACGATTTTGGGGGGGGTCATGTCCCCTGTGACCCCCCCCTCGGACCGCGCATGAATAGGCCACTTTATTTCCAGTGCGTGTTGTATTGATTGATAATGACACAATGTTTATTTAAAAACCTTCTAAATTTTGAACATGTGTTGTCGCACCTACAATTCAAATTTGCATACCGAAAGGTTGACTATGTATCGTTTTCAAACTTGTTTTAAGATCCATTTGTACCCATTTTCGCAAATAAAGCTATTATGAACTCTTATGAACTAGCACCACAAATGGCGGCCTTATAGTCAGTGGAAAATTCAGATCTGCATAAATCACGCTGCCTTTCTAAAGCGTACCTTCTTCCTCTCCGCGGTGACGCCGACGAATTCCTTCCTCTGCTTCTTCTCTTTCCCGGGCTGGTTCGTGTTCTGCCTCTTGTTCGGAGGACCCTCACTGTTCCCGCCGTCCTGAAAAATCACGCACATTTTTTTTATTTGTAAGTACTATTATCTATTGTAACAAATCTTTTTCAGATGATACGAACAGATTCAAAAAAAACAGCGTGGCGCATGGAAACTCGAAAATAAAGCAATATACGAATTACTTAGACAATGTTAATCATTTCCAAAATATTATTTCAACGAGGAATAAGCATTCTTAATTAAAAATATACTATGAGTATTTAACAGAAACACTCAATAGCATTTAATGTTTGTTAACCTGTTTGGTGCTACACTAACGTCATTAGGCTTATACTTAATATAAATATATATATTCCACCAGAATACTTATTCACAAATAATATAGAGAATTTAATTAACTCAGTAAAAGATCATACCGGTTTTCTCTCTCTTATTCATCAATCTTCGTGCTGCTCCTTCCTGGATCTGGTTTTGTCCTCGCTTTGTTTCGCCCTGGCTCCGTTGTCCACCCTGGGCTCGTGGTCCATCCTGGCTTCTTTGCCCACCCTGGAATCGTGGTCTATCCTGGCTCCTTTGCCTACCCTGGAATCGTGGTCCATCCTGGCTCCTTTGCCCACCCTGGAATCGTCCACCCTGGCTCCTTTGCCCACCCTGGAACCGTTGTCCACTCTGGCTTCTTTGCCCACCTTGGAATCGTTGCGCACCCTGGAACCGTTGTCCACCCTGGCTCCCTTGGCCACCCTGGCCCCACCGTTCCTGGCCCCCTTGGTTGCCCCACTTCCCCCCACCCCCCGTCTTGCCCTGGTGCGGTCTCTGCTGAGTGCACCTCTTGACGCGGATGATCCGGTTTTTTGATGGTGAGATCCTCCTCAGACATGGCGAGAGCTAATTCCACTCCGTCCTTTGAAGCGAAATTCACGTAGCCAAAACCTGAAATTTGTGATAATAAATTTAATCATAGGTTTGGTTCTTCTGCGTGGGGACGAAAGTTTGTGTGAAAATTCGTTAAATTGGAATTTTCACTAAAATGTACATGGGTATATATTCTCACTTTGATCATTCGGAAACATTACATTTGTTGACGTGACAACGTCTTATAAATTGGTTTGCCGGGTGACACTTCAAGAAACTGCGTTACGCTCCGCTCACGTTATGCGCTCACAACGAGAGCGAGTGAGAGGCACGCGTCCCTTCCACTCGGGCATGGTTAGCCCGCCTAAGAGCGAGAGAGACAGACATAAAAAGTGAAAGGCACGCCGTCCCTTCCGTAAAATTATTTTACCACTCAAAGTCGTTGTCATGTAAAACTTTCGCCCGTATACCGACTTTACAGGCAACCAATTTTGTTTTACAGTAGTGTTACTACTACCTGTCTATACATATTTGTTTCAAAACTAATGTAAGTGACACGAAGGGGTTTAAAGTTTTGTGAAAATGTTCTATTTCTAAAGCTAGAACGTTGAAACTTATCTTTTAGTTTTTTATTTTAAATAAATCAAAATTTTAAGTTTCTAAAAACGAAAAAAAAATTTAAGTTTCTAAAGGTTGCCTGGAAGAGATCGCTCTTAGCGATAAGGTCGCCAATTGCTACTTTGTTTTTTTAAGTTTTGTATATTTTTGTTTTTTGTGTTCTAACTAAGTGCAATAAAGAGTTTATCTATCTATCTATATTTGGCGAATAGAAAACTAAGTGGTTTACAATTTTAATCCGAGGTCCTAGATCAGGCCCAGGGGTGTGGTTATGAGGGCACATGACCCACCTGGTTAAACCCTGGAACAGAGGGTCTAATTCTCATAGCTTTGATATTGTTTTCTAGATGGCCATTGTTCCAAGTTCACCCGAAAATTTCTTTCATTTACGAGCGTGACGGTTGAGCTTAATTCACAGCCCACGAAAAATCTGTGAGGTTCACCAAAAGACGTTTTCAGTTCAAAAAAAGATTATATAGTTTTTCTTTGACATTAACATACCTTTGCCCGCATTAGTCTTCTTGTCTCTCACGATCCTGACGGAGCTGATCTCCCCGCACCCCTGGAACTTGTCCCGGATGGTGTCGTCCTCCACCGCGAAGGGCAGGTTCCCCAGGAACACGGCGCAGCGAGAGTCGTGCTCCGCGCCCGTGGAACCGCTCGGGGTCACTCGCAGGTGGTGGTTGTTCAGGACTGTGTTGTTCTCTGCTAGAGCCTGCAAGTATTTTTGTAGTGGTAGGACAGAGTCCTTGGCAGAGTCTGATTGAGGAAATACCACACCTCTTCCCGTTATTCTACTGCTAAACAGTTATGTGCAAACATTACTGTGTTCCATTTTTGAAGGGCAATATTTCCAGAGAAATTACAGGGCTTAGAGATATAATATCTGTGATCTCTGGGTGACGAGTGCACTGCAGTGCTAGGTGATGATTTGGACTCTGTATGTTCCAATAGCTGCGTGTCACTGTGCTGTTATGTGGCAGGCATGTTGCTTACCATCAGGCACAATGTCCTGCTCAACTCGTCATTATTTTATTTAAAAAAAAAGTATAGCCTTGTTTAAACAGCAAGTTCTTACAGAGTGATAGTAAAGTTATGATTAAATTATAAAATAAAATAACATTGGTCATTATGATTAAAATAAATTTATACTAACATTATAAAGCTGACAGACACAACACAATTTTGATTTTCACTTCATTCCCTAATTTACTACTTTTTTAATAATAATGTATATGTGTAGAATAATGTATGACACTAAAAAGTAAAAACACAGCTTAAGTAAAAAAAAAACAAAATACTAACCTTGGTGACGGAGGCGGGGTCTGAGAATTTGACATAAACATTAACGGTTGTCCTCTCCGGATGTAGCTCATTCTTGATGACGGCCAGCTTAGGAGTAACTCGAGCATCCTTCACTGGTATTGTGCGGATTCTGAAACATGAACAATACGGTATTTGACAATGTTGAAAATATAGCATAAATTATGATAATCTTACTAGATAACACATTAAATAAACATTTTTCACTCTATTTTGGAAGATATAGAAGATATTTTTTGTGAAATATGCAAACGAAAATTTTAAAAATACTGTTTTTTTTTCTTCGACTTAAACGCACTGTTAAGGATGGCAACACTGGTGACGTCACACGCCAGTAAATATGCCATCTATAGCATACAAACAGTTTCTATGTATAATAAGTATGTATTTAAAACTATATAAGTATTATATCAGCTATCTGGCCGCCATATCACAAGCTTTGCTTAGTTTGGGGTCAGATGGAGTTGTGTGTGAATTGTCCACCAATATTTATATTTATTTATATTTATTGACTGGCCTGTGACGTCACTCGCGTCACTTGACCAGACACAACGTTTTTGGCGGGCTTTTCGAACTTTATATTTTAAACATTTATATTTAATGTTAAAACAGTGGATCTTGCGGAAATATTCATGTGGTATGTATATTATGTAATCAATAAATCATTTAAACGGTTCTACAAATTTAGTCAAATACCGTATTAATTGCGTAAACGGGTAGCTCACGTGTAATATGATTGGTCAATCTGACTCTAGTTGTGACCGGGGCCAGTGGCCTTTTTCAAAGAAAGTGCTCGCGCGTAATTACTGCCCGTTTGGCACTGCCGACTGCGGCGCGGCGCGCTCGCAAGCTACGGCTGTTGCGGGGGTGCAGTTGAGGGGATGCAAGAGAGTTGCTCATGAACAATTCATTTCAACACGCATCATTACTGGCTGGGCAGTAAGAGAAACACGAGTAGTGAAGGTGAGTGTTGAAGTACGTCGGAATAAACCTATGCCCATGTCTCGGGATCTACTCGGGATTTCTCTCTCTGCAACACTATGGACCCGGCACCCACACAGTGAGTCCACAGAATGCCAAGAAGATCCTCTCTTATGTGCTAGGTACTCCTTAAACCAAACCATTGCATAGGAATCAATATCTTTTATGTATACTATTTGAAAACTATGAGCCATAAGATGGTCTGTCTACGTATATTTTATTAATTAAATACAAAACAGATAAAGCAATGCTAACACATTTAACTTGACTGGCCTCATGGCTTAGTGGGTAGTAACTCTACCTGTGAAGCCAAAGGTTGTGGGTTGGATTCCCACCCAGTGCATATATTTGTGTGATTGATTCAAATATTTGTACTGTGTCTTATATTTATATTTTTTTTTTTTTTAACTTTTATAGGTTTACACTTGACCGCCATCTCGCCTGATGTTAAGCGACGATGCGGTCTACGATGGAGCGTGTTTACCTAGAAGAAACCGATTCACTCTCGATTTGAAGACACCAAGATTATAACTATCGGGAAAACCCACTCAGGCAACTCATTCCACAGCTTAGATGTTCTTATCACAAACGTAGAGTCAAACCTCTTCGTCCGTGTCTTTGGAATATCCACCATGAAACGGTGCCGCTTCTTTGAGTTCCGAGAAGTACGATAGAAAAAAGGGCAAGGAGGTATTAGATCATGCAGATCAGTTGCACACTCTCCGAAGTGTATCCGATAAAAAACCGATAAGCTAGCAATCTTGCGGCGATGTTCAAGACTTTGAAGTCTTTTTCGCGCTAGAATGTCTTTGCCTATGAGCCTTTTGGCACGCCTCTCGATCGATTCCAGAGCCTCAAGCTGATACTTAGCCGATCCATCCCAAAGGTGCGAACAGTACTCCATACAAGAGCGAATCTGTGCTTTGTATAACAAAAGTAATTGTTCAGATTTGAAGTACTTTCGCACCTTTGAGAGGACACCTAGTTTTTGGCAGCTAATTTAGCCTTGGACTCGATATACGAGCCAAAGTTGAGCGTAGAAGTTAAGGTAACGCCCAAAAAGCTCAAGATGATCAGTAACCGCACGGATACACCTCGAAAAGTAGGAGTCAGTTCAAATTGACTCCTTTTGCGGAGAACAGACACGCCTGCGTCTTTCCCTCGTTAAACTTGGCCAGATTGGTTTCGCCCCATTCAGAGACTTCCTCAAGGGCCATGTTCAAACGATCGATCATACTCTCTCTCAGTACCTTAGTATGCTGTCCACTGGCTCTCGCGCTAGATATGTAACTCTCTACAACGGTGCTATCATCTGCGTACCCAAAGATACCGGGCTTCAACAGATCGTTGATATGTAGCAGAAAAAGCGAAAAATTTATATTATATTATTATTATTGTATTTTGTATAATAAGTATGTATTTACAACTATTTAAGTATTATATCAGTTATCTGGCCACCATCGCACAAGCATTGCTTAGTTTGGGGTCAGATGGTGTTGTGTGCGAGTTGTCCACCAATATTTATTTATTTCTAACTGTAACTAACTGTGTGTATATAATCCAGAACAGTTTGATCCAAAATATTTAAATAACGATAGGCGCATCACAGTTTTTACATCCAAATGGCCTGTCTAAGCCTGAAAATTTTATTAATTCCTTACCTAACTGTATCAATTTGTCCGTATTTACTAAATATCTTCTTAATTTCCTTCTTACATTTACTGCTGAATAGCACATTTCCCACAAAAAGGGTCCTCTGAATTTCCCCTTCTGTCATAGCAACTTCTTTATCTTCTTTCTGTTTGCTTGGTTCCTTCTGTTTACTGCTTGACTCCTGTTCCTCTTCTTCATCGGAACTTTCTTGGACTTTAGTTTCTTTTGCAAGGATTTTTTCATTTTCTTGTTCATTTTCTGATTTGATGTCATCATCAGAATCGTGTTCAGAGTCCGAGTCTTTCTCAGTTATTGCGTTTGGGTTTGGGATGTTGCTTGAGTTTGTATCTTCAGATTCACTGTCTGATTTGTCTACTTCCATATCATCATTTTGTGGTTTACTTTCTTCTGTGGCAGATTTCTGATTACTGTTATACTTTTGATTTTTCTTTTTTTTGCTTTTCTTTAGTTTCGTTTGCTCTGTGGTCTGCATATTTTCTTTAATTTGAACTGTTGATTCAGTTTCCGCATTTTGAGCTTTCTTGTTTTTCTTCTTCCGTTTTTTACCTTTCTTAGTTTCTTGATTGCTTTGTTCTGTGGCTAATTCTTCATTATTTGATATAGATTGTTCAGATTGATTAGGGTTATAAGCAGGAGCTGCTTCATTGCTATCAGTTTTCAGTTCAGTGACTGATTTACGTTTTTTCTTAGTCGTTTTATTGTTATTCTCAACAATATTATCTAATAAAGGTTCTGAAGTCGTACTTTCAGAATTTTCTCTTTTTTTCTTCTTTTGTGGTGTGGTATTGACTTGAGAGTCTACGATTTTAGATTTTTTCTGTGGTGAAACATCATCTGATGACTTATTTAGCTTACTGCTAGGTGAGTTTGATAACGTAGTTTTTTTCTTGGCCATACTGTCAGCTTCTAGTTCCTCTTTGAGATGTTTCTTTACCTTGTCAGCCTTAGGACTAGATAAGGAAGAGTTACCTTCACCGTCTTCTGTAGCATCCAAATCTGGGTTTTGAAAGATTCTTTTAGGAGACTTCTTGACTATAGCCTTCTTTTTTTGTTGTGTTGGAGACAGAAATATTGAGCGATCTTCTACAAATTCACTTTTTGGAGTGACGTTAGGTGATGGTTGATGTTTCGTCGGAGTTAACGCTCTGCGAACTAATTTCGGCCGATTCGGTGTAACATTACCAGAGATTAAGGCTGCGACGCTGCCAACAACGTAATCCATTGTGTTTCAATAGAAGTTCAATAAATTATCACATGTGGTAAAAAACGCACGCACATGGTAGTTTTGGTTTTATTTTGGACTTAGTGTTGCGCTTATGCGGTTTTGCGCAGAACGCTCATCAGATTCGATCTGTTCGAATTGCGAAGTTTGTAGACAACAATAAAATCGATTCTAAGATCGGATCCAAACCATGCGATTCGAATTAATTTCGATTCCAATCAAACATTATTATAAATGAGTTGCTAACAATGTATTCTAATGTATTAAGAGAGATTTGGCCCATTTGCTTAGCGTTTGTGGACTATGAGTGGGTGTTTGAGTTGGTGGAAAACTGGACTGTCCTGAAGTCCTTATGGCGATGCCAAATCGATTGGTTACATCGAGGTGATGAAGTGTATGTACTTTGTACGACGTCGCTACGATGGCGGTCCAAATTCAAGACAGGTAGATAAAACGAATTCATCCGCATCTAGGCTTGAGACGAGAGGACGTAAGATGTAATTTCGCCGAAATTGTTCCCAAACGTTGTAACGTTACGTTATTGAACGGAGCTTAATCACGAATTCACGAAATAAAACGCATTAGAGGAAGATGCCATATTGGGTTAAACGTGACCTTAACAACAGTGGCGAGTAGGTACCTACATCTCTCACCCACGATTTGCAGACGACATAGTCGTCATTGTAAAAAGTCGCTGGAGTACTCGTAGTGAATGCTGGACAGCCTGGTTAATAAAAGCTTATCAACCAATCGATCTCCAGATGAATTTGGATAACACCAAAGTCATGTGCAACAGTTGCAGTTCGTTGCTTTGGCAGACGTTTACCTGGTTTCTGGAATGGAGCGGTACCACGAATCGGTAAACGTAGTGTAGGATGCCCAGGGCCAGCCTTAGCCTTTAGCCTTCACCATTAATTTATCAACGCAATTTTAGACATCATTTACAAATGGTTCGATGCAAATAATCTGGTACTAAATCCAAATAAAACTAAATGTATGAAGTTCACTCTCTGCAATGTACTAGGTTGTAAACTTGATATTAGACTGAAAGATAAACTCATTGAACCTGTACAACCTGTCCAATCTACTCTTTTTTCTGGGAATTTCAGTAGGTTCGCAGCTTGATGATGCTTGTGACGATGCTATTGCTGACTAATTACTTAACTTAACAATACTTACCTACATAATTCTCGACGCTCTCGAACTTTGTGATAAGGCTAAGATGCAGTGTATATGTGTCTTCATGTTTATAATACACTTGATTATGTCGTCTGTGTAATTATGATTATAATTATTGTAAAGTGACCTGTTTACAGGATAAATTGTAAGAATTGTATAAAATGACGTTTCTAAGTGCACTGTATGTGTTGACAGAATTAAATGATTTTGATTGATTGATTAATTCAGTGGGGTCCTCACATAGAGAAGGCTGGCTGAGCAACTCAGTTCAGCTGCCCATGCCGTTCGATAAATTAAGAAGATATCAGACGTAGCAACAGCCCGATTTGTTTATTTTGGTTGCTTTCATAGTGTACTGTCCTACGGGATCTTATTATGGGGATCTGCTGCGGATAGAAATTCCATTTTCATATTACAAAAGCGAGCAATCCGTGCTCTGTACAATCTGTTAGCTAGAGAATCATTACGGGAAATTTTTAAAATTATAAATATACTAACAGTCCCGTCATTGTATATTTATGAATGTATACTTAATGTATGTAAGAAAAAATCGAAGTCGACTGAAGAAATTGTCTGATTTGAATCCAAAGGCACACCATAAACATAAAATTGTGTTTCCTAAATGCAGGCTGCAAAAAACAAATAACTCTTTTAAATGTAATGGTATTCGCTTCTATAATTTAATCCCAGTACAAGTGGAAGGTCTTAATGAAACTAGGTTTAAAACTTAAATAAAGATCTACCTAATGGGCAAAGCATATTATACTGTAGATGATTTTGTAAAGGATAGTAATACTTGGAAAAGGAATATGTCGAAATTGGAACTATTGAACAAGGTTAAATAATTTTTTAACTTTTAATAATAATATATAATTTTTAATCTTTAACTTTTAATAAGTACTGTATGTATTAATTATTTAGATAATTGAATTTTGTCAAAACAAAGCCTTTTAACAGCTGCATCTGATTGACAAGGCCCCTTTACAGCTGATTAGTTTTATTTGACATTATTTTTTGGTATTATTTTATTACAAAGATGTTTTATTTATATATATTATGTACACTGAATAATGATCTATAATTTAATTGTAAGTGACGTTCTTTTGAAATAATGGTTCGAATGAATAAATTGAATTGAATTGACCATCTGGGCGCCCCGGGCGAGCCAAGCCTTAGGGCCCTTTAAAGTATATTTTTAAATCGTTAAATCGATAAAATATCTTTTCTAATTAAACGCCCTTATAGTATCCACCGCAACCGACCCCGTCAACCCACCCTAAAGCCGGCACTGAGGACGCCCTGAGACTCGATGAAGTCACGATATACGAAAAGCGGCTGGGGCTGGGGGTGGTTGGAAACGTAAGACCAAAGCTCAGGCTGAGTGGTGTATTATGAGAGAGACCCATGTCCAGCAGTGGACGAATACAAAATGAAGAACCTCTCAATTTTAAAACGTAAATGATTTAGATATATTTACATTCGTTAAACAAAATAAATATTTTCGTAGTGCCATGCCCAGTCTAGTTTTTGATTTATTTTATTCTTAATTTATTTACGCATCATCACCATCGAGCAACTCAATCTTCCGCGCAAGCACAGAAGGGAGTAGCCTTAGCTAAAAAATATTGTTCAAATCTTTCTGTCATTTCTTGCGGGAGGGGAAAGTTGCACACTAGCGCAAAGCTGCACTATTACATACAAAACATACCTGTACCGATCCATTGCCGATCCATTCACAAATCTAGCCCCGCCCTCACGCCACATTATATTATCAAACTCCATGGTCCACGCGGACTTCTACTTTGACAGAGGGGAAACGCTGTGTATGCTTTCTCCCTTCCGTGTTGCTCGCTGATCATCACACATAAACACCGATAAGGGAATGACATTTTAGATCGATTTTTTGGAAATTAGAAATAATGCTTTCGATTTAAAAATCAGTTCGAATTAAAAAAGAGGACATCAGAGGAACATCCCTATGGGACAGTAAGTTCACATTGACTTTTGATAGTTACATTTAACACATATGTGGCAATGACATTTTGGTTGAACTTAATGTGACCATTACAAAGTTACAAATAAAATCAAAATGTTGGAGTGTAGTTCACCAAATCTGTGGACAATCACAAAAATCAAAACGAAAACCATTGTTAACCTACGACCAAAAAAAAGATGTTATAAGTTTGACGTCAATGTCTGTCTGTCTGTGCACCGTAGAGCTGAAACGGATGGGCTGATTTCGATGCGGTTTTTTTATTGGAAAGGTAATATCCGTGCGGATGTTCTTAGCTATGTTTGGTTAAAATTGATTCAATGGCGGACAAAATATTTCTTCACAACCTGCCTCAATAAGGGTGTCAAATGAAAAGGCTTGACTAGTAGCATACTATACACTATAAAACATTCAAATCCAAGATGGCCGCTATATTATTTTTCACTATTAAGTACCTCAATATGAGTAACAAACGAAAGAGCTTGACTAGTAGAGTACATTGCACTATGACAAATTTCAAATCCAAGATGGCCGCTTCCACATATTAGGGAAATACATTTCTTTTTTCACAACTTCCTTAATATGAGTATGAAAGGAAAGGGCTTAACTAGTCGAATGTTGTAGGTACAAATATCAAATCCGGGGGTTAATCAAAATTTTTAATTTTGTTCTTGTTAAACACTTATTTTAGACTCCTATGTATAAATTGTATTATAATGCTAATAATATGTAAAATACATTCAATGTTAAATGGTATTACGCAAACTGCCATTTAGAGTTCATTCCATTTTGATATACACAGGAATGTTCTCGATACATATTTCGTTTGCGATTCTAAATCCGTTTGGTTCGGATTCGGGCTGAGCCATGGAAACTGCCCGCTACCGATTGGTTCGGGTAAAAATTAAGTTGCTAGAGTAGGAATGGATATAGAATCGGTACGCTGACTGAAGTTTATGTTTATTATTACATATACTACTTTTATAGTTTTATACTAGCAACTAGCAACACCACTCAATCCGGAAAAACTATGAGCACAAGCACAACGCGACGCCGTAGAGATAAGTTTGTGACTTTTGTTTGATTTTACCGTTCAGTATTGGCAATAGTTACATTCTGTGTTATCGTTTTGTGTGTGTGGATTATCCTTCACCAGAAAATGTAAGTACAATCCCTGTTTTTTACGAAATTGCCGCAAATGCGTACAATACCTTGTCGCGCCATTTGCCGCTGCCGCCCTCCATTAATTTCAATTTATTATTTCTACAAGAACTAGACCAGTTTACAAATACTGGTACCCACGCGTGAATAATGCTAATTTTTTGTATATTTTCGATCTTATGTTTGTAGTTTTTTTAAAACAATTATGTATAAATAGGTTATGAATTTATTCAACTTAGATCAAGTTACATTAGAAGTATGCAGTGCAAAAAGTTTATTCACATCTCAAATTACTGTATAAGCGACATTCCATTTGGAAGAGCCCGTTCATAAAAGTAGTGAAACTTAGTTACATACAAGGAAGTGGAAACATTTTTTTTGCAACTGTGTGACCTTAGACAAATTAGATTCGCGCGGAGTCGACAAAGAACCAGTTGTATGACTTTTTTGTTTGAAAATGTTTAATGTAACTTACTGAATAAGTTACAGTACAAATCACGTACATCACTTAGCTGGGCTTGGTTTTTTTTAGGCATGGAATGTAAATAATAAATATATCATTGTAGCTCATATTAACTTGTGTTAGTTTCTTTGATTAGATGCTTCTCAATCTTTTTGAAAATAAATTATTATTTATAGAAACTGAAATGCAATTTTTTACACAACTTTCAACTGAAAATTTTATACGCTAAATTGAAAACAATTTTACAAAAACTTACTTTCACACTTTGTACTCAAAGTCAAACTCATTTACACTATTATAATAGTGAAATTGGGTTTAATAAAATAGTAGGTACTATTATTTTGATGAATTGTGAATTTCGAAACAAATATATTTTTTTACTTTAAAAAAAGTTAATTTTGTCTTCAGCAGGATGGCTCAGATGGCCTCTACTGCCTACAACTTCAAATATTCTTTTTTTCTTTTTCTGTCAGCTACTACATTTTTAAGGGGACAGTCTAAAAATATACCAAGTACTTAAAAATAATAATTTATTATATATATTTGTTACTACATAAGTTATAATTATTAGTTGTAATTATATTATACAATTATACTCACAAAACATAAATTTATTTATTTTAAAACATTTACAATATCCAACAAATATATTTAATCTATATACATATCCATCATAGTAATTTAATTGCAAATGTCAGTAAATAGTGTAAGGAAACTGTTTCATAGTGCTACCATACACTTTTTTTTATTAACAACATTTCTCAGATAATGAAACAGTTCAATAAATAAAAGTGAGTAGCGAAGTTAAACCCAACATACATAAATAAAAACAATAAATCAGTAAGTGTCAAGTAATAAGCTTCCATTTTAGTAGGACTTCTAGCAGAGTCCGCCTGGGGAAGTACCACACCTTTGCCAGTTATTCTACCGCCAAACAGTAATGTGAAAACATTACTGTGTTCTGCTTTGAAGGGCAATGTTTCCAGAAAAATTACAGGGCTTAGAGATATAACATCTTGGATCTCTGGGTGATGAGCGCAGTGCAGTGCTAGGTAATGATTTGATTTGGACTCTTCATGTTCCAATAGCTCCGTGCCACTGTGCTGTTATGTGGCAGGCATGTTGCTTACCATTAGGCATTTGTCCTGCTCGTCTCGTCACTTCTTATTTAAAAAAAAAACAAATCTTTACACACTTTAAATTCAAACCAAATTAGTCAATTTCAAATGTTTTGTATGGGAAGTTAAACCCACCTCGGCTATATTTTGTGTATCACTTCACATACTAAGAGGCCAAACAAGTGATAAGAGTCTTATCAGCCACACCTGTAGTAACCTTCTTATCATGAAACGATTCTGGCATGCTCGAGAAAATATAGAGTATCCTGTGCAGTTGATATTATTTTTTCAAAACTATAAATTGACACTGATTCTGTTCATTTGGTTGCAAGTTGAATAAGCACCACACTAAATGTTCCCACTGCTGGGATTACAAGTCTTCTCTCACAAGGAGAAAGAGTTATATCTTTGTCACTTGAATTAACACAAACCATGTCTCCCATTATCAAGCTGACGGACTAATTGGAATGGTTGATTTTGACCCAATCTTCATTCCTAATATAAATGTCCCTATACAACCTAATTATGTGCCAGTTAAAATATATTATAATCACACTAATCTATTGTAAACAATTACAAAAGAAATATGTTGTGAGATATAAATAGGCAAGCCAGAATCAGCTCTGGTCACCATATCTACTGTTTTCAATTGATATTGGCTGCACATTTTGCCAATGTTTTCATTAAAGTGAATGTGTTTGCATTCCAAATTGCCATGGACGTGGTAAGTTGATCACAACATGCTCAGAATGTACTAAATAATGTGCTTGTGCTAGCTAGTTTAATGTGCCAGTAGTTTTACAAATAAACACTAAAAGTCTATACATATAAGTACATTTCAAGTGTCTGTTTGTGGTTCCAAATTACCAGCTATTCATTAAAAGCTTATCTTTTTTCTTAATCTTAACATTTCACGTTGTTTATCTGCAATGGATTTTTAAACTATTTAAGTAACTGCGTTTAATAAAATTTGCACATCTTGTGCTCTTTGATCTGTCTTAAAAAGATTGGATAGTTTTTATTTTGATTGGATAGATTTTATAGCCTTTATGACAATATTCGAACGAAACCAGAATGGGCTGCTAGTGAAAGTACATGTGTATATTATGGCACTAACATAAAAAAACATTTTTATTATTTTTGTTTGTCTGTTTATCTTTTTGTTCTGTTTAATGGGCGGACCAATTTTAATGAGATATTCACCTAGGCTTTTTCTTAGTAATGAAATGTTTGAGGTATTCTAGCTAGTAAGCTAGCTTAGAGCTGTTAAGTAGGAGTGAAGTTAAAAATTCACTCTTTTCACTAAAAGAAGTATAACTTCAAATATACTGACCTGACTAACAATATAGACGTTACAGGCAAATATGTTCATTGCTATTTTGAGAAAGAAAAACACTAAACTCGTATTGTTATGTCAATTCAATTCTATTAATAATTGTGTGTTTTCTGTGATGTAATAAAACTGTTTCATGAACAAATTTACCTACTTAATTTGTCCTGTTCAAAAATACTTTTATTGATCATTCCTTTAGTTCATTGATAAAACATTTTGAACAATTGAATAAATGGACATGATGTGATGTGTACATCTGTATTGTTCTCCTAGTTAGATTTTAAACCTAAAAATAAGTAGAAATAATCATCATCAGCCTACCTTAATCCAGTGCTAGACATGGCCTCTTCCATGATACGCCACTCAGCCCTATCCTCAATATTTCTTCTCAGTCTTCTTGTTCAGTGGAAATTGAATTACCAATGTTATAGAAATGTAGTCCTGTCTAATGCTATGTTTTCCGATTCGCTGTCTGCCCCAACGGTTATCAGTTCTACAATAGATATGATTGGGCTACTGCTATGCTTGCTTGCTAATACGTTGAGCTTTGTCGGTAGCCTTGGTTCTTTGACCGATAATTTCATTTTGGATACTATACTCCAGAGAAACTCCTAGTAAGAGCTAGTTCAAGAACACGCTGGACCACTATAAATTACAGTTTTAATTATTACAAAATATTTATTTGAAAAAAACCATGGAATCCATAGAAGCTCAACAATACCTAGGTAGGCAATACAAAAGATACAATTTGAAGTCACACACAGAAAAGCTGTTTGTCTATGAACAAAAGGCAACAAGATGCAGGCAAAGCCTGTATATCGGTGCTCACTGTGACTGTTTCATGACCAGTAGAACGTACATAAGTTTAAAACTTCGTTTTTCCCTATGTTATTGCTATTTATTCAGCCCAAATTTTTAAAATATGGTCTTAGTCGCCTAGTGGCGAGACATTCACCCTTCACAATCGTGAGGTTCGAATTTCGACTATTTCCTCGAGTATTTTTCAACCTGCTCTTGAACAGCTTGGTGCATTGTATCTTTGTCTCAATCCTTGCGAAAGAAGGTTCCAATTCACACTACTTACTGGGATTTTTTTATAGTATAGTAATGAGACGAACAGGTCATGTGCTGATGGTCATGCTGTTATAAGCAACATGTCTGCTTATAACAGCAGAGATACATGCAGCTATTCTCACGTCTTATTCTTACACTCGTCACTGAGATATAAGATGCTTTATCTCTATGCCTTGTAATTTCACTGGGAACATTGCCGTTCAAACTGGAGCACAGTGAATTTGAAGCGTTCCAGTTATGAAGCCTATTTTTAATGGTAGTCCAGTGAAAAAGCAGTATAGATCTGGTCGGGTAACCTGAACTGGCATGCTCCAGTGACTTTGCACGCCTCAGCGACTACGCGAAGGGAATATCCTGTGTGCCCTATATCCATACACCGTGCGCTATACTGCTTTGTAATACAGTCGTGATATACCCGCACCAGGCATCTATGCTGTGGTAATTAAAGCTTAGTTTTTAAACGACTAAGTTACGGCTGGTCTAGCCGGGAGAACGGCGACTGTCGATCCGGAAGCCCCGAGTTCGAATCCCAGGCGCACCACTGTCTTTCCGAAGTCTTGTGCGTAATGCCGCTAACTTAAAAAAAGGAAAAACATCGCAAGGAAACCGATGAATCTTGAATCTTTCTAGGTCATGTGTCAATCACTGCAATATGTCCAGCTCGTCTCGTCACTTCTTATTTATAAAAAAAATAACCGCAATGCGCCACCGTTGTGGATTATGGCCTTGACTGTCTCCTTGCGAGAGAAGGTCCCGAGTCCCAGCAGTGGGAACATTTAGTGGGCTGTTTATGTTTAAACAGCTTCAGAAAGTAGGTTCTTAACGCGATCATTTTGATGGTACTTTTTTGTTTGGTAGATCTTACTTCAGAGGGTATATGAACAAGAACAAAATTAAAAATTTTGACTAACCCCCGACTACCTCAGATTTGTTATCTGTACAACATTCTACTAATCAAGCCCTTTCATTTGATACCCATATTAAGGGAGTTGTGAAAAAAGACATGCATTTCGCCATTTTGTGGAAGCGGCCATCTTGGATTTGAAATTAGTCATAGTGCAATGTATTCTACTAGTCAAGCCCTTTCGTTTGATACCCATATTGAGGTAGTAGTGAAAAAAATAATATAATTCGCCATTTTGTGGTGGCGGCCATCTTGGATTTGATTTTTTTATAGTGTATAGTATTCTACTAGTCAAGCCTTTTCATTTGACACCCATATTGAGGTAGGTTGGGAAGAAATATTTTGTCCGCCATTTTGTGGCGGCGGCCATCTTGAATCGATATCAACCAAACATAGCTAAGAACATCCGCACGGATATTAACTTTCAAATAAAAAAAACCGCATCGAAATCGGCCCATCCGTTTGAGCTCTACGGTGCCACAGACAGACACACACACAGACAGACAGACATCGACGTCAAACTTATAACACCCCTTTTTTTGGTCGGGGGTTAAAACATCCTCCAAATGAAAAACGTTACACACACTTCCATGTATTAAATAATGTAACGTCAAAGTAAGTAAGTAAAATCTGCGGTCAAATTGAGTATAGCGTAATATTGCCTTTTGATTGAATTTTGACCGCTAGTACATTAAATGGACAAAAACGATCGCAATTCGACATAAAATGTTAAAAAATACATATGTTTTTACGCAATTTAGACTGACGGAATGGATGATACATTGATACAATAATAATACATTTATTTCAGTAACTGGACAATATTTTTTTACAAATATAAACAATAGGCTTGATAGTAAGCAATGCTTGGGCGACGAACGCAGTGGAGCGTTGGGCAGTAATTTGCACTCTTCATGCTCAATCAAGTGCTTGTCACTGCTGTCATAGGCAAGTCTGTTGCTTACCTGAACATGTATTGCTCAACCCAACAGCATGTATTATTAAAATAGAGATTGCACGGCTTAGAATATAGCGCCGAGTCGCCGAAGCCTCGCTTTCATAAATTATGCAAAATAACTAGACATTGTAAAGATGTTCAGTCTCACTAGAGTCCTAGGGTTTCACACGCCGTCCGTCCACATTGGTCCATGCAAACCTCGCAACACGCGCGTTTTTTGGATATATGTACATGCCAATTGTAATTTTATTAAAATCTTTTTAAAAATGAACTTTGTCTTTTGGGTTCCCTTTTTAACATGAATCTTGGTTTAGGCCAGCCATTCCCAAAGTAGGCGATAACGCCCCCTTATGGGCGGTTCAGGCCTAAAGGGGGATAAGATACCCAGAAAAAAATGGGGGTGTTGTGTAGAGGTTTGGAGTGCACTACCTACTGGGCTCAGGTTAACTCTTGCGGTAAAAGTATCGTTTAGAATGAATGTTTAATCTCCGCTAATATAGCTCACAATAATTAATTAATGTAATTTAAAGATGTGGTTTTTAAGTATGTGAAATGTGCTATAAAATAATTTGTTCTCAAAATGGGTAGCAGACAAAATGAGTTTGGGAACCCCTGGTTTAGGCGAACAAAAGGAAAGTAGGGCGAGTAGGGAAGACTTTAAACCTAATTCTGGTGCTCTTTAGTCCGATTTTGCTATTTTCTAAGCCAACTCCTCCTGGCTCCGCGACCGCATTTCTGCCCCTGATAGCCATCAACGCTTGAATGTCTTCGGTGATGCAGCCAACGCTCGTCGTACGAACTTGGTAGTGTCATTAAAGTCTTGGAATATAAAAAATAACAGTGACACTCGGGGAGTACTGACAGAAGTGAAAACTTGTATTTCTTCTTCTTCTTCAAGTGCCTCTTCAATGTTGAAGGTTGGCCGTCAGCTTCTTGAATTTTTCTCAAATCAATCAAACTTGTATTCAGGACTACATAATATATAAGTTTTGAGATTTTCCTTACCAAGAAGTGCTAATCGCGGTTTTTCATGAAGTTTTCACTTCAAACTGCGTATGCGCATGTTTCACTGTGAACGAGCTGTTAGGTAAGCTAGGTTTCCCGTCGCCGGGGTCAACAGAACACATTTAACTTGCAAATATCTACCTTTTGTGTGTGGAAATATTCAAACGTTTGAGATAACTGAGTAACTGAGACTTGTGTAAAGATACTCGAAGAGAACTGGCAAATAGCTGTTACTCTCGTCTTGACGCATACAAACTTAAATCGATTTGTCGTGAGTATAGAGTACCGAGTCGCATTGTCCAGTCGTGACGAAAAAAAAAAATTGGTTGCCTGTAAAGTCGGTATACGGGCGAAAGTTTTACGTGAAAACGACTTTGAGTGGTAAAATAATTTTACGGAAGGAACGCGTGCCTTTCACTTTTTATGTCTGTCTCTCTCGCTCTTAGGCGGGCTAACCATGCCCGAGTGGAAGGGACGCGTGCCTCTCACTCGCTCTCGTTGTGAGCGCATAACGTGAGCGGAGCGTAACGCAGTTTCTTGAAGTGTCACCCGGCAAACCAATTTATAAGACGTTGTCACGTCAAAATTCACAGAATTTTAATTTATTCATTTAAAAATAATTAATCAAATGAAAAACAATATTACAAAATCTTAATATATGTATATAAATCTCCTGTCACGATGTTTATCCGTGATGGACCCCTAAACTACTTAGCCGATTTTAATCAAATTTGGACACCGTGTGTAGATTGATCCAACTTAAAAGATAGCATAGTTTTGATTCGATTAATGGGCTTTATGTGACAATATCCGAGCGAAGCCGGAACGGGCCGCTAGTTATTATATTAATTAAAACAGAAAATTAATCAAATGAAACAAAAAAAAAAAATGTTTATAGGGAGCTCCCATAAATCAAACGTGACATTTTGCTCGATATCAAACTTTTTCATTTATTTTTTATTTTTATAGGTTCACACTTGACCGCCATCCGCCATCTCGCCTGATGTTAGCGATCGCATCGTCGCTTTATAATATGTAGTAGTAGGTCATCAGGGGGTCTACCGCCTAGCGAAAACTGTCTTAGCTTTGATGTCCTCCTCTCTTTTCTTTTTCGATTGCATAGATAGAGACAGCAATAGCAGAGTTAAAGCCGTCTAAAGCAATAGTAGAGCTATTTAGTGTGGGCGGTAGAAGGCCAGGTCGATTTATAACAGCAGTAGGCACTAGCAGCGTGCTGCGACTTCACCCGCTTAGCTCTCGATCCCGATATTTACCTGGTGTAAGAAATAGCATATCTGTGTTATTCCAAACTATTGTCATCTATATAAGTACCAAATTTCAACCAGATCCTTTCCGTAGTTTTTGCGTGATTTGGTTGCCTGTAAAATCGGTTGGTTTACGGACGATAGTTTAACGTGACAACGTCATAGCAAAACATTGATAGATGCGGCGCAAGCGTGCAATGAGCGTAACGGGACACTTTTTCGTGACGTGACAACGTCATAACAAAACATTGATAGATGCGGCGCAGGTGTACAATGAGCGTAACGGGACACTTTCGTGCATGCACCCGGCGTTCATCGATTTATTAGACGTTGTCACGTCATAAAAAACGGTAGAAAATCAATTAAACACGCATTCACAAAGCCTTTGAATGTGTATTCTTAACCAAAAAAGGCATTGAACAGTGGTCACAGTAGGTTGGACACAGTGCAGTCGAGGGTTTGTCTACGGACGGATGCCGTGCACGTGACTAGAATACCAGTACGAGATACCAATGCTCGCTGAGTTCAATAAGTTAGCAATAGCTTGGCCACGGAAACTTCATTTAATCGAATTTGCTATGTATGTTTTTATCTATAATACTTATTCCGTGTCGGGTCTGTTCAGCCATCAGTCGATGTGTACTTTTGAAAACAACCTTAATTTAAAAACACTTCAAAAAAGAGCTTTTATAATTTGTTAATAAAAAACTAAAAAGCATTCTGTACCTTTCTAATTATTATTCCTTCTTCTTCGACCCTGGTAACCATTTAAAAGTAAAGCGACGAGCGTCAAGACGAATCAAACGAGCCGAAACACGACGGTGTTGCGTCGCTTCATTACAGAGTTCCTATGAGCACCTTCTAGCTCCATCATCAGACTCTGGTTACCATTGGCAAACGACTCGTTAAGATGATTCAAATGAGCCCAAAGTCGATTATGTCGTTTCGTTGCGAAATTCCTTTGGCCAGTTTCCAGCTGCATCAGCAGATTAATACCATGTCATCATACTATTGTATTGTCACGCTATTTACACATGCATGCAAAATTTCAGCTCAACGGGTAACCGGGAAGTGGATCAAATTCAATTTGCCACGTTTGATGTGAAACTAAATAATAAGTTGTAAAAATGTTTTACTTATGCATCTAAAACTCTAATGCTGGGGCCACACTAACGGGAAATGCCATTAATTATCGCGTTAACGGACGTTAACCGTAGGCGTAAAATACACTTAATGGGCGCGTACCGAAGGGTTATTTTACAAATACGGTTAACGTTCGTTAACGCGATAATTAATGGCATTTCCCGTTAGTGTGGCCCAGGCATTAAAAACGTGTATTTAACATTAATATTCTTTAGATAAGAAAATATGCGGAAGATCTATTTTTAGACGGTCTTAAGGCTTGTTTAGCTTCTTAACACGAAATTTTAATACTATAAATAGAATCACACATATTCGTACTAGTTTAAAGTTGATTTGTTATTGGTTTTCGCTGTATCCGATTTTCGGAGTGTCAATAAAGAGTATCTGTCGAGAATAGGGGTTATTGTCGCCACAAAGTAAATTCGTCACAACTTGTATACTCCATACATACAAAGTAAACTCGCCACAAGTGATAAAAAAAACAAATGAACAATGTCACAGGTAAATAAAGTAGTTACATATAGAATACAATATTAAATACTGAAGCGATCTGCGATATTTCGGTGCAGTTTTATTCAAAACTAGCCGTGTCCGCGGTTTCACTCGCGTTTTATGGGGTTTTTGTTTATTCAGCGGAACCCTGTTTATTTCCTCAAGAGTAGTAATCGAAACGTAGTATAAGTTACGTTAAAAGATCAGCTATCTAGTAGTGAAACTCTCGTCATAATAGGTCCAGCCGTTTCGGAAATAATCGGGAACAAAGCCAGGCAAAAAATGTAAAAAAAAAAACGTTATTTTGGTGTATAATTATACTCTTATTTTGCATGTAGTAAAAAGCCGTTCGTTCATTATTACAAACAGACACTTCAATTTTATTTATTTGTATAGACGTATAGAGTATGATATGTTTTTACGGATGAGCTGAGAGTATGTAACTGTAAACATAAATCAGAATGCCTCGTCAAGTCATCATCGGGAAAATTATCATCGCTCAAACATCTCTCGGCGTTCATTACCGAGTGCAATGCCCTCGTGGCAGCCGCCCAAACCCGGCACTCCATCGTACAACTATCTATTGTCTGGTACTCATAGCTCGTACCTGATGATCACCGGCGAATGTTCGAAATGATCTAATGCCAAGTGATCTCCAGTTATAATTTTCTGAAATTGATCATTACTTTACACTTGACCGGCTTCTCGCCTGATGTTTAAGCGGCGATGTGGTCTGCGATGGAGCATGTTTACCTAGAAGAAACCGATTCACTCTCGGCTTGACAAATACAAATACAAAAATCTTTATTGCTGTTTGCAGTTAAGGTAAGATGATACAAAACATTTTAAAAGTTGACCCATACAAACAGGCCTCTTCTTCTAGAGGCATTCAATAAGTCTGTGAACACAGTTTGTTTTAGTCTTCATTTATACATATCCTTGACGTTCTTCTTCTTGACTTGACTTCTTGACTGACTTCAAAAGTATCACAAAAGTAATCGTGGTAGGCCTTGAGCAGAGGCCGCCGCCAGGAGCAAGCACCTTAAGTACACTTGCCTGGGGTCTGCGTACGAATTCATCCCGTCTGCGTTCGAGGTGGCTGGTCCGTGGTGTGCCGAGCCTCGGCAGTTCGTGCATTGGGTCGGGTCGGGTTGGGTCATCGTCTCAAGCATAAGGGGCTGAACCCTCGCTCTGGCTGGTATTTGATGCAGAATGCGGTTAGTCTTCTGGGGACTTTTGGTGAAGAATCGGTGCGCGGAGAACTTGAGTAAATTGTCTTTAGGGCGTTTTCACAAAAATGTATACTCCAACAAAAAATTACAGTATTTTTAGAAGTATTAGTTTTGAGGTTGTGTTTGGTCTCATTATGATAGAAAATTTATATATTTTTGGAAACACTGGAATGTTATGAGATTAGAAGTAAATAGTGTTAGATATACTAAAACATAATGGAAAGTCACGCAATTTAATATCAGTTGTGTGACTATATTCTCGAGCTAAAAAAACGTTAAAACCCACTTTATTTATTGGATAATTTTGGCGTCTACCACTTATAAATTGGACATTTAACATAAAAAACTGTAAATATTTGCATTTTTTATTGTACTTTCATCAATAATTCAATAAACTCTTCAGTTGTGTGACTCTTGGTACTTTCTTGCCCTTAATTATCATTGCCTTTGAAATTACAACATATATTTTAGAGCATGAGGTACAAAATAATATACAAATAAATCATTTTCGTTCCAGAGAGTACTCTAACAGACTTAAAATATGAAATTGGCTTCTTTAAAATATATTTTAGTTATTTGAAATTAAGGGACAGTCACAAAACCGAACACCAGAAAACGGTAAGGGCGCATTTACATGACGCGTTAATAGTACAGTACACATACCAAACGCAAGAAAATTGATTTGTCACCGTAAAATTCACACTTAATTATTTTTTTTGTATTTATTAATACTTATTTTTGCTTTTTTGTAAATATTTACCTTTGTAAATTTAATTTCAATTGGGCTTTATATTATAATAGTATTGGTAGGACTCTTTACAGAGTTCGCCTGGGGAAGTCTACCAATCATTCTACCGCCAAACAGTATTTTGAAAACATGTGTTCCGGTTTGAAGAGCAATGTGTTTAATTAAATTACCGGGTATAAAGATAATCTTTCATATTTGGGTGACGAGCGCAGTGCAGTGCTAGGTAAAGATTTGGACTCTATATGTTTCCAAAAGCTGAGTGTTACCATGTTGTTATGGGCAGTCATGTTGCTTACCATCAGGCACGTGTCCTGCTTCTCTCGTCACTGTTTACTATAAAAAAAATCTAATTCTTCAAAAAGGTCACAAAATTTTAAGAATTCTGCAATGTAAACTGAGCTTTAGATGTTCAGAAATGTAGTGACTTTCTGTTCCGCTTATATGTGACCGCTCAAATAGTCACACAACGGAAGTCACATTTGAATGTCCTCTGACACATAAAAATCGTTTAAAAAATAATGTAAATGTTTATTCATACGAACTTTTGAATAACTTAGAAACAATAATATTTTCAAACTAATTTATTAAAAAGAACACAATAAAATAGATTGGAACAGGACAAATTATGGTCACATTCCTGAGTGAAAAATTCGTCACGCACCGGCTTGTGAGACACATGTCTCCTTCTCAAGCAGTTCTAAAACACTGATGGTTACATTTAGTTTCGTTCAAAAGCATATACAAATATGCTGCCAACAACGAAAGAAAATGTTATTACTGTAATACAAATATAGTTTAAAATCCGGTCACAAAATGGAATGTTCCGGAATTATCAATATTTTTGAATTTTACTTTATTTTGTTTTAACAACTAGTTTATTTTAAATTTGTAAATCTTTGGCTTATAATATTACGGAAATCATGTACTTTTATTATATAAACCACAAAAATAGTGTGCTCCTTGAAAAAAAACTTATAAACAGAGATTATTGTGCGTAAGAACCAGTCGGGGACAGCAAAAAATTAACCATTTCTGAATAGTTTTTTTACTATTTTAGGGTCAAATGTTGTATTTTTTCTTAAAAATTTGTTGTGACACAATTATATGATATTTTGTTTATGCACTCATGAATAAAAATTAAATATAGTGAAAACTATTTCGTAAGAAATTACAATTGAATTCGAGGGACAGGCGTAAAACAGGGGGTATACATTTTTGTGAAAATGCCCTTTACCGTAACTTTGACGTTTTCTTTGGAGTGTATTAATTGAATAGTTAATTTTCTTTGTATTAAAGGCCATTGTTATAAAACCTCGCAACTAAACTATAGTTTATATCGTCCGTGGGTGTTAATAATGTCCAAATCAGTGATTCTGTTCGCTTGAGCCGTCCTACATAGCGACAGGTAGCGTTTGGGCGGCCCGGTCGCATCCAAGGTCGCCCCGCACGCCACGCCGCTCTATTAGCTGTTTGTTCTATGAGATTATCTCAGGTGCTTGTGTAATATTGGCCGACAATATGCGAGTGCTATACAGATGTATTTGCTTATTAAATTACGATCGATTCAATCGCTCTGGTGCTATTGGCGAGAACACCCAATTTCACAACCATGCCGTTGTAGATTGGAATCCCGCTTGCATCTTGTCGTTATTCTTCCATGTGATAAGTTTTTTTTATTGTACTTCACTAAACAATCTTAAAATATGGTAGCAAAATGACGACGCTATTGCTAAAATCTCTCTCGCCTAGGCAACCGTGGGATGGAAAAAGAGTTATACCATAGAGAGGCGGAACGGACGGAAGACAAGTTTGCTAATTTCAGGCCTTAATAATAATGGAAAATATCGTAACAAACCATTTTCTAAACAATTCAACACGCTGGCCATAGTGCGGATTTGGTGGATGGATCATGTCATCGAAATATGATTTTTTTTGGAACGCTACGGTTTTCTCATTATATTTTTCTTCACAGTTTAAGCCAGTGATGATATACTAGTACATATGCACTTGAAAAAAAACTCAAGAAAAAGGCTGGATTCGAATCTCCACATCACAATTGTGAAATCGGACCTTTTAGTCACCAAGCCACCAAGGCTTTCAAATTGGTTAATGATTGAAACAAAATTATAAAATGTAGGTATCTACAGATGCTAGCAAAAAAGATAAATATTTATGGGTCTCTGTAAAGAAATGCGTCATAAAATTTGAATAAAGATAGATATAGCTATAATAACATATATTAGTTTTCATACATATTAAAATCGTATGTACACACAATCATACATATTCATATTTCTAAAATTCCATTATCCATTTAGAATTTAGAGATGTTTCATGTGTACTATCTGATGTTATCTATTCGAGGGGCGATCATAAAAATAGTCTAGGTGTAGGTGAGCCAATCTGTGCGTAAGTAATACCACAAAATAATAAATTTCGTAAGCATTTCAACTAGTTACTTATTTTACGATCTGTGGTGAGCATATATTATAAATTTTACTCTAATTTTTATATGTAGAGGTATTTAAATATTGTGTTGACTTCATGTAATGTTCAAATAAACCTGTCCTGCGATTTCTATGGAAACATTACCCTTTAAACCGGAATATAGTGATGTACTTGTTACTGAATAGCGGTAGAATAACTGGCAAAGGTGTGGTAAGAAGTAATTCTGTAGGTTTTGATTTTGTATGTTTTTTTTGCAAATTGTTGACCAAGCATATCTCTGATAAGTACGTAAGGTTCGAAGTAAATGAATTGAAGTCTTACCACTATACAACCATATTTAAAAAAATGTCTATAAGGAAACTACAATCATAAACTATGTTTACACGCTACTCCATAAAATACCATACGATACCATAGTGCATGCGTGCTCTGTCAGTCATCGCCTAACTTTTTCCGTCAACACCGTGGCTTTTCCCCTTTTTTTACGGCATTTATTTGTGGCATCTGTCTACTTGTCTCGTAACATCTGGGTTTTGTCAAAATAGTACAGAAGAAAAGGTTTAGACGTCGAAAAGGTCGTTTACCCTTTGAAAATGCCGCTTCATAATGAGACTATTTTTAAATAGCGTTACTTCCTTATACAACTAGAATAAGATACAAGTACACAGTGAACAATGGTAATGCCCTGTGATTAGATGGAGTGACGATATTTGGAAGGCTGGTGGTGGTTGGTAAAACTTATAGCGAGAGTTGAATTCAGTAGCGTATTGTATATGTATCCAATGACCAGGAGGAAAAGGAGTTGAATAGTTTATGCTCATAGTTTTTAAGCTATTGCATAGCTTTTATCGCGGGCCTGGGGACCGAATACCGAATTTTAGTGATCGTGCATCTCTTTCTTATGTTCACAAGAAAGAGGGATGGAAGACCGTAACGCCGTCCTCCCCACTCGGTCATTCGACTTTGAATCTTATTCTTATTAGCTTTACAGACTAAATGCTCTTAGCTGTCGAAGACTGACTAGATTGTATACTTCTCTGCATTTTTTTTTGTGGTAAACAAATATCACTCTTCAAAATAAAAGCAATTCCGAAAAATTGTTAACATCCCTATTGCTTATGTTGATAAAAATGCATGCAACATGCAATAGCTTTACCGCGCCAGTCCCCGAGTGCCACACTTCTTTTTTAAGTAAATATTTCTTGAGGGCGCGTTGACATTAATGAATGGGGGATTAAACCACGAACTCGCGACTCTGTAACAGTTACCAACATCTACGTTGTCGTATGAATAGGTACATCTATGTATTGTCTATATACGTTTTTTAACCCCCGACCAAAAGAAGGGGTGTTATAAGTTTGACGTCGATGTCTGTCTGTCTGTGTGTGTGTGTCTGTCTGTGGCACCGTAGAGCTCAAACAGATGGGCCGATTTCGAAGCGGTTTTTTTTATTTGAAGGTTAATATCCGTGCGGTTGTTCTTTAGCTACATATGTTTGGTTAATAGTTAATATCGATTCAAGATGGCCGCCTCCACAAAATGGCGGACAAAATATTTCTTCATAACCTACCTCACCTATCAAATGAAATAGCTTGACTAGTAGAATACTATAATACACTATAAAAAAATTCAAATCCAAGATGGCTGCCACCACAAAATGGCTAATTATATTATTTTTTTCGTTACTACCTCAATATGGGTATCAAACGAAAGGGCTTGACTAGTAGAATAATTTGCACTATGACAAATTTCAAATCCAAGATGGCCGCTACCACAAAATGGCGAAATACATTTCTTTTTCACAACTTCCTTAATGTGGGTATCAAATGAAAGGGCTTGACTAGTAGAATGTTGTACAGATAACAAATCCGAGGTATTCGGGGGTTTAATCAAAATTTTTAATTTTGTTATTACAATAATAATAGGGTTAAGCGACGATACTGTCTGTGATGAAACGTGTTTACCCAGCAATAAGTGATTAACTTGAGACTTGATTTTCGCGTAACATGTAGGTACTACCTGTTTTAAACATGCAAATTACCTATTGCTTAGCACTATACTCGAGATATAAAAAATATTTATCTGTTAGCCCTTTAGTTTCACTAGAAACATTGTTTAGTGTTAATGTAACACGTTACTACTGATCGGTAGAATAAGTATTTGACAAATGTTTTATACTTCTCTAGGCGGACTCTGCAAAGAACTCGAAAGTTGGAATTTAATAGTTATTTGAACATTAGTGGCGGACATGTGATCTCCCCATAGAATTCATTTATTTTCTAACAGTTAGGAGACAAGCAAGCCACGCGTCTAATGGTACCAAGCAAAGCGAATATATATATAACAACTCGTTCCAACATTTTTTTTATAGCATAGTGTGACGAGACGAGCAGGACATGTGCCTGATGGTAAGCAACATGTCTGCCACATAACAGCACAGTGTAAGTCCAGATCATTACCTAGCACTGCACTGCGCTCGTCACCCAGAGATCTAAGATGTTATATGTAATTGCCCTTCAAACAGGAACACAGTAAAGTAAGCACATTACTGCTTGGCGGTAGAATAACTGGCAGAGGTGTGGTACTTCCCCAGGCGGACTCTGCCAAGAGTCCTACCACTACATAACATAGGACATCAACATAGAAAGTACTACCTATTTTGAACATGTAAGAGTCACTGTCTAGCTTTTAGCACTCCGTAGCCCTCTCTCCGTAAGATATAAGATGATTTATCTATTTGGTCTTTAATTTTTCTGGAAACATATTAATTATTAATGACTTAGTAATATTTGCACGTTACAGCTTAGCGGTAAAGTATCTGACAAAAGTTGTACTTCCCGAGGCGGACTCTGCAAAGCAAACTCGTAATTTGAAAGTTGGAGTTTAATAGTTATTTGAACAGTAGTGTCGGACATATTATGCTCTTGTGCTGCCCACAGAATAGTGATAGTTAGTATGCCCGCCAATCACTCGAGCCCTTGCCGCTAATGGGCGCGCCGATGTTTGCGTTTGCGTCCTAGAATGGTCCAAGGTGGAAGAAGTGGCGAGTTTATACAATTGTATTTTGATCGGCCGGTCGATTCTGTAACAAAAAACATGATGCTGCTCTTCAAAAGCCTGACTAAAACGGCCATACCTTTGCTATTGCTATGTATAATTTCAAGCGAAAATAATACTACCCCTCCAATATTATAATTGTGAAAGTTTGGATGTTTGTTACTCAACCACGTCGGAACTTCACTTTTTGCAGTGGTAGGACTCTTGGCAGAGTTCGCCTGGGGAAGTACCACACTTTTGCCAGTTATTCTACCGCCAGCAGTAATGTGCAAACATTAAGCACAGGTCCCGCTCGTCTCAACACTTTTTATTTAAAAAAATAAACGGCGAGATCATTCAGATCGAGTTAAAATTTGGAATACAGATTAATAAAAATTGACATTATTGTCTGGAATAGCACACAGGTTAATTTTTATTGCGCGCAAATTACTGGAACGGGAGGGTAAAATCACAGAGTATACACGCAACGCCCCACAGTCCGATAGCAGAGAAGGGAAAGGTGGTATTAGATCATGTAGATCAGTATCGCACTCTCTAAAATGTATCCGATAAAAACCGATAAGCTAAATATATGCATCGAAAACAATGAAGACAACGGAACTTTTGCGTTTCTATTAGCAAAAAAAAAAACGCTGCCCCACTTAGCTTGGACCACGCCCGAACGACAGATCAAATAATAGTTACTACAGAACATAAAGCCGTACCGTTGTGTGCGTAACACCGGCCGTTGACCCCTGATATCGGTGCTAGCTCATCTTCAGGCCTGCGCAGGCGACGGACAGTCTTCCCAGTATCGACGGCCTCATTAAATTACGCATGGCCTTGGCCTTATGAGTTTTTCAAACGACAGGCCTGTAGATGGATGGTAATATATTACCTAAGTCTTTAACATTGCCGTATGGTCATAACCATTACATTTTACTGAAAACAGAAACAAATAAAAAAAAAAATGGTGTCGAATTGACAATCCCCTCCTTTTTGGAAGTCGACACACCTAACTAAATTAAAACAAAGTGAAACCAATAAAATGATAAGCCAACCAAACGCACTGCTCCAATCAGATAGCGAGGTTTTGAAATTACAAAAACTGCAAATATCATCGTCTACAATTATGTCGATTTTTGTTGTTTTTTCAACGACCTGCGAAAAATAAGGAAAAAAAAATTGGTTGCCTGTAAAGTCGGTATACGGGCGAAAGTTTTACGTGACAACGACTTTGAGTGGTAAAATAATTTTACGGAAGGGACGCGTGCCTTTCACTTTTTATGTCTGTCTCTCTCGCTCTTAGGCGGGCTAACCATGCCCGAGTGGAAGGGACGCGTGCCTCTCACTCGCTCTCGTTGTGAGCGCATAACGTGAGCGGAGCGTAACGCAGTTTCTTGAAGTGTCACCCGGCAAACCAATTTATAAGACGTTGTCATGTCAAAAGAAATTTGACAAATCTGTTTGTTGAATATCCATGAAAACTAAATATTACGACGGATTTAAACCTTCTCCTTGTTATTGTAGATTAAAAACGAAGCATTAACACCACCTGTGGCGAACGAAATGAGACACATTTTTACTGGTTTGTACTTATCTGAAAAATACTAACTCAGTTTTTCCCAAATTCGTACCAAATGGTTTGAGCAAAGAGTTTACATATCCTCGTACTACGTATAGAGTTGGCACAAACGCTTTACACCGCAAGCACGGGTAGAATCTTTCTTGCCGTGTCGCGCTCGTGGAAGTGTCGTACTTTTGTCGCGGCACATCACTCTGTTGCCGTAGAAAGTATGCTTCTGTATGGAGTACTGTTCGCACCTTTGGAATGGACCTTGCCCTTTCTTCTATCGGACTTCTCGTTCCACAAAAAGGCGACATCGTTTCATGGTTGATGTTCCAAAAAACACGAACGAAGCGATTTGACTCCACGTTTGTGATAAGAACGTCTAGGTTGTGGAATGCGTTGCCTGAGTGGGTTTTCCCCGATGGTTACAATCTTGGTGTCTTCAAATCGAGAGTGAATCGGTTTCTTCTAGGTAAGCACGCTCTATCGTAGATCGCATCATCGCTTAACATCAGGCGAGATGGTGGTCAAGTGCGAACCTATTCTAGTTAAAAAAAAAAAAAAAAAAAAGAGAAAATATCACAACCGGATAGTGAAGTTTTTTTTTAGAAGTGTTGCTTACGATTGACACAAAGGAACCGTGCGGAAAACCTAAATCTTAACATAGTATATGTATAACTCTGGGTTTGAATCTTCACACGTACAGCCTTAGAGTGGACTGAGTTGCTACCTCATTCTTCCCTGAGAGATGACAATCTAAAACTTTTCAAGGTCAGAGTGAATAGGTATTTTCTAGGTCAGCGGTCGTCATCGTCCTAGCTGTCGCTTACCATCAGGCGAGTGGATGGTCCAATGCAGGTAAAAAAAAAGACAAATTGAACACATCTGTCAAAGTTCGTGTTAAAAACTAAACAACTATTCATAGTATGAGAGGTAAAGCCGTGAGAACCGAACGAGAAGAAATCATAATTATTTGTGAACCATTCAGAAACCGGTTTTCAGACACACCTGTTACCAAACCCGCATAGTTTCCTGTATCAACACCAGTCGCGGAGTCTCTCTGACTCACTCAATCAATTATTCAGAACTATCTACAAACAAACAGGCACATTCATAAAAAAAACGAGACAAAAATAAAATGGCGCTATTTTTAGATAGATTAATTTTAAAATTTGGCACTTGCTCTGTAGAATAGTTATTTTTTTTTATAAGCATTTTCTTTTTTAACTTTTGTTTTTTAGATTCATAGTTACGGAACGAGCAAGACATGTGATTGATGGTAAGCAACACGCCTGTTCGTAATAGCAGTGTCACGCAGCTATTGGAACATGAGTCCAAATCATTATCTAGCATTGCACTGCGCTCTTTACCCAAAAATATACGATTATGTGTGTCTATGCTCTGTTATTTCTCTGGAAACAATTCTCTTCAAACCGGAATACAAGTCATGTTTACATTTTAAATGGATAGAAAATTAAATATTCACTAATACGCATTTTTTTGTTTGTCACAGCCTTAACACGCGTCACTGCGTTGTCGGCATTTCTCAAAAGTTCAAATTGTTCGCTTTAATAGTAGTTCTTAATACGAGTACATACTGCGATTTTACAGATAAGTAGGTCATACCATCATACGTATCTTTCTGTCTACCTCCCCAGGCGAACTGTAAAGAGTCTTACTAAATTGTTATGACGTTTGGTTTGTCCTACTAACAGGTCTATAAATGACGCCGTTTCATTTGTTCCAGATGAGCCAGAAGGCGACGCGGAAGTCGCAGAATGCGGCGGTCGCCGACGAAAAGGAAAAGGTCAGAACATTATACTATATAAGATGACACGGTGAGGCAGAGAGAACGAAAGCGACAGAGCGAAAGAGAATGAAAGTGAGAGAGCGAGAGAGAAGGATCGTGGGACAGCAAGGAGACAAAACGAAATTGAGATATAGCTAGGGAGAACATAAGTAAGATAGGATGAGATAGGACAAAATCGAGAATGAGCGAACATAAGAGATAAATTTTGTGTCCGTGAGATGAGTGTGTTTAGGGGCACTTAAAACATTTCGATGAAATTAGGTACAAACGAATCCTTTGGATTAATATAAGACTATCACGACAGCAGGCAGCAGCGGTCACATCACAGCTTCAAATTAGGGGGTCCCCAATTATAACACAAACACAATATGTTGAGTAAAAAGTACATTACTAGTTACTAGTTGAGCCCTCTAATTTCACCCGTTAAGTTGCCGTTCCATTTGTTTTCACACGTTAAAGCCGATAGCGTATGTACTATTTGAGATTTTGTCAATTTCTAGATTATTCAATTTAACGTATACGATTTTGGGGGGTCTAGTCATATCTCCTGTGAGCCTATGACCCCCTTCGGATGGTGCATGATAGTGCAAAGATAAGTCACCATAGTTTATATAAATAAAAAGCTACCAATAAAAATGTAACACGATTCCAGTGATGATGCCCTTGAACTGTTGCACTTGGCCGCGCCGGCGCCGGCGCGCCGGGTTATCGAGTCTTGTTGTGACCAGTCGTGGTATGACAATGGCGGCCGGGCAAAAAATGCATCTTGATTTGATTACTGCCGGCACGCACCACGTAGCATGTTACTCGTATTACGTGTTTATACAGGGTTACTCATAAAACCAGTGCTTTTTTTATTAATCCTATTAAAATTATAAATTCGAAATTTTGAATGTTCGTTGCTCAATCACGTTGAACAGATCGGGTTGAAATTCGGGACGCAGAATATAGACTGGAATAACTATAATAGCAAATGCATCGGTCTGGAATAGAACAGAAAACCGTTGGGGGGTAGGCAAGTTTTAAATTGGAGACTGCGTTTAGGCAAACATAGTGTAGGATGGAGTCGCCAATTTGCAACTAGATGGAGTGACGAACTGCATAAAGTAGCAGGCAAATATTGGGCAAATCGTGTGGGGGATCGACTTTGGTTACGTGCATAGGGAGAGGCCTAAGTCCAGCTGTGGACGAACATGGATTAATGATGAGGATCCTGAAAAATGTGTTTGTTTCTCTTAAAAACCTATGTTTTTAATGAAAATGTTCCAAGTTGGCAACTTGTGTGATAAATTATAGATACGAGTAAAAATGATAACTTGGATGATATGATGCGTTACAAAGGTGGAGGGGAGGAGAGTATAAAGTCTTTGGCTTATGTCATGCTTGAACGCCTCCAAACGAGTTGAAAGTTTGTTTCTCTACCCTAATAAATGCTCTTCATTATTCTTCTTCTCTTCAAATATTAACTTTAGTTTATATTTTTCAGGAGAGTCCAGTGAAAGAAATGAAAAAGAAGATAGCTGCCAACGCAGAGAAAGATAAGCAGGCGGCAGAGAAGGCGGAGAAGGCGGAGAAGAACGAACCCGCCGACAAAAACAAGTCAAACGAGAAGGCGGACAAAAATGCAGAGAAATCAGACAAAAAAGTAGACAAACCCGACAAAACCGCAGATAAATCAGATAAAAAAGCAGATAAACCGGACAAAAATGCAGAAAAATCAGACAAAACTGCGGATAAACCGGACAAAAACGCAGATAAACCGGACAAAAACGCAGATAAATCCGAGAAAACGGCTGAGAAAAAACCGGATAAATCAGAGAAAGTCGCAGATAAGAAATCAGACAAGAGTGCAGAGAAGAAAGAAGACAAAACTGCAGAGAAGAAATCTGAACCCGAAAAGGATGAGAGTAAAGGAGACAAAAGTAAGGTAAGGTGAATGAACCATAATATTGTAATGGGTTGGGCTCTTCAGAGTCTGCCTGTTTTTTTAAAGGGGCCTGAGGGTCTACCGCCTAACTGAAACTGTCTTAGCTTTGATAATGCTCTCTCTTAGACAGCAATAGCAAAGCGAAAGCCGATTTAGTTAGGCTGTAGAAGGGCTGTTGCAATTTTGGCCTCTACTGCCTACCGGACTTTGAGCTAGCGCAGAAAGTTATGGAGTGCAGGCCCCTGACGAAAATTTATGGGTCTTATGATACAGCAGGAGATCTATGTAGGATGATAGATAAAATAATAAGATTCAGCACTATGCCGGCGTTTGAAAGCTGTCCAACTGAGTGCAAGTTTAAGAGGGGGGGTTGCAACACTCGATAATTCCTCCTTGTCGCATGTTTGTCGGTGTTGCGGAATAATGGATTAGAAGATAAATAAAACAATTAAAAATATCTCCTGCTGTATCATATGACCCATAAATTTTATTCACGGGCCTGTAGTCTATACGTAACGAAGTGATTTATGCTCCTGTAAGAAAATATCACTTCAAAACAACGTTACGTTCCGTTATAAGGTGGTATAAAATCTTCAAAAATTTCGTTACGGAATACTTGAATGTTCCTCCTCCGTACTGGGGATATTTAAATATTTAAATTCCCATACTTTATCTGGCTGCCATAGTACAAGCTTTGCTTAGTTTGGGGTCAGATGGTGTTGTGTGTGAATTGTCCACCAATATTTATTTATTTTATGCAGTAAAGTCATCTCTATGATGCACTGTAACGATTTACAAGACACCTGCTCCCAAATTGCGTTACGATTTTTTATAGTATAAAGTGTCGAGACGAGCAGGACATATGCCTGATGGTAAGCAACAAGCCTGCCACATAACATTATAGTGACATGTAGCTATTGGAACATTAAAGAGTCTAAATAATTACTTAGCACTGCACTTGTCACCCAGATATAAAAGATGTTTTATCTCTATGTAATTACACTGGAAACATTGCCCTTCAAATCGGAACACGGTAATGTTTGTACATTCCTTCTTGGCGGCAGAATAACTGGCAAAGATGTGGGACTTCCCCAGGCTTCCCCAGGTGCTTGCCTAGAAGAAACCGATTCACTATCGGTTTGAAGACACCAAGATTTTTACCATCGGGGAAAACCCACTCAGGCAACGCATTCCACAGCCTAGACGTTCTTATCACAAACGTCGTGTCAAATCTCTTCGTTCGCGTTTTTGGAAACCAAACTAAGCAAAGCGTGTACATGTTCGTTTGTAATTGTGTAATAAAAATATTAAATAAATTAAATACTTGAACGGCCCTGTATCTGGTGATGCAGGACAAGGGTCCTCGCGCAATGAACGGCCACAACGGCGCGGCGAACGGGTGCGAGGCGGGCGGCAGCGACGGCTCCGACGCCGAGCTCGTCATAGAGGAGGACGAGGCCTTCCCCGAGCTCGCCTACGAGGACTCTGGCTCCGACGCGGAGGACGCGCCGCGCAGCCGGACACGACGGGGACAGGTGGGCGGTCACCACAGCATTTTTATTAGGGCGTTTTCACAAAAATGTATACCCCCCTCCTCAAATATTTTGGACATGTCGTTCGTTCCCTACGAGCGACATGTTCCTGACAGCCTTGAGAAGCTTATGGTGGTCGGTAAGGTTGATGGGAAAAGACTACGTAGTCGATCTGGTAAAGGCACTCACTGGATTACCAATAGCCGAAGCTCTCGCCGCCGAGGACAGACAGACATGGAAGAGCATGGTGCAACGGGTGATCAATACCTCAGACTAGACGCGACCTTCTGCAATGAAGATAACGACTGAGAAGAAGAAGTATACCCCCCCTTGTCACTTTTGTCCACTTTTGTATCCAGATTTTATACCCAACTAGCGACCCGTTCCAGCTTCGCTCGGATCATAACCTAGATACCAACTGCAGCGCCATCTGCCGGGCTGATTTGTGAATCTAAACCATCCAAGGCCCTACCCAAACGTATACAAAAAAGTCATTCAAATCGGTTCAGCCGTTTAGGAGTTTTTGCTCACTACAAAAAGTGGCATTGATTTTTATAGGTACATAAAATATTGCTGGACATTTCACACACAACGCCATCTGCCCCCAAACTAAGCAAAGCTTGTAATATGGAAGCCAGATAGCTGATATAATACTTACATATGTATTTTTAATACATATTGTTAAATACATATTGTGTGATGAATTCAAATGTTTGTACTGTGTCTGGGTGTTTCTATGTATAATAAGTATGTATTTAGAACTATATAAGTATTCTATCAGCTATCTGGCCGCCATATTACAAGCTTTGCTTAGTTTGGGGTCAGATGGTGTTGTGTGTGAATTGTCCACCAATATTTATTTATTATTTTATTTATACTTATTATACAGAGAAAACACCCAGACACAGTACAAATATTTGAATTTGTCATACAAATATTTGCACTGGGTGGGCGACCCACTGCTGCGTAGGCAGACTCACTACCAACTAAGCCACCAGACCAGCCAATAGATTCGTTTTGCTTTGTTGGACCCTCTATGTCCTACTCGTGTTATCACTGTTCAGTAATGAAGGACACCTGCCCTCCTACCGCCTGAACAAATCAGCTTCGACCTTTAATATGAGACAAGAGGACGTGATCTCCGCTCGGGTCTCTATCTGACCCAAAACATTTCTTTGGCCATACAGCGGGGAAATGCCGCCAGTCTGATGGGCACTTTTGGTCGGCGATTTGACGAGTGCGGACACTAAATTAATGACTCCAAACTTGTGTTTGTAGTATTTAGGTGTTTGAAATTTTTTTTTTAATTGACTTGTGTAAATTTTTATTAATATATTAAATGACTAACTAAAAAAAAATTAGATTTACACTATTTGTCTTGAAAAGCCATTTATTTTTATTTTATTTTTTATTATTATTTATATATTACTTTTCTTGCTGCCTCTATAATTTCAGGCAAAAAGAAAAGAGACTTGAGATCAAAGCTAAGACAGTTTTCCTTTAGCAGTAGACCCCCTGGTGCATTTTTAATCTGCATGTAACAATTCATTTTATACTTCCAGTGTTGGGATTTGTTGTCTTCTCTCTCATACAAGTACACTAAGTACAGGGAGTCAAGGCTACAGTTTAACATGTTTTTTTATTATAGGTATGCATTTGACCGCCACGTTGCCTGATGTACAGTAACGATACAGTCCACGATGGACCGGTGTAACCTAACCTACATTACAAGTTCCACCATATTGATAATTTTAAGTTGATTTGACTCATTTGTTTTTTTTTTATTGTGTGACCGTGTACATACATACATACTCCTCTTTTCATCTATGTTGTATTCTGAAGGCACGTTTGGAATTTGTCCTGACTTAATGTTTGGTGAAAATCTGCCTGAAAGATGGCCGCCGCTACAAAATGGCGAATACAATTTTCTTTTCGCAAATGGAATAATGACTGGTTCAAAAATGTACCTTTGTAATTAGTCCGTCAGATCGTAATAATTAGATTATGGAATTTATTTTTTTATTAAGTTATTAAAAATCGACAAATACGCAAACTTCCGCAGTGGAGAGTTGTGACGTCACGCCTTCGTAAAACTCGAACAATGAAGCGACATCACTCGAGACTTCTCAGCATAGTATCTTCGTAATTTTTTGGTTTGTGAAACAAAAGAAATAGGTAACTTTCAGTTAATATATCCAACTGCAAAAATAGCTTATAAAAAAACCATTATGTACCTTATACAGAATACTATCTAAAAGACACTGGGGTCATTGTGACGAATCTAATGATATCATTGTCAAAATCCATCCAGCTGTTTGGAAGATATGTGGGAATACAGAAATTTACAAACATACAAAATAACCTCGTATATAACAATAACCTCGAACAAACATAACCCTTATTTCAGTCGGGTAAAAATACTTGTACAATATTTTTTATGATCTAACTAACGGGCTTATTCCTTTTTAGTTATCATGCCTATTCCCTCGATATGAGTACTAAATGAAAGGTCTTAACTAGTAGAATGTTATACACTATTTGAAATCCAAAATGGTCGGGAGTAATTCAACTTAATTTGTTGTGAAGCGTGCCTTCAGGATAGGGTTTGACTAATACCATACATCAGTAACTAACGGTCCCGGTGTGTCGCAAGTTGAAGGCCACCAAGACGCCGGAGACGCCCGCGCCGCGGCCCGCCTCCGGGAGGGACAGCGAGGAGGTGAGTCCCGCTTCTACTGACCGCACGACCATCACTACCTAATACCTAGTAGTTAGTACTAACGAGCATGTTATTTATTATCTTTGTCTACATACTACTACATATTTTTTTATTTATTTATAAATTACAAATAATCTGAAAACCAATCACCAGTATTATACCTTGTAGAGGTTTTTAGCGCTAACATTCTCGAAAACAAATGACAAAATACTATTTTCATCCCACCAGCTCGGAAAGAGTACTTTTGCTCCTCGATATCAGGGCGCAAAATTCGTGTTTACCCTCTAGAGGTCAAAGTAAATTTGAATTTAGAACATCGTGTGTACTGAGGTTTTGAATTCAAAACATAATTCAACCTATTTATTTTTACCTCCTTGGTGCCGAATGCATCATATATTTTTTTAATATATGTTAAAAACTCAGACTCGGAACCTCCTTGGTGTACTTACTTTTTTTTAATTTGCTTAGCGCGAAAACATTAAAAAATTTGCATTTAGTCATTTCCTCGCTGAGGTGGAATGAAAAGTTACGTGTTGCACTCGAGTGCAAAGATTTTTCACCTTGTGCTCTTTTGATTTCCTTGCTACGCTCAGGATTCTAAATTTTTGAAGCACTCGCTGCGCTCGTGATTCAATTTTAGAATCCTTCGCTTGCTCGGTCATCAAAATTGAGCACGCGGTTAAAAATCAACTTTGCACTCTTGTATAACAAATAACTATTTTCGTCCCGATATCAGTGTGCTAAAGTCGTTTTTTACCCTCTAGAGAGAAAAGTAATTTTGAATTTAGAACAACATTCGATCCGGTCGCGTACAAACAAATGAAGTATTCAGCTTTATAATATTGATATACCTCTAGCTTATAAGCTAACATAGATATTGAAATTGTGTGTCCACCAGCGAGCAACACGGAAGGGAGTAGGCATTCACAGCGTTTCCCCTCTGTCAAAGTACAAGTCCGCGTGGACCATGGACTTTGATAATATACTGTGGCTGAGAGAGGGGCTAGATTTGTGAATGGTGCTTTATTTTTTGTGTGTTAGTGATTTGGCTGTGTGAGTATGATCGCAATGGATCGGTACAGGTATGTTTTGTATGTAATAGTGCGGCTTTGCGCTAGTATGCAACTTCTGATCCCGCAAGAAATGACAGAAAGATTTGAACAATATTTTTTAGCTAGGGCTACTTCCCTTCCGTGCTTGCGCGGAAGATCGAGTTGCTCGATGGTGTCCACGCATGTAGCCAAGTGCACGCATTAAGTAAAGCCTTGTTATTTAATATTTTACTGTTGTTTCTTTTTAAAATTAATTTTGACTTACTACGTAATACTTTACAGTATTAAGTTTTCATTATTTCCGTTGACTGTTGATTAAAGTTATTGTTTGATTATGGGAGAAATAACATCAATAGTATTATACTAAAGGTCACATTATAGTTTGCATGCCATAAACATGTATATAGATAGACATATTCAATCATAATACATAGCCTATATTTACACGAGCAATGTTTAAGAGCACTAAGTAAATATTTAAGGATATTACAAAATAAGTATTATTGTAATAAATCGTGTTTTTCCCTATAAAATTTTGAAGTACTGTTTTTATTGCAAAATGGATCCAGTCACTTTTTAGACACCATCTTCAAATATTTGCTTAGTTCTCTTTCAAACACCTGTAAAACTAATTTTGTATCGAGCGCCAAATAAATAAGTTTTTTTTTTGTTATATTCAACTGATTCCATAAAGGAACTATTACTTCCAGTCGAAAGAGTCGAAGTTGTTGAAGCTGAATGAGCCCGTGGCGCCCTCAGACCGGAAGCTGCGTTCCGCAGACTCGCCCAAACCGGAACCCAAGAAAGTGGACAAGAAGCAAGACACAGGTGAGATAATAATACATCTCTCCGGCAGATTGAGCTTCGATTATGGAGGGTAGATTTTAGGAGCGTCATCTCATATAGTAGAAAGTTTTAAAGAGTGGCTACTAGCTGTTTGATATTATACATAACAGCTCAAAAATCCACAATGGCGCTGGTGTAGAGGCAAACGGTACGCCCGCTGACGGGATCCCGTATGATTCTCCCCTACTGGCGAGGCTAGTGAAATTTACTCGTCAAAAAATGTTTTTTTTTTGTCAGAGGAAGAAAAGAAAGCAACGAAGAAAGATCTGGAAACCAGCAAGAAGGACCAGGAGTCCAAGAGCGAGACGAAGAAGGCTGACGACGGCGAGAAGAGCCAGCCGATAGACGTCGATGAGGTGTCGGAGAAGATGGACGTGGAAGTTGTGGTGGTGGAGAGCACGGAAGGTAATACAATCTTTGTTTTCACCCTACTTCGGGTTAGTTAGAACTACCGACTACTTTTGTGATAAGAACATCTAGGCTGTGGAATGATTTGCCTGAGTGGGTTTTCCCCTGATAGATATAGTCTTGGTGTCTTCAAATCGAGAGTGAATCGATTTCTTCTAGGTAAACACGCTCCATAGTAGACCGCATCGTCGCTTAACATCACGTGAGATGGCGGCAAGTGTAAACCTATAAAAGCCGGGCCACACAGAGGCGGGAGCCGCGAGAAAGCGATCCGATAGCGATCGAGTGCAAAGCGATAGCGGTCCGTATCATGTTATCGTATTACACAGAGCTACTGCCCGCAGCCCGCGGCGGGCAGATGGCGAGAACACAGCCGGTGTGACACCAAAAGCGATCAAATTGCTCACGACCTTACGTTGTAAAAAAATACAACTCGTGAGATCGGATCGCGATCGCTACGCGAACGCTCTGTCCTGTGTGAGAGCTTGTACTGACTACCGTAGAATACAGCGCCCGCGCCGGCCGTCCGTCGCGCGTCCTTCCCGCGAAGCATGGCGAAGCGATCTCTTGTTTGTCGTCACGATCTTGTCGCGCGGGAAATCGCATCGCGCCGGATCGCTCCCGCTTGCTATGTGTCAGGTTGCATACAAATTCGAATATTACAAAAATTCCCGTCCCGGATCGCGATCGCTTTCTCGCGGCTCCCGCCTCTGTGTGGCCCGGCTTTAAAAGTTAAAAAACAATACATACTGAAAATTTCTACACGTTATAAGAAGAAAACAATTTATTTGAGTTATCACCGACATTTGAAATTTGTGTATGATATTATCTACCTTACATGATGGTGTATATTTGCCCGCAGGTTGCGCGCCGCGCACGCGCGCGCGCGTGTCGCCGTACTACTCGCGGCCGCGGCTCGACCGCACGCACACCTCGGCCATGGCCGACTACACCGGTCAGTACACATTCGCTTCCTCTACTACATCTCCACCACAGAGTGAATATCCCCGAGAGTTGGAACCTTTTACTTCTGATGTCTGCCACAAGAAGGCGATTTCGCGCAATATCAATCGGCGCACGGGCAAACGGCGACTAATTGTGACCAGAACTTCGACATCTGTTGTTTCTGTTTAAAAAAAAGTTTCTTTTAAATGGTAGTGGATAAAAGTGTCTTATATAAAATGATGTGGAATCAGTTCTAGTTATCAGAAAAATGGTTTCACCTCTCACTCATACTTAAAGTTTTATTATTTTCCTTTCTTGTGATTCTCAAAATCAAAGAGGTCTAGTTACGCTGGCTGGTTCGTCGATCGGCGATCGGCTAGCTGCGTCTCACTCGCACTCGCTGTGACAATTTTGGGGGCGTCCCATACATAGAACTAAAACTCAAAAAAAAAATCCATCCGAACCATACGTGGATTATCTATGTATAGGTCTTTAGAAATGATATTGAGGTTTCTAACATATTTTTTTTCTAAACTGTTTAGTTTGCGCGAGAGACTTCCAAACTGATAAAATGTGTGTAACTTTTATCCCCTGTAACTTCTAAAATAAGATAGTGACAAAAATAAAAAAGGTAAAAGGTATAATGTACATTACCATGTAAACTATCAACGAAAATTAGTTTGAATGAGATGTAGTAAGTAGTTTAATTTTAATACGTCATAAATTGACTATTGTTAAAACACTGATTAAAGTAACAGCGAACTACAAGAACTTTTTTATGATGTTACTTGCTGCTACGGAAGCCTTCATGGTCGCGTCCGACTCGCTCTTGACCACTTTTTATTCTGAAATGTGTTTTCCCACCCAGGCAACAACTCGACGATGGAGATGGACATCACGGAGTCGTCGGCGGCGGAGGAGCCGTCGCTCGACGAGAGCGGCTACCTGCGCGGGCTGCGCGGCATCCGCGGCCGCGCCAGCTACAAGCCGCTGCGCGACATCCAGCTGACGCGGCCGCGCGCGCCGGACCGCGCCGCCGCCGGTACGTGCACTATACTACACACAAGCGACACAAACCAACAGTTACAACGATATTTTAGTATAAAAACTAACGTGGTTATTACACATTTTACATAAATACACGGGTAACTCACGTTTAATGCTAAACGAGCTGCGAACCCGCGCGCGCACTCTCCTTGAAAAAGATCGCCGGACGCGATCGAAACTTGAGTCGGACTGGACTGACTACATTAAACGTGAGTTACCCGTGTATTTATGTAAAAAGTTAAAACGATACTTATCATCTTGGTGTCTTCAAATCGAGACTGAATCGGGGTTTTCCAGGTAAACACGCTCCATCGTAGACCGCATCGTCGCTTAACATCAGGTGAGATGGCGGTCAAGTGTACCATGGCCACGTTGCTTCTATACTGAGGTATGGCATAATATTTTGGGGGGATGCTACGGAAAACATTAAGATTTTTAGAGGCCAAAAAATCGATCTTGCAAAAATATTTTGTAGAGCTTAAATTATTAAATTTTCCATGTATGTATATAAGCGAGGTCGCTATGTTTATAAAAAAGAATCAAAATTTATTTCCTAAATATGATCATGGCAGCAGACGCGAAAATAAGCTACAATTCCCCGAAAGAATTAAAACGACTAAAAAGATTTGATTTGTAAGCCTATAATTTTTTTTTATTAACTTTGTAAGCCTATAAAGGTAATAAAAAAAACTTGATTTTGCGGTCGGGTTTTGCCACGAAATTTTTCTTTGAACGAAGTTCTTTATGCCTCAGAAGAAATTTTGAAATTGCGCTACGACCGAACTGAAAAAAATGAGACTAAAACTGTAAGAAAAAAATTGGCAGTCACAGGAACTGCCGATAGAAGTGAAAACTTATAACTCAGAGTTTGATAGATTACTTGGAAAATACGCGGGTGAAACCGGAGAGAGTGGACCATCTAGACCATCTAGAAATGCGCCAGAAATTGTGACGCAGTTCTAAATGGCCAATTACCATGGTCCCGAGTTTACAGCGGTCTTCCGGTTGGACACTACTAAGAGTAGTTTGTTATGTAAATCAGTTCAGCAAAATAAATTGGAAAAAGTGTAAAAACGAAGATATACAGTACCAGAATCATATTGGAGGAAATATCCATCCTGCACAATCATCACAAAGGTAATTTTTACACCAAATACATAAGTAAATTATGTTTTTTACATGAATTCTTTTTTGTTGTTCCAGTATAACGGGATTTTATTTTTGGAATTTGCTGTGAATCACTAAATAACCACCAATCACGCAAATAATTGACGAATATCCGCTTTGTTTATATTTCAATCCGCCTTCATAAAAATTTATTGACAGTTTGACATCAGAAAACTACAGCAAGTGACTTTGACAACTAAGTTGAGCAAATGAGTGACAACAGATTAAAAATACAGATGCTTGATTGACTGACAATAACGGCTTGACATCACCAACTTTAGATTTGATTCTTTTTTTTTTTTTTTTTTTTTTTTCGTTTGATTGATACAAAAAATCCGAAACGCTCTGAATTTACGTTTCGTTACTTACTGTCATAAATAATAATAAAAATATATAGTGAATCAAATCAACGAAGAATTATTTCACATAACTTGATATTGTTATATTCGCTAATATGAAAACTAGGCAGAATAGTATCCGCGAATTGGAACAAAAATTAAAAGAAACTTTACTTGATTTACAAAACTCTAAAAAGGACAATAAAACCCTATTACAAGAAAGAGATGAAGGTGAGGTGGAAATTCAAATTGTTTTGGACAAAAACACTCAATTGAAAAATGATTTGCGAAATCTTGAAGAGATAAATAGTCAATTACAAGAAGATAAAGAAAAATTATTGGATATAATTAACATCAACGGTAATAGAAATATAGAATTGGAGGAAGCGCAAATTAAAATAAAAAATTTACAAGGTGAACTAAATCAAGCAAATATTCTGATCAAAAGTATAGATTTATATAAAAGCGAAAAAGATGCTGAAAACATATTAAGTCTGTATAACAAATTAATGGTGGATAACAACAAACCTAAAGTAATAGAAACGATTGATCTAACAGTGGAAAAAGAGAGCTCAGTTTTGGAAAATAATCGTGTGTACTTGATCAAAGGAAGAAACACACTTAAAAGTACTTAAAAGTTAAAAGAACAATTTCAAAATGTAATAAGAATTTAAAATATTGTAATAATCGATGTAATATCGAACTTATCAAGGAAAAGATAAGATTAAGGGAGGTGATAAGAGATGACAAAACACCATTATGACAATACAACAACACTACGACGAAAACATAGTAACGATGGATAGATTGGAACACCAACTTAAAGATTTAAACATCAAATACAGCATAGCACAGAAAGAAATAGCCCAACTGATATCAGCAATGAATAGTCTAATAGGTCTTAGTCCCTCCAAGCAACGGCAATCGATTTCTGCTCCAGACATATTGTCGGACCCAACTACGACACTCACAAATGACGTATCCTGTATGATAGGCCCCGATCATGCTACATCATTATCATCAGTGAACAACAACAGGAAATCGAACATAAATTCATCAACTGATACGATTGCTAATGCTAGCGTGTTTCAAGATGTTTTTAATCAACAAACTGTACAAAATGTTAGTGGAGTCGAAAAAACCGGCAACGTTGAACTTTTCTGCGACGGGATTGGCGTTGGGTTGGGAAATGTTTTCAATCATGTACATACTAATAACCAACTGACCAACACGTGTATACCAAATATAAATTTTCAGCAGCTAATAGACAAAGTTGTGGTCAGTAAGTTTAAACAAAAGTCAGATGTTGTAATAATGATGGGTAACTCATTGAGTACCACAAAAAGAGATCTTATAAATTGTATAGAATCATTAGTGGATTTTCACAGTTCCGGTAAAGTTGGCAAAATTGTATTATGTACATTTCCTTATTCGACATCTTTGAGTGATAGACAAAACCAAAAAATATATTCTTTGAATGTTATTTTACACAACCTTATTTCAAACAAAGGCGGTGACTTTATATTATTTGATATTAATAATTTTATACACAATTTTGTATTGTCTAATGGAAAACAGTTCTTAGCCCGACACTTAAAAGTTAAAATTGCTAAACTGATTGTTTTACATTGTCAAACGAGCGAACAAGGAAATTTCAAAACTTGACAAATATTGTGACAACCAACAGTGTCTGTTTAAACTGAAATCCTTGACAACAGAGAGGCCTCATTATGTTACAACAAAGCGTCGTAACAAACTAGGCCCCCTTGCAATAAACGAACAAATAATGTTATTCAGATGGTTCAAAAGAACACCGTTTATATTTTATACCAGAATATAAACAGGCTGTTAGGTAAACTAGAAGAAATAGAGCTATTCTTGGAAAGCTCACACAAATACGATGTAATTTGTTTCACTGAGACGTGGCTATCGAAATGTGAATTGAACTTTAGCCTAAATAATTATTCAATAGGTAGTATATACTGTAGGAAATTGGCAATAGGAGGTGGTTGCATAATTTTTGTTAGCAATAATGTGAAATATAAGTCTCGAAAAGATGTAGAAAATATAACTGTTGAACGACATTGTGAACTAGCTTGCGTAGAATTGGATCGATATGTTGTTTTATGTGTTTATAAACCACCTAGTGCCGAAATTGAGATCTTCTTAACTACTTTAGAAGAAGCATTGAGTAGAATATCTGAGAAAAGTAAACAGATTGTGATGTGTGGAGACTTCAACACAGATATACTTTCGGAATCTCGTAACAAGAGCAACATATTAATGTTATGTCAATCTTTTAATTTGACAAAAGTGTTCACTGAACCCACTAGGGTCGCAGTAACTAAGAAAGGTTGTTCTGCAACCTGCATTGATAATGTTTTTGTAAACTGTGAATACTTTCATTCTGAGGTCCTGGATTGTTTGCGTTCGGATCATAGGGGCTTGAGCATTTCTCTTCCTGCCTGTATGAAAAGGGCGGAAGAGAAAGTTTTTGTTAGACCCATTACATTGTCCCGCATGTCAGCTTTAAATACCGCGATAACTAATCATTTTCCAACAAATTTTGCACTATGACAATTGATGATCCTAATCATAATTATTCTGAGTTTTTTAAAATGCTGAGTACACAATTTAATAATATTTTCCATACCAAATTTGTTAATATTAACGCAAAACCGAAGTTTGCCGAATGGGCAACACCAGGTCTTATTAAAAGTCGAAGCAATCTTTACAATTTATACAAACTAAAGACACACTGCAACGATGATGCCACAAAACTATATGTTAAGAGATATTCAAGTATTTTTAGAAATGTATGTATTCGAGCAAAAGCTATATTTATACGGGATAAAATTAAAAACTCCAATAATATGATAAAAAGCACGTGGAAGATAATAAACAATGAGTCTGGAAAAATTAAAAGTCGTGAAATGATGAGCGCACTTCGGATTGGCGAAAAAGTCACTACGAAAAAATCGGACATAGTAGATGCCTTCAAGGTTTATTTTGCTGATATTCCATTAGAGACAACTAAACATCTAACTTCGTCTCCCTCTCTTGCAGAAAAATTGTTGACAGAAAATGTTGATTGTCCTTCATCTACATTTGAATTTCATCATGTTACTGCCACTGCAATACTAAAAACGTTCAAAGATATTAAAGTTAAGAATACAGAGGACTTATGGGGATTATCTGTTAAGGTACTTGAGGGATTATTAATAACATTGCCCCATATTTAGCAGAATTATTTAACGAATGTATAAAAATGGTACATTTCCTGACATGATGAAATATAGTAAAGTGATACCTCTGTTTAAATCTGGAGACAAAACGAACTTGGAAACTACAGACCCATCTCGGTTTTGCCTTGCATCAGCAAAATATTCGAGAAACTTGTTTTCCAGCAACTTTTATCTTACTTTAATATTAATAATCTATTACATAGTAACCAATTTGGATTCACAAAGGACGTTCCACTACCGATGCAGGTATTGAACTAACTAATTATATATTGAAAGCCTGGGAAGATCATCATGACGTTCTGGGAGTATTTTGTGACTTATCAAAAGCTTTCGACTGTGTTCATCATGACACTCTTTTAAAGAAACTGCAGTTTTATGGGGTTTCGAAACCAGCTCTAAATTTCATTTCTTCATATCTTAAAGACCGTGTACAAATAGTCGATGTTGACGGTGTGCAATCAAATGAGTCGCCTATAAGAATGGGTGTACCACAAGGTTCCATACTTGGACCTTTCTTGTTTCTTATATACGTTAATGATCTACCTTTTATGATAAAGAAACATAAAAATATAGAAATAGTTATGTTCGCCGATGATACATCACTTCTATTCAAAATAAAGAGAGGAATAAACGATTTCACTGAAATAAACGTACTTTTGGACATTGCGTACAAATGGTTTGATGCAAATAATCTAGTACTTAATCCAACTAAAACGAAATGTATAAAGTTCACACTCTGCAATGTAATGTGCGGTAAACTTAATATAACACTGAAGGATGAACTTATCGAACCTGTACAATCTACTTGTTTTCTGGGTATTTCAGTAGATTCAAAGCTTCAATGGGGTCCTCACATAGAGACTAGCTGATCGACTCAGTTCAGCTGCCCACGCAGTTCGTCAAATTAAAAAATATCAGACGTTGCAACAGCTAGGCTTGTTTATTTTGGCTACTTTCACAGTATTATGTCCTACGGGATCTTATTATGGGGTTCGGCTGCGGACAGAAACTCTGTTTTCATATTGCAAAAAGAGCAATCCGTGGTCTATATAATTTATCACCTAGAGAATCAGTACGGGAGATGTTCAAAACTATTAACATATTAACAGTCCCTTCATTGTATATTTATGAATGTATAATGTATGTAAGAAAAAATCGAAGTCGTCTGCAGAAATTAACTGATCTGAATCCAAAAGCGCACCATAAACACAAAATTGTATTTCCTAAGTGCAGACTTCAGAAAACAAATAACTCTTTCAAATGTAATAGTATTCGCTTCTATAATGCAATCCCTGTACAAGTGGAAGGCCTCAATGAAACCAAGTTTAAAAATGAAATAAAAAGCTACCTATTGAGCAAGGCATATTATAATATAGACGACTTTGTTAAAGATAGTAACGTATGGAAGAGAAATGTGTCGAAATTAGAATCTTGTAATAAGGTAAAATAATAGATTTTTAAGACTTTTGATGTTACATTGTTTGTACTAATGTAGTATCTGTATACTGTGTGTATTGATTATTTGTTATATTGTCTTCGACAAAGCCTTTTTACAGCTGCATGTAATTGACTAGGCCCCTTTACAGCTGCTTTATTGTTTTTGACGTTGTTATTTTATCATAATTATTATGTACACAGATTCTTTGCCTTTTTGTAAATGACGTTACCAAGTGTTCTTATGAATTTATGGTATGAATAAATGAATTGAATTGAATTGAATTGAATCCGAAGATGTGACGCTAGAATTCAATTCACAGCCCGCGAAAAATGTGTCTGTGCCGCGCCAAAAGAGGTTTTCACTTCAAAAAGTACAGAAAATATTGATAAATGTGGGTTGCTGGTGGTCAGCCCGCATCCTGAGACTGATCACCAGTAACCCTGTATATACAAGAATAGAGAGAAAGACTAGCAAGTGTGATGGTTCGTGTCCCGCAGGCCCGGCGCGGCCGCTGGGCGCGGTGGTGGGGCGCAAGCGCAAGCCGTCGGCGGAGGCGCCGCCCGAGCCGGCGGAGGAGGCCGACCTGTTCCTCGCGCACGGGAAGCGCATGCGGCTGCTGGACCGCCTGGCGCAGCCCTTCCGCCGGACCCTGGCGCGCCGCGCCGCTGAGGTCAGTATACAACGACGGGCGGGAGAGGTCAGTATACAATGTTCACGTGGGGAAATTACAAACAATTTATATGCCAAAAAAAATACAATTGAAATGACAAAAACATACAATTGAATAGTCAAAAAAAATACAATTGAAATGTCAAAAAAATACAATTGAAATGTCAAAAAAATACAATTGAAATGTCAAAAAAATACAATTGAAATGTAAAAAAAAAATACAATTGAAATGGCAAAAAAATACAATTGAAATGTCAAAAAAAATACAATTGAAATGGCAAAAAATACAATTGAAATGTCAAAAAAATACTATTGAAATGTCAAAATACAATTGAAATGTATAAAAAAATACAAATGAAATGTCGGAAAAATGGAACGTCGAAAAAAATAGAAATATAAAAAAAATATGTCAAAAAACAATTGAAATGTCGAATAAAAATATAATGTTGAATTTAATGTTGTATTTTACTAAATAATGTTTAAACTGTTTTTTTTTCTCTCAACATTATATTCACAAGTGAGTACACTTGTGAATAATAGCAATGGAAACGTTACAGTTTGATAAGTGGTGTCATAATGTCTAATTGCTGTCAAATTAGAGCTACTTTATGAACATAGTGTTTTGAAAAAGTTATTTAGATAGCGATTGAGTCCTGTGCAATGTCTTTAATGAGTTTATATCTGGCTAGACTGTTATAGCGGCTGGTTGGTAAGTTTGCCTGCGAAGCTGTAGATCATGGGTTCGACTTCCACCCAGTGTAAATATTCGTGTAATGAATACAAAATTTGTATTCATTACACGAACATTTACTAATGCTTGTTTTGTGTCTAGGTGCTTCTATGTAGTAAATGAAATTATTTATTTATTTATTTATTAATTCAATGAGCACACAAAACAGAATGTAATAAATATAAACTATAACATAAGAGTATACTGTACAGAACTGTATTACATTCCAAACTATGTGGGCCTAGAAACAACAATTATTTAAATTCAGTGGTTTGATAATAATAACATTACATTAGTGATAATACATAAAGAAACTTAGGCCAACATATCTGAACTTAAAACTAAAAACTAACATGCGTTAAAACAGTAGATAAATAAGATATAAACATAGAATATTATAACATAACAGATAAGTATATTAACATTGTGAAACAATTAATGTATAGACAAATTATAAAAAAAAAAACTCATAACAGTATTATTTACAACTATATAAGTGTTATATCGGCTGTCTGACTGGCTACCATAGCGCAAGCTTTGTTTAGTTTGGGGGCAGATGGTGTTGTGTGAAATGGCACTCAATATAAAAAATAAGTTTAACAGTTGTATATTTTAACTAGGATTGGCCCACGGCACCTGCGAAGTTTCCGTAGCCTATACATATTACTCCAGGCTATCTGTGTTTCAAATTGCAGCTCGATCCGTTCAGACGTTGCGACATGATTGAGCAACAAACATCTCAACGTCCAAACATTCGTATCCTACTAATATTACAAATGTCAATGTTTGGATGTTTATTGCTCAATCACGTCGGTACGTCCGAACGGATCGGGTTCACATTTTGAATAACTCAGTTAAAATTAGTTATAGTCTGGTACTAATAGGCTTTTATCACGAGAAATGCGCGTGTGACACCGCAGGGTTCTGGTAGTATCTATATTAATAATTTCGTCAAGGGGTACAGTAGACTTGATCGAAACCTTATATGAATAACAAAACATAAAAATATTGATTTTGAGTCGACAACATAATTATGTCCACAAGATTCGGATTATGGAGATTTTCGTTAAATTCTGATGGCACGGACAAACAAACCACTGTCGCTATCTTTGGTGTGCAGCACGTTTCGTTCCATCAATCAACACATTGCGTGCGTCAGTCGCGCCAAAAAAGTATCCATCACAAAAAACTGTGACTTATGTGACTACGTAAAACGAAACGTCTTGCCGCCGGACCGGAATTTTATTAGTAGGTACTTATATTTAGTATCAGCATTGCACCCGTGCGACGCCGGGCGCTAGTATTAGTGTAATCAATGAGGACAAAAACGATAGATTGTTATACGAAAAGTTTGGTCTCCAGATCGTGGGCATCAACACCGACCTGCCGCTGACGGCGCCCATCGCGTCCACCTCGTTCGCGGCCTTCGACCCGGAGACCCTGAAGCCGGCGCCGGCGCCCGGCGCGCCGCCGCCCGCGCCCGACGAGCCCGTGGCCACGCCGCTCGACCTGCCCGCCGACAGGGACGGCAAGCGGTGCGTCATCATGTAAACACGTTACTAAACTACGGACTATGTACTTCGATAGGTACGCATGATGACAAAAAAAAAGTAAATAAAAAAATTTGTTCTTCAGTTAGATCATAAAAAAATATTGTGCACGTATTTTTTCTTTTGTTTCACAAACGAAAAATGACGGAGATACAGTGATTTGAAGTTTCGTGTGACGTCACTTCATTGTACGGTTTTTACGGAGACGTGACATCACAACCAAGAGGTTTAATGATCTATATCTTTGTCGATTGTTTAAAAATTGGATAAAACAAATATGTCAACCATATTTTTTCATAATCTACCTGGTAGACTTAGACTGGTATATTTTTGATCGAGTCACCAGCCCAATTCCCAAAGTTTTTGTAACACGTAAAACGTTATGAGTAAATCAATATGGCCGACGCACGTCCCAATGGCGATTGCGTTTTCTGTGTGCTGTGCGAATTTTGTTGAAGACAATAGTATTCGTATGAATAACTTTAGCGGCGTTCAGGAAGCGGTTAATCACTTTTACGCGCTCACCGTAGAACGCGTATTATTTTTAACAAAACTCGATATCAAACTTGAACGAATTATTGTAAATTTGTCAGTGTTTGGCTCGCTTTCAACGAATGTTTGTAATGTGCCGATTAGAGTTCCTTATCTGCAGACTAAATTAATTTATACAAAAGTAGTAAAAAAAAGTAATTAATACAAAGGTGTCTGAAGTATATTGTCGAACAAGATGACAACAACAATATGAACGCTGCGATGTCCAAAACCTTTCCTTATTTACGTAGTGGTGTGCGTATATCGGAACGCACCTGCGGCGGCCATGTTGGTTAACATATTTGAGTCAGCTGAATGAAAATAAGCCTAATTTCAAAGAGATTAAGCACAACTCCGGACCCACCTCAATCCTTATGAATTTACAGTTTTGTACATAGGACTATGTGAGCTATAGAGCTAAAATTAGAATTTCCTCAGTGTTCGTGATGCTATAATTTTTGCCTTATTGTTTGAAAAGACAATTCGTATGTACTTTTAGATAAATTCTAGCATGTCTACTGTATGAATTCTCTGATAAGTAAGTTTGCGTTTGTTGTAATGGATTTTTTAGAAAACGAAGACCAAAAAATCCGTTTTAATTTCAGAATTTTTAATATAGAACTATTAAAAAAGAATTAGTTAGTATTTTTCATGTATCTTATTACCAGAACATAACAATTATTTTCTACGTTCTACGTAATAAAATAATCTATAAGTGTGAAACAGAGTTAGATTATTGTATATATGTGTATGTGTTGCGTTTATTTCTTATATTAGTTTTAAATGTCGTAATGTGCAGCTCTATATTGTTCAGTGTTCCGCGGGGTGTTTCACTGGAGTGTGAGTTTTATTAATCGCGTTTACGCGTTCGATTGCGTTAGCGTTTATTTACAAATCGTGTTTACGCATTTGTTTGCTTTGACGTTTACTTATTAATGGCGTTTACGCGTTCGATTGCCTTAGCGTTTATTTACAAATCGTGTTTACGTATTTGATTGATTTTACGTTGACTAATTAATGGCGTTTACGCGTTCGATTGCGTTAGCGTTTATTTAGAAATCGTGTTTACGCATTTGATTGCTTTGACGTTTACTTACTAATGGCGTTTACGCGTTCGATTGCGTTGTAATTTGAACAGTTAAAACGTGGCATTAATTACATGTCAGTTTGATTACATTAATTAATTAATTACCTTGTAATTAATTGTGCCATTATTTACATGTTGCATTAGTTACGTGGACAGTTTACGCACTCCTACGATCTGGATTTCTATAACGTCTATAAACGCTTACGCAATCGAATACGTCAACGCGCTTGGTTCGAAGATTTACGCTCCAGAGAGATGAGAAGTGTTAATATTATTATTTGACTGCCGAATGGTCGTCCATACTGTTTCTTTGTGTTTCTTGTAAAACTAATACTAAGTTAAGTTCACCTCGATGTCCGCACGTTACTTCTGAATAGTAATACTTAGAAATGATTTTATTAAACCAATTGTGACTTGAAGTACTGAGCTACGTATTTCGTACGCTGAAACCACGCAAGGGGGCGTTCGAGTATTACCTACGTAAAGCAGTTTGGGAGGCGGGGGTTTACCGCCTAACGAAAACTGTCTTAGCTTTGATGTTGCCCTCTCTTTTCTTTTTAACCCCCGACCAAAAAAAGGGGTGTTATAAGTTTGACGTCGATATCTGTCTGTCTGTGTGTGTGTGTGTGTGTGTGTGTGTGTGTGTGTGTGTGTGTGTGTGTGTGTGTGTGTGTGTGTGTGTGTGTGTGTGTGTGTGTGTGTGTCTGTCTGTGGCACCGTAGAGCTCAAACGGATGGGCCGATTTCGATGCGGTTTTTTTTATTTGAAAGTTAATATCCGTGCGGATGTTCTTAGTTATGTTTGGTTAATATCGATTCAAGATGGCCGCAGCCACAAAATGGCGGATAAAATATTTCTTCACAAGCTACCTCAATATGAGTATCAAATGAAAGGGCTTGACTAGTAGAATACTATACACTACAAAAAATTCAAATTCAAGATGGCCGCCACCACAAAATGGCGAATTATATTATTTTTTTCACTACTACCTCAATATGGGTATCAAACGAAAGGGCTTGACTAGTCGAATACATTGCACTATGACAAATTTCAAATCCAAGATGGCCGCTTCCACAAAATGGCGAAATACATTTCTTTTTTCACAACTCCCTTAATATGGGTATCAAATGAAAGGGCTTGACTAGTAGAATGTTGTACAGATTACAAATCTGAGGTAGTCGGGGGTTAATCAAAATTTTTAATATTGTGCTTGTCGCTTGAATAGATAGAGACAGCAGTGGCAAAGCTAAAGCCGATTTAGTTAGGCGGTAGAAGGGCGGGAGTGTGTTGTAAACCTTTATGCCCGAGCGACACGAGGCTAGTTTTCCAAACTAGGATAGCAAGCTAGTGTTAGTAAGCTAGAAATCTTCTACTTCTAGCGTCGTGTAGACAACGCTACGCAACGCTAGTTTTGTCTACACGAAGCCAGAAGCACTAGCTTATTTAGCACTAGCTTGCTATCCTAGCTTGAAAAGCTAGCCTCGTGTCGCTCGGGCATAAGAGTGCGTTTTGGGAGGAACATCAAGAACTATACACTCCGCGAGGCATAAGCTGAGCTTTGCATTTGTGTGAGTGTACATGGATAGTGTAGGTGTGACAACCGGCCTTAGGCGCGGCGCCATTCTGTCTCGCCGCGCTCCTGCCTGATTGGTGATCACTCACACTAATGCAAAGCTCAGCTTATACCTCGCGAAGTGTTAACAAACTATTGGAACATCAAGAACTATCACAAACTATTGGAACATCAATCACCATCGATTTTATTTAAAAAAACTAGGAAATTAAAATCTCCCAACTAGGCAATTTTTGTGGTGGCTGAAGAAAAATGATTACTTGGATTTTACGTAATGCTAAAGAAACTTAAGGTGGTTTACAAGTAGATTTATCATATAAAAAAAAACTTGAGAGGTGTCAAGGGACACCCGGATGGAACGAAGTTCCTTTCGATTAATTAGTGAAGGAATTACATATTTTTTATTTTTTTTTATTTACAAAAAACCTGTATACACTCAACAAAAATAATCGTCGCGACACCACACTGTTCAATGCGAAATAGAAATGAAAATATCTGGCTTGCTTTCTATAAGAGAGAGAGAGACAGACAGAGAAACATGCGACGCCGCACAGCTTACAATAGCAAAAAGTGTCGTGACAACTTTTCGTAAGAATTTTTTCCGTCTAGCCCCCTTTCACAACGCGCGATAAGGAACTTCGTTCCAAAAATTGCGTTACGTATTACTTGAACGCTCAGTCTGTTGTTCTACGTTTTGTCCTTTTTTGATGATGGTACACAAGCCCTTGTACCGCCTAACTAAATCGGCTTTCGTTTTGCTATTGCTGTCTCTATCATTTCATCGTCATCATCATCAGCCCGTGTTCGTCCACTGCTGGACATAGGCCTCTCCTATAACACGCCACTCAGCCCGATCCTCGGTCTTACGCTTCCAACCGCCACCAGCTGTCTTTCGTATATCGTCACTCCATCTGACCTATCATTTCAAGCGGAAAGAAAAGAGAGACCAAAGCTAAGACAGCCCTGGTCAGGCGGCAGACGACACCCTGGACTAGAATGACACTCGTGTGGATCAAACATTTGTTTACAATGTTGGTCCAACAATTAACGTTGTTCATGTCGGAAACAACACGTCTCTTATTACTCGTTTCATAATGACATTTCTTTTAAAACCACCGACTTATTGCCATTCAAAACGCATCCTTATCAAAACGAAAACTCGAATCATTTCCCCTGTGCAACGTCAACACTGTAATTTGCATTAGCCAAAGTCTAATTTCGTTTGTGTCGGATGCTTCTTTACTGCCTTTTTAAGCGTAAAATCGTGTAGATATTTAGTTGTGCAATTTGTTTAAGGCCCTACACAGATGGAGCGACAATTTTATCATGTCGACTGTTAACTAATACATTCAATAAGTAATTAAATAACTAAATAAAAACAATTACAAAATGTTGTATTAGTTATTCTAAGCTATCGATATCGATACCTTTATTTCCAAAACGAATAACTCCATAGTAGCAATTTTCACTGGGGCCACTAAAAACTTAATATGAAATAAATCATAGCATCAAAAAAAAAGATCCCTTTGGAAATTGTGTTTCTTATTAGCTAATAAACACTTAAAATAATGAAAATACCAGTTACGCAATAGATTTTAGTGGTGATTTAGTGTGGCCCCTGTGAGATTTGCTACTATGGAGTTATTCGTTTTGCAAATTAAGGCATCGATATATAGACAGAAAAGTGAAACTATAACAAGCTTATTTTTCGGGGTATAAAGGGAACACATTCATACCTATGTACCTATATAAAAATATTTAGGGTGTGGTAGAAATAATTCTTTGCTGAGTCCGCCTGGAAGAAGTAAGCACCATACTTTTGCCAATTATTTTACCGCCAAGCAGTAATGTGAAGGGCGTAGAATACCGCGTTCCGGTTTGAAGAGCAATGTTTCCAGATAAATTACAGGCCAACAAATAAAGTCTTATATCTGTAGGTGGCGAGTGATAGGTAGTATTTTGGACTTTACATGGCCAAATAGCTACATATTACTGTGCTATTATGAGCAGGCATGTAAATTGCCATTCTTTCGTTAACAGTTCAGAACTGTGACTCCATGTGTGTACGGTTTTAATATTTATAACTATATACATAAGTCGAGGCCTAGCATGAATCCTTTCGGGACGTAAGTATATAACTATCGATATACAAACGAATCTTCAATATTAGTATTTGTTTGTTATAAATTCGACGGGTACTTATGCAAAGGATTCCTGCTAAACCTGAGTATTCGAATGTTCTACAAAATAATATAGAGGTTAGAATTTTTTAGTTAAAAAGATTAAGTATTTGTTTAAAAACGTCCACTATTGGGATTGTCTCTGTTTTATTAGGGTAAGATTATTGGTAGTTTAGGATATAGTAATTAATATTATTATCAAAATGATATTTTTTGTTAATAAATCATTGGAATCGAAAAATGTGTTTTTATTTGATTTATATCCCCGAAGAGACTAGAGAGACGATCTTCTTAGCATTCCATGGATTCACCGTGCGGGTGCCGGGTCCATCGTGTGGCAGAGAGAGAAAACTCGAGTAGTTCCCGAGACTTGTGACTCGGGCGTAGGTTTAAGGGGCCCCTTTCTGACGTACATCAACACTCACCTTCACTACTCGTTTTTCTCTCCCTGCCCAGCCAAATCTGATATGAGCCTACTAGTGCAGCTTTAGATACTCGTTCTAGTATAGAACTTACTGCACTTCTGGATAAGCCAAGGTCTTTCAGCAGGTTATAGAGAGATTTTGCTGGTATACCTCTCGCTCCCACTTCTACAGCGTATAAACTAACTACATAGCCGTTTTTTGTTAATTCGTTTAGGAGTATTAGTTTCCCACGGTACGGTAAGTTCTACAAGGACCTTGCGTTTCGTAGCTCTAGAAAAAAAGGAAAATGTCCGGTCTGGATGACGAAACACCCACATCCTCTGGGATTTTGTAGTGCTTTTCATGCGTGTCCATTAAAATAGTCCAATCAGGTGCTGTACCCAGGATTGAGTAAGGCTTGTTCCTGGAGTTTGAAGTTGAGCCTTCTTTTACAAAGTTAATTTGTCTTTTGTTTGTCGTCAATCCCTTTTGGGCTCTAGCTACTGAAAGGGTCATGGCTTCACGTATGATTTCAAGTACTCTGTCATGGCGCCGTGAGTAATGACCCCCATTAAGGAGCACCTTGCATCCCACCAATATGTGCCTTGCTGTACATATCGCCTCTCCACAAGTATAGCAACATTTTTCAGAGGCTTTTCCCCACCTTACCAAGTTACTCTGGTCAGGGAGGGTCATTTGGAATGCATTTAGATAAAATTAGCAGGAGACCAGTCATAGATCAAGGTGCGCGATAGAATAAGATCCCAGGGCCGTGAGACGTTACATATTTTCTGATGAACGAAATGTGGACGATTGAGAAGAGTTAGTACGTACTAAGAACACATGCTTACCCGGTAATTTATGGGGTAGAAGGTACATAACAACATTACTGACTTCATGTATGTTCTAATAACTGATTTTCACGTATGCTGTAGGACTTTGTCTTTCCGTCGGCCGTTTTGCTTAACAGACGCCTTAAAACTCGTAACCTATGTATATAGCATTCGTGAAAATCTGTAATTAGAAAATATGTGAAGTAATGTTTTTATGTACGTTCTGGACCCCATATCTCAAAATTAGCCGTTTAAGCAAGTTAGCGGGTAAGATAGATAGATAGAAACACTATTGTTCAGAACACAAAAACAAAAGTGAATAAACAAAAGGAGAAACTCTTAATTCTAGTGAAACATGGCGGCCTTATCGCTAAGAGCGATCTCTTCCAGGCAACCGGAGGATGGAGAGAAAATTTTAAACAGCAAAAGATGGATAAGCATTGTGTTCTTAGGACATGTTAACTCTGCTCAATCGTCCACATTTGGTTCATCAGAAAATACGTGCCGTCTGGTGGCTCTGGGATCTTAGACTGTAACTCCTTGTCATAAGTTTACATTTTATTATTGCGACACAACAAGGAAACTTTAGATCTAAGCTTTTCTATGTAGCATCTTGTCATAGTGGGAGGACTCTATGCAGATGTCTGGGGAAGTTTTGCCTCGGCCACGGAAACCACGGCTTTGCCAGTTTTTACCGCCAAGCAGTAAATGGAATGGAGCAAGGAAGGCATCACCTTGTTCCGGTTTGAAGGGCAAAGAAATGTTCCCAGTGAAATTACAGGGCGTAGAAATAAGACATGTTATTATATCTCTGGGTGACGAGCGCTAGGTAATGATTTGGAACTAACCATGTCTCTGAATTCAGTCGACTAAATTTAGCCAATTGTAATAAGCACAAAATCTAGACATTCTAGTAGACTGCCTGCAGTCAAAACAAAACTCATGGTTGCCAGTGAACAAAATTTATGGGTCAAAATGATAGAATGGTACAAAATAAGATTTAGCACTATGCCATCACTTGAAGGCTGTCCAACCGAGTGCAGGTGAGGATACGGAGTTGGAATTCTCGATCATTTCTCCTTATCACATGATTTTTGTACGACATTGCGGAATAATGGATATATGATGATTATAATGGGCCCCGGCTTGCCCCCCTAGATCCGGGCCTAGTGTCAAGCCAAGTTCAAGCTAATATGACTAGAACAACTATATGACACGAACAACTTGGAACCACTTTTGACCTCTCTAAAACGAAAAATCACATAAACATCTCATACATTAATTAATTGCAAGATACCAATGTGCTACAATTTCCATAAATACATATCAAACGTTAATTTAGATATTTAGTCCAAAATACAAATTACCGTTACTTCAACTTTTGGTTTATGGCTTTTATTGTGGTTGATATTACCGATATCCTGATTCCAAAAATAGAGCAACACTGAATGATTCATAATTCATTTACTTACCTCATAATCGGGACATTTCCTGTTGTACCGATTAGCAGTGTTTCCACTTTAATTTCTTTCCCCTCGCCTCAATTAAGATTTCCCCTTTTTTCCCCTCAAAAATTATTGTGGTATAGTTTTGACCCCCCCCCCCCCTCAGGAGAGATTCAAATTTTAAAATTGCAACCAATCTCAATAATATTTAAGCTTTCATGCTTCATTGAATACAAGAAACATCGCCTTATTGAAAAAAATATTGGAACTGATATCTGTATGGACTAATTATAGGAAAATTTTCCTCAATATGACGAAGTTTTTGTATTTGTTTGATTAGGCATGATTTCCCCTTTACATATTTTTCCCCTTTTTACTCCCCTCTGGACCCTAATTTCCCCTCAAAAGGGGAAGTTCCCCTCATTGTGGAAACACTGCCGATTAGCAGCACCGAGTGTGCAAAAGCATGCAAACTGGGGAAGGCCCGAATACCGTATTTCAGTTCGGTACTTATTTATCTTTGCCTTTCGAATATTCGAATGACTCAGTGGTCAGTGAGCTCCGACCTCCGACTGTCGACTGTCGCTTATATTCTCTCGGAGTACAAATACTACGTTAACTACGTTTTATTCAATTCGAACAGTTTCAGCAAGCTTGTGTTGTTGTGTTGGACATTGATCTTATCAATTTAATATTTTTATCAATTATTTTAGATTTTTATTAATTATTTAAGCATTACAAAGTACGCGACTTTATTTAATTTAATTTGTGACTTGGATCATATCGGTAAGTCCCTGCTTTTTGTCTCAAATAATAAATTAAATTAGTATACCTAGTAAATTCGATTGTCATAAGAAACAAACATTTTATAGTGAAAAGTTACACACTTCTTCTCTCTTCTCAGACTTCTCACTGTGTCAGAAACGTGAAAACTGAAAAGTGAACTGAAAACTTAGCGTGTTTACACAGTATATTTCCAAGAGCTGGCCACAGTTATTGGGTAGATAAGTAGATATATGAGGCTCGCTTAGGGTTGCCATCTGTGAAGTTTGGGAACCAGGAATTCGTGAAAACCCCGGATTTTCCAGATTATAGAGCCCAAAACCCGGACATGTCAACATTTTTTTACTCATAGTTATGTGTAAAAAAATGTTATCTCTTCTTACGTTGAGATGAAGATGAAATCCGGCTCGGACGCTGCCCGGACGCCGTCCAAACTAGGACAAATCCGGGGAAACCCGGACGGATGGCAACCTTAGGCTCGCTGAGCTAGGCTAGATAGGATGTTGTAGTGGTACAGTGGTAGGACTCTTGCCGGAGTCCGCCTGGGGAAGTACTACACCTTTGCTAGTTATTCTACCGCTAAGCAGTAAGTAATGTAAACAGTACTGTGTTCAGGCGCGGTCCGCAGGGGGTAACATGATCCCAGCCAAAACCGTATCATCATCAGCCCACTAAATGCTCCCACGGCTGGGACTCAGGCCTTCTCTTGCAAGATAGTTAAGGCCATAGTCCACCACGCTGGCCCAGTGCGGGTTGGTGGATGACTCCTAACTTTGATAGATTCTAGGTAAGTAAGTACATGTCGGTTTCCTCACGATGTTTTCCTTCACCGTTTTAAGTTAGCGGCATTACGCACATGATTTCGAAAAGTAAAAAAACCGTATACGTTAGAATAAAAATCTATAAAAAAAATATCCAATAGTACATAAGTACATAGACAATTTTTTAACGCGGGAAAACAACTTGAAAGGCAACTACGCGCTACGCGAGTAAAATCGTGGGGCGCTACTAGTAAAGTATTTTTTACTCTATTTATTGTATTTCTACTAGTGATGTGACTAGGTAATGATTTGGACTCTTCATGTTCCTATAGCTGCGTGTCACTGTGCTGTTATGTGGCAGGCACGTTGCTTGCCATCAGGCACATCAGGCTCGTCTCGTCACTCTTTATTTAAAATAAAGAAAATAATTGCGATAGTTTGGACATTTATTGCTCAATCACGTCGAAAGACTTGAACGGAGCGATTGAAATTTGTAACAGTAATCTGTTAGAATATAGTTTGGGATAACACAGGCTACTTACTAGGTACTCTTCATCTCGCAAAGGGCGTTTTCAAGATGCAAAAAGATCTGTCAAAGACAGTTCACAATTTCACCATAGGTGGCGCCAATGTTTTATTTTGTTAACGAAATTCCACAAAAACAAACAGTGGTGCCACACTTGGCAAAATTAAGAACTATTTATGACAAGTAAATTTGCATCTGGAAAACGCCCAATTACGGGAACGTGGGAAACGAGCTGGTGAGACCGCGCGGTGTTGATAGGAAATAAATAAATGTTCTTTCGCCAGGTCAGCCAGTATGTCTCTCACTAACAGTAGTACCCCCCACATCCCCACTCCGGTGACGGACCTTGACTCTTTGCTCTCCCACATCTACGCTCGCTACGTATTACCAGAGGATGACTTCCGACTCCGCCAGCAGATCTGCCAGGAGGTGCTCTGGGACCTGCACCAGAAGATGACACAAGTTGACGCTTATTATAAGGTAAACATATCGGCTTGCCGGCCACTACCACTTCCCGACCACTTTGCACATTGTTTTGAATAAGAAGGAATGAAAAGAGAAAAGGACTGCTCTTTACTGATTTCGCATTAAGTATTCGATTTACCTGAACTTCCTGTTTTATAACTAAGGCCTAGATAACACAGTGCAAGCTGCTGACCAGACAGTAGACAGCTACTCGGCTTGTCAAGCTTCTTAGGAAATTTGACTTTGACTTTAAACTTTAAACATTACTGCATAATAGTAGCATTAATCATCGCTCCGACTATTGGATCAGTAAGATTGACATCCACGTTTGACGCATTTGATGATTCTTCAACGACTGACTGAACTGGCTGCCGCACGAAAACTGTTTCTGTAAAGTTGACAGTCTCGTAAAAAGCAAGCAAAAAGCAGTCTGTCTGTCCATCTGTCCGTCGGTCCGTCGGTCCGTCGGTCCGTCCGTCCGTCAGCTCAAACGGATGGGTCGATTTCGAGGTTTTTTTATTTGAAGGTTAATACCCGTGCGGATGTTCTTTGCTATGCTTGGTTAATATCGATTCAAAATGGCCGCCTCCACAAAATGGCGGACAAAATATTTCTTCACAACCTACCTCAATATGGGTAGTAAATAAAAGGGCTTAACTAGTAGAACGTTATACAGATAATCCGAGATCCGAGGTAGTCGGGGGTTAATCAAAATTTTTAATTTTGTTCTTGTAAGTGTTACTGTTGAATAATTAGTTATTAGTTAGATCTGGTTGTGTGTTTTGAGTATGTTTAGTTTAAGAGACGAGAATATAATTTTATATCTACTGATTGTATTTTTGTTTGAGTAGTTTTGAAAAGCGAATTATGATTAATTTATTTTCATTGGCATTTTAAATACAATATTTATACCGTCTTTTGTGAATTAATACATTGTTTTAATTTTATACCCTCTATCCGTCTTCGTCAATTTCAGATGCACTACGCAGGTAGTCCCAGTGACAACGTACGTATCGTGACACTGGATGAATTTGGCGTGAACGTTGAAATGGGGCTGCCCGTCAGTTTCGAAGTAGACCCCACACACCAGGAAAATAGCGATGTCGTGATATCACGAGTACAACCCGGGCTTGTAAAACTACGAATTGGCACCGAGGTCCACCTATCTTCCACTGAAGAAAACAAAGTGGTTAGAAATTGGATGGATAAGAAACGGTACCTTCTGCGTTCTGAATTCACGAATTGGTTTAAGACTGTGGTCAAATTGGCGTTGAACACGTTTGAGAAAGATGTAAACCATCAGCCCCTGTACCAAGCGGATGGAATAGATTACACTGTCAATACAAGGGAAATGGGACCGGAAATGATATTAATTATCGAGAATGACGATACGAATTTCAAGTAAGTTAAATTTTGTACTGGTAGGACTCTTTGCAGAGTCCTTCTGGTAGAAGTACCACACCTTTGCCAGTTATCTACCGCATAGCAGTAATGTGTAAACGTACGCACGAGGTAAGAGTGCAATGCAGTATGCTACGTAATGTCCCTGGTCCCCTCGATGCTTCCCTAGCGCTAAAGATTCTAACTTTTGAATCACTCGCTGTGCTCGTTAAAAAAATATATTAATAAAGCATCTGCTAAACAGTACCAGGAGCTCTTCATCAAGAATATTTTATTTCCTCAGGTTAAAGGTACACGTAGTTCCAGCGCTAAATGTCCCCGAATCCCGATCGCCCCCCGGGTATAAGAAGCGACGCGGAAAAGCTGGAATCTATGACGGAGACTGGATGCTCATAGCCAAGTCTGTGGAGACAAAGACCCCGCACGACCAGACCCGAGCCTGGCAGGTCGCCCGCCCCGAGCAAGAGAGGGCAATTTTACATGAAGTGGGGAACCCGGCAGTAACACAGGCCTTTAGACTCGTAAGTTTTTGTTTCGTTAGACCTTCGACTAGTTTTTTTAACGCAAAATTCAAAATATTTACTCAGGGCGAACGCGGGTCAAACATCTACTCGTAGGTATCATGTTTTTCATCAAGATTTTGTTTTACGATGGCATCTTTGTAATAAAATGGTGATTATTTTTCCTCCGTTTGTTTATAAGGCTTATTTCTTTTAAAACATAGGTAGATCGCGGGAGCACAGCCGTTGATCGTATGTGTGATATATTAAACAAACTAATAATGATATAATAAATAAACATTTTGTTGTCCGCAAACTTCAGTCATGAACATCGCCGCAAATTTGCGAATAGGTATATTGATTATTCATGGTTCTGTAGCTGATGTCCATGAAGAAATGAGCTTGGCTGTGTCTGATGAATTCGTTTTACAAGAAACAGCCTCAGAGGAGGTGGACTTGGCGAAGCCCCGACGGACGGACGAAAAATGAAATTGACTTCATCATAGCGAACAAACGGCGTATATGCAGGGATGTCTCCGTGATTTCTAGGTTTGCTACCGCAAGTGATCATAGGCTTGTGCGAGGCACCATGAATATTGATTACAAGCTTGAACGCGTCCGTTTGATGATGTCAACACTCCGTCCGAACCTTCTTCAAACCATAGTCGGATCTGAAACGTTCCAGCTAAAACTAGAGAACCGATTTGCTGCCTTGGAAATTACAAATAGCGTTGACCAGAGGCTTGAAAGAGTGACGGATGTCCTGCGAGATGAGGGCACAAAATTTTGCGAAATGCGGCGAAAAGGCAGGAAGTCAAAGCTTTCAAGGGAGACCTTGGAGTTTATGGAGGAACGACGCAATTTAACGTTAACCGCGTTAACTTTGTCAGAACAAGGGGCTCTTAGTAAGAGAGTTACCAAGCTTGTACGACATGACCTCTGATAAGCTAACTCGCTCTTGATTGAAAAATCAATTAAGCAAAATCGGGGTTAAAAGGTTTTCGTTAAGACACTGGGTAGAAGCCACCTGACGAAGCTAACTACCTCGATGGGGAGAGTCGTTGCATCCAAAGCTGATATTCTCTCGGAAGTGGAAGACTTTTACAGCCAGCTGTACGCATCGCATGCTCCTCATCTCCCACAAAACGAGGACAAAAAGGCTCCTCTGACTCGCCACTATACCGAAGAACTGCCGGAAATAAGTCTAGACGAAATCGTGATGAATCTTGAGCAACTTAAAAATGAAAAAGCCGTGGGCGAGGACGGAATTACAACAGAGCTCTTGAAGGCAGGTATGATAAAAAAGCCCCCACTGATAAAAGAGCTCCAACAGCTGTTTAATGGCGTCCTCTTCACCGGGAGAACTCTACAGGCATGGCACAGAAGTGTGGTCATCCTATTCTTCAAAAAGGGAGATAAGACCCTTTTAATGAATTATCGATATCGCTTCTGAGCCACGTCTATAAGTTGTCTTCGAGAGATATCACGAATCGTCTCGCCCGAAGACTCGACGAGTTTCAGCCCCCGGAACAGGCCGGGTTTCGAAGTGGGTACATCACCATAGACCACATTCACACGGTACGACAGATTGTACCAAAAACAAAGGAATACAATCGGCCCCTTTGCTTAGCGTTTGTGGACTATGAGAAGGCGTTCGACTCAATCGAAACCTGGGCTGTTCTGGAGTTCTTACAGCGATGTCAAGTCGATTGGCGATACATCGAGGTGATGAGGTGTTTGTACGACGCCGCTACAATGACAGTCCAAATTCAAGACCAGCAGTCAAGACATATTCCTCTGCAGCGAGGCGTGAGACAAGGGGACGTAATTTCCCCGAAATTGTTCTCAAACGCACTAGAGGATATTTATGTTTAAGAATCTGGATTGGGTTGGACATGGCCTAAATATCAATGGCGAGCTACATCTCTCACCTACGATTTGCAGAAGACATCGTCATTATGGCAGAGTCGCTGGAGGACTTACAATGTATGCTGGACAGCTTGACTAACGCTTCTCAACGCATCGGCCTCCGGATGAATTTGAATAAAACCAAAGTCATGTGCAACGAGTTCGTTGCTCCGGGGCCCATTGCTGTAAATGGAATCACTCTCAAAATTGTTCAGAAAAACGTTTACCTACGGGCAGACGCTCGAACTAGGTAGTAGCTTTGAGTGAGGCTATGAGAAGAATCCAGCTGGACTGTACAGCATTTGGTAAACTTCTTCGAATCTTCTCGTCACCCATCCCACCTCACACATGTTAATACCTAAAGTGCTGAAACGTGGATTCTGACAGTCAAAATGGTCCGAAAGCTCAAAGTCGCTCAGCGAGCTATGGAAAGAGTTATGCTTCTCTGAGGGTTTGCATCCGCAATGAAGTAATTCGTCAGAAAACTAAAGTCATCGACATAGCTCAGCGTATTACCCAGCTGAAGTGGCAATCTGCCGCAGACCCGATAACCGATGGGGTAGACGGGTTCTGGAGTGGAGACCACGAATCGTAAACGTGGTAAACGTAGTGTAGGACGCCCTGAGACTAGATGGAGTGACGATATACGAAAGACAGCTGGTGGCGGTTGGAAACGTAAGACCGAGGATCGGGCTGAGTGGCGTATTATAGGAGAGGCCTATGTCCAGCAGTGGACGAACACGGCCTGATGATGATGATGACACGATTTTTTGTACGGCATTGCGGAATAATGGATAAGAAGAGGTATTGAAACTATAGAACCAATGCCGTACATAATCAAATGATAAAATTTACCCTGAAATCGTCGGAAAATCATTAATTTTTCCGACAACAATAACAATAAAATAATAAAAATATACAATTTTTATGGTTTCAATACCTCTTCTAATTCATTATTTCGCAATGCCGTACAAAAATCGTGTGACAAGGAGAAATGATCCAGAATTGCAACCCCCCTATCTTCACCTGCACTCAATTGGACAGCTTTCAAGTGACGGCATAGTGCTCAATCTTATTATTTTATAAATACCATTGAACTCTATATTTATATCAATGTTTTATACCTTTCTATCATCCTACATAGGTCTCCTGGTGGTTCATTTGACCCATACATTTTGTTCACTTGTTTTGTTGCCTGTAGTCTATTTTTATCGTACAGTGAAATATTCGTTTTCAAACCTATTTTATGAATATCGAATTTTGATATGAAAACTAACGTGGTTATTACACATTTTAAACGCGGCAGTAGTGGAGGCTCTGCGCCGGGAGGAGGCGGCTTAAGCAAAAAGACGATGTCGAGTCGATTACTGTCGGAATCCCAACCGGTAGTGATCGGCTCAACAGACGCAATCGGACTAGTACTAGAATTAAATGTTCACAACACCCCCCCCTATTTTCCTTTTCTTCTCCAAGAAATTTGTAAAAAAAGATAATTGTAATGACAAAGGTCACGGACCCCAGAGTCTGTGGAGTGGCTAATTTAAATTAAAAAAAAAACACATTTTAATGCACGGGTACCTCACGTTTAATATAGACGCGCGCACTCTCCTTGAAAAAGATCGCAGAACGCGATCGAAACTTGAGTCGGACTGGACTGACTATATCAAAGGTGAGTTATCCGTGTGTTTATTTAAAATCGAATTTTGATTTCAATAAAAAGTCATCAAAGGTAAAGTAAAACATAATTCTTACATCTACTTCAGAAACTTGTAATTTCCGTTTCAGGTGAAAAAATTGCGAGATTCACTCGACCTGAAACTTATCTCCAGCTGTTACATCAAAAATTTGTTGCTTCATGAAATGGTGCAGTTGCCAAAGATAAAAAAGATTAAAAAAAAAACGTCGCCAGATCTTCTGGGAAACGCAGAACACAGCCTTCTTTTTCGAATATATCGTAAGGAAACTGTTCATAGCTCTGTTGGAACGAAGGATTGACGACTTTTGGATCAAAAGACACAATCTTTTGGCGCGCATTGACGATAGAACCCTGTCGGAATACGCATCGCGGTTATGGCCATTCCTCGAACTTCTGGAAAATCGAGATGAGTATAAAAAGGTAGCGGGATATCTTCTAACGCCAGAAGAGATCCAACGTTATAATGACACGGTTTTATACAAAGACTGACTTACGCCACCCCGAGAAAACAGAACATAGTTTAGCTGTATTTAATTATTGAATTAGTAATAGCAGTGCCCTGCCATGTTACACGCGTAGTTCTCATCATTTTCCCGCAATAAAAAATGAAACTTTAATCACAGTTAGGTTATAGCATCGATATAAATCAATGAATGTGCACTCCCAAACTTCAGACGCACGGAATTATCGTTGGGAAGAGTGAGCTCACTCTTTCCGTTTTTAACCCCCGACCAAAAAAAAGGGTGTTTATATTATAAGTTTGACGTCGATGTCTGTCTGTCTGTCTGTGTATCTGTCTGTGGCACCGTAGAGCTCAAACGGATTTTTCCGAATTCGATGCGGTTTTTTTTTATTTGAAGGTTAATATCCGTGCGGATGTTCTTAGCTATGTTTGGTTAATATCGATTCAAGATGGCCGCCTCCACAAAATGGCGGACAAAATATTTCTTCATAACCTACCTCAATATGGGTATCAAATGAAAGAGCTTGACTAGTAAAATACTATACACTATAAAAAAATCAAATCCAAGATGGCTGCCACCACAAAATGGTGAATTATATTATTATATTAATTATTTTTAATATATTATAGAATTAATTATTGAATTATATTATTTTTTCACTACTACCTCAATATGGGTATCAAACGAAAGGGCTTGACTAGTAGAATACTTTGCACTATGACAAATTTCAAATCCAAGATGGCCGCTATCACAAAATGGTGAAATACATTTCTTTTTTCACAACTCCCTTAATATGGGTATCAAATGAAAGGGCTTGACTAGTAGAATGTTGTACAGATAACAAATCCGAGGTAGTCGGGGGTTAATCAAAATTTTTAATTTTGTTCTTGTAGTCGATTGTAGGAAGCGGTGAACTCACGCTACACAGAGAGACGCAATTTGTTAACAATTTCAAGGTGCTCGGGGCACATCTTTTGATTTATATCGATAAGTTATAGTCTGAAATAACACGCATACAACTTTTTATTCCGGAAATATATTGGGAACAATAAGTGAACCAGTATAGGCGCGGGATTCCACTATCATATATAATCTTATAATCCTCTAATGTCAATGCGAAAGTTCGGATATTTATTGCTCAATCATGTCGGAACGTCTGAATGGATTGGGTTGAGTTGAAATATGGAACATAGATAGAAGCTTTAAAACACTATTATTTTGGAAGTTTTAAAGCGTCTGTTAAGCAAAACGGCCAAAGAAAAGTGTCTGGAGTGTGGGAGTCTTATTTTTAAAGATATTACCTATAACATACGTGAAAATCAGCTATCAGAAAATACGTGAAGTAAGTAATGTATCTTCTGGACCCCATATCTCAAAATTGGCCGTCTAAGCAAGTTCAAGTCTCGCGGCCCTGGGATCTTACTCTATTGAATTTCCTACTCCAGTTCTACTTCGTTTCGTCCGATCGAACATTGTTCGACGTTAAAATTTTCTAAGCCTACTCTAGTGTAAAACGCTCGACACACGAGCACAGAATAGATATTACTACAGAACCCTCACTTAGCGAAAACTTTTGTATAAATAGCGACTCTTGCTGGGACGCAACAAAGTGCAATTCAGCTCGCATTAGCGCTCAATGCCTATCGCAATGTTTAACCTAAACATTTGCGCTCTCTTCTAACGCGTAACTCTGTCGCTGTCTGGCGCGGAATGATGCGCATCGAAAGGGTTGTCGACATATTATCTAATAAAAAATTAAATTAACCTTTCGTTATGTAGGTAGTCAGCATTGTAGCTCAGATTATATATTTTAGTTATTTACTTCGTAACGCGCAATACAGCTAGAAGAGGCAGTAACATAGGGTCGGACACATTGAAATTAAAACAATAAAAGTATACTTTGACTGTTTTTATTCTACTTGATCGTCTAAATGTTGTTTGATAAATATGTAACATATTTTAATGTACTTACCTACACTAATACATACAACCAGCTTCGATTACAAGCTATTTTATAATGTCCCGTACTTTTTGTACGGTTAGCAGAAAAATATAAAAATAATGGTATATTTTGTACAACTAGGAAAAAATGATAATTCTTTGTTTTTTGACTCGTGCATCCATATACAGCACAATATATGGCGACGTAATTTTGCGCGGGCACTTGTTCCGTGCGAGGAACGGTCTAGCTGTAGGCTAAAACCGCGCGACCTTGAGCGAGTGAGGATGCACTAGTCCTAAAATCAGAGGAAATGACGTAAAAGTAGTAGGGCGGAGCCTACATCGCACCATAAATCACCAATCATATCCTACATCGCACCATATAATTGGTGAATTATGGTGCGATGTAGGCTCCGCCCCACTACTTACTCACTCTTACACTTACTCTACACTATACACACTACTACACTTACTCACTACCAAGGACAATACGACGGATCGAAGCAGAATCGGAGTTGGAATGTCGCTAGTTTATTACGAAATTACGTTTTCATAGAAATAGAGCAGACGCTCAGGCTTTTTTTTTGTCAATTATTTTTTTGGGCACGCTAATCCTCGAAGGTTAATTTACAACAGGTTTTATTAAAATTCAACAATTTACAACTTGGTGTACAACAGCTGTGTGTTCGAGTGCGCCCTCTAAACACCCTTAATTACATTAAAAGGTTTAAAGTACTCGCTATTAAGTCCTACCTATGTAATGTTTTAATACCTTCGTTGATTTCAAGAGAATGCTAATTAATAGGACGTTAAGTCAAAGAAAATATTTGTATCATCAACATCTATGTATCCGCCTCCTGAACTGTAATTTTCATTAATATTCTTAACGCATTGAAACATCCATTGAAGTATCCATTCATGTATTTCGTTTTATTGATTAAACTAGCTGTTACCCGCGACTTCGTCCGCGTAGAATTTTGATTTGTTTTGTGTAAATTCATTGCTTTCAAAAAATGGTAAAAATGTAGAGTTGTTGTCTTACTTTGTTTATTATAGTTCTTATAATAACTCCGTAGTTACTTTTGTATGTTTCACTCTTTACCAGGGAATACAAACATAGTTTATGTGAATTCTTATAAAAACAATAATTTTGGCAAATTAGTAACGTTGCGTCGCGTCGGCAGAGTTTTAGTCAGCTGTATGCCGATTCAGAGTATATACCTTATTTCGCCAAAACCGGCTGACATACAAAATACCTTAAAATCTTTCGTGTTATCGTCGTTATGTTATGCTATGTTGTATTGTGTTGTGTTGAGTTCTGTTCTGATCTGTTTCGTTCCGTTCCGTAACGTAAACGCAACGCAAACGCAACGCAAACTCAACGCAACGCAAACGCAACGCAAACGCAACGCAAACGCAACGCAAACGCAACGCAAACGCAACGCAAACGCAACGCAAACGCAACGCAAACGCAACGCAAACGCAACGCAAACGCAACGCAAACGCAACGCAACGCAACGCAACGCAAACGCAACGCAACGCAAACGCAACGCAAACGCAACGCAAACGCAACGCAAACGCAACGCAAACGCAACGCAAACGCAACGCAAACGCAACGCAAACGCAACGCAACGCAAACGTAACGCAAACGCAACGCAAACGCAACGCAAACGTAACGTTAGTAGGATAGGATTTCAGACTAAGAACTATGTGTTTCAAATTGCAACAAAATCTAATAAGGCGTTCCGATATTAAATGTATACTTGATCCTTTAAGAACTGTGTATGTTTTCGGGATAGTAAATAGCCTGTTTTATTTTGATGTTTGAATCTGTGTTTTGAATTGCAACAAAATCTAGTTAGGCGTTCCGATCTTACATTTATTTATACTTGATCCCTAAGGAACCGTGCATGATTTCGGGATAAAATGTAGCCTATGTGTTATTCCAGACTATAAGCTATCTGTGTACTAAGTTTCAGCTCGATCTGTTGAGCCGTTTGGGCGTGATTGAGCAACAAACATCCAAACATCCAAACATTCATACATTGAGATTTATAATATGAGTAGGGAAGTAGGATTTCATGCAAATATGTCCAAGGAATAAAAAGTTTCATGCAATCGTTCATCGCTTTAGGGGTTTAATTTAGATAAATCTTCCCTTAGTGGCTACGTACGCTATAAAAATAATACATGTGTGAAATTTAAAGTGTGTCCTAAGGTTTCGTCCTGTGCGTTAATATAAAACTTTCATCCCTTGTCTAACACTCTTAGGGGACGACTTTTGAAAAAAAGTACTACATAGCTCATTATTTTTGCAGTACTAAGTACCTAAGAAATTTGATGTAAATATGTCCAAGGAATAAAAAGTTTCTATACAAACTTTCATCCCTTATTTCATCCCTTGGAGGGTTGAATTTTGTTAAACGCTGAAATACGTGTCTCATGATTTTAGCTAAACTCAATTTTTATGAAATTTCATGCCAATATATCTAAGGAATAAAAAGTTTCATACAATCATTCATCCCCTATTTCATCCCCTTGAGGTAGAATTTATCAAAATTCTTTCTTAGCGGATGCCTACGTCATAACATCTACTTGTGTGCCAAATTTCAGCCTGATCCCTCCAGTGGTTTGGGCTGTGCGTTGATAGATCACTATGTCAGTCAGTCAGTCAGTCAGTCAGTCAGTCAGTCACCTTTGAGTTATATATTGATTAAATAAATGTAAATATGTCCAAGGAATAAAAAGTTTCTATACAAACTTTCATCCCTTATTTCATCCCTTGGAGGGTTGAATTTTGTTAAACGCTGAAATACGTGTCTCATGATTTTAGCTAAACTCAATTTTTATGAAATTTCATGCCAATATATCTAAGGAATAAAAAGTTTCATACAATCATTCATCCCCTATTTCATCCCCTTGGAGGTAGAATTTATCAAAATTCTTTCTTAGCGGATGCCTACGTCATAACATCTACTTGTGTGCCAAATTTCAGCCTGATCCCTCCAGTGGTTTGGGCTGTGCGTTGATAGATCACTATGTCAGTCAGTCAGTCAGTCAGTCAGTCAGTCACCTTTGAGTTATATATTGATTAAATAAATAATTACATTATATCTTACTTTCTTATTGTTTTATTAAAATCTATATTAATATTAAGATCTGGAGGATGTATAGGTAGATACTTAAGTACCTATCCTTACCATGGATCAACAAGAGTAAGAAATAACTTTAATTTCAATAGAAAATGTGTGCGCATAAGACCGCACGGCAGAAGTGAAAACTAAAATAAGAAATACTTATGTATAAAGACCACTAAATAATTTTAATAATTAAAAATACAAATTATTTAGAAATGGAAAATTAGTATATACCTAATAAGCACAGCAACACGAGAATAACATGTGGCGAAATGATTAGTGTCTAGGGCAAGGAATAAATAAATAAAAAAATATGCGGTTCGGAAATAGGGTTTGACTAGCAAATTTTTTAGTGTTTGCTATTTATTTATTTTATAGGTATTTCGCTAAAAATGCATGTATATGTTGTGTTTAAAGTGTAGGTGTAAGTGCTGTGATGAAAATAAGTATCATTATGTGTGTTTACGTAGTGTAAGTGCTGTGATAAAACAGTAATAAGAGTAGGTATATTACAACAAAAACTTTTTTGCAATGGATGTGAAATGCAAATTTAATATTTCGCGACAAGTTCAATTAATGTGGTAAGTAGGTACCTAGAAGTGTAGAAGTTAAAGTCGCGATAAAAAGACATAAATATAATAAACACAGGGACTATATTATTTTCCTCGCTCTGACGCGCTTGCTCACTGTATTTTGTTTCTCGCTCTAGCATCCCGAGTTTACCCGAAAAGCTATTATCATACCCAAGCGTGACGCTAGATTTCAATTCGCAGCCCACGAAAATTCCATCTAGGTGCGCCAAAAGAAGTTTTCACTTCAAAAACCCGACTGCAAAAATAGACAGGTAAAAAACATCTATACACACGGCAGTGTGGCAGCCAAGTTCATTCAAGTAAACTGGCGAGCCGCACCATGTGTATCTATACACACGGCAGTATGTCCAGCCAAGTTCATTCAAGTAAACTGGCGAGCCGCATCATGTGTAATATTAGATTATATACTCTCTAAGGACACTTGGATGATTGAAAGGAGTCTTAACGATATTTAATTGTCAACATCCATCCAGCCATTTGAAAGATACGTGACAATAAAGAAATTAACAAACATACAAGATACGCGCGAAATACATAACCCTTCTTTCAGTCGGGTAAAAAGTATATCAAATGTATTTGTAATAATAACACCCAATTTAGCTACATAATAATTATATTTACGCAATAAATTTGATTAGCTCAGCTGTCCAGCCAGGCGCGGTCCCAGCCTCGAATTTTGGAAGGGATCAGGGTGGGTAGATTTTTAATTTAAAGTATCCGATTTTGTGGTCATGTACCCTCCTTTCGGACCGTGCATGCGTCCAGCCTCAATTACAAGTCTCTCAGTCTTCTTTTATGAAGATGTCGTCAGCTAATCATAGGTGAGAGATGTTATCGTCGTTCATGTTGATAGCATGGGTGTGTGTGTGTGACACTTGGCCGACTTGGGTGGATTGATCTAATACGTTGGAAAAACGGTTTCGGGGGGAATTACCTCAAATTGAAATTAAGCTCAGTAGCACTAGTGCCACTCTGCCACTACACTCATTTTATTCACTTTTGTCTGTCGGGTCACTGTACAAAATCGCTAAAAGTCTTACTTGACGGGGTCCGGATTGAGCAGGTACAAAGCACAACATTTCTGGGGTTTGAGATTGACCGCTGCATGACATGGGAACACCACATCGACAAGATGTGTGCTAAAATAAGCAGTGCGTGCTTTGCACTAGACGGGTGTCCCGAGTGGTGGTCTGCAGATGTATCTCGTTCGTGTTACTTCGCCACGGTGCATTCCCGGTTACAGTACGGAGCCGTACTATACGCACGCGCTGCCGACTGGGAGCGTGCTTTCCGCGCCCAAAAACGTGCCATACGTGCCATCGTGGGCGTGTCGCAATGCACATCCGTCAGACCATATTTCAAAGAGCTTGGCATACTTACGTTGCCTGCAATCTTGATCTACCAAGTAGCTGTGTATGTCAGAAACAACTTAGACTCATACGACATGCGAGGAGAGAGACATTCGCGCAATATACGTAACGCTGACAAGCTGGATAGTATACCTCACTCTCTCGCGAGATCGGATAAACTGACTCATATTATGGGACCGGAAGTTTATAACACTCTTCCTAAAATAGTTAAATCAGCACCGAGTTCGGGTAGCTTCAAAAACCGATTAAAAAGCTGGCATATCGATCAAATTTTTTATAGTTACAGCGAGTTTTTATATAGTGATGGCAAACTCAACAAAGTTGTAAAAAATTGACATTGTTCATTACAATTGTAATAAGTACATTTATTTTAATTTTTGACACTTATTTGTACGATACCTATTATCGTACAATATAAAGTTCAATTTAAACTTTAAAAATGTATACTCTTTGTATGCTCTTATTTTGTTTTTTTATAAAATTGACGTGTAAATTGTGTACATTTATCATTAAAGAACTTTGACTTTGACACCGTGCAACCTAGGTACATGACTGCATCGTCGTTGGCTTGGAAGCAACGGACCAGCCGACCAGCGGCCCCATCTCGGGATTCCTCTTCGCTTAGGCCTATCGTGCGTCTTTATCGCTTGTTCCTGACGCTCTCGCTTGCACGCTCGACTCAGCCGGAATGTGACATTATTTCATGAGTACAGCCGGGGTTCTTTGATATTTTTTCAAAGAAACGTTATACGTTAAAAACCATCAATAAAATGGAAAAATAATAATGAGCCGTTTTCCGACGAGACAAAAATAGTTCCAAAGTACGCACTAGATGGCGGTAGTGGAATTTCCAAAAGATTTGTCTGTACCATAGACTCTCAAAAGTGTAATTACTATGAAGCCCCTCCAAATGTTCAGGGAAAAAGTGTAAATCTAAATTATTTGCGATAACTAAAAATGTTGGAGGTTTTCCAAACACATCACTTATTTTAGATAAATCATAATTTTGTTCTCAGCTCAGCTGATGTGTTTGGTTTATTTACATTCTATAAACCCTAAATACTCGAAAAAATGTCATTCTAAGACAATTTTTCTTCTTTTTTAGTGTTAAAATATTGGGAATAAAAATAGTCAATTAAATTGATAATGGAATAAAAAATCGTTACTAATAACACTCGATTTTCAATTTAAATCTTTAAAACTCTCGATGCAGAGACACAAACTAAGCACAAGTAAAAGGAAGATTCAAAAATATAAATGGCAACACTGATACGAATATCTATTATCTATTCTATCTATATATATCTATTCTCCTTGTCTCTACTTAGTCTGTGGTATCTAGTGATTTGTGGTATCTATGGCCAAGAATAAATAAAAAAATAATAGTGTTGGGACATTAGTTACCAAACGACGAGTATACAGAACAGGTCCTTAAGTTATAGTGAACTATTCGAATTAGCTATTATCTGGTTCCGTGACCGTTATTTTTCGGCGATTCACTATTTTTCAGTAATGCCGCATGGTCAACTGACTGATTTAGTTCGCTCTTACCCGAATTGTATGTTACGTAATGAACAATTTTAATATTTTTCGAATTTTTGTAGTGAACGTTTCTTTAGCATCGTTGTGATTTGATAATCAATGAAACGAAAAAGCGACAGTAAAAAGAAAGTTAAGCATTTCTAAAGTATCACTTCTACCACGTATTTTTTTCTAGATGCAGATTTTTCTAGACATTTTAAAGAGATTAAAACAAAGAAATGATAGATGGCGCTTATGTTAAGTCTAATTACTTAACATTTCTGTCCAAATCTATGGTTTTGACAATATCCGTCTATTGAGATAGATGAAATTTTTGAATCAGACAATTTATAGTTCTCTTGAATTTAATGCATGTACACAAAGCGTTTCCGATTTTGCAGATGTTCATAAGCAATAGCAACCAACAACACAACAACAATAGCAAATAACAACAATCGTAGACATCTACGGTCAGGTAGCAAAAGCATAAGCAGCCCACTAATTGTTCCCACTGCTGGGACTCAGGGCCTTCTTTTGCAAAGAGGTAGTCATAACCATCATCCACCACGTTGGCGCAGTGTACCAATCCACACTGATGACACAGTCATGACCTCGAAAAATTCTAGGTGTGGTTTTCCTTAACCGTTTTAAGTTAGAGGCATTACGCACATATTATTATCTTCGAAACGATAGGATACCAATCGGCAGTTACCATTCTCCGGACGAGACCAGCCGGAACTTTTCTCAATTCACGTGAAATTTTAGTATTTTACATAATATGAAATAGTTAAATATTGGAGAGCAGTATGAATTAAAAATTGCAATATTGTCTTCTAAAATATTTGAAAAAGACTGAACGAACGAAAGATAGGAGCGAACTAGTTCTTCACAGGTATGCGAGCTAAGTTCAGTCAGTCCAGTCCCAGTAGTCCCACACTATGTGGCTCAGTGGCTTTTGACATTGACATCGCAACCTAAAATCTACAAGCGCCTCCTATCGTCGTTTTTCCGAACCATTTTTTTTTATCTCGTCGGAAAACGCCTCTTTATAAAATTAGTAAAAATATGTGGTGTTATGCTTCAGACTAGCATTTTAATATTCACAAGGTTAACGTAGTGCGAGCATTGATTGTATCAAATAACAGCTTTATCTCGTAGATCCCGAGAATATTTTTAATTGTCTGATTAGAAAACTAAATAGTAAGGTATACTGTAAGATAATATATTCGGAATAAATAAAAGATTAAAAAAAACTAGGTATGATTTCGTCACGTTTATTTCCTTGGATACGCTGCACGTGCTCACATCACGTGACTGCAGTGAACAGGCAGAGCGTGGGTAGTAGAGCGACCGGGCGCGGCGCGTGCGCGCGCGAGCGGGGCGTGCGCGCGGGCGCGGGGAGGAACGCGCGGCGGGAGGGGAGCGGCTCGGCGCTGCAACGCAAAACACTCTCATATGGCGCGTGAGGATCAAACTCCCTAACCCACTACACACTCTGTCCAATAAAATGTTGTACGCCGAAACAGGCAAGAATATGAAACACTAAACGTTATTTACATCTGTACACTGCTGATAATGTATGTGCTTACACAACCATGTTCTGACAAATAAAGAATTTGATTTAATTTGATATGCGTCACTCTAATATTACAAAGACCAAAGCTGGCTTTTGTAAACTAGCGTGTTTGCTTGCCCTCTCCATAATAGCTAAACGAATTTTAACGAAATTCAATACATAGTAGACATTACTTTTTTTACGTAGGATAAATTAATGCATTTATGCATACCATGCCGCTTTTGGGAGATAAATAAATATAAATAAATAAATAAATATTGGTGGTGGACAATTCACACACAACACCATCTGACCCCAAACTAAGCAAAGCTTGTGTGATGGCAGCCAGATAGCTGATATAATACTTATATATTTTTAAATACATAGGTACTTATTATACATAGGAACACCCAGACACAGTGCAAACATTTGAATTCATCACACAAATGTTTGCACTGGGTGGGGATCGAACCCACGACCCTCGGTTTCGCAGGCAGAGCTTCTACCAACTAAGCCACTAGGGCAGTCAAAGACAGATAGTTGGGCTTAGGCAGACTTGACACCACGTATGGTCGCTACCGATTATAACCTCCACGGGGTTCCGGCTACCTGATGCGGTGAAAAGATGGTCGTGTGACGTAGCCGTCGGCGGCAAGACTGGTTAGGAGTCACAACGTTGTTGGCGGACATCACGGCCGCGCAAGAAAACCCGTGGTGGGAGAGGAGAGCTGGTATTACGGTGCACCGTTTTACTTAGCCGTTGCAGCTTTGCGTAGTCGTCAACGTTCAGCGTGGCGGGCTTGCGGAGGAAGACGAGTATCGGTATGTCGAAGCGCTCTACCCTTCCTCTGCAACCATATCCATAGATATCTTTGGTTCCCGTCGCAGGGAACCAAAGATATCTGAACGTGTGTGTTTGGCCCCAAGACGTTGGTCCCCAAGGTGGTCATTCAGGTTCCAGTGACGGAGCATCGCACCTCAGCTAAGCCCAGGAACGAGCAGGCAGCGGCGTGTTCGAGCTATTTCCGTGTTTATGCCGTATGCGGCAATGAGTCCCATGGAGGTTATAGTCGGTGGGACGCCACTCGTGGTGTCCCGATACAACGCGACCGTCTCCTTAGGAATGGTATGTGTAAATGCATTTACCGTCCGTAAACAAAATGTGTCTGAAATTCATGCAAATCGTCTACTCTGGCGAAATGGACAATCTTACATCGAGAACTTCCTTAGTTTGTCGACGATGTTTTGCGCATTTCTGTTGACCCAGGCGATGTTGCCGCGAGCAGTTTCAATGCCTTGCTCTACTGCCAGCTTCGCGGCGTCTAGATATTGGGCGTTCTGCTCACGCCACTCTAAGAACTGAGAAATAAAACATATTTAAAACTAGCAGCGCCCGTAAGTATTACGAGTATAGACATTGTTCCGTTATTTCATTGAAGTGGTAGGATTTTTGGCAGAGTCCGCTTGGGAAAGTACCACACCTTTGCCAGTTATTCTACCGCCAAGCACTAATGTGCAAACATTACTGTTACGGTTTGAAGGGCAATGTTTCCAGAGAAATTACAGGGCTTAGATATAACATCTTAGATATCTGGGTAGCGAGCGCAGTGCCGTGTTAGGTAATGATTTGGACTCTTCATGTTCCAATAGCGTGTCACTGTGCTGTTATGTGGCAGGGATGTTGCTTACCATCAGGCACAAGTCCTGTACGTCTCGATAATATTGATTAAAAAAAAATTGTGTCCTAAATTTCAACCCAATCCGCTCAGGTGTTCCGACTTAAATAAGCAATAAATATCCAAACATTTATATTAATAGCAAGTAGAATTCATTTTAAAATTTCTAAAAGAATAACTTTACCATTATGTTCAGTATTTCTTTCATAGCATACCTCATCCAGCTCACGCTGCGTGGTGAATTGTTCAAGCATGTACTTGATGATGACGCCAACGTTCTTTTCTTGGCTGTGGAACCTGATTCGATAAATATTTGGGTAATTTTTTAATTGACTGACGTGACTGATCATATTTATCACTCGTGAGTTGATAAATAAACATGATCAGTCCAGGCTTTTTAAAGGAAAGTTACGGCTGGTCTAGTAAGTAACGATTGGTCTAGTAAGTTACGGCTGGTCTAGTGGAGAGAGTGGACAGCTACTTGGTAAATTAAGATTGCAGGTAACGTAAGTATGCCAAGCTCTTTGAAATATGGTCATACGGATGTGCATTGCGACACGCCCACGATGGCGCGTATGGCACGTTTTTGGGCGCGGAAAGCACGCTCCCAGTCGGCAGCGCGTGCGTATAGTACGGCTCCGTACTGTAACCGGGAATGCACCGTGGCGAAGTAACACGAACGAGATACATCTGCAGACACCACTCGGGACACCCGTCTTAGTGCAAAGCACGCACTGCTTACTTTAGCACACATCTTGTCGATGTGGTGTTCCCATGTCATGCAGCGGTCAATCTCGAACCCCAGAAATGTTGTGCTTTGTACCTGCTCAATCCGGACCCCGTCAAGCAAGACTTTTAGCGATGTTGTATAGTGTCCTGACAGACAAAAGTGAATAAAATGAGTCTTTTTGGAATTTACCATAAAACCGTTAGCACGAAACCATGTGTTTCAACCGTTAATTACAGTATTTAATTTATCTTCTAATTCCTCTATTGAAAGGGCGGTTACTATGGAAGCCACATCATCTGCATACATGAATATGTCTGCACCCTTTCCGGCGTCAGGTAGATCGTTCAATAGGAGTGAAAACATGATGTTTGAAACTGACGAACCCTGCGGCACTTCCAAAGATGAAGACAATGGGTCTGATTTATTATCGCCATCGCCAGCATCCACCAGTTGAGAGCGGCCTCGTAACATGTCAGTCAACACAGCGTATGATTTCCCAGCTATGCCATAGTGTTTCAGCTTTAAAGCCAATGTCTCATGGTCTGCGACATCGAAGGCCTTCGATAAGTCACAGCACAAGACAGCCACTTGCTGTTTGCGTTCACGAGCAGCCAACACACTACGAACCACTCACGCGTTAGAGAAGTCGTAGACCTCCCTTCGCGGTATGCGTATTGTTGTTCACACAGCGCGTCGGTTTCCGATAGGTAGGCCACTAATCGTGAACTCAAGCCATTTTCGAACACTTTGGCTATTTATTGTTGGTATAATCGATACCGGTCTATATCCATCAATGTTATCCCTTTTGCCTTTGCCTTTAAATATCGGGGACACTTTTGATATTTTCAGCGGTGACGGGTACGAGCCTTCCCTAAAACACCTATTAAACAGTGTGGCGAGAACTGGAGCTAGGGGCAAAATTGCTAGTTTTAGTAGCTCCATCGACACACCATATATGTCTTTTGACTTTTTGGGGGTATTCTAGACGAGACTATGCGGAATACTTCATCCGCCGAGAAACTGGTCAGTCCGAGAGAGCGGTTAGTTGGCTGACGCGCTGACACTAAAATTTTACCAACGGTAGCAGCATCAGCTTTAGGAGCCCCACAGGTAGCAGCTGCATTTAAGAAATGAGCGTTCATAGCATTTACTGCATCTTTTGGTGAACTAAACTTTTTACCGTTACAATCCTTTACGATATCGGTGAAATTCAACCTAGGTGTATTATTTTTCCCCCTCTCTGTGTTCACGATGCTCCACATCATAGTTTTAGACGGATTCGTACTTCCGTGTATAATTCTATTATAATGGTTTGTTTTAGACATCATCAAAGTTGAATTGTATTTTCTGTTGAGATCGTCAAATATAGCTATTAAGTCCTTTTCCTCAGGAAACTTGTCAACTAATTTAGAAATGGCAAATAGCAACGATTTCAGATTTAGTATGTGAGGTGTAATCCACGATGCGTCACGTTTACTATTTGGTTTTTGTTTTATCGGGAAGCAAGTGTCATACTTATTTGCTAAAATATTTATCAGTGCCAACACAAATGCATGAGAGCGGTCTTGTATCTCTGGCTTACTTCAGACCAATCTATACTATCAACAGATATATCAAAATTTGCGCGGTTATTTTGCGAGAAATCACGAGTCAGGCGAGTGAGCTCTACTGGCATTGACTGAGCGAATGTCACTACTCCGCGTACGGCTAAGTGATCTGACAGAAGCGTATTTATGGAGTTTGCGGAAGTAAAAATAAGGTATATCGCAGTTTGTGACTTTTTTGTTATACGAGTAGGGAAGTCTACAATCGAGCTCACATTATGGGAGCTCAGCAAATCAAACTGACATTTATGTTCATATCACCGAGAATCATAAATGTTCTTTCAGCTTCGCTGAGCTTATCGAGCAAAGGTACCTAAGAAACCTCTGACATGAGCTAGGCCCGTGCTATAAATGCAAACGATAGTAATGTCAAAATCTATTACGTCAATCGCGGAGATTTCGCAAAATCTTTCTTCTGACAACGTTGATAACTCAACGTTTTCGACACACCTTAGTGCTTCTTTTACAAAGATACAGGATCCGCCGTGAATTACATTATTTCTACAAAAACTAGACACTAATTTATAGTCTTTTAAATGTATACATTGTAGATTCGGGGCGGTAAGCCAGTGTTCTGTTAACGCAAGAACATCACACTTTAGTTCAGTTTCTTGGAGAACTTCTAGTCGTTGAGTTTTATCATTATGTAAGTGAGCTAATGTTTTGGTGGCACATTATCAACTGTCTTTGAGGTGAGCATTGCGCGTTCAAACTAAGCACCGAGTTTTGCGTTACGGTCGCCAGCTGAGCCGCCAGCGGAGCGGCGGGGGCGATGTTGCGTTCGCTGCCCCGCGCCCGCGGGCGCGGTTGGGTAGTGTGGCCTCGCTGTGCCACTGACGCATATGGTGTAGGAGCCAGCGCCGCAGTTAGTGCTTCTCCAGGTTGTGCTGTCGTTGATGTTGGTTGTCGTGCCGTAGGTCCGGCCGTCGTCGTTGATGGCACGCACATGTCCCCACACGCTAAAATTCCTCTTCTCTAGAAATTCCCCATTTTTTTGAAAAATTGTTCCATTCGGGAGGCGTAGCATTCCATTTTTTTATCGTAGTTCGTTATGGTCGTCATACAACAGTTTAATTTATTGTCGTAGTCGTTAATCACAGACACGGATTGTTCTATTTTCATTTTGTAAACATCGATAAGGGAACTTGACTGTGCAAGTTGTTCCCTCACGGTCGTCATTTCATCACGCAGTTTTTGTATTTCGAGTGTCAGCTCTCGCGCGCACTCTGTGGTATGCTCAGCAACGTTTTGAACACGTATTTGTTTATTTCGGATCGTTACGTTGGGATCTCGTTGTTTCTTAGAAACCCCAACTGGGGTTAAGGTGTTGTCCCCTCCTTTTTTTAGCTAAGCATTTACACTCGGGACAAATGTAATTTGCGATATGTATCAATCTCGTCGAAATTTCTTTCGCCAGTACACAAAATGTGATAGGGCTTTTTGCAGTTCAGGGCAGTACAGCACAAATACTTTTCATTATCTCCGGCTATTCTATCGCAGCACGCAGCGCAATTCATAGTGAATAATGTGTTTAGCAGATATTTTAATCAAAAAAATGTTAAAAAAATTTAAAGAAAAAAAAACGAGCAAAACGATATTTCAAATACAGGCCCTAAGATGAGGATCGAACCCGGTACGAAGCGAATATTCAGCCGAGATGTTAGCGGATGCGCTAAACGTCGCTTGCAGAGAGCGTCGAAAATAGCGCTTAGTTGCAGTAGATCACTTTTTTTAGAATGTTGTAACTGCAGGTAGGTACGGAGTTATAAATAATCCTGTTAGCACTGTTATGTCCACTTATAATTATTTAATCACAATAAATGAGGGTTATCAAATCAAATGTTCAAACTATTTACGTTCTTTAAGAGATTTTACTACTTTTGGTTTTAAATCTGAGTCTTTAACACTGTTCCCTCATTTAATTCCACTAAATATGTAACACTAAACAGTCCACAGTCCAGTCTAATTCTTCTAATAAGCACTTTGTTCAACGGTAATAGGGATCACATACACTTGTATTATTTTCATGTAAAACGGTATTTACGCGATTAAATCATTAAAATAACACTATCACAATGTGACCAACACTTTTTTACGCGTTTAACAAACTACTATTACTTTAAATCGAAAGATTACTATTTTTTACTGATTTTAACACGAAGACGACTGTTTACGATGACATCGCGACCGTGGAACCTCTCGCCTTGCGAGAGAAGGCTCTGAGTCCCAGTGGGAACATTTAGTGGGTTGTTTATGTTACGCGCCCGTTCAGCACGGGAGGGCTCGCGTGTTGAAGTGGTCCCACGCTCTACTATGCGCGCTCGCAACTACTTGAGACTGTGAAGCAAAAACGGTTCTCCGCAACGCGTAGTCGTTCACGCCAAACACTGGGATCTACAGCGCGAGTACAACACGCTTTCAAGCATTCTGATTACAAATGAAGTAGGATTTAGTAATCGTACATACAAATGTCTTGACTTGATCAGAAGTCGCCATGCCTGAATGCTCGCAGACCGTGGTTGTCTTTGTTCATACCAACAGTAACAAGCCTAGGTAGTTTCGAGGCGCGGCGCCGTCGCTTTGCTACTTGCGAGTCTCCGTCAGTCCTGCTTAGCTATTCTGAATCCAGTCAGATTAATCCGAAATGGAATCTCATCGCTCGGTCTTTGTTTTATCTGTTTAGAATGAAGAAGACAAATATTGTCATACAGAAGTTGAGCCGTTCTGATTGCGCTTAAAATCATTACCCTGACGTTAGTAGCAAATATCGGGACCGCGGCGGGCGGGTCTGCCCCGGCTCTCAGTGTCGATGGTAGTGACGAGCCTGACGAGGCCGCCGATCGTGTGATCCATTTGCCCACGATTGTACTAATATGACCCACCCGTAATCTTTCTGATTTTGTTTTTAACCCACTTCCAAAAAGGAGAAACTATGTTCGTCAGGAGGTGTTTATATTTATCTAACTTTTTTTGCTAGAGTTAGTCATATCCACAACGGATTTGTGACCAATATTAATCGTAAATCATTTAGAGATACTCAAGGGTATATTAAATGTGCTTACGCAGCGTGTATATCTTTAATCCTGCTGTAGACAAAGTGTTTGCCGACGTAATACCCGACGTTGGAGGTTAGGACGCTTACGATGACGACGAACGAGTCCTGGCGGCGGACCGCGGTGCCGTCCGTGATCGACCACTCAAGGTATCTGGCGAGGAACATGACGATCATGAGACGTTTTGTTGTCGACCTTTTGACCCTTTGTTTGAGAGTAGACGAATACCAGAACTGTGACATTGTGGAGCGGCATCTACTTCCTATTCAAGAGAGATCAAATAATATTCACGTAAAGTACTGATCATTTATTAGAAAAATCATTTCAAATATATAAAATTAGAGTGAACTCACTGATGCAGTAACCAGACCTCCCGGGTGCAGCCGAGCGCTCTCAGCATTACGTTCTTGGTCGCGGCCATCTTGGTGGCTTGCTTGCGAGCCAGCAAAAACAGCCAGTGCCGCGTCGAGCCTCGGCCCAGCGCCGCGCAGTACACTATATACTCCAGGTTGGGCGGAACCCTGCGGAGGGATCGAGAGTAGTCCATAGCAAGTTTCACATACGAATCATAAATATAATCAAACCAAACATTGATCTGAAATAAATTAACTTATTTTATTACAATATTGAGTGACAGACCGAAAATTGTTTGTTTGAACGCCCTAATCTCAGGAACTACTACATTGATTCAAAAAAATCTTTCACTGTTGTAGATACGTGATATCTGAGTGCTATAGGTTATATTTATAATAATGTACTACGGACGAAAGCGGGGCGGATTGCTACTTTAACATAAAAACTAAAAAACTCATACGACTTATATGTATATTTGTCCTACAATTTATCTAGACTTTGTTGTAATGTACTATAACAAACAAAACAGTATATTAAAAAAAATCTATTATTCACTCGATAAACAAAAGAGCAGCTAGAAATGACGACAATAACTTCAGATCATCATCATACATCACATAACATCTACACCATTTGCTGAATTAAATATAGTTGAACAAACTTTAACAACGTAATGTTATTGTCATAGAGAACAAACAACTTTTTTTGAATTGCAATACCGATACAGGGCTTAACATTCTACAGAGTAGATGGTGTTGGACTTTCCTCATTATTTTATTACTATCAAGTCCTTAGTTAACAAACAATGATGGTATTATTTGGATATAGCTAAGGCCTTTGACACCATCTCTTCCCACTCTTAATCGAAAAACTTTAGGGCATTGGTGTACGTGGAATATCTCTAAAATTATAAAATTATTCGAGAGCTACTTATTGGAGGTACTCAACGTTTTAGTGAAGGAGATATTGTTAGCGATAATGATCTTGTTACTTATGGAGTTCCACAGGGCTCTATTTTAAGCCCTACCCTCTTTTTGATTTACATCCTTCCTTCCTTCCTGTCTGTAACGGCCAAACCCTATAACGACAAAATATTTGCATTTGTGGACGACAGGGTGCTTGTGTATCACGTGACGTGATTGTCTATCCTTTGACTCGATATCAAAGTAAAAAAAATCAAATCTCAAAAAAAAATGGTTGTCTGTAAACTTGTTTTACAGAGGATAGTTTAACGTGACAACGTCATCATAAAACGTTGATAAAATGATTGCATAAATGCAATCGAACGGAAGTGCCAGCCTATAACGAGCGACACGGGACAATAAAAGTAACAGGACAAGGAGCGTAACGGGACAGTTCTTTGTGCATGCAGCAGGTGTTCATCGATTTATACATGGTAATACATGGTCTTTGAGGTCGCCGGAAAAAAATAGGTTCAGTACCTCGTTTTTCTCTAAGCGGTATGAATATTAAAAAAAATGACACAGTTTAAATATTTGGGATATATTCTTACTGACCTTATCTTCTTATCTTATTGACCTTAAAGACGACGCAGATACCTATTGAATAAAAACGTAGGTCACTAGCGGTTCGTGGTAACATGCTGACCTAACATGCTAATACTCTCGCTGTACGGATCAGCTTAAGATCATCCTCTTCGAGGCATATTGTCAAAGTATGTACGTGGGCGGTTTGTGGACCAGATACGCCTAGAAGTCGCTAGACGCCGTCTGTGTTTAGTATAATTACACTTTTTCGGTGATGTTAGAGCTGTCGCGGTTCTGTAGCGTTTCGGGATATGTTTCCGCAAACACATATCGACGGGTGTGCGTAAAAAGGTAACTTCCCTGGTACATAGAAATAGGGGCCAGTGACCACAACGTCGTATAAATCATAGCAAGGTGTGCCTAAAATTGTATTTCAATTTTTTCATTTTAATTTTGTAGTGTAATTTTTAAATTACTTAATAATTTGTTACATAAATGTAACAAATTATTCGAAACAAAAAATAATACAACAAAAATAATGTAAATTTTATGTGTTGTCTAATAAATGGATCTAAGATATTAGGTATATGAATTGAGAAGATTTTGATTTCGTTTGATTACACTTATCAATTAACGTCACTATAATATTATGTAACAAAAATACACACGGATTACTCATATTTTCGTCGGGGTTCGTCGTATTCATCCATTGATCCAACAGTTCGACAGCCTTGTCCTCACATCGGTGCATCTGCATCCGGCACGCCCATTCCGTCGTCAAAATCTAAATAATAGATATTAAAAAATAATTGATAACGTTTCTTTGTTTTTAACCGACTTCCAAAAAAAGGAGGAGGTTATCAATTCGACCCCTATGTTTTTTTTTTTTTTTTTTTTTATGTACGAGTATGTTACCTGATTTCTCGAGAACCTCTGAACCGATTTTAAAATTTCTTTTTAAACCAAAAACTGAAAAATTGCGTATCTGGATGACGTTGTAGATTTCACAAAAGTTATGAATCTCGACCCTGTCAATACAAAATTGTGTAAATGCTTTAATAAAACTTGTTTTAACCCCGACCAAAAAAAAATGTTATAAGTGACGTCGATGTCTGTATGTGTGTCTGTCTATCTGCTGTGGTACCGTAGTAGAACTCAAACGGATGGGCCGATTTCGATGCGGTTTCTTTTATTTCAAGGTTAATACCATAGCAGATGTTCTTAGCTATGTCTGGTTAATGTCGATTCAAGATGGCCGCCTCCACAAAATGGCGGACAAAATATTTTCACAACCTACCTCAATTTGGGTATCAAATTAAAGGGCTTGACTAGTAGAGTACTATGTACTATAACAAATTTCAAATCCAAAATGGCCACCACGACAAAATGGCGAATTATATTATATTTTTTCATTACTACCTCAATTTGGGTATCAAACGAAAGAGCTTGACTAGTAGAATACTTTTCACTATGAAAAAATTCAAATCCAAGATGGCCGCTTCCACAAAATGCCGAAATACACCACAATACACCGACTTCAAATAGATGAGTGAGTAGCGCTTATAATAATGGTTTTAGTTTATTTTTCGCTTTTGAGTGCCTATTTGTGGTTTTGAAGTCGGTTTAATTTTTTTGTACGAAAATTGTTTATTATTGCGTAGTTTTATTGACTTTTATAGGTTTACACTTGACCGCCATCTCGCCTGATGTTAAGCGACAATGCGGGCTACGATGGAGCGTGTTTACCTAGAAGAAACCGATCCACTCTCGATTTGAAGACACAAAGATTGTAACCAACAGGGAAGACCCACTCAGGTAACGTATTCCACAGCCTAGATGTTCTTATCACAAAAGTAGAGTCAAATCTCTACGTTCGTGTCTTTGAAACATCAACCATGAAACGATGTCGCTTACATTTTCGACCTACGAGCATTCCCCTAGTACGAGTTATGAGTTTTACAGTATCACAAAAATATGAGGCTAATTAATTGACACATGACAAGTACGATTTAGTAATAAGGATAAGTAAAACAATTTTAGCAGTCAAAGAGCATGAGGCTAAATCAGTTTTGAGCAGTGTGTAACATTTTTTTCCCCACCATCTCTTATCAGTCTGAACACGAAACTTCTAGAAAATCTAATCGATAAGTCCGTATCATAATTAGAATTTAACAAAATTTAAAATTTAACTAAGCGACCGCGGCACGTGTTTCGCGACGCTTGTCTCGGTCTCCTGTCGCGGTCTTCGGTCGCGGTCTCCTGTCGCGGTCTCAGCACGAACCGATACCTTTATAGTAAAGGAAAGTGTCATGCAAACTTCGGCAAATGTAAAATATTACACAAAGTAGCTCGGGGTATTCTGTCTATAGATCTAGTATGTAGATTCACTCAGGAGCCCACTCACCTGCATCCTCTCGCTGTGTATATCATCGATGTTCTTGTCGGCGAGTTCCCACACCCTCTTGTACGTCCTCCCGATCAGTCCCCGCACGTATCTCTGGAAGCCCCAGTACTCAGACCTTCGTTTCAACACGGTCTCGATCTTGGCCAGCGCGTCCAGCCCCGTGAACAGAGGGAGGTATTCTTTCTCGTTTTCAAGGTAGTTCGCTAACCTGAAATATTTGCCTTGAATACACAAAGCGACTGGAGGGACCCATCACTGTTGAGTGTTGAATACAAAGCGGTTCCGCGCCTCTGTCTATCCAACTGCCAGAAAATCCGCAAGCTTTTTAACCTGCCATTTCTCCGAACTAGTTGATTTGCGTTAGAATTTGCCACACGTAAAAGAACAACACTCGAACCATCATTTGGACAAAATTGCCAGTTGCTGCTATCGTTTTAAGTTTTCCTCTGTTTTTACTTTACTTAAAGTTAACTCCAATAATGTAATACATTTTTCTCTTTAAAATGAAAGGATACAATATATTTTATACCTACAATCTGCCAACAAAGATTGTGTAGAATTAAGAACACGGTTATCTGTAAAAAGGTCTACTTTTTTTGGGGTAACAAAGGCAAAAATGGATCAGATATTGTTGCAGAATCGAGTTCTAAATTTTGTAAAATGGAAGGTGACCAACTGCAGTGTTGTAGAGTAGTCGAGGCGGCCGCTCCACGCCAGCTCGAAGGCGTCCGTCAGGAGCTGCACGCGGCCGAACTCCGGCACGGCGGCGTGGTCCGCGCGCAGCGCAGCCGACAGCAGCTGCCAGTTGCGGGCGTCGTAATTCACACGGTACGGAGCTGCAACCAACGAATGCCAGATTAATGCTGTTAAAAACCCTCCGTCTGGGGTCCCCAGGCCGATTCGGCAATGAGTCCTACCACTACAGGAAATACTTAAGACAACAGTTGACCTGGAACAGGATAAGACGAACCTCTTAGTGATAAGAAAGACGCAAAACAAAACGGAGAAGACAGTATTAGTATCGCAGTCGATCTCACCGATCATGTCCGAGTTGAAGAGCAGCCAGTCGTCCTTCCCGGCGCCGTGGCTGAAGAGATGCGCGGTGAGAACGCCCTCGTCCTCCGCCAGCCACCGCAGCGGCGCCGGCGGCTCTACGCCGTCCTTCTGGCAGAGCACACTGAGCGGCACCCACCACGCCGCGCTCGAGTCCGCTGCAGCGCCCAGCGACAGGTAACGTTGCTGGAGCAAACTCTTAACATTTAGAACATGTGTGAAATGACTATGTTGATATGATGAAAGTACAAGGACCTAGGTCCATCACTGCACAGTGAGAAAGCCATGCTGGAAACCACAATGCAAACTCTTTCATAATACGAACAGCGAAGACGTAGGACCATTTGCCGGCAGTAGTACTTCAGCACTCCTTCCGACCTTAAAACGAAGAGTATGCCATCCTGTAGACGTATGGCAGAAGGTTTCTACTGCCGACTGAACCTTGGTTGCCGCTGGCTAGCGCAGAAATTGAAGTACCCTAACTTACTATCGTTACTTGTACATACAGCAACACGCTTACCTGTGTGATGGTGAGCGTGTTGTCGGAGTAGTCGCGCTGCACGGTGAGCAGGGGGTACCCGGTCTGCGTGGTCCACGTGTCCATGACGCGCTTCACCGTCACGTCGCGGGTCAGCGCGTTGTGCTTGATGCTGGACTGGGTCAGCTCGTGCCACAGGTCATCTTGCTCTGCGTTCTTATACGAGTACTTTACCAGATAGCTGAAAAAACAAGATAACAAGTTTTAGTGAAACAGTAATGAATTCATAAATTCATTTTTATTACTCTAGCTGAACCGAAAGACGTTATCTTGTCTTGTGGTCGACGGTCAGCAGTTTACTTTCTCGTTGTACCTACTTCCGTTCTCACCGGCTGGTGAGAGTTACGTATAAAAAACAAGAAAAAAAGCAAAATTCAACAACGCCAAACAAAAATGCAACTTATGCATATCTGAGTACTCGTATCGGGACACTGATCACGCTGTGAATCGCATCTACCGTATTGTTCAGACCTGCCGACAACGGATCTAGACAGTTATCCCGTGGAATTATCTACCCAGGTTTCTAGATCTACCTATTTGTGAATTTAAAAACCTACATTCAATACTCACTCGATAAAGGGATTTTTACTGATTATTATATTAAATAATAAGTATATATTTTATTTTACTTTTAAATTCATTAAGTTGGGTAATAAAAATAGAACGCCGTAACTATAACGCCGAGGCAAATAATAATTGTGAGTACGATATTTGGATCCCAAAATGAGTTCTCCCCCTTTTTTGACTGACTGACTGAGTACAGTAGCCAGCCTGAGGGGCCACTACTCTACCTATCTGACTATTGGGTTAGCGCCGCAGGCGCAGGACTCTAAATTATCTAACCTGACATTCCTAACATATAACATACTTACGCTTTAAAAAAGCATACATCTGATACCTGTTAGACAATCGAACTAGCTTGAGAGAGGTAACTTATACATACGTACCGAAACAAGCACTCTAGCCGAGCGCTATCGGGCCCGGATAAGGTCGCCCCACGGGTCGTGCGTTTTTTCACGCTAATGACCTTGCAGCACACAGCGGTGGCCGCAAGGTATAATATTTCATTCATAATTTAAGAGCGACGCTCTTGTCGGTGGAGTTTCTTCCATGTACTTCTACACTCCACCTTCTCCTTGACTTCCTGATACGACACTACATTTATCTTCTCTTTCACTTGGTTCATGTAACTTCTCCTAGGTCTACCTCTCTTCCTCCTCCCTTCTAATTTACCTTCCATTATTGTTCTAATGAAGTTGTCGTGTCGTATCAGATGTCCCAACATCTTCCCTCTTCTGTTTTCTATTGTTTCCATTAATGTTCTTTTCTCCTCTACCATCTTCAAAACTTCTTCATTGCTCTTCATTTCCTTCTAGCTGATTCTCTCCATTCTCCTCCAACACCACATTTCGAATGCCTCTAATCTTTCCCTATCCTTTTGAGTCATGGTCCACGTTTCGCTGCCATACAATGCAATACTCCAGATATAGATCTTAATCACCCTCTTGCGAATATTCTTTGATATTCGGGCTTTAAACAGATGCTTTTTATTGTTAAAAGCTCTTTTTGCCATTGCTATTCTAGCTATAATGTCTGGTGTACACCTGGAATTGTTGGTTATCACACTGCCTAAATATTTGAATTGTGTTACGTTATCTATGAAAATTGAGTTAAGTTTAATTGGGTTTTTAGTTATTGCTTTCTTCTTTGAAGTAGTTAAAATTTTAGTTTTTTTACGTTTATTTTCATTCCGAATTCTATGAATATTAAGTCTACATCTTGTAGTAGTTCTTCCAACTGTGTAGAGTTTTCAGCCAAAGATGCGATATCATCTGCAAATCTTATAAATTGTACTTTTTCCCCGTGAATGTTAACCCCACCCCTTCCTGACTCTATTAGTTTTCTTATGGCACATTCTATAAAAATATTGAAAATAAGTGGTGAAAGTGAACACCCTAGCCTAACTCCTTGTTTTATCTTTGCCCTTCCTTGTTCTTCTCCCACTTCTATTACATATTTATATAACTCAAATATTATTCTTCTGTCTCTATAATCCAATCCTGCTTGTTTCAATATGTTCATCATTTTCTTCCAATTAACTTTATCAAAAGCCTTCTCCAGGTCAATAAATGCTATGTGAGTATCTAAATCTAGGTCTATTCTTCTATCTATTATTATCCTTAAAGCTAATATTGCTTCCCCCTGAATCCATACTGATCCGGTCCCAGATAACTTTCAATTAACGGTCTTATTCTATTGGATGATTTTAATTAAAATTTTACTTGCTTGGGATATTAAACTAAGTGTCTTCTATGTTCCTCACATTTTAGTGTGTTAGCTTTCTTGGGCAATGTGATTGTTTTACCCAAGAAACAATCTGCTTGTCTGGAAATCTGTAAGAACTTTTCCTGCTGAGTACATTTTCTGACCCAGCTCAAATAACTCGTTTTTAATCGGTAATTTAAATTGCTACATGTGTGCCACCAATTCCTGCCGCCTTATCATTTTTAATGTTACTTATTACTTTGTCAAATTCTTCTCTGAGTATATCTGGGCCAAGATCATCCTTTTCTATTTTATCTTCTTGTTTTATATGGCTTTCTTCTCTTATTTATACATTTTCTATGTATGTTTATCCATCGTTCTACAATTTCTTTACTATTAATCAAAAAAAATTCCCTGATCGTCTAATATTGATGTACTTTTGGTTTTATGTTTCTTCTCCAACTGCCGAATCATATTATATGCAATATTCGTTTTTCCTTTTCTGACGTAATATTCTATTCTGTCGCATATGTCATTTGTATGCATTTGTTTGGTTTCTGTACATTTAGTAGTTATTTTATATGTCAGCTTTTTATATTCTGCAAGACTATTGTCATCTGTTTTATTTCTTAACATTCTTCTTTCTATCATTAAATCTATTATTAAGTTATTCATCCATTTCTTTCGTGGTATAATTTTTTTCTTTTACTAAACATTCTTCTGCAGTTTTTCTAAATATATTCCTCATATTACCCCAGCTGTCCTCAATGCTTACTCTATTAAGATTATCTTTTAAGCTCTCCTTATACTGTTCTACTTTCTTACCTAGCTTATTACTATGTTGCTCATTACTATTTAAATCCATAAGCTTAGTGAGATCTATATTATTTGGTCTTTTTTTTCTCCTAAATTTCTTTATTTCAAAATTTTGAGGGCTTATCAATAAATTGTGCTCCGAATTCAAATCGGCTCCTGGTAATGTTTTGCAATTCTGAATATACTTTCTATTTCTACTTTTCACCATTATGTAGTCTATCTGGTATCTTTTTATATCTCCTGGCATTTTCCATGTATATAATCTTCTTTTCGGTTGTTCAAATAGTGTATTTGTAACTATTAAATTGTTCTCCTTACAAAATTGCACTAGTCTATCTCCTCTCTTGTTTCGTATCCCTTATCCAAATTTTCCTACTGTATCATCTAGTATGCCTTCCCCAACTACTGCATTAAAATCGCCCATTACAATTAAACTATCCTTTTCTCGTAGGTACTGTATCTAATATTGTATTTATGTGATTACACATTTCCTCAACTTCATCATCAGAGTGACCCTGTTGAGACAGAGTTGTCCTTTTTTTCTATCGGAATGCTCGTAGCTCGAAAAAGCGACATCGTTTCATGGTTGATGTTCCAAAGACACGAACGAAGAGATTTGACTCTACTTTCGTGATAAGAACGTCTAGGCTGTGGAATACGTTGCCTGAGAGGGTTTTTCCCGATAGGTACAATCTTTGTGTTTTCAAATCGAGAACGAATCGGTTTCTTCTAGGTAAACACGCTCCATCGTAGACCGCATCATCGTTTAACATCAGGCGAGATGGCGGTCAAGTGTAAACCTATAAAAGTGATTAAAAAAGTGACACTACCTGTGGGTATGTAAACTTGGATAATAACAATATTTGTTGGGTGGGATTTTATCTTTATAGCTGTTATCCTGTCACTATAATGTATTGTATTTTCAACTTGTTGGCCCCATTTCTTGTTTAAAACTATTGCTGTACTGTTCGCCCCTTGTGTCTCTCCTTATATATATTATTCTGTATTCATCACTCCAGTAATCTCCACTACCTTCCCATCTTGTTTCGCATAGTCCCAGTATACTTCTTTTTTACCAGAAGCCAACATTGTCCTCACATTCCAGGTTCCCATTCTACAAGGGTGATTCATTCAAGTGATTCTACAAGGTATAATATACAAGAACAAAATTAATAATTTTGATTTACCCCCGACTAGGTACATCGGATTTGTAATCTGTACAACATTCTACTAGTTAAGCCATTTCATTTGATACCTCATTTTCAATTGATAGCATTATATAAGTAGGTAAGTTATAATAAGGTTAGATTTTTTAAATGTTATAGGTTTTTTAGGTAAGCTTAAGAGCCGGCTCACGTCGTCGCACGAAATTCAAAAAGTTTGTGTTCCGATATTTCCATCTTTAGTATTATCTAGAAAAAGATAATTACGTTCAAAAAATAGGCCGATCTTTCTTGTTGACGTTTCCTTGTTTCAATTTTACTAATAATAAAGCCTTTAGTCGTAGGGAACGATCTCCCATGACCATTTCGCCGAAAAGTCGCCGCCGTGTCAGTTTCAGACTTCTAAATCTACAAGTGATACTCAAAATTTATACTTAAAAAAATATGGGGAACATCATACACATATTTTATTAATTCATTCAAGTCACATATATCTGAATTTTGGTCCCATTTATTAGTAAAAAAAACAAAATCATAAGCCAATTTTAAGTTTTATATTGCAGTTTTAGCGTTGTCTCTGTGTAAAATACACAATAACTCCAAAATAAAAATTAGACACGATAATACTTTGTTCTTTGTAGAATCCAATTCTATAGTTACTTTTCAAATCATAGTTGTCAATTTTTCAAAAATATAAATTACCAGCAGTCGAAATTACAATAAATTACGCTGCGCAATTTAGTATGCCGCGAGCGGCCGTCGGGGGAGGACCTGTGTCAGTTAGCGTGGGAGTCGGTTACGTAATATTTCGCGCGTTTATGACATAAACTAGAATAATTATAGTGCGACCACAAAATTTTAATTCGTTTGGCGTTTTATAACGTTTCATTCTGATTTTTCGGATCGGACCATCACATTTGATCTTGTTTACTTCATGAAGAAGCAGAATCTGTCAATTTTTTTTTGACGTGACAACGTCTAATAAGTCGATGAACGCGATGGCCGCCACCACAAAATGCCGAATGTCATTATTTTTTACTACTACCTCAATACCATGACCATGACCATGCACATGACCATGACCATGACCATGCCCAATGAACATGAGGAACGGCCATGACCAATGACCACGACCAATGACCATGAGCAATGGCCATGACCAATGACCGTTCCGACGTGTTTGAGCAACGAACTTCCAATATTAATTAAGTATGTACAGTATGGGTAACAAATGAAAGGACTTGACTAGTAGAATACTATGCACTGTCACAAATTTCAAATCCAAGATGGCCGCCACCACAAAATTGCGAATGTCATTATTTTTCACTACTACCTCAATACCATGACCATGACCATGCACATGACCATGACCATGACCATGCCCAATGACCATGAGGAACGGCCATGACCAATGACCACGACCAATGACCATGAGCAATGGCCATGACCAATGACCGTTCCGACGTGTTTGAGCAACGAACTTCCAATATTAATTAATCATCATTAATTTTACTACTACCTCAATATATATATCAATTTAAAGGGCTTGACTAGTAGAATACTACGCACTATGACAAATTTCAAATCCAAGATGGCCGCCACCACAAAATTGCGGATGTCATTATTTTTTACTACTACCACTATATGGGTAACAAATGAAAGGGCTTGACTAGTAGAATACTATGCACTATGACAAATTTCAAATCCAAGATGGCCGCCACCACAAAATGGCGAATGTCATTATTTTTTACTACTACCACTATATGGGTAACAAATGAAAGGGCTTGACTAGTAGAATACTATGCACTATGACAAATTTCAAATCCAAGATGGCCGCCACCACAAAATGGCGAATGTCATTATTTTTTACTACTACCTCAATACCATGACCATGACCATGACTATGCCCAATGACCATGAGGAACGGCCATGACCACTGACCACGACCAATGACCATGAGCAATGGCCATGACCAATGACCGTTCCGACGTGTTTGAGCAACGAACTTCCAATATTAATTAATCATCATTAATTTTACTACTACCTCAATATATATATCAATTTAAAGGGCTTGACTAGTAGAATACTATGCACTATGACAAATTTCAAATCCAAGATGGCCGCCACCACAAAATGGCGAATGTCGTTATTTTTTACTACTACCTCAATATGGGTAACAAATGAAAGGGCTTGACTAGTAGAATACTATGCACTATGACAAATTTCAAATCCAAGATGGCCGCCACCACAAAAAAGCGAATGTCATTGATTTTCACTACTTCTCAACATAGGTATCAAATGCAAGGGCTTGACTAGTAGAATACTATGCACTATGACAAATTTCAAATCCAAGATGGCCGCCACCACAAAATGGCGAATGTCATTATTTTTTACTACTACCTCAGTATGGGTAACAAATGAAAAGACTTGACTAGTAGAATACTATGCACTGTCACAAATTTCAAATCCAAGATGGCCGCCACCACAAAATTGCGAATATCATTATTTTCACTACTACCTCAATATGGGTAACAAATGAAGGGCTTGACCAGTAGAATACTATGCACTATGACAAATTTCAAATCCAAGATGGCCGCCACCACAAAATGGCGAATGTCATTATTTTTACTACTACCTCAGTATGGGTAACAAATGAAAAGACTTGACTAGTAGAATATACTATGCACTGTCACAAATTTCAAATCCAAGATGGCCGCCACCACAAAATTGCGAATGTCATTATTTTTCACTACTACCTCAATACCATGATGACATGCCCATGCCCATGACCATGACCATGAGGAACGGCCATGACCAATGACCATGACCGATGACCATGAGCAATGACCATGACCAATAACCGTTCCGACGTGTTTGAGCAACGAACTACCAATATTAATTAATCATCATTAATTTTTACTACTACCTCAATATAGGTATCAATTTAAAGGACTTGACTAGTAGAATACTACGCACTATGATAATTTGAAATCCAAGATGGCCGCCACCACAAAATTGCGAATGTCATAATTTTTTATTACTACCTCAATATGAGCCCTCCCAAACTTCAGGGCGCACGGAATCATGTCATCGTTGGGAAGAGTGAGCTCACTCTTTCCGTTCTAGTCGGTTACAGGAAGCGGTGGACACCGGGCGTTTTACCTATCACTGTTCGTTGTCAACAACCAAAATAAGTAGAACCACAGCATATCTTGCCGCTAGCGATTCTAGCGGTCAAGTAGATTGGTTATGTGTAAACCACTTACGATACACAAAGAGACGCCGTTTATTACCAATTTCAAGGTGCTCAGGGCACATCCATTCGTTTATATCGATGATAAATAGCTTAAATCCAAAAACTCGACCTTAGGCGCCATATTGGCTTGAAAGTCAAATTAGTATAAATTAGGTAAGTACTTTCCACAAGCGAGGCAACGAGTGCCAGTCAGTACTAGCGGCGGGCGATGATGAATGATCGGCATACCTAATCGATTATTACCTAAATTATTTTGTATTACTAATGTTGATAATCGAATATGGAATTAGTAACTAATCCTTAATATTATAAATGTCAATGTATGGATGTTTGGATGTTTGGATGTTTGTTGCTCAATCACGCCCAAAGGGCTCAACGGATCGAGCTGAAATTTAGTACACAGATAGTTTATAGACTGGAATAACATATAGGCTATATTTTATCCCGACATCGTGCACGGTTCCTTAGGGACCAAGTATAAATGTAACATCGGAACGCTTAACTAGATTTTGTTGCAATTTGAAACACAGATCCAAACATTAAAACAAAACAGGCTATTTATTATCCCGAAAACATACACAGTAGTAGTAGGGATTCGAGAGTTCTGGCTCACCCAAAAAAAGTTCTAACTCACACCCCTAAAGTCGAGTCATGTCAACCTCACCGACTAAAAAAAAAAAAAAAAAAAAAAAAAAAAAAAAAGTTTGGTGTCATTTTAGGGGTTTTCGGGGACGCCCGATTGATTGCTGCTATCCGTTTTTTGATATCTCTTCAAATTCGCAAGATAGGTTTTTTAATTCTGACAATTAGGCAATTAATTACCCTGCGCTCGAACTCTGTAACTATTAGCTAATTAATTACCCTGTGCTCGAACTCTTTAACGTTGTAGTACAGATAATTAGCTAATTAATGACCCTGAGCTCCAACTCTAGCTCGCACTGCATTGTTCATGTTACGTGTTGATAAGGCTCATTAACGACTCCGGGATGCCTACTCAATAATAATATCTACAACTTTCTTTATATAAGCTTTATTTAAAATGATTTCGAAATATATCATGTAATAATATATCATTCATGATTGTATCATTTGTTTCAAATAAATAGGTAAAATCTAACAAGCTTCTACCCTGGAACTTATAGTATAAATACACCACACAGTACTCGCCACATAGTGAAGTCCATTCATTTTGGATTCGCTTGTCATTGAAATCCCACATCCTACAATTTCTATTCAGGAAGGTTCTATGAAACCCTGCAGGTGGACGACCAAACGAGTCAAAATATTGTCCGATGTTGTTATCATCTATGTGGATTGCAACCCAATGCGATCCAGGTTGTGTATCAGAATCGAGATTGCTAATTAAAAACGTAGGCGCTTCGATGTGAACAGGTAATCGGTTCGCGGCATAAACGTTATTTTGTAAACTCCAGTGAATTTTATATAGGCATTCCATGATCTCTATGGTGTTCATATTTGTATGTATCACTTGTGTCACCTTCAGGAAGTAACTCTTGTGAATGTTATGTGCTGAATTAACTATACACTATTTATAGACATCTCGAAATTAAACAAGGTATGTGTTATACATGTTTTTATTATTCTTACAAACATAAGGTACAATAGTTATTCTACTCTAACTACTATAGTCTACAATGACGTTCCGGTTCTTATCTATTTCAATGACATTATCAAACTCTGCGTACACAATGCAGTTGATAGTCTGGGAAAGAGCAGATTCGAAGCGTACCTCTAATCTCACGCTTCCGTTTCTTACTAAAGACCAATGACTGGAATTCGCTGATAAATCTGGAGTCAAATCAAACGCTAAGAGACAATAACCTTTGGAATAACTCTCTCTAGATATTCCATTACCGTCGTTGAGAAAATGTATTCCTGTCCCAGAGAATAATGTGTGGTAAGATGTGGTAAATATATTACTCTCGAATGAAGGCTGCAATGCTTTAGAAGGTATTTGCTGACCATCGATGTACAAACAAAATGAACTCATATCATAATTCTCGAAATTAAATGGATTTTTAGTAAGACTTCCATTGAATGCTGCATTATTAACAAATCCAACAATACACCTTTTGGGTACTTGTCCCAGAAAAATATTGTCAAGTGTTTTTCCCTGAACCCCCGATGGTATCGTCAAAACTTTTACTTCGGCTCGAGTAATGGGGTATTTAGCTGTCGAAGTTGCTAAAACCTTTTGATGTGCAAGTAAAACAGTGGGATTGATTCGAGCTCTACGAATAATGAGAGTTGCATCTGTTATGCACACCTTTAACTTTAAATCACTCGAAGCAGCCATTAAGTTAAAAGACTCTCTGGAACGAACTAACTTAACAGACATGTCAACGCCGTTTATCAGAAACTTTTCTTGATTGAATAAATCTCCATGTAAATGTCCTATCATTTCGATTTCCTTACTTTCAGTAGCAAACACTTGTCGTTTTGCGAATCCTTTGTTACTCTCGTCAGAGGAATCCATTTTTCCAGATGTATCTTCATACCAAAGACTACAGGTAAGGTGGGAATCTTTGGCTGCTGGAGCATAATTGAGTAGAGATTCAATGTATGCGCGATATGCATACGTATTATTTGGAGGTGATACGAGTTTTTGATTCAAATAAACATCAAGTTGGTTGAACAGTGAATGTAGCCAGTTATTTACAGGAGCTACTACGGCCGATGAATTTAATCTTGATGAATCCTGATTCAATATTTTTGCTTTCACATGCAACAATGTGTGTGATAAATCAATGTAGTCGTCACCCGCTCCTGGGACATGAAATTCTATTGGTCCATCATCAGCAAGAGATGAAATTGGTTTATAGTGTATCCATATTCCACTTTCAATACTTGTTTGTGTTGATGGTAAAGCAAATAAATCTAGTTCTGACTTAATGCACTCGCAGGAATGGCTATGTAAAAATGACATTATTGTTCTGTTTATGAAAATATATCTTTTATATTGTTTTATTTAATTTTGATTTCTTTGCAGCACCTTTCAGTTTCGCGACCGAAGGAGAAATGAGTGAAGATGGACGTTTGTTCTTTTTTATATATCCTGAACCGGACATATTGATACTATTAATTTTACCATCTGCTTTTCTTTTTAAATTCGAGCTTGCTTCTTTGAGACGGGACTTAATAGATTCCTCCATAGGACGCGAACCAACCATATCAGATAAAATACCAACTCCTGTATTCAAAGCTTCTTTTCCAATGACTCGAGCTCCACTTGATAAAAGAGGTAAAATAGATCTAAATAATCCGCCTAAAAACTGCCAATACCATGTCCACGTTGATATGGGACTCCTTTGTATATGACTCCTATACCAGACCCAGCTTGTCGTGAATAATAATGTTCATAAGGACAATTTGTATTTATAGATTTAGAGTTCATGGTTGGATTTTTCTAAAGTGTAGTTTAATACACACTGTCCCAAACTGGAATGGTATTTTTTGTCCAGTACTTGTTCTTATATCTATTTCAATCGTATCAAATTCCCTCCGCATTACTGGTAAATAGTGAGGAGGTGAGAATATGTGCATTTTATTAGCCCCATAAATGTACTTCGAAGGGTCTAATGGTATTATTCTCAGCAACGGAGTCATCACATCTCCAACGATTTGCGGTTCAATAATATCACAGTAGACAAACAATTGCGGTGGAAGTCCTAAATGTAAATTAGCCGGACATTTTCCAAAACCTTTTTCCACAAGGTTCCTGTTTGGTTCAAATCCGAGTTGAAGAGACAACTGAGGTGACAATGTTATTGTCTTTATATTGGTATCCATTACTGAGACATTGACAAATTTTGATAATTCATCATAGCGAAATTTTATTTTTTTCTCTGATATTGTTTAAGGCGCTTAGAATGTGATTGATATTGTCATAATTTGTAGCCGGAATGTGGGTTTTGTAGTACACTGTAGATGGTTTGTTTTCATTAGGCATATTCATTAATTTAGTCACATATACAATATTTTCATGTTCTTGAACAGTGTACATCGTACAAGGATACTGAAATTCAACCACACCGACGTGCCATATTCCTTCTAGTATTATTGACTTGGGTAGTTTTGTAGAAAATCGAGTGGTTTTATTATCAGGAAAATATTCCATTGAGCTATTGCTCAGTAGCGTTAAATAAAAGCTTTCTTTCATCATATTTGATTTAAATTAGATACTAGAACCCAACTGTTGAATTTGTCTGGATAACCTTTCCACTTGACTAACACTTCTTTTCTGGGACCAGATCGACGAGATCGAATTATTTTATCTATTTTATACGATGAACTTGGGTCGTAACTGACTTTTTGTAATTCTCTTTCATAAAACGTGCCAACGATTGGCTCATCTTGCAAATCTTTTAAAGTATAGACAACCCATGGAGAGCGCTCTATTATTGATGTTACTATAAATATTTCATCACTCCAGTTAGACTCGTACCCTTTTTGAAATATATGTTTGTATTTTGTGATTCTTACATGGTCTCCTATATGTAGTTTTGGGGGGTAAAGTTGGTGAAAGTTTGGCTTTTGTCTGCCTATCGTATAAATTATCCCAAACAGTCTTAATATTGCTCGAGTTAACATCACTTGGACACATTTTTATACTAGAATGATAGCTGTGGTTGTACCCATATAGCAAATCTTGAAGAACGTCAACATATCTATAAGTATTTTTGTGAGTAAAATATCGCCACATTCTCATTTTCAAAGTTCTTTGAAATCTCTCTACAATACTTGCTTTAATATCAGGATTGTTAGTAGTATAGTAGTTAATATGTTTACTTCTGAAGTATTTCTGTACATCTTTTGAAACAAATTCAGTACCCTTATCAGATTGTATATGAGTTGGAGTAGTATTAGCTTCGTTAAATATACTTTCAAAACAATGTTTAACTGTTTCAGAATTTTTATATTTCAAAGTTCGGACATATGCATATTTAGAAAATACATCAATAACACACAGAATGTAATTGTAACCATCGTTATATTTTGAATAAGTTCTTAGATCACTTAAATCAGCCTGCCAAAGTTCATTAAAATTTGATAGAATGTATTTATTTCGTGAGAATCTTTTACGTACAGGTTTGTGTAATGTGTAAGTCTCTTGAGACTGCAACCACGTCTTCACTTCATTTTTTGTCATGTCTCCATTCATTGCCTTTGTTAACTTATCTATGCTACTATAACCAGCCGGATGTGAAGCATCATAATATATTTCATAGATACGCTCTACGGGGTCCATAGCATTGTCATTTAATATGGAGTCCATTTTTCCCAATCAAGTTTTTTACTAATATTTTACGAATCTTTTTTACGTACTTATCAGTAGGAGTGCAAAATTCTTCTTCGGGTGAAATTTCTCCAAGATCTTGTAAAGTTATTTTGTTTATATATTCAACTCGCTTTGGATTACCCAAATAAATGAGTGGTATTTTAATATCTTTTAAAGCCTTGGCAAAAGTTTCCCACCCTATTGGGTCACTTCTTTTAAGTGGTCTAACCAAATCGTTTACCAAATCCACAATATTGCTTCCAGGAATTGTTTTGCCGTCTATTACTACTGTACCATCATTATTCCATCGTATTTTATTTTTGCTTTGTGAGAGTGCTTGTAATAACGATTCACCTTTCTTTGAATATGAGTTAGGTATTAACTTTAGAATTTCACTTGTACTGTAATGAGATTTTTCCGTAGTTGTTACACCTTTTTCAATATTGGCACCTTTTTCTTGTAATGTCTGAGTGGAGACTGCACCTTGAATCTGATTTTCTTGTTTTATATCTGGTATATTTTCAGTATGTGTTATTATAGGTAGTTCGATAGGCCGACGATTTTCTTCATTGAAGTGTAAATATCTTTGTAGCACTTGTAGATATAAAATAGATTTTTTTTCTATCATCCATCTTGCTTTTTAATATGTTGTTCATTTCTGTGTCTAACCTGGAGGTTGGGCTTTCGTCACTGTTCTGCATATTTATCTTTTCTAACAAACTTGGTTCAATAAGCAGCATCTTTTTAGCATGATCCATTTTTAATTAAATTAAATTAAATTACCTATTAAAGTACTCAATATCGAACCCAAAATGATCGGTAAAAAGGCACCACCTTTTTGTATTATAACTTTTTTTCTAATCTTATCGCACCCTTTGCGAACTAATTTACGAAGTACTGTTTTGTATCTATTTAACTTTTTCTTCTTTTTCTCCTCTATTGGTATCTTACCCTGCAGAACGTTGTGAATGCATTCGCATATAACATTTATTTCTTCTTTATCACAAGATTTTAAGAGAGCTTTTCTGTATTTTGGTTTAAGTTTATGAAGAGCTAACAACAACTCTTTATGCGTATTAATACGCCGCGACATTATTTGTAAATGATGGGAATTTGTTGATTCTTTGCATATTTATACCCCTTAGTAGGTACGTAAACTTGACAATATCCGTTAGATGGAAATACGTTTGTTTTGATACGACACATGTCATCAGTATTTTGTTTCAAGTCAATCATTAAATATCCATGTGCATCTTTGGTTGCATCTCTGTATGCATCTTCTATAAACTTTGGATTTTCTGGTGAGACTTGACGTGCCAAGTACCGGATCTGAGTTTTATCGCGTGGGTTTTTTAAAGTAAATTATATAGCTTGAATTTAATGAAATATCTCTCTGCCCTTTTCCTTGATGAAATAAATTTTGTGTTATATAAAACACACTTAAATTTCTATGATGACTACCCTTAGTGAATATATCTACTATGCGTCCATCAGATTCCCTCATAAGATCATCAATAATTATTAGACTAGGCTTTTTACCATCAAACATACTAAGATCCGGCAATCCCTGATAATAATGTACACTTGGTAAGTTATACAAAGGTTGCATTTCGTCAAAACACCATATTATTTGAGTAAAGGTACAACTACAAACATCTTGAACATATTTAATAAAATTTGTAACAAAATTTGATTTTCCACATCCACTGGGGCCTGCTACTATGCAAGTGAATGGGTGAATAAAATGAAACATCCTGATACGTGTTATGTCTAGAGGGTAAGGTGAATAAATAAAAACGTATTGTAAGATACATCCAATTTTATTTCGATCAAGTACAATATACCTACCTAACTTAAAGCTAAAAATAGTTTTCTTATAAGTAACTTAAACGGAATACATAACTTATCTACAATATTTCTATACAACTCCTCAATTACTATATTTACAATAAAGAACAATTAAATATTATTAACTACATACATCTTATACATCTAACATAAATACAACGTTAACATATTTTATGTACATATAATAAAACTAGTCTTCTTATAAGTAACTTAAACTGAATACATAACTTATCTACAACAATTCTATACAACTCTTCAATTACTATATTTACAATAAAGAACAATCAAATATTATTTACTACATACATCTTATACATCTAACATAAACACAACGTTAACATTTTTTACAACATTAAAAATATCTACATATCCCTTAATTTGTAGTGCCCCCATGCTAAAGTGGGTAAAATATACCTTTTTGTATCAGTAGAAGATAAACTTATTTTGTTTATTTTTTGTGTATAAATGGTGTGTTTTATTGACCTGAACCGGTACATAGTGTCATATTGTATATTTTTTGAAAACAAACATGTTTTATAGTTATTCATAGACATCTTTTTTGTGACACATTTATTAATTCCTTTGGCTTTTGTTGTCAATTTATCTTCAGTTTGAATTGCATACATTTTAGATCTAAGTCCAACAAATTCTTTTACAATTTTTCCATTATTTTCATCTTTAAAAAAACCTACCCTCTTTTTATTAATTTTTGGATATTGAAACATATTATCAGGTACATAGTCAGAAGTATCGAAGCGTAGGGATAGGTCAGGTTTAATATCTTCATAGAAGTTGTCAGTAAAAATTTGGTAAATCAAACTGTCCGTGTCGGTATACAATAATTTACATTTTTTGTCAAATTTTGCTAACATGTAATCGTAATGAAACTCATACATTAATGTTTTGGATATGTCTAAAATAGAAAATCCTAAGTAAATTGGTTTGTCATAACACACTTTAGTTTTGTTTAATTGCACTGCCACTAAATTTTCAGAGAAAATCGATAAACTTTTAAATTCTGGTTTTGAGATTAAATCTTGCACACCTAAACATTTTCCACGATTCTCCCAGTGATTGAGTAATTTCACATTTACTCTTTTTTCAACGTTTTCCATAGTTTTTCCAAATACAGAATTATTCATTAGTTTGAAAAAATCTTTATCGAAATCTGATGTTACTTTTGTTCTTAAGTTTGTATTTAGATCTATATATTGTTTTAGCCATGGACTTTGACGAAATTTTAGTATTCTATGAATTTTGTGACTTTGAGACCCAGTTTTAAACATTGTTTTAAATTAATATAATGAATTACGTATTTATGTTTGTTGCTTAAATTTGGTATCAGTTTAATTTCGTTTGATTCTCCTGCTTGTATGTTTTCCGGACATAATGGAAAGTCTGAATGCAAATCATGTAGTTCATTGGGGTACTGCAAATCAACTTCTAATACAAATCCATGATCAGAAGTATCTTTAACGTTGTAATTTGTATTAGGATTCACCCACTCAAAACCGCCTTCTGGTAAAAAATGTGACATAGCCCAACCGTATAAATTATTAGCGTCAAGGTACGTCAAATAAGATGAGGGTAAGTTTTCGTCAAAATCATCTAGAAATTTATTGTTAGCCTTAGCATGTCGATGACTGCATTGAGAGACACCACCTCTGATTCCTGCTTTTATGAATGCAATTTGATCAATGTCTGTCAATAATTGTAATTTGACCTTTGTTTGTTTCATCATAGCATCCCAACTTAGCCCAGGTGCTGTATAATAGTGAGCAGGATCTAACCCATAGGTTTTTAAACAGAGATTGCGGAAATTTTCGAATACATCTGTTAGTAACAAGACGTCAGTTTTAAGATATAAATTAGAATAATCCAACATGTTTTGGCAACCAAAATGTTGCCAAACATCTTGAGCACGACTGTAATCGTCATCAGAAATATGTGAGTCAGTCAGTGAACTATAAAACTTATCTTTACTTGGCAATGAATTGAGCTCCAAAGACTGGAAAGAAGACATAAATTCGTAAGGATAAACACCTTTTATACGAAGACGATCAAAATCAGTATTGTCAGAAAAAATTCGTTTGAGTTCATGAAATTCGTCATCTTTTAAGTTTTTAGCTAATTGATCGAGACTACACGAAAGGAACTTATAAGAATCTAGGAATCTCAAACATACTTTTTGATTGTTTACTATCATATGTTTTGTGAAAGATATATACTTTTCTTTATTTTGAGGTATAAGATCAATTTCACCCTCATGTAAGTTAAGTGCATGTACAATAAAATGTGCGTCGTAATTGCTTAAGTTATGTAAAAAAATGGGAATGTGTTGTGGTGCACGGTACTTCTTTTCACATATTTCATGAGCAACACCAATGAAATCCCCAGTTTGCCAATCAAAAGTTAAAACTTTTTCATCGTTTAAATTTGTTTCACAAATATGACACATTTTAGACGTAACTATTTGATCATTTTCTTCGTTTGATAAAGGTTTGGGAGGTTTTTGACGATGATTATGTTTACATATTTCCTTCAAATCTTCATTTAAACATTTCATAAACTCTTGAGCACAGTTAGGACCACTATATGAAACATATTTGGACAAATTATTATCAAACGAACATTTGACGTAATATCCAAAACTGTAAGGTATATGTTTTTGAACGTTGGTGGTAAATGGTTTTGAATAATCGCTTGTATCTGTGTGACTTGACTCTGGATTTAAAAGTGCTTCAAAATCAGCATATATAACAAACGGAATCTTCATAGTTTTTTGGAAGTTATCAAATTGTAACTTATCATTGGGGACTGTTTGACCGAACCAATTTTTTGATGAATTTTCTCCATTTGGTAAAATGGTTGTGATGTGCGTGCAATCTTTTTGTTGGTGGGTTAGTAATCTATCTCTTGTGGTAAAACTAACTAAACAACCGTCACATATATGCACTGCACCGTTTCTAATAGATATTTGAGAGCTTACTAAGCGCGATAAATTTTTTATGTAACAATAATGTCCAATTCCCCCGTTTTGGATGTATATTAAATTTATGTGTACATTTTCGTGATTTTGTGAAGTATAAGGGACCTACAACTTTATGTTTTCTTGTTTTGTTATCGAATTCTAAGCCAAAAACATTGACACTAATATTGTTATTTTGTTCTATTTTTGATATGTCTGTTAATTTCACTGGAAAAGATACACCTTCAAAATTAAGTTTATTTACATGTCTACTATATGATGTAGGACGTTCTGAATTTTTGCTAACCGGAAACATTGCTGAAAGAATTGCCCATTTGAAACACAAATTATCGGAATTTTTTACATTTATGATGGCTTTTTTGTCCTTAATGTCTTTGGGTAAGTCAATATAGGATGTACCACGCAGAGGGCTAAACTTGTTTATGTTTAGTTCAATATATTTTATATTTAGCAAACTCCAACCACTATCTTTTCTTTCAAATTCACTTATTTTGTTTGTCAATGTGTCTCGCAAGGATACCATGAAAACATTGAGGTCGTCAGCTTGGGATATAACGAAGTTACAAGTTTGGAAGTCAAAACTATTAAAAATATTTTTGGATTCTTGTTTGAAATCAGCATGTAAAACGCAGTTTACTTTTAAAGAAGTATGAGTTTTTACACCATCATCAATCAAAAAGAACATTTCATTTTTTATCGAATCTAAGAAAATTTCCGGTGTTTGAAATATCAAATCTGATTGTGGTTTGCTTTTTATTTTGTAAGATATAACACGATTTCCAAATGCAGATTCAATTACCGAAACGTTTTCAAAAGAATTATGATTTTTCAATAAATTATTTTTGTGAAAATTACTTTTAGTATGTTGTGCATAATATTTCTTACTAACTAATATGTTACAAATATCACATTGTACCTTATCGCTACTAGTATCAGAAGTGGATGCTTCTTCCTGACGCGGTCTTTTAGCATCGTTGCTGGCAGCTTCGTTGGCAAACCGTTTCAGTTCTCCCCTGGCTCCCCCGGTCTGCTCTCCGAATGAAGTTGATGGTTGACTATAACAAAAAGAAACTTTTAACAAAGAGGATAAGCAAAAACTGGGTGAGTGTAAAATGCATTTTTTTTTTAACTTACTTTTCATTGTTTTCAACCAAGGCACAGATTTCGTATAAATCATTGTCATACTCGGTGTCAAAGAGTTCAGCTTCTTCCACTTTCTTACATAGCTCTATCATATCTATTTCTTCACATATTTCGTCAAGTTCAAATTTATCAACCACTTCACTGCATTCGAAGCCACTTTGGTTTTCACTACTCACAGACTTTGTGAAAAACACACTAGTACACGTTGATTCCATTTTTATGTTGTTACGTCTTCAAAGTTAGTTATAAAAATGAGAACTTATTTGAATTATCGAAAACTTTTATACACTTCAACATAGGACATCACTAATTATCTTACTATAGAATCTTTCCCAGAAAAATGTAGTGAAATAAAGTAATTAGAACTAATTAACACAATTATTATATTACACTGATAACATAATGAATGTACAATAGAATTTAGTTAGTATTGTTAAAAAACATATTTTTACTCGACTCTGTATTCGATATTTCTTTCGTAATATTGAATATAGTTTTTCTAATGCTCTCCATGTTCTGATTTGCATCATTTGCGTAGTATTTTATTCGCGTACTAGCGTGTTTCCACCGTTGTGTGGCTGGTATCTTTGATATAGTTTTTATGTCATAAATTTCTATTTTTATGAGATGCGTCGATGAGGACATGTCATCGCGATTAGTCGATATCCAAGCAACACCGTTTTCCTGCGCTCTTGATACCGATGAACTTTGTGATGGTTGTATCCTCTTTTTGCTTTTATTAAAATTGAAAAAAGCGTCTAGGTCTTCATCTCGTTTTCTTTTAAGCGAGTCTTTTTCTGTAGTAAGTTTGTCTGATGTACTCGTATCATCATCAGACAATGTAGAGGGATAATAAAATTTTTTGAAGGTATTTTCTTCAAAAATGTTCTGTAACAAGATTTACAAATTATAAAAACTATAAAAAATTAAAAGAAAGAATTTCTCATTCAAGATTTGCAATAAAAATTGTAACAACTCACCTCCATCGTTAATATTTTGTAGATTTTCGTTAAAAAAACACAGGCACTGAACAAAGAAGTCGTCTCAAAAACGCAACTGTGAAATAATGCAAGAAAGTAACTATGATTTGCTTTTATACTTAGAATTATCTAATTATGAGCAAATAATCGTATCACTTAACTAACGAGCCGGACCAAGGTCTACTTTCCCCTAAACTCCTATCTAAACGATTTATTTATTTAATACCATCGTTAATGACATTCTTGGGAGTTTTTGTTACTCAATCAAGAAAAGTTTCTGATTTAGTTGTACCTTATGTTTGTAAGAATAATAAAAACATGTATAACACATACCTTGTTTAATTTCGAGATGTCTATAAATAGTGTATAGTTAATTCAGCACATAACATTCACAAGAGTTACTTCCTGAAGGTGACACAAGTGATACATACAAATATGAACACCATAGAGATCATGGAATGCCTATATAAAATTCACTGGAGTTTACAAAATAACGTTTATGCCGCGAACCGATTACCTGTTCACATCGAAGCGCCTACGTTTTTAATTAGCAATCTCGATTCTGATACACAACCTGGATCGCATTGGGTTGCAATCCACATAGATGATAACAACATCGGACAATATTTTGACTCGTTTGGTCGTCCACCTGCAGGGTTTCATAGAACCTTCCTGAATAGAAATTGTAGGATGTGGGATTTCAATGACAAGCGAATCCAAAATGAATGGACTTCACTATGTGGCGAGTACTGTGTGGTGTATTTATACTATAAGTTCCAGGGTAGAAGCTTGTTAGATTTTACCTATTTATTTGAAACAAATGATACAATCATGAATGATATATTATTACATGATATATTTCGAAATCATTTTAAATAAAGCTTATATAAAGAAAGTTGTAGATATTATTATTGAGTAGGCATCCCGGAGTCGTTAATGAGCCTTATCAACACGTAACATGAACAATGCAGTGCGAGCTAGAGTTGGAGCTCAGGGTCATTAATTAGCTAATTATCTGTACTACAACGTTAAAGAGTTCGAGCACAGGGTAATTAATTAGCTAATAGTTACAGAGTTCGAGCGCAGGGTAATTAATTGCCTAATTGTCAGAATTAAAAAACCTATCTTGCGAATTTGAAGAGATATCAAAAAACGGATAGCAGCAATCAATCGGGCGTCCCCGAAAACCCCTAAAATGACACCAAACTTTTTTTTTTTTTTTTTTTTTTTTTAGTCGGTGAGGTTGACATGACTCGACTTTAGGGGTGTGAGTTAGAACTTTTTTTGGGTGAGCCAGAACTCTCGAATCCCTACTACTCACAGTTCCTAGGGGAACAAGTATAAATGTAATATCGGAACGCCTTATTAGATTTTGTTGCAATTTGGAACACAAATAGTTCTTTGAAATCCTATCCTACTAATATCCTTAATATTATAAATGTCAATGTATGGATGTTTGGATGTTTGTTGCTCAATCACGCCCAAAGGGCTCAACGGATCGAGCTGAAATTTAGTAGACAGATAGTTTATAGACTGGAATAACATATAGGCTATATTTTATCCCGAAATCGTGCACGGTTCCTTAGGGATCAAGTATAAATGTACCATCGGAACGCTTAACTAGATTTTGTTGCAATTTGAAACACAGATCCAAACATTAAAACAAAACAGGCTATTTATTATCCCGAAAACATAGACAGTTCCTAAGGGAACATGTATAAATGTAATATCGGAACGCCTTATTAGATTTTGTTGCAATTTGGAACACAAATATTTCTTTGAAATCCTGTCCTACTAATCCTTAATATTATAAATGTCAATGTATGGATGTTTGTTGCTCAATCACGCCCAACGGATCGAGCTGAAATATAATACACAGATAGCTTATAGTCTGGAATAACACATAATATATATAACGGCATAAGGTATATACTCTTACAGCTTACTAAAACTCTACCGACGTTACTAATTTGGCAAAATTATTGTTTTGTAAGAATTCACATAAACTATGTTTATATTCCCCTGGTAACGAGTGAAATATACAAACACCCTGTCATAACTATAAATAAATAAAGTAAGACCACAACTCTACATTTTTACAATTTTTTAAAAGCAGTGAATTTACACACAAAACAAATCCAAATTCTACGCGGACGAAGTCGCGGGTAACAGCTAGTATGTTATAATAGTAATATCATTCGATCATGAAAATCGAATGATATTACTAATTAGTACTACTAATCGTGTTTTATAAAGTCGTCGACAGTTGTTCCGTGATTTTAGTAGTATAGACATTGGTTTAGTTTGGTTTGTTTTTTTTTTATTACAGTGGTGTGAAACGTGACGCTTTTTACTTTTGTAGTGGATTTAATTAACAGTAAGTTTACCAAATTCTGTATTGATAGATTGTTTTAGACTTATAAGTTTTAAGAAACTCTCTTCGCTCACTCTCCCGCTTTTATAGAACCCGCGAGAGACTGCATCGTGTTATCCCCCTCCTCACCCCACGCGGCTGTGCTGTGAGTGATCGAGTCGCGCGCGACTCGCGACTGCGCGTGCGTGACTGATTACTAATTAGTAACTACTAACTGTTATAAGCTGGTCTAGTAAGTTACGGCTGGTCTAGTCGGGAGAACTGCGCCTGCCAATCCGGAGACCCCGGGTTCAAACCCCACACGCACCACTGTCTTTTCGAAGTCATGTGCGTATTGCCGCTAACTTAAAACGGCGAAGGAAAAGATCGTAAGGAAACCGACATGTACCTAGAATCTTTCGGAATCATGTGTCATCATGAGTCATGTGTCATGATTATGGCCTTAACTCTCTACTTGCGAGAGAAGAGCCCAGCAGTGGGAACATGTAGAGGGATGTTGATGATTGATGATGAACTGTTATAATCGAGATATCTCGAGACTTTAATTTAAAGAGATTTTAAATTTGTCATAGTGCGTAGTATTCTACTAGTCAAGCCCTTTCATTTGTTACCCATATTGAGATGGTAGTAAAAAATAATGTCAGTCGCCATTTTGTGGTGGCGGCCATCTTGGATTTGAAATTTGTCATAGTGCATAGTATTTTATTAGTCAAGGCCTTTCATATGTTACCCATATTGAGGTAGTAGTAAAAAATAATTACAAACGCCATTTTGTGGTGGCGGCCATCTTGGATATGAAATTTATCATAGTGCCTAGTATTCTACTAGTCAAGCTCTTTTATTTGATACCCATATTGAGGAAGTAGTAAAAAAAGAAATGTATCTCACCATTTTGTGGTGGCGGCCATCTTGGATTTGAAATTTGTCATTGTGCATAGTATTTTACTCGTCAAGTCCTTTCATTTGATACCCATATTGAGGGAGTAGTGAAAAATTAAATGTATTTCGCCATTTTGTGGTGGCGGCCATCTTGGATTTGAGATGTGTCATAGTGCATAGTATTCTACTAGTCAAGCTCTTTCATTAAATTTGATACCCATATTGAGGTAGATTATGAAGAAATATGTAGTCCACCATTTTGTGGAGGCGGCCATCTTGAATCGATATTAACCAAACATAGCTAACAACCAATGCACAAAAATTAACCTTTAAATAAAAATGAAATTATACTAGTAATCCGATTTTTGAAATGAAAGAATAATTTATCGTAACGCAACGGGACAACGAACGTAACGGGACAATAAGTCATCAATTTTCTTGCACGCAGCCAGCGTTCATCGATTTAGTAGACGTCACGTCAGAAAATCTCATCAAAATTTTTAGTACACTGCCGTTACGGCTCAAGATCGTTCTGTCCGCCTAAACGCTCGAGCTGAATCGAACGGACGCACGCTGACAATGTTGCAGGATTTTACCTAAAGTCGAGCTCTGTCGTTTTGTGAGAGGGCTCTTAAGCACTTACACATTTTATTATTCTTACTTGCATTGTAACTAAATTACTTGTTATAAATTAGTACTTTGTCACTATGTGACACATATTGCACGTCCGTAATTGGGCACACTGTTTGTACATTTAAGCTACTACTATAAGATCTTTGTAAACACAGTATAGCAATAAATAAATTCTTATTCTTATTCTTATTCTTATACCCATATTGAGGTAGTAGTAAAAAAAATGTAATTCGCCATTTTGCGGTGGCGGCCATCTTGGATTTGAAATTTGTTATAGTGGATAGTATTTTACTAGTCAAGCCCTTTCTTGAGGTACGTTGCGAAGAAATATTTTGACCGCCATTTTGTGGAGGCGCCCATGTTGAATTAACCAAACATAGCTAAGAACTAATAGCATGGATATTAACCTCCAAATAAAAAATATTAATATTCAAATAATAATTATATTTGGAAGTATGATTTTGTAACGCTACGTTACAACTGCAACAACAATCAAATAAATCTATAGGAAGAAATAAACATTCCTGTGGTCATTACATCTGCTTGATCATGACAGGTGCAGTGCAGCATTGTGAGTTTGCCATCACTATATAAAAACTCGCTGTAACTATAAAAAGTTTGATCGATAAGCCAGCTTTTTAATCGGTTTTGAAGCTACCCGGACTCGGTGCTGATTTAACTATTTTAGGAAGAGTGTTATAAACTTTCGGTCCTATAATTTGAGTCAGTTTATCCGATCTCGCAAGAGAGTGAGGTATACTATCCAGCTTGTCAGCGTTACGTATATTGCGCGAATGTCTCTCTCCTCGCGTGTCGTATGAGTCTAAGTTGTTTCTGACATACACAGCTACTTGGTAGATCAAGATTGAGGGCAATGTAAGTATGCCAAGCTCTTTGAAATATGGTCTGACGGATGTGCATTGCGACACGCCCACGATGGCGCGTATGGCACGTTTTTGGGCGCGGAAAGCACGCTCCCAGTCGGCAGCGCGTGCGTATAGTTCGGCTCCGTACTGTAACCAGGAATGCACCGTGGCGAAGTAACACGAACGAGATACATCCGCAGACACCACTCGGGACACTCGTCTTAGTGCAAAGCACGCACTGCTTACTTTAGCACACATCTTGTCGATGTAGTGTTCCCATGTCATGCAGCGGTCAATCTCGTACCCCAGAAATGTTGTGTTTTGTACCTGCTCAATCCGGACCCCGTCAAGCAAGACTTAGCGATTTTGTATAGTGTCCCGACAGACAAAAGTGAATAAAATGAGTCTTTTTGGAGTTTACCATAAAACCGTTAGCACGAAACTAGGTTGGCATGATTAAAACAAGTTGTTTTAAACACATGTTTAAAACAGTTTGAAATAAAACCGTGTTTTTAATTATGTGTTTAAAAACGAAGTTTAAAACAAGTTTTAAACAATGTTTAAATCATTGAAAAAAAAAACAAAGTTTAAAACAACTTTTTATAGTAAATTAATGAAAATAAATTAGTATTTAGAACTTTTAGGATTCCAAATAGTTTTACATTTGAAACCAGAGGAGTCTATGCTATTTGTTTTACTTATTTTCTTGAACTTATGTAATTATTTTGGCATGGTAATTAAATAGAACATATTGCTTTTATGACATTTATGTGTAATTTATTAAAAAACAACTTATATTTAAGAAAAAGTAGGTATTTAAGTAGTAATTAGTTTTTCTTATTTAAATATTTAAAAACTGTGACAAGTTTTGCAGTTTTATCGGTACCCAGTTTATTTCGTACGTCAGAGTGAATAAATCCAAATGTTGAAAACAGTCGTTCGATTCCAGCACTTGAAGCCACTGCAGTGTGAAGCTGGGTCACTAAGTCCATTGTTTGGCCATCAATTTGTTTTTTTAAAGACATTGCATCTTTGTGATAAACTTCTATATATGATAAAGCTTCAGAAATATTTTCACTGGTGAGTTTTTCGCCCCTGTACTTAGGATGTAGTAAGTTAGCTGCAAAATGAGCTGGAGACATTGCCATTTCAAATCGGGCATAGAATTTACTTAAATCATGCAGTGAATACTCGGTTTCACGCAGTCGAACATTCTCAACCTCAAACATGTTTTTAAGCTTTATCCATGATTCAGTCACTTCGCCAATACAGCAGGATGTTTTCTGGGAAATGTCAAGTGTAACTGCAATATTTTCCAGTTTTTTGTAGAGAGCCTGGACTTGTTGCTTTAGTGTCATGTCATTTACTTTCAACGAAATTGACAAATCTATTGCAGTTGCATTATTTAAGCATATGTCTGACATTATATGCCAATTTTCCAATAAAACTTTTAAACTATCAGCCATTGTATTCCACCGTACTTGTTGTGGTATAACGATTGCTTTTCCTCCAGCTTCTTTGTATTTGGCCGATGCAAAGTGCGTGTATTTGAAGAACCCCATTATTGATTTAACTTTCTCAGTAACATCTTCTGCGTTTAAATCCTTCGCTAGAAGGTTTAGCAGGTGTGACGAGCAACCATACGTAAGTAAATCCTTGTAAGTAGCTAGTTCTTCCTGTTGAGCCAAATCTCGTCTCATACGACACATATTTGCTGCGTTATCTGTCACTACGCTGCGCACCGTGCAGATGAATCTTTCGCATTGTTTTATTGCCATACACAGATTTCTAAACAGATGAAACCTTCGTGAATGACACTATGAGGCCAGTAGTTAGTAATGTATGCGTGACAGCTCTCACCGACGTTGCCAAATTACTCATGTTGGTGTGCGTGTAATGTACCCAGTCTTAAGAAAAAAGTCCCACTATTGCTGTCTTAGCTTCGGAAATCTTCGCGTATAATAAACACATATTCTAATGTTAAAATAATTTATTATTCTTACAGAAAATTCAACAGTACAAGTCATGTGTGTGTTTATTTTGAGTATTCTATCGGAGCTTCTTGTAAAATTTTGAATATTATGCTTGACAAAAGGTGGCAACTACATTTAATATCGGTGAACACAGGAGGTGCAGAGAATTTTTGATTTGATGTTGGGGGCCAGATCATTCAATTTGTTTACTATCTAATCTTTGTCTGGACGCGTGTCGCAAACGAAAGTTCACCTTTTTAAAAATGTTGATACAAACCAACGAAAACCGTCTAAGAGTTTTTGTAAATCAGTTGAACATTATTCACATCGCCACCCAAAGTTCCGTAGTCCAAGTACCAAACGTTTAAATTGGACTGGAGACGTTAAATGATAGAGCGAATGGCCAGGGCAAAGGTCGCATGGCCGAAGGTTCACCAAGTTGATAGCCAACGGAAGATAGCATAGGCTTGTTTTGATAATTTTGTGGGTCCTTAACATTGCCAAAGAAAATTGTAGAGGACAGGAATTTTATTCTTCACTTCGGACAACGGGGCTCCACGATTAACTAAATAAAAGGCGTTTTTGACGCCCACCTTTAACAGCCCTCTCCCCAATTTTGGACAAAGAAAGTCAAGACAGAATGAACAGCAGCCTCACGTCCACCCAGAGATCCAAAATCAAGTTTGTTGGGACAGGGAGCTCGAAAGTGCAACGTTTTATACCTACAACCCCCACCTTAGCAGCAAGGCCAGTATATGTGGTGCCAACAGCGATTGGCCTGATCCCAACATCTTTTTTGGGTAAGTATGTACGCACAAATTAGCACCGTATAAAACTTCGACAATGTCACTACTGACTCGACCAGATAACATGAAGTTAATTAAAACGATTAGATCTCTCAAAAGAACTCGTCTACTTTTTAAGCTCCACTATACCTACTTACAAGTATTAAAAACTTGCTTCATAACTATAGTTTTCATCAACACTATTAGTATTTTTATAAACACTAGTAATGACGTGGATTTGTGCTAGGCATCGATTCACATTAAATTAAAAAAATACGATTATAAAAATAGGGTTTAAAATAGAATATTAAAATCTACTTAAGTACATAAATAATTTGGTCTACGAGTATTTTCAAAAAAATCATAATCTATATTTTACCTTAACTTTAGGGAAAATAATTTCAGTTTAGTATAGCAACACTAACCAATTTTCGTTGAGGTGTTGTGTTTCTATTCATCAATCGAAATGAAATCGCTTAAATTATATAAATAGCAGTAAAAATATTAAAATTTTCCTATGAAATGATATTCCTCTTTCCTTTTCTTATTTTTGGGAACAATGTTTGCAATGTTTGATGACACAAGACGGCATAATCTTAAACAAAACTTAAAATCACACGGAACTCCCGTACGAGACGGAAGTCCGTTTCGTACTGACTGGGGTTTGTATTTGCTTTGGCGTTTGATATTTGCTTTCTGGACCTAAGGATCTGTGTTCCGAACGTTCCATCTGCCTTTTGTTTTAGAAATCTGTGTTGCCATAGTACAGATTTTAACCAAGTAGTCGGCTGTATGGCTTTCGGCCCCCGTATCTATCGTATTGACTAAATGAGTCGAGTTTGTCAACACATCTGTGACACACACACATATTATTGAGTCCTGCCTTACGTTACTCCAACCATCAATTGACAGATTGACAACTTTATTTTTCAACTCATTTTTTACACTTTCTTGGGTGGTGTTGTAGATTTCGTCGAGCAGATTACCTGCAATTTGTTTGCGGTTTGGAGGTTTATATCCGGGACGTAAAATTTCTATTAATTTGAGAAACTGTGGGTGTTCTACGTGGTTAAAATGCGAGTTGGTAGCAAATATATAGCGAGACAATTGTAAATCAAGTTTCTTCTCATCTTCTTGACTTGTGGCAATAGTAAATTTTTTCATTGAAATGTTCACGCTCGTTGCGCTGCCGCTGCTGGTGGTACTGACACTCTTATTTTGAAGAGTAGTCAAAGGTGTGGGTGTGGCAGTACTGGCAGAAGAATTATCTGAAGATTGGGAAGAACCAGCACCACTCATCATCAATAATTCCTCCAAGTCTTCGACCGCTTCTTCGAAATTGGATTGTGTCTCCCACTCCCTTACCAAATCTAGTAAGCTGACTTACGTTATGGGTCCTGAAGTATACAACAGACTACCAGATGCGGTGATAGCAGCACCCAGCTTGAGCAGCTTCAAGAGTAAGCTCAAACGCTGGCTTATCGAGCAAACGTTTTACAGTTATGAAGAGTTTTTAGAGACCGACGGTAAAATAATAATTAAATAATTGAAAAGAATTGGTACTATTTTATATCCCATTTGACATTATTGTATTACGATTTTTTTTATTATGACATTGTCTGCTCAATTTTAAATTTGATTAATATTTATTATGACATTGTCTAATTATTACTATTTTATTGTACAATATTTATATTCCGTATAATTACTGTTATACAATTTATTATGCCTGACTTGTAAATGTATATTTATCAATAAAAAACTTTGACTTTGACTTTGCTTCCATATTTCCAACAGTATTAGAACTAGTAGTGCTACATTGCTGGTAGTGTGCCTCCATTCTTTTCACAAGTCCAACTAGTTCTTTCTTACATTTCCTGCAACGCACCCTATTTGTCTTCAATGTCGTATTTTCTTGGGGAATTAGGTAACGTAAATTGTTCCCAAATACTATGCTTTTTGCGTCTTGGAGTTGACATTTCTAATTTCCCTGAAGCTGTTATTACTGTTATCTTCTTATGACTTATCACTCACCAAATTAATAATTAAATGCAAAATTAAAACGAAAGGCACTCCTATTTATAAAATGCATAGGTAATTTCCCGCCGCGCCGGTCCCGCTCGGCAAGTCCCTATGTCGGCCGTAGAAAGAAAGTAAGCGTATGGACTAGTTGGGTATTCCCCTTATTCTAATGTAAAATGAAATTTCAATATTTGGTTTTCCCCTGTTAACATGAACGTTGGTTTGATTATATAGGTGAATGTAAAGCGTATTGTACGGATTAGATATAGGCAGATAGGTACGCACGCAACATGAAACAAATGTTTAACCAATAAACATTTTTTTTATTTACTTCCGAAATTTACGGCGAATTTGAAAATACCTATCCAGCAATGAATGAATATAGTATCTATTAGGTATGTGTATTTGATATGAAGTTAATGGCCTAAACTAAAAAAAAAAACAAAAAAAACACTGTTTAAAACATTTTGAACTGTTTGTTTTATAAAATTTAATAAAAACTGTTTTTTTCCAACCCTGGCACGAAACCATGTGTTTAAACCGTTAATTACAGTATTTAATATATCTTCTTATTCCTCTTTTGAAAGGGCGGTTACATCATCTGCATACATGAATATGTCTGCACCCTTTACGGCGTCAGGTAGATCGTTCAATAGGAGTGAAAACATGATGTTTGAAACTGACGAACCCTACGGCACTTCCAAAGATAGAGACAATGGGTCTGATTTATTATCGACATCGCCAGCATCCACCAGTTAAGAGCGACCTCGTAACATGTCAGTCAACACAGCGTATGATTTCCCAGCTATGCCATAGTGTTTCAGCTTTAAAGCTAATGTCTCATGGTCTGCGACATCGAAGGCCTTCGACAAGTCACAGCACAAGACAGCCACTTGCTGTTTGCGTTCACGAGCAGCCAACACATTACGAACCACTTCACGCGTTAGGGAAGTCGTAGACCTCCCTTCGCGGTATGCGTATTGTTGTTCACACAGCGCGTCGGTTTCCGATAGGTAGGCCACTAATCGTGAACTCAAGCCATTTTCAAACACTTTGGCTATTGCTGGTATAATCGATACCGGTCTATATCTATCAATGTCATCCCTTTTGCCTTTGCCTTTAAATATCGTGGACACTTTTGATATTTTCAGCGGTGACGGGTAAGCGGTGACTTTGAGCTCCAATCCAATAATACAAATGATTGAATTAAAATGCTTATAATATTCCAGATTTGACTCGATCAAACATAAGCATTTGGCAAGCACGGAAACGCAAAGAAGTTCCAATTAAATGTATATCAATATCATCAAAGACATTTATAAAAAAAAGCATAAGTCGAGTTAGGCTAGACAGAACAAGGCCTATCTTTGATACTAGCAGCCCGCCCCGGCTTCGCATGGGTATTATGGAAAATAAGTATAAAACAAAATTATTAGACTTACAAATTTTAACATACTCTTGGCAGACTTGCCATGCTTAGGACATACGACCACGACAAAACAAACAATCCCAATCATCTGATAAACAGATTTAAAACGCATGTTTTTTTGCCTATTTTACTTTATAAAAAAATGCGGGAGCCAGAAGCTCAAGGGAGGTCCTGAGAGGAGCGAGCCAAGCGAACCCAAGCGAAGCCAAGCGAGGTCGTCGCCGTAGCGAGAGGTTACACTCAAGGACATAGAGCTTCTGGCTCCAGGAGCTCACCCGGAGTCGAACCTCAGTGATAGACCATAATAGGACCAATTGTTATGTTTAGGTATGGTTATGCTTCTCTCAACATGTGCCTTTAAACATTATGCTAAGTTATGTTTATGCTATATACGGTAGCAAAAATTATGCGAAAACTGTTATGCGTTAGTTGTTATGGTATATTATCATTAGTCCTAAAAACGTTAGGCGTGTCTGGCGTCGTTGTTATTCCCCTTTTACTTTTACGCATCAAATCAAAAATTAAATCAGTAAATATTTAATGGTTGTAATTTAGTGTTAAAAATCTGTTAATGCCACCTACGACGTAGTTTATGGTTGTGCAACGTTTTATGTAGGTACTAAAGTCTATTAGTTCTAAATACGTACTAAATAGTGACGGCTGGTCTAGTCGGGAGAACGGCGGAAGCCGATCTGGAGCCCCGGTTTTAAATCCCACGTGCACCAGGCACCACTGTCTTTTCGGAGTAATATGCGTAATACCGCTAACTTAAAACGGTGAAGGAAAACATCGTGAAGAAATCGCCATGTACTTAGAATCTTTTGAGTTAATGTGTCATCCACCAACCCGCACTGGGCCAGCGTGGTGGATTATGGACTTGACTCGCTCCTTGCGAGAGAGGGCTCCGAGTCCCAGTAGTAGGAATATTTAGTGGGCTGCTTATTGAATCTATTGACACAGCTAGATTTCTGATCGTCTCATCATCGTAGTCCTTAAAGCTCCGTTTTATTCTACTTTAGTAGGTAGGATAAAGGGGACCTTTGGGGATGACCTATATTGTATCCTATCCCCCTGCTCAAATTACACGCGCATCACTGTTTTTTCGAAGGCATGTCCGTAATGCCTCCAATTTAAAACGGTGAAAGAAAACATCGTGAGGAAACAGAAATTTAATGTAATACTGTGTAGAAAGTGCGAGAAAACTTGAACAATAACAGTAAAGGTAGAATAAACTTATACAAAAGTAGTTCTGAAAAGAACATTTTGATAGGAACATAAAAAAGTGTTACGAAAAAATGTTTAATATTATTTGCGTCCACTACCTACGTAGCGAGGCGACCACGCGAATTAGTAGACGCGAGCGCGGCTACTCGTACACCTCTCCCCCGCGCCTCGGTGTCCCCTCTATCGGTGTTGCGCCGCGCGGCGCCGCATTTTGATAGGATTGATATTTTTAATTTCGTTATATCTTTTGAATGGAATGTCCGACTTCAATAATTCAAAAAGTAATCAATAGGCATTAAAAGAGTCTTGAATAAGAAACAATTTATTTGGATAAGAATTAATACAAATGCATTGATAACATGGTCTGAATTTGATAGGCATTTTTACTTACTTTTAAAATGTAAAAAAGTAGTTGTTGCGAGGTAATTACTGTAGTTAGACATATGGTCCCGCGAGGTTTTTTGTAGATTTTAATACGCTCTATATACTCTATAATATTGTAGAACATTGTTTTGGTCTATCATTAGTACTTTTCGCAGCGTATGCGATGAAAGCCATTTTATGACTGTTTTTTTATACCTTGCGTTGGTTTTAGTAAAAATTTCCGTAGATATCTCTTTTTTTGTGATAAACATAGCCTATATTACTCAGTGATAATGTAGCTTTCTACTGGCAAAAGAATTGTTGAAATCGGTCCAGTAGTTTTTGAGTTTCTTCGTAACATACAAAAATACAAATCTTTCCTCTTTATAATATTAGTATAGATAAGGATAGGCGTGAAACAATGTCTCCAAAATATTTATAGCTGAATTACAGACGGTAATGAATGGGCCCGTAAAGATCTTTACATAGATGGTAAATATCTAAACAATTTGAAATTTGCAGAAGATATAGTTTTATTCTCAAAATCACCATCACTACTGGATGGAACATCATCATCATCAGCCTGTATTCGTCCACTGCTGGACATAGGCCTCCCCATATGATACGCCACTCAGCCCGGTCCTCGGTCTTACTTCTCCAACCGCCACCAGCTGCCTTTCGAATATCGTCACTCCATCTAGTCTCAGGACGTCCTACACTACGTTTGCCGATTCGCGGTCTCCACTCCAGAACCCGCCTGCCCCAACGGCTATCGGGTCTGCGACAGATGTGACCAGCCCACTGCCACTTCAGTTTGCTGATACGCTGAGCTATGTCGGTGACTCTAGTTCTCTGACGAATTACTTCGTTGCGGATGCAATCCCTCAGAGAAACCCCAAGCATAGCACTTTCCATAGCTCGCTGAGCGACTTTGAGCTTACGGACCATTTTCACTGTCAGTGTCCACGTTACCTACGTTACCACGTAGTAACGTACGTACCACGTTATCAGACCTACGGTGCTGAAATGTGGAAACGTGGATGGAACATCACAGCAAGAAATATCTGGACTCTACGTAAATCTATCCAAAACGAAAGTTTCTACAAACAGATCGCAGGTTTTCATTAAAGTCATCATTAACACTAGAATAATATGTTCATAGTTATATTATATTTATCTCAGAAATCAAATATCGTTTGATAGTTCCAGACACATAGACGTGATAGACAGGAGAAAAAATATTACGTGGAAGAAGTTTCTGGAGTAACAAGGAGCAAATCCAAATTACCACTAAAACCAAAGAAAAAAAGTAATAACTCTTGCTTATTGCCCACTATCACCTACGGCTCGCAATCATGGCTTTTCAATAATTAAGTAAAAAGCAAAATACAAACTTGCCATCGCTCTACGGAAAGAAGTATAGTATGTTGAATATGTCGGCAGAAGTGGTCAGAGAGTCAGGATGGATGGTACGGGTGTTCGTCCTCTTCAGTAAACATGATGTTTGGGCTTCGATGTGGTTCACGAACAAGAACAAATGCGTAGGAACTTTACAAGTGAGTTTAACACAAAGTAGGTACACTCCGCGAGGCATAAGCTGAGCTTTGCATTTGTGTGAGTGTACATGGATAGTGTAGGTGTGACAACCGGCCTTAGGCGCGGCGCCATTCTGTCTCGCCGCGCTCCTGCCTGATTGGTGATCACTCACACTAATGCAAAGCTCAGCCTATACCTCGCGGACAAAATGTCAAGCTCCTGCCTGATTGGTGATCACTCACACTAATGCAAAGCTCAGTTTATACCTCGCGGAGTGTACTACTCGATTAGACACGTGGTACAATTATTCGGTACAACGGATATTTGAAATAAGACGAATATCATAGACGCTCTACATCACTCCAAAAAAGTTAAAGTGGATACGGACAGGTCACGCTCCTGATGACAGATGGACAAAACGAGTCACTACATGGACTGGACCAAGCAACCAAAGAAGTCGAGGCCCACCGCAGGAGAGACGGGCCGATGACATTATTAGAAAAACCATCGGTGGTGACTAGAAGGGGAAAGACGGAGTCAATCTATACTAATATTATAAAGCTGAAGAGTTTGTTTGTTTGTTTGAACGCTAAGATCTCGGGAACTACTGGTCCGAATTGAAAGATCATTTATTGGATTGTCCATTTACCGACAAAGGCTATTATAGGTTATATAATGTAATGATACTAACAATCATCGAGCAACTCGATCTTCCGCGCAAGCACGGAAGGGAGTAGCGTTAGCTAAAAAATATTGTCCAAATCTTTCTGTCATTTCTTGCGGGAGGGGAAAGTTGACAATAGCGTAAAGCCGCACTATTGCATACAAACATACCTGTACCGATCCATTGCCGATCATACTCACAAAGCCAAATCACTAACACATAAAAAATAAAGCCACAAATCTAGCCCCGTTCTCACGCCACAGTTTATTATCAAATGTCATGGTCCACGCGGACTTGTACTTTGACAGAGGGGAAACGCTGTGTATGCCTACTCCCTTCCGTGTTGCTCGCTGCTATCAATAGAAGCGGAGCATGAATGAAGAATGTAACAAAACGGGAAAATAATTCCTTTTTGAGAATTTTCGTACAAGTTTCGTACCGTGTGTTGACATGACAGCATGTGTCTAAGATTGCGTCATTGAACCTTTGCTAATCATATTTGTTTCTAAATTTGAGTCGGTACGGCCAATTTTCGACGGACGGCGAAGAGGTTTTTTGTTTGAACGTGATATTCTCAGGAATTGCTGAACCGATTTCAAAAATTCTTTCACCTTTGGATATTTACGAGATCCCTAAATGCTTGTATAATATACATATGTACCACGGGCGTAGTACCTAATTTTTGTAAAAAAATCATATTTTGCTGATGTTATCGATAACGAAATAAAGACTTATTATTATTATAATTATATAAAATATAAATATAAGTATTAATATAAATTATATAATTATTCCAGATTTACCAAAAGGTTACAATTTTGGTTTCTGAAGTAGATAGTACATTGGCTTCTTCTAGGTCATCTAGGTAAGCACGCTTTATCATAGACCGCATCGTCACTTAACATCAAGACGAGAAAGAAGTCGGTAAAGTGCATAATTATCATTCAAATCATTATCATTGTTAAAAAAAATGGAAAAACGTAGGCACTCTATTCCTAGCGTATTGTAAAGTAGACAGATGTAATTGATATTTACTTGTGGATGCCTTCTCTGAAGACGTCATCTCCGAGGAAGGTGGCCATCATTCTGATGAGTACGGATCCTTTTTGGTACGAAATTTTATCGTACATCTCGGAGATTCGCTTTGGATCGTCTATCGGCATTGATACCTGAAAAATAAACTTTAATATCGAGACAATTCATTTCAGGTTTGAATGGTAACATGAAAAACTTATATATAATAAAGTGGCCAAGTGCGAGCAGGACTCGCTCATAAAGTGTTCCGTAGCAGCAAGTAATATAATACATAAGTTCATGTAGTTCGTTGTAACTTTGATCGATGTTTGTTTGTTTGTTAATTACAGTGTATTTTTTTATTCATGGGTTCACTAATGTTTCACAAACCTTTATTGACAAAAAACATCACTTTAAAACTAACTCATCATCATCATCAGCCTGTGTTCGTCCACTGCTAGCTGGTCATAGGCCTCTCGTATGATGCGCCACTCAGCCCGATCCTCTTACCTTTCCAACCGCCACCAGCCATCTTTCGTATATCGTCACTCCATCTAGTCTCAGGGCGTCCTACACTACGTTTACGATTCGCGGTCTCCACTCCGAAACCCGTCTACCCCAGCGGTTACCGGGTCTGCGACAGATGTGACTGACTCACTGCCAATTCAGTTTTCTAATACGCTGAATTATTCATTTCACAAATTGAACACTCATCAAAATAAAATTTGAAACAAATATTTTAAAAGTTTTTTTTTTATTTTTTTTTTTTATTAAATTTAGCAACTCCACAGCCTCCGGGGTCCGTGACCTTTGTCATTTGTTTTCTTTTTTTTTACATGAATCTTGGATTAGGAAGAAAAGGAAATACGGGGGAGTAGGGAACATTTTCATTCTAATTCTAGGCCTATTTTATTTTCTAAGCCGCCTCCTCCCGGCTCAGCGCCTCCACCACGACTGCATTTCTGTCTTTGATGGCCATCTGCAAATTGAACTCTCGGATGGTCTTCAGTGTTGCAGCCAACGCTCGCCGAACGAACCGACCGATGGCGTCGTCGGTGTCGTCAGCGTAGTACGTGAAGTCCCTTGTGTGCCGTGAGATTGCGCCGACCGCATGGGGCACGCTCTCGTGCAGCTTCATGTTTGCCTTAGTTTTGATTACGATTACCGACTCGTATGTCAGTCCCTGAGCTTCATGGATGGTAAGGATGCGTGACCCGGTGCCTGACCCATAACCCTGGTTTATCAGGGTGTCCTTCTCCTCTTGAGTGTGAACTAAAAGAGGGTGTTTGGTTGGGTGTTGGGTATTTGCGCTCCCTTATACCTTCTCTGCTCTAGGGACTTTACACGGGGCACCGAAGAGTACATACCGGAGTATATTTCCCTCAGCGCATATGCGACGTCCATTGGGTTTCGATGTGTGCAGAGCAACTCCTGGCTGATCTTTGCTACCAGGTTCGGGCGGTGATACCTCATTTCGAAGAGATTTTCCCTATCGATATAAGGCAATTGATTGACATCTCCGATGAGGACAATTTCGCCAACACCAGACAGCCGTGAGACCATTACAATGGCTCCAAAATGGTTCATGAGGGCTTCATCCACCATGAGGCGACTGAAACTCTCTTTTCCGAAACCATTTACCAGAGCAGAAGCCATGGTTCGCACCCTGGTTTTGACCAGGTTTCCGATACGGTGCGATAGCTTTTCTCTTAGATCTTTTGCTGCCTCAGTTGTTGTGGTGATGATAGTGTCCTTGTCCACGTCGAAGTGCCTAATCACCCATGTTGTCTTTCCACATCCTGGAACTCCATTGACCCATTGTATTCTCGGTACCTCCCAATTTTCCCAACCCGCTGTGACACTTGAGTTCCTTCGATAATCTTGGCCATCTCTAGGATCTTGTCGTCCAGCATAATTTTGGTGCATCGGGCGGTAACTACAATAGGGTCGTTTGGTGGTATCGCATACTTGTAAACAGGCATTCCCGCGCGCTCTGTCTCTTTCTCGTTCAGTGTCACGAAGCCATTTTCTGCACTGTAAGCTGCCATATACTGTCCTGTCATGGTTCTCTTGATGACCCGGGAAGTGACATTATTGTAAATGGCTGCTTCGGCCTCATCGAGTTTCGCCTTTAAGAGGCTTTCACTTCCTAGCCTATATGACTGCATGATGTTTTCGCAGGTCTTGAGGTTGACTTGTCGTGTCGCTCTCAGTGTGGCTATGAATTCGATAAAGGCGTTACGTGCATGACTCCGCGGCTCCGAAGCCGTAACATAGCGGGGCGGTTCCACCTGTCCCATGTCAGCTCTCGTTCGGCTCATTTGTTGCTGTGAAACTGCTTTGGGGGTTTTTGACGTCAAAAGGGTTGATGAAGGGGATGAGATTCGGAGTACGCTCCTTGCTGCTGCGTTGAAGGCAGTCACGAAGGCCGTGATAGTGCCTCGGCTTTGATTGGCTGCGGCTTTCTCCACGGCTGCCCTCTGCTGTGCTCTTTCGGAGCCGGTTTGGATGGTCGAATTAGGAACGGGATGTCCCCAGCTGTCAGTTGCATTTATTTGGTCGTGCGAAGGGACTCTGAGGTAGCTCAGATTTTCTCCCCTATCTTCGTATACGACAACCTCATGATGTTTAGAGGCCTCAATGCAGCCCAGCCGGTCTGCGACTCTCGCTCTTGAGTATTCGATTGCCATCGCATCCACGCTTATCACCCGGGGTGTGTCACCCGCATTTCTGCTCAGATGTGCGAGCAGCGCACTTGCCTGCGTAAAAGGCGTTCGACTTTCCGAGTACTCTATTAGCGCAATCGTTTTGTTTTTCGATCGCACCAACCGAAATCGGTGGCCGTCTACCTCGCACACTGGCATAGCATCGTAGGTTTTCCGCTTCATTGTGACTTTGGCGGTACTCCCATTGAGCAGGCACGACAATCCCGGTGACAAACGGGCGCATTTCCGTTCCCAAGCGAAGCAAAAGCTTATTCCGAATCTTTCTTTGTTGCTGTCCATGAAGAGATACGGATTCCTGCCTTTCCTCGATTTGCGTTCTCCAGTAGTAGTTGGAAGGAGATGTTTTTGGAGGAGTTATCTTGAGCGGGGACTGCATCCCGCGCGGCATCCACGGACAGCGAGGTAGAATGTGGTGGCACAGGGGGGTGTGTATTTTTAAGTGTAGAGTTTCTCTTGGCCGCTATGCGGAATGAGCTCTCTATGAAAGACAGAAGCCGTGGTCTTTTATCTGGATCTGCTAAGATTTTGTGGAGATCCGAGACAACCAGCCTCCCGTCGATCACGGATCCGAGATCATGCCTTGCGGTCATGAATCTGGGACAATCGACCAGCACGTGCCAGACCGTTTCGGGTTGGTTGGGGTCACACTCACATGCAGGACTGCTCTTGAGCTTAAATCTGTACAGATATTCAGCTATTCCTCCATGCCCTGTCAACGCTTGTACCTGGAAGTGAGTCAGTTTCGTAGTTCTCGTCAATCGATATGCATTTGTTACATCGGGCAAGAACATCTGAGTGACTTTTCCGGTTTCCGAGGCCTCATATCGATCCTGCCATTTCTTGACCGATTCTTCTCGGATTTTTCGTTTGACGTAGGACAAGGGGATCCGTTCGTAGTCCCTGGGAGATTCCATGAGCGCCGCCGACTTTGCTAGTTCGTCTGCTCTTTCGTTGCCAACGGTGCCCACATGCGCTCTCACCCAGAAAAGACGGAGAGATCTCCCTTCTGCACGGATCTGTCCAATGTTTTCCTTTATACACTTTGCCAAGGGATGACTCGTTTTTGGGTTACTTAGCAATTCGAGTGAAGATCGGGAGTCACTCAGGACATTGACTTCTGGGTCCTTGCTTGTTAACGCTATTTGAGTTGCCCGGCAAAGAGCATAAAGTTCCGATTGAAAGACCGTGCATTCGGAGTGAAGCTTGAAGGTCGAGTTCTTGACTTCCCTGCCTTTCTCCCACCATGTTAGAGCAGCTCCAACTTTACCCTCGATTTTACTGCCATCAGTATAAATCTGAGGCCCTTCTGGTAAGTTGGAGGTGTCTTCCAGAAGCTCGTACTCTACAGAAGCCTGTTTGGACGGATGGGGTTGGTCCAGGTAGTTGACGTTCCGTTCGAGTTCCACTTCTGGTGGGAGATAGTCTTGGGAGAAGTTCTTTTTCACTCTGTACAAATTTGCCGCTTCCTGTATCCTCAGATCCAGGGGAAGCAGTCCAGAAAGGACGAGTGCTGACTTTAAGGAAACAGTACGGTACGACTTACAGATTTTCTGAGCAAAACCTCTTTGGATAGCGTTTAAGTGAGACTTGTTTTCCTCGAGATCTGCCGCTTGCGCCCATACACTTGAGGCATACATAATGATGGGTTCCACTACCGCGACGTAGATGGTTCTCGTGATTTCGCCATTTAATCCCCAGGTCACCTTCGCTGCACATGCGAGCTGTTTATAAATGTTCGCCACCTTTTTGCATTGGGCGGTCACGTGTGCTTTAAAGTTGAGCCGTAGGTCGATCAATAAGCCTAGCAGTTTGACTTCCTCGACCAGATCAAGCCGGACGCCAGACATGACTATGTTTGGAGGTTCATACTCCAACTTTTTTGTGAAAAGCATCGCGTTTGTTTTCTGCGCTGCAAAGTTGAGTTTGTTAGTGGTTCCCCATTCCACTGTCATGCTCAGCGCCCTGCTCGCTTGCTGTTCGATGATCTTCGGACTGCCTGTAAACACGAGAACGACGTCGTCTGCGAACGCTTGACAATATACTCCCTCTGCTTCTAGCATTCGCAATAATGAGTCTAGGATTACATTCCAAAAGGTTGGTCCGCCGATGGACCCTTGAACGCATCCTTTGGTTGTTTCCTTCTCATAGACTGCTCTTGCATAGTTGACCTTGATTTTGCGGTCGCTGAGGTATGAGTTTACCATGTCGTAGAGGTTTGTTGGGCACCTCTTCTTCGCTAGTTGGTTTTTAAGGGCGGGCCACCATGCATTGTCGAATGCGCCCTCTATATCCAGGGAGATTAAGAATACCGTATCTTTACTGTCTACTCCCTTCTTGATGTGTTCTACCAGGTCATAGAAGGCGTCTTCGGTGCCTCTTTGAGGCATGAAGCCGTACTGTCTCCTACTAATGGTTGGGAGGAGATGCCATTGGAGTCGGTTTACCAGAAGCTTTTCGACGAAAATATTTTAAAAGTTATATGATATGAGATAAATTGTCTGTGTAAACTATCAATTCTGATTTGGTTCTGTCATTGACTTTTGAGAACCGGTCTGATTAGGATCTATCACTGAGATTTGACTCTGGGTGGGCTGGGCTCCCGCCAGAAGCTTTGCGGTCAGCCCTGCGTGTCGCAACTAGAGTGTATATAAAAAATTCGGGGGAAAAAATGGCTTGCTCAACTCGGGACCTCCCTTGAGCTTCTTGCTCCCGAATTTTTTGTACTTATACACTCTAGTGGTAGTAGCGACAAGACTAGGTGGAGTCGGGGTGCTCCGAGGCGCTGAGATTTGAATAATATAGTGAAAAGAGAAAGTTATTACAAAATAAATAAGTGACATTACTGTAAATTTAAAGTTTTGAATACTCCATCCACTGCCTGTGCTATCTTCCGTATATCGGTTTGACTTATCTTATCTCTTTTATTTGTTATCAATAAAAGAGTATGAGTTTGAGAGTATAGTTTACACTACGAGGGGGAGCCCAAGAGGGGATTTCGGGATTTACTCCAGCGCGGCAGATTAATATACAGTGGGAAACCTTGTACCTGGTAAAATAGCTCAACCAAATATAAGCCTCATATATAAGGCCGATAAGGAAAAAAAATATTTTATCATCAATTATTCTCGAGCACGTCAGATTAAGATAGGGTAAGTTAATTACATGCTAAGAAGTGTATATTCCACTAATCTGTCAATTCGAGAGTGACACAAAGAAAGGGGAGGGCTACAAAGTTATTAAAAAAACATTTCTACATTCTCGAGCGTGGTTATTTTATTTTAAAGGAAATAATTCGAGGATAACGAAAGATATAATATCCAAGGATTCCACAAGCCGAAGTAGCAAATATTCATCGCTAATTAGCTCATAAAGCTGATTTTTTCATATTTGAAATTCTATAGCCCAACAAAGGAAAAGGTAACATTGTTCAACATTTTTTTCTTCTTATTACCTAAGCTTTGCAATCCAATAGGTCTCTATGACGCTCGAGTAACTCCCCGTTTAGCATCGTGGGCTCTCCCCTACCATAGAGTCCCATGTTGTTAGACGATAATTTGGCCAAATCAAATTATAATAATAGATTAATTTTATCATCAGGGTTAACCGATACTAAGCTATCGGCGTATTGTGAAAATGTATTTATTTTGAAACTCACCGGATGCGAGGATCCGAGTGCGTCTAAGCTGAGGACGTCTAGAGTATATCTGACGATGTAGTACCGGTCGGTGCCCCACGTGGGCTCGACGGCGGCCACGCTCGCCGACTCCGCGTACGTCGCGAACCCCTCCTTCAGCCACAGGTCGCTCCACCACTTCATGGTCACTAGGTTGCCGAACCACTGGTGGGCTAGCTCGTGCGCTATAGACTGCGGAGGGCGGGCCAGAAGTCACGTTCACGGCTAAAAGGTGACTAGTTTACACCGTTATATTACAAGTATTTGTTCTGTGTCTGAGTCTCTGGGTGTATGATAAGTATATATTTAAAACTACGTAAGTATTATATCAGATACGTATCTCGCTTCCATAAGACAATGTTTGTAGTTTGGGGTCAGACAGTGTTGCGTGTAAAGGTGTCCACCAATATTTTTGAAGTGAAAACTTGTTTTGGCGCGCCTAGACAGATTATTCGTGGGGTGTCAATTTAATTCTAGCGTCACGCTCGGGTATGATAAGACATTTTCGTGTGAACTCGGGATGCTAGAGCGAGAAAGAAATATAGTGAACAAGCGCGCCAGAGGGAAAAAGATAATATAGTAAACTGCTCTTTGCGGTTGTGTCCCTGTGTTTAGTATATTCATGTTTTTTTATCGCGACTTTAACTTCTAGGTACCACATTAATTGAATCTCTCACAAAATAGCATTTCACATCCATTGCAAAAACGTTTTGGTTATAATATATTACTGTTTTATCACAGCATTTACACTACGCAAACACACAAAATGAAATCTATTTTCATCTCAGTACTTACATATATGCTATAACATATTTAAGCATTTTTAGCGAAACATCCATAAAATAAATAAATAGCAAATACTAAAAAATTCGCGAGTCAAACCTGACTGACTACCTAACTCTCACTATGCGATATACCTGACTCTCACTATGCGATATACCTGACTCTCACTATGCGATATACCTGACTCTCACTATGCGATATACCTGACTATCACTATGCGATATACCTGACTCTCACTATGCGATATACCTGACTCTCACTATGCGATATACCTGACTCTCACTATGCGATATACCTGACTCTCACTATGCGATATACCTGACTCTCACTATGCGATATACCTGACTATCACTATGCGATATACCTGAATCTCACTGTGCGATATACCTGACTCTCACTATGCGATATACCTGACTCTCACTATGCGGTATACCTGACTATCACTATGCGATATACCTGACTATCACTATGCGATATACCTGACTCTCACTATGCGATATACCTGACTCTCACTATGCGATATGACCTCACTATCGATATACCTGACTCTCACTATGCGATATACCTGACTCTCACTATGCGATATACCTGACTATCACTATGCGATATACCTGAATCTCACTGTACGATATACCTGACTCTCACTATGCGATATACCTGACTCTCGCTATGCGGTATACCTAATATCGTCTACCAACTCTAAGCAGCCGTAACATTTTTACCTTTTTTTTTTAAATAAAGAGTATCGACGAGACTATCAGGATATGTGCCTGATAGTAAGCAACATGCCTGACACATAACAGCACAGTGCCACGCAGCTATTGGAGCATGAATAATCCAAATCATTACCTAGCACTGCACTGCGCTCTTCACCCAGAGATCTAAGACGTTATATCTCTAAGCCCTGTAATTTCTCTGGAAACATTGCCCTTCATACCGACAGAAACTTTTAAGACACCCGTCTTAAATTACTTGAAGAGAAAACTTCTTTTGGTCCTCCACACATATTTTTCGTGGGATGTGAATGAAGATATTTTCGGGTGAACTCAGAATCACAGCCATGCCGTGTTACCATGGTTACCAATACAAATGGTTGATCGGGGGTTAATAAGATGCAATGGTGGTGCTAACCATAGCCACTAACTCTTGGGCGATCATAGAGGACTGACGCTTGTCGTAGAGCAGCGCTATTTCCCGGTAGATGATGAGTCCCCAGTTCTCCATGGCACCCATGGCGAAGTCGGGGATAGCGATCATGTCCTGCTTCGGTAGCGGAAACGACACGTTGTACCATTTCTCGTAGTAAGATAGAAACTTCGGGCCCATCGTCGCCGCGTACGACGCCTGATAAATACAAAATGTATAATTTTTAATAGTAGGTACAGAGTGATGAGACGAGCAGGACATGGGCCTGATGGTAAGCAATCAGCCTGCCACATAGCAGCACAGTGACACGCAGCCATTATAATAAATAATAATAAAATTTATTTTCATTTAAACATAGTGGTCTTATGGTAGTTACTTACTAACTTAAATAAACTAACATGCATATTTTATTGGTATTATATTAGTAACAGAATGTAGCCCTAGCTCCCACACTAGGATTCCCTGTGTTTGTGGGAGCTAGTTCTCTTCGGATGGGCTTATGCGTGGATGGTGTGTGGGTCATTGTGTGTGAGGGTGTGTGTGTTTGAGTGTGAGAGAGTATAAGGTTATGTGGTTATGTTAGGTTGTGATTGTGCGCATGTATGTGTTATTTAGAATGTTTCATAAGTTAAGTTTTGGTTAGGTTCATTAGGTTGCAGTTTTAAGCAGCGATTCTGTATCCTCGTAGCCCAGTTGCCTAAGAAACTCCGTTACCTTCTTTTTGCACTCTTTTTTTGTGTATTTCAGTATATCTAGTTTTTTTATTTAGAGTTTTGTATATGAAAGGGCCTAGAAAACTGTAGCTCCTTTGTCCCTGACAGGTTCACAGCCATTGGAAAATGAAGAGTCCAAATCATGTATAGCACTGCACTGGAAACATTGCCCCTTAAAGCAGACCACAGCAATGTTTGCACATTACTGCTTGGCGGTAGAATAACTGTCAAAGGTGTGGTACTCCCCGAGACGGTTACATATATGCGATAACGCGAAATGCTGTGGTTCTACTTATTTTGGTTGTTGACAACGAATAGTGATAAGTAAAAACGTCCAGCGTTCACCGCTTCCTGCAACCGACTGGAACGGAATGATTGAGCTCACTCTTCCCAATAATGACATGATTCCGTGCGTCCTGATGTTTGGGAGGGCACATCTGGGTATTGAGATCTTTGCTTTTTATTATTATAAGTTATCCTGAAGAAAATATAAAAAAATTGAGCTTTACGCTCTAACAAATTTTAAGTACTATTTTATACACCTTTATTACCTGTTACCTGCCCAGGTAAAGCTCATTTTTTTTATATTTTCTTCAGGATAACTTTAGAAATCTCGTCATCCATTGCCACCTTTTTACAGCTCCCTTAATATGGGTATCAAATGAAAGGGCTTGACTAGTAGAATGTTGTACAGATAACAAATCTAAGGTAGTCGGGGGTTAATCAAAATTTTTAATTTTGTTCTTGTATACACCTTTACTACCTGTTATCTGCCCAAGTAACCACAACTCAAACTTTATAGTCGCTGGTCGTTCTTACCTGTATAGGAGACATAAAACACACAGAGAAAATTTCAACTTTTATAAAATAAGGAAGGTCTGGCCGTCGTGGGCTCTTAGGCTATATGTAATGATTCGTAACAAAAGTTTTCGTTCAAAAATCGCTCTTTGGCGTTCGATAAATGATGTGCCGAAGTGAATAAATACTAATCAGCCGCTACACAGCGCTAGAGAGATCATCAACCACTATATTTTTTGGATACGTATTGAGTATCAACAAAAGTTGTGGAACAAAATTTGTTGGTTTTAATATACAGAACATGCCCTTAAATGGATGCAGGCTGATAACCAGTAACCCTGTATAACTTTGCAAAATTGCCAGTTTTTCTAGGATACATTTCGGATACGTCTGTAACTGATCTGCATAATGTATAACACCTTGCCGTTTTTTTATTGGATTTCTCATAGCTCCAATATTCGTTTCATGGTTAACGTTCCAAAGACTCGAACGAAGAGGTTTGGCTCTAATTTTGCGCCTAAAAGCCCAAGAACGCCTGGGCTGTGGAATGCGTTGCCTCAGTAGGGTTTTCCCAATTATTACAACCTTGGTGTCTTCATGTCGAGAGTGAATCCGTTTTTTATAGGTACGCATCAGATAGCAAGCTTCATCTTAGATCACAACGTCGCTTAGTATCAGCAGTGATGGCGGCAAACATCCATTCAGGCAACGCATTCCACAGCCTAGACGAACCATCACACAATTCATTTATAAATGACGCCCTGAGACTACATGGACTGTAGATTTACAAAAGACAGCTGGTGCGGTTAGAAACCCAAACCCGAGGGGAAGACTAAGTGGCGTGTTATTCGAGAGATACAATTAGGTATAATATTATGTCCAGTTGTCCAACAGTGGATGGACTGATTATAAAGATTATGAAAAATCACAATCAGGCTTGTAAATGTCTTTTCAGATCCTTCCGTCTCTCAGGTTTGAGTCCAACCTACTATACCTGTTCTATAAATCGGGTCCAGATCCTGAACTTGGTGGTGGAGAGTCCGGCAGGAGACTCCACGTAAGATAACTTCGACACCACGAAAGCCACCAAATACGTCGACATCGGGACTGTGTTCTCAAACTGATCCCATATGAAGTCCGACTTGGATTTTCTGAAACAGATGGCGATTTCAAAATCATAGGATACGTAGTACCATTTCCATATAACATATGTACGTTCTACCTGTACCTTTTTACCCAACTGCGCGACGCAAAGGAGTGGTAATGTGTTTATCAGTGATAGTATGTATGAATGTATGTATGTCTGATCCTTTGAAGCACTGCACAGACCAAACATCTGGACCGATTTTTATGATTCACACGTCAATCGATTCCTCTTAGTCTCGCGAGAGACACTAAATACATTAGTGTAAATTCAATATGGTGGATACCGGACGCCATATTGTCCAAATTAAAGAAATGAAAGTCAACAAACTATGACAAGAGGAGTATCGTTGAATAGGTATTTAAAAATATTTTATTGCTTTCTTTCAACGTTTTTCGATTTGGCTGACCGTTTAGGATGTGTATCGATTTAAAGTTGCGTTACAACCATTCTCACATTTATAGGTTTTTAGGTAGCAGAAAACTTCGTATAACTAGCTGTACGTGTGAATGTGGATAGACATATATTATATGCTAAAGTATCTAGTAAGTGTATTGAACTATCTGTTTTCGTACGTGGAGGAAATGCATTTACGCATACCCTATCGCCGGGGGACACGGTCGGGTTATGTTGCACTCTATTCCATGTATGGATATGGTGCCTCTATCTACCAAAACCTCCATGGGGTTTCAACTCTGCCACTGATAGTGGGAACACGGAACCGCTCTCGGATTACTCCGCCTCGGTCGTCTATCAAACGATTCAGTACTCAACTTCAGTCGAAAATTTGTAATTGTATAGGTACTTACACAAAACTACACAAATTATATGCAGTAGAAAAATCTACATATCATATTATTAGAAACGAAGACATTTGGTCAAAAACCAAAAGATGCATATTTTGTTTCTTAATAACATTGTTTATACACAACAAGATGCCACCGAGCCAAGTTGTTGTGTGATGCCAAGGATGCTCCACGTAGAGCCACGCACCCCTCTACCTCGACAACTAACTTGTCCTAATTTCGCCCTATCTTTGGAGACAGTAGAGAGGTAGTATTGACAACACAAAAAAACTTTTGGGCATGATAAGCTGCCACCGTAGCGAGCGTGGGCTGCAATAAATGAAGTAAACTTACTTGAATGAGTCCTCGACAATATCCCAGGGCCAGTAGCTTTCAAGGACGCTGAAAACCAATCACGAACTTTACTTCGCTTATCACTTTATCTAACTTTGTTTACTTTGCCAAAGTGCTAACTGTCTGCACAAGGAAAAAAAAGCCTGAGTGTGAATAAATAAAAATTGTGGCTTTGACTCCCTCCGTTGAGAAAAAGATACATGCTCCAGTTAGTAGTGGGAAGTATACCTACTTTATTTACAAATAAGCTGCTTGTACACTTGAAAACATTTAAATTCGCAGAGGTATTTGTAGAGGTATGTTCTCTCACTTGTTATCGTAAGTCTTTAGGAGCGGCATGTTGGAGACGGCGGTGTAGCTGCGGTGGTGGCCGACCACCATCCCGAAGGAGGCCTTGTAAATGGGCTCGTCGAAGCACGGGAACCCTATGCGGGCCGAGATGGGTTCGAAATGTGTCGTGATCAGGTACCTGAAGAGATAGAGGTGTCCATACAACACAGAAACCTGATCATATTAGAAGTAGCCCCTGATCCTGTTTTTGTCAATGTTTGGATGTATGATGTATTGTTGCTCATTTACGTCGTAGCGTCTGAACGGATCTGGTTGAAATTTAGAACATAGATTAGTCTCGAACATAAATTAGGCTACTTTTAACCCCGAGAATGCAGGAATGGGAACTACGCAAGTAAAGTCGCGGAGGCCTGCTAGTTATATTATAAGAGATAAAGTTTAGAGACTTTAAAAATTTTTGTTCAATCCATCGAACTCTTAAAAACGCAGAAGCGGCAAACGCGCTTCTACTATGGCGATGCAAAATCAGGTGACGTCTCCTGATTTAGTCTCAGTCGCAACAAGGAGTTGTGTACGTTCGCTGACAATTGTGTACGTTCGCTGACAATTCAGTTTTCAAATTTTTCAAACAAATTTTCGCCACGTTATGTTGTCTTTAGATTATGACATACCTCATCTTCGTTTCTTTAATTATACCGATGGTTCAGTAACGTCAAAAGATCAAAAAAGAATAAAGCTGAAATTAGGAACTAATAGATTATAGGGTGGGGTAAAAAAGTAGCCTAATTTTCATCTTAAAAATGTCCAAAGGAAATAAATAGCCATTTTCAAAATTCTACGCAAGCAAACCTTGGAATACTTGTAGATGCTATAGGCCAGTAAAATTAGACGTTTTTTTGTCAACTTTACACTAAATCCTACTTATTCTATCTGGATCGGAAGATCCGATTTGTATTTTATAAGGTTTGGGGTCACTCACTGAGCACTAAATCACAAAATGCTGACAGACCCAAGTGGAGCGTCAAACGTTAATAATGACCTCAATGATTTTTGCCCTAAAGGCCTAAAGTGCATAGTTTCCGAGATATTATCCAAAAATATTTTTCAACTGGATCTGTCAGCATAATTATTGTGATCTTATACCCACGAACTGATCCTAAAACTTATAAAAAAATAAATTGGATTGGAAATTTGGTGCAATTTTAAATTCTATTTTTACTGGCCTATCAACATTACACAGAAGGTTAATTACTCCTTCGCTTTGGAGGTTTTGTTTGCGTAGCTGCTGACGTAGACTCCTGCGAGGCCGGCCTTCAGGTTCCCGGAGAAGGGCAGGGTGAGGGTGTAGTTCCGCCACGGCTGCAGAACCCGGTCCAGCCGCAGGGTCAGCAGGTTGAAGGTGTCGTGCAAGGCCACGCCAGAGACCGCCGGGGAGTCTCCCGCTCCGCGCACCGACACTCTGTCTTCAGCGATCCAGTAGTCTTGCGCGTGCAGAACTATTGTCTCTGTAGGAGCGGTCACTGTCACCTGTGATAAGAATTTAGGCGATAAGGCATAGTGAGTCAGCCAATTTGTTTATTCTTTATTTTATTATTTAGATTTAACGTGCATTTGACTTAATTTAATTAAAGATAGCTACTTAATCGTAAAAAAATATTTTGTGTGTTGTCAACTTATACACATAGATGAGAAGCGATATTGGTGCATAATTCTTTGAAACGGTCTTATCTCTCTTTTTGAAGAAGAGGACATTGCTTGGACATTGGAGTTAAACAGTTCTTGGAGCTCTTTTATAAGTTGAGCTTCACCAGACTTTAAGAGCTCTGTAGTAAATGTAGGTTCCAGTGAAATCACAGTAGACATAAAACATCTGATACATTGCAATGCAGTGGTAGATAATTATTTGGACTCTTCATATAGCTACGTGTCACTGTGTTGTTATGTGGCAGGTATGTAGCTTAAAATCAGGCACATGTCCTGCTTGATTACGCACTTGGTTCCCCTTGATGGGTCAGATCGGCTTCGTCACTTACCACTATCCGGCTGCAGAGACCAGGCAGAGCGGTGCACTGATATACTGGCACTCCTCTTCCTCTGCATCTGCAGCCCCACCGCGTCCTTCACTGCACATCACGACCACACAAGACGGGCAGAGAAAATGGTGTAGCGTAATGCCTGTGGTCTCCCTCCACTACCGCGATGCCTATACTTACCTTTGCGTCATCAATCTGGGGTTTGGAACTTAGATTATATACCTATAGTCTTTGATTAAACCTCTACACTAGTATAGTCTAAGAAAACAATATAATCTGACACAATTAACTATTGTGCCAGATGGCACATGGGCTACTTTGAATCCGGAACAAATATGGAGTTCTTCAGGGGATTCATCATCATCAGGCGCAAGACGTCCACTGCTGAATATAGGCCTCCCCTCTATAGATTTCCACAACGAACGGTCCTGCGCAACCTGCAACCAGCGGTTTCCAGCGACCTTTGTGAGGTCATCTGTCCATCTAGTGAGAGGCCGTCCAACAATGCGTCTTCCAGTTCGTGGTCGCCACTCGAGAACCTTTCTTCCTCATCGGTTGTCAGTTCTGCGAGGGATGTGGCCTGCCCATTACCACTCCAGCTTGCTTACTCTTTGAGCTATGTCGGCCACTTTGGTTCTTTTGCGAATATCCGCTTCAGGGGATTGCCTTGTTCTTAATCTGACAATGATAATGGTCTAAATTGTTCTACATCCGATGCAGCCAACTAATACGAGCGCAGTAAACAACCGCGACAGCTTTTTAACACTGTTCGTCCTCACCAAAATATCGACGATGCCGTAGAAGCTGAAGTTGGTTAGCGGGTCGATATCGTAGAGCAGCCTGACGTCATAGTGGTGCGGAGTGACGTCACCGGGCAGGAGGTACGAGTCTCCCCTGGCCACTTGGAGCCAGCACAGCAGACCTATAGCGACGAACCCGTACATCGTGTCTGCAATAACAGTATTCAATTATAACTCCTCAACAGCTGAAAAAAATGTGAGAAGAACATTACGGGTCGGAACCTCCACTGTGTTGCCTCCTGGGCATCAATCAGACAGCAACTATCCTCTGTGTTGCCTCGTTGTCTGATGGCTAATCCTAGCCGGGAAGGGACGAACTTTGCCACTCCATGCTCGCATGTAGAGGTTTGTTTAGAACGTTACTAGATTATTAGAGCGATATGAACGAGGGATCTCGTTCCTGTTGCCCTACCCCACCACGTGATTTGATCAGGACAAATGTATTTTCCTGTATGTTTCTCAACTCAACACTACGCCATCTCGTCTGCCCTCCTCTTCTTCATCTCTCTTTTTCCGCTTAAAGTAACTTTGGATGTAAGAGTGTGTATATTAACTGGAGTTACATATTTTAATTATGCTTCATCATGTTTATTTAATAATTGCAACACCACAGATCCTGTATTCTTTCTTGAATGAAGCCCTCATTCTAACTGATACTTAATTTTAATTAAATTAAATTAAATTTAACTCTGATACCTGATAAGGAGTCAGAAGCTTGAAATAATAAATAACTATTAAATAATTGATCGTATAAAATGTATAACATTATCTTAAAATTCACTATGTTATTAAAAAGTCATTGAAACTTCCTGTGTACTAATCCGCCTAAGCGCAAAATCAATTGTTATAAATTCTACCCACGGGGTGCCCAAAATACAGGCGTAGCCTAGTTTGGGACCCATCATATAAACTGCAGAGCCAGATGTGACACTCTCGAAATATATAGTTTAGTTTACCTATGTGCTCCTATTCTTATGGAAATAAATAAATGACTTGACTTAGATTACACGATATGTTTGATATATGGATAACTAACGAGGGATGGGGAAAATGCAAATCAAGACCACTTATAACCATGCCAGGAACTATAGAACATATAATATTAAACTATCACTGCCCCGCGGTCTCACCCACTTATTTCTCGATCCCGTTTTTTTCGGAATAAACATTTATGGATGTACATTCCACACTATTATCTATCTGTAAGTATCTATAAGTTACGGCTGGTCTAGTTGGGAGAACGCCGCCTGCCGATCCGGAGACCCCTGGTTCAAACCCCACACGCACCACTGTCTTTTCGAAGTCATGTGCGTAATGACGTTAACTTAAAACGGTGAAGGAAAACATCGTGAGGAAACCGACCTGTACCTAGAACCTTTCGAAGTCATTTGTGATCGACCAACCCGCACTGGGCCAGCGTGGTGGATTATGGCCTTAACTCTCGACTGGCGAGAGAAGGCCTGAGTCTCAGCAGTGGGTACATTTAGGGGACTGTTGATGTTGATCTATCCATGTACCAAATTTCATCCAGAACCTTTCAGTAGTTTTGACGTGAAAGAGTATCCACCCATCCTCAGTATTTTTTTTGTAGGATTTACTTTAAAAAATATGTATATTAGGTATGTGGACGTTCCTAACATAGATCTACATGTCAACTAGCTGCGAACTAAGTAAGGTTGGTACTATGGGAGCCAGATAGCTGATACCTACAATACGTATAAGGGTACTTCTTCAAAATTTCATTCTTCGACTGATTCATCTGGCCAAAATTTTATTTCACTTTCAGCTCTGCCACACATGTTCATATGTAAAAAAGGTAACTAAAGAACATATATTTCAATGAGGGACTTGTTTTTACAAAGTAGTTTTCAAGATATCTACGTTCAAATATTTTGTGCCCAGATGAATCAGAACTTGTATTACAGATGATTCAGAATCCGAAGTAAAAATTAAAAACTTTATGTAATTTGGCTCTTTATTGACGAAAAGATCATATTCACACACAAAATATTTTTTATTTATGACAAAAATTATCAATGATCTTGATCAAACGTAAATATCTGATTCATCTGCGCTTGGATCACCAAGCGCAGATGAATCAGATATTTGTCTTTATAACTCCGAGATCCAAGTCAACCAGCCCCACCTTCTGGTCCATGTCCACCTTCTGGTGCATCCGTTACACGACTGGCTTCCCCCTATGGGGGAAGTCAGGCTCTCATTATTATCACCCGACCCAGCACGGTCAAGCGCAGCTTATGCCAGATTAATCAGTATTATATGCACTTCTTATTTGCCTATTTATAAACAAACTAAGGTAGGTATAACTAATAAAATATTTTTTTAAAAGCAATTCATATCTTTGTGATATAATTATAATTCATAATGATTTATCAAAGGGAAAATGCGGTAGCGACTCTTTTCTTCCGGTAAATGGCAAGCGGACGCGCCATATGAATCAGAAGAACAGACTTCAAATATTTTTAATTTATACTTGGACTGCAATTATTTAAAAAATATCGCTTGTCCCAGTTAGAGTTAAAGTTAAAATATATAAAAAATAAACAACACGCCATTTTGTTAGTTAGTTTCGGAAATAAGCCCAAAGAACTCCAAAATGTTGTCTGTGAAGAACTACCCATAATTGTAGTTACATACTTATACGAAACGAATGTTTGTCTGTATGTCCTTAGAATCGTAAACTATGCATTTGATCATATGAGGATCTTTAGTAAAGTTGTTGTGCATGAACCAAAGAAGATTTTTGAGTTGGTACAACCAATTTTCGCCAGGTGGCGTAGCAACGAGCGCTATAAATAACTCTTCCGTGTTGGTGGTGGATGACAAACCTCTCTGACCTCGAAAATTTTTAGGAACATGCCAGTTTGCTCAAGATGTTTTCTTTTACCGTTAGCAGCATTACGCTCATGAATTCGAAAAAGCAGAGGTGCGCGTGAGATTAGAACCAGGCACTGCATATGCGTATTGGCGTGACAAGACCACCTGAGCCGAGCCATAACTTAATGTTAAAATAATAAATGTAAAAACAACTTAATGTAAAAACCGAACGCTCATTAACAAATTTTTTTGGATGTAAATATCTTATATTAGGATAGTGAAAACACTACCCAGTATTCGATACGTTTTAAAATTAATTGCAACAGCATCTAACGCAGTAGAAATTAATTGCATTTTTAAATGAATTACACCTACCACTCTTATTAAAAATATATCCAATGGGGCACCTAATATTAAAACTATTTGAATCTTCTCAGAATGGGTAGGAATAATGCCACCAATCTCTTTTGTGTGCCACCATTTGTTTTGTCATTTTACTTACCTTATTTGTTTGTTACGGAATCAAGTATAAGGGCCACGTTAGCTATATACTCAGAATGGATTGCATTTTTTAGTTCAAATATAAAATGTAGATCAATAATTATAGCAAGGAATAGTATATAGGTTATCACTTATATAATAGGTACACCACTTTTTATTAAGACAAAATAATAGCAATGGCAGCTACACAGGTAGTAACCTGTGTAGCTACTACACTAGTAATGTGCTGGATTGTGAAAAAAGTACATCCACGGATACGGATCTGAATGTGGATATATATACGAGTATCTAAAGCTGCGCTAGTAGGCTCATATCAGATTTGGGCAGGGAGAGAAAAACGAGTAGTGAAGGTGAGTGTTGATGTACGTCAGATAGGGGTACCTACGTACGTCCCTTAAACCTACGCCCGAGTCACAAGTCTCGGAATCTACTCGGGATTTCTCTCTCTCTCTCTCTGCCACACGATGGACCCGGCATCCGCACGGCGAATCCATGGAAGGCTAAGAAGATCGTCTCATATATATATATATATATATATATAGCTCATTAAATTTAAGTTTACTAAAAAGTCAGTCATTTCACATAAAAAGGAATTTAAGTGCTACATAACAAAACAAAGCTGTACTTAATAATTATAAAAACTGTTTACTATTGTGTTCCATGAACCAACCACCCAAGTTATTTTTGTATTAATGTTTTAAACTTATGCGCACCACATATTTAATAATCGTATAATTATAAAATAATAGAAATAAGACAAAAGGTTGGAAACGGTCTAATTGGAATATATTTAACCTTGTTATGTGACGAAAATCTAAAAGGGCAAACAGAGACGCTTACAACGAACTATCTTTTATCTTCTATAACAAAGGTTGAGAAATGCTGGTCTGTCATATTGAGAGTGACATTGATTTGTTTACATTTTCTACACCTCTCCGTGGAACGGACTATAGTAACATTTCAAACCGGGACACAGTAATGTTTGCAAATTACTGCGGTTAAGGTGTGGTACTTCCCCAGGCGGACTCAGGCAAGAGTCCTACCACTACTAAAAGAACATGTTTAAAAGAAGAAAGTCGAATACAACATACCTAGGCCAATTTTGTAAATTCTCGACATGGTCATCAGTTTTCCAGTATTAAAATACGTATCAAAGAGAATATACCTAAATGATATGTATCTCACGCATATTGCGACGCCGAGTCACAATAAAACATAACAAACATATAAATAAAATGTTAAAATAGTAAAACAAATCTGAAAACACAGACTAAATAAGGAGAAAAAAAGAAGAAATAAAATCCAAACATCAAATATCTACATCACAGACTAAGTAGGAATGTATAGGACAGACGGGTACAGAGCTCAAAAGAAGGAAGACAGTTCTGTTATCGAGGATTACTCTTATTAACTTTACCTACTTATTATCGAGGAGGAGCAGAATTTGAGGATTAATAGTCTGTCTGAGAGTTTAGAGGATATACTCTTCTGTACAGAATATACGAGAAATTTTTTCTCGAGACCCTTGTTTCTTGAGTAGTATGTTCTGTAGATGTAAAGGAAACTTCTATAAGTAACGTCTATAAGTAGTATATTACATTCTCTTTGGGTTAGAGAGCAGTCACCTTAGATAAAGTTTACTTAGTCTGTGGATAAAGTATAATAAGCCGGCTAGCCGTTTTGTAATGCGGCGGTTCAACTATTAGCCGCATTGTCATTGCGATACGTTCTTCAATATGGCGGCCAACGTTTAGCCGTATGCCGTATCGTACTACAGCTTAAATTATAGGGTGACCATACTTACAATACAAACAATGTTTAAAATGAAAATTAATTTTAGTAATCAGAAACAGCTGACAGGTTATTATACTTCTTACGATATTCCTCACACTTTTTTTAAAACATCTCACCTCTCAGATAAGGCTTGGAAGCCTAACTTGACTTGATATTGGTGACGGTACACCTTAGAAATATGATGCACTTAGACAAGGATTTATCTTTGAGATTTGACTCCGGGTGGGCCAGCAGCTCTGTGGTCCGCCCTGAGTGTCGCTCCTCCATACTCGGCCTGCAATCTATGGGCTACGGAGGTCGCCGGCTCGCATCGCTCGCCTCCCCCTTTCGTTGCGCTCGGGCTCACATGGCTCGCTCCGCTCAGGACCTCCCTTGAGCTTCTGGCTCCCGCATTTTTATATACACTCTAGGGGTAGTAGCGACAAGACTAGGTGGAGTCGCGGTGCTCCGAGTTGGATCTGGATCCTATGTAACCTACTCTGTCCGACAAGATGGAGAGTGGAAACTAAATATTTTCCAAGTAACACTAAGGTGGACACAGGTGAGCCGTCTCAAGACGTAGACGGTGGTAAACCATTGTGTAGGATTCCGCCGAACACCAGAATCCACAGTCACCCTATCAATTCAGCAACAAACTTACTGTATTCAACGTCACAGTTGTCATTATGCCAGGCGACATGAGTGCTAGGAATCGGAAATAAAAATTGTCAGAGAGGCGGCTATTGTCTCGCTTTATTACATTACGGCTAGCCGTATTGAATGACGTATGGCGTCGAATACATTCTGGCTATTTTTAAGCTATTGCATAGCTTTTATCGCGGGTCTGGGGACCGAATTTTAGTGATCGTGCATCTCTTTCTTATGCTCACAAGAAAGAGGGATGGAAGACCGTAACGCCGTCCTCCCCACTCGGTCATTCGACTTTGAATCTTATTTGTATTAGCTTTACAGACTAAATGCTCTTAGCAGTGTTGCCAACTTAACGGATTTCCCGTGGTATTTTTTATGGTAAACAAATGTCACTCTTCAAAATAAAAGCAATTCCGAAAAATTGTTAACATCCCTATTACTTATGTTGATAAAAATGCATGCAACATGCAATAACTTTACTGCGGCAGTCTCCGAGTGCCACACTTCTTTTTTAATCAGCCGCATTCAATCTGGCTAATCGTTGAACCAAACAATACAAAACAAAACTTTTGGTGGAACTTTCTATTTCCCAGGTGATCTAGATTGTTATATTCCTCGTTACCCACCAGCCTCGTTATCCAGCCAGATCTTTACCTCCTAGAAGAGTACCTATTATTAGGAGAGGTATGTGCTCAAATGTACCTATATGATCCCCGTGTATTTGACTATGGAACAAGTTTTCACCTCGCCTCAAACAGCTACCCAGAATTAGTGCTCTCGGAATATTAATGAAATCTATACTAATATAATAAAGCTGAAGTTTTTTTGAACACAAGGATCTCGGGAACTAGTGGTCCGAATTGAAAGATAATTTTTCTGGATAGTCCATTTATCGAGGAAGGCTATAGGCTACATAACATTACGCTACTATCAATAGGAAAGGAGCATTAATTAAGAATGTAACAAAAACGGTAACAAATATTCCTTTTGAGAGGTTTCGTTGCGTGCGCTGACGTCCGTGGCAGCATGTGTCTATGCTTTAAGGTTGCGTCATCATTACTGTTTTATGCTATTGAAATAGCGGATAAACAGCGTGTCGCGTAATGTATGCTTATTATAAGATATCCGAGCGAAGCCGGAATGGGCCGCTAGTTTGTTAATACGGCAAATACTTCGGATTCTTTTTCATTGTCCACACGAAAAAAAGAGATGGAATGGAGAAAAGGAGTTTTATTATGTCTATTTAGACAGAATAGTTTTTTGTCAGGGCCTGGCAATAAGAGACGTCACAACTTGCGGAAACGACATGCTTTAATTATCTATTACTTGTGAAAAAAAGATTTTCCGTCTTTATTACCGTACCCGGCTACTATTAGACTGCAGGCCCGTGAACAAAATTTATGGGTCATCTGATACACCAGGAGACCTATGTAGGATGATAGAAGGGTATAAAGTAATAAGATTGAGCACTATGCCGTCACTTGTAAGCTGTCCAACTGAGTGCAGTTGAAGAGGGGGGGTTCTAAACCTCGATCATTTCTCCTTGTCGCATGATTTTTGTACGGTGTTGCGGAATAATAGATTAGAAGAGGTATTGAAACAATAAACATTATAAATTTTAAAATTCTAATTGTTAGTTTGTGAAAAAAATTCATGATTTTCCGACGATTTACAGAGTAAGTTTGGTCATTTGATTATGTACGGCATTGGTTCCATATAGTTTCAATACCTCTTCTAATACATTATTTCGCAACGCCGTACAAAAATCATGCGGTAAGGAGAAATGATCGAGGTTTAGAACCCCTCCTCTTCAACTGCACTCAGTTGGACAGCTTACAAGTGACGGCATAGTGCTCAATCTTATTACTTTATACCCTTCTATCATCCTACATAGGTCTCCTGCTGTATTAGATGACCCATAAATTTTGTTCACGGGCCTGCAGTCTATATGGTATAAATTTGACAGGCGAACCATAATATTCAATGTAAAGTATAATTTGAAATAAATGTTTTATTACCCTGTTTTTGATTATTTATTTAAGTTCCTCCTATTTTTAACCCCCGACCAAAAAAGGGGTGTTAGAATCTCATTTTATATTCGTAAGTACCTATATAATATTTTGCAATGATGACTTGATTGAAATTGATATTGATGCAATCTAGATATCAACGTGAATTGATATTTTACAAAAACAACATGAAATATACAAGTAGGTACATAATGGACTGATTTTTTTACTGGCCTTAATGATACGCACTAGATTTTGCCTGCGGCTTCGTATACGTTAGTTATTGAAGTGAACACTTCCTTTGCCACACCACATACAGATTTTACGTGGGCTTTAAATTAAGCTCAAGCGTCACGAGAATGAAAGAAATTTTCGGGTGACCATAGCGTATTACCGTGGACCGTTGTTACCATTACACATATCTAGTCTAGATGACCATGCTTACAAGTTGGATGGCAATGCTTTGAAGATTTATCCCAGACTAGCAGCCCCCTCCGGTTTCATCCGCGTAGTTTCCAAAGTGTGGACCAAAGTTCAAACCCATCTCGGCTCTCATGGGATTCCCCTGCTTCGACGAGCCCATGTACAAGGCCCCTTCGGGATGGTGGCGATGGAGGCCACCACCGGCTATACCGCCGTCTCCAACATGCCGCTCCTAAAGACTTATGATACTCGTAACAAGCGAGAAAACGAGAAATGAGTTTTAGTAGTGGTAGGACTCTTGGCAGAGTCCGCCTGGGGAAGCACCACACCTTTGCCAGTTATTCTACCGCCAAGCAGTAATTTTCAAACATTACTGTGTTCCGATTTGAAGGGCAATGTTCCGGTTGAATATCTTAGATCTCTGGGTGACGAGCGCAGTGCAGTGCTAAGTAATTATTTTGACTCTTCATGTTCCAAAATAGCTGCGTGTCACTGTGCTGTTATGTGACAGGCATGTTTCTTACCATCAGGCACATGTCCTGCTCGTCTCGTCACTTTTTATTTAAAAATTCCCCTCTACAAAATAAACTACTAATTTTAATGGTTTCAAGTGTACAATCAGTTCATTTTATGTCCCAATATACACGGGTCTTTCTCAAATAGAGAGTCTCGAAGCTAAGGTTTTGATTTTTTCAATCAAGCGCGTTTATTTGTCTCCCTGTCCAGACAGCTGGTACTTTGGCAATTTAAAGGAATTAAAATTAAAATTAAAATAAATATACAAATAAATATTGGTGGACATTTCACACGCAACACCATATGACCCCAAACTAAGCAAAGCTTGTACCATGGAAGCCAGATAGCTGATATATAATACATATATATTTTAAATACATACTTATTTTACAAAGAAAACACCCAGGTACAGTACAAATATTTGAATTCATCATACAAACATTTGCACTGGGTGGGGATCGAACCCACGACCCACGGCTTCGCAGGCAGACCTACTACCAACTAATCCACCAGGCCAGCCCTTTCGTAAAACTTTCGTAAACGTACAAACGGTACCTTTAGTAAAAGTTATGTAAAGTTTTGAATGTTGAAGGTTGTGATTAGTTTTCAGGGTCCTTGAGAACTAGTGTCCCTGGGACGTCGCCAAGGATTTAATTTTACATTCAAGTAAGCTAACTTCATTTATTGCAGCCCACGCCCACTGCGGTGGCAGCTTATGCCCAAAAGTTGGTGTTGTCTGAAATGCTATCTCTCTAATGTCTCCAAAGATATAATTGAACGTACTCGTAATTAGCCGAATTCGCCATTTCCAATGGACTCTATTAGACTGCAGGCCCGTGAACAAAATGTACGGGTCAAATGAACCACCAGGAGACCTATGTAGGATGATAGAAAGGTATATTGTAATAAGATTCAGCTCTATGCCGTCACTTGTAAGCTGTCCAACTGAGTGCAGTTGAAGAGGGTTATCATTTCTCCTTGTCGCATGATTTTTGTACGACGTTGCGGAATATTAGATTAGAAGAGGTACTATGTGTTCTTCCAGATTATAATCAAACTGTGTTCCAAATTTCAGCCTGATCCGTTCATACGGTACGATGTGATTGAGTAACAAACATCCAAATAGCAAAGAAGGTATAAAGGAACACAAATACCCAGTACCCAACCCAACACCCGCTTCTTAGTGCATACTCAAGAGGAGAAGGAGACCCTGACAAACCAGGGTTACGGGTCGGACACCGGGTCACGCATCCTTATCATCCATGAAGCTCAGGGATTGACATACGAATCGGTAATCGTAATCAAAACTAAAGCAAACATGAAGCTGCACGAGAGCGTGCCCCATGCGATCGTCTCAATCTCACGGCACACGGGGACCTTCACATACTACGCTGACGACACTGATGACGCCATCGGTCGGTTTGTACGGCGAGCGTTAGCTGCATCACTGAAGACCATCCGCGAATTCAATGAATGCGAATGCGGCCGTGGTGGAGGCTCTGGGCCGGGAGGAGGCGGCTTAGGCAAAAGACGATGTCGAGTCGATTACTATCGGAATCCCAACCTGTAGTGATAGGCTCAACAGACGAAATCCAGCTGACTAGTGCTAGACTTAGATTCAAAATATTCACAACACCCCCCCTATTTCCCTCTTCTTCTCCAAATCCAAGAAATATGTAAAAAAATATAATTGTAATGACAAAGGTCACGGACCCCGGAATCTGTGGAGTGGCTAAAATTAATAATAATAAAAAAATAACATCCAAATATCCTAACATCCATACATTGACATTTATAATAGGTATTAGTAGGAAGCAGGATAGGATTCTTACCACACCACATTCTTGACAAGTATTACATCTCGTACCTACTAACTGGTTTTCTATTCTACTAGGTAAGTATAAAAAGACGTGATCTGTGTTCCATCATATTTATTTGCTTATATACAACGAATGTGCGTTCAGGTTATGTAATTCTAGTGAATAACCAGAGTGCGAGGAGCAAGGTGGCAGGCCGCGGTGCGCCTGCGCCGGACAGCGTGGCGGGGACCCCCCGGAAGTACAGAGACTCGTGGGGCTGCTCGCCGCTGGAAGAAAACTCTCACTGGACCCACATTCTCGGGAATCAGATTCACTGAACAGATTCTCCATAGCCATCACACTAAAATTATAAGGGCAGAAGTTTGTGAGTTTTTAAACGTGTATTTTTGTTCCCATATCTCTGTAACGGTTATAACATAGGCTTCGGTACCACGTTGGATAGCTATGCCCACTTTACGTACAATAGACGAGCCGGAGCGAGATTCGCTCGAGATCTCTCTAAGCCTTATAACTCGGCCGATTTCATGGTCTCCCTATCCCAAATTCCCAGAGTATCCTCAGCCTTTGCCCATTGCGTTTCCTATTGCAGTAGCTCGTGACAGGATGACAACTTTGCTTATGCAAATGGCGTACGAGGCTCATACCGTTCTCCTCGGTACCGAGGCCATACCATCCGGCCTCTTGCTATCAGACCAACTTGACTAAGGCGTGGTGGTTTCAGTACGTTAAAGTTTATTAAGTAAAATTAGAAAGTCACAATGGTAGATTTGTGGTACAAACAGTAAATTAATACATTGGCAAATTTCAGAAAACTGGTCATAAACACAATTACTACAGCTACATGCCGTTTAGTACATAGCAGCTATGCGCTACTAATTAATCTTTTTAAGTCCTAAGTTACTTATCGACGTCATAAAATGCTTGGTCTTATTTTTGATAGGTCCAAGTTAGGTGCTTTGATAACATCAATGATACCGTCGTTCCTATGATGTGAGTCATAGTCTTAGATCCGGCTGCAAAATCTGTACGTTCATCGTGTAGTTACCAAATTCACATTTGAACATACATTTATGATTAGGAGAATACATTGATAATAGGTTGCAGGTCAATAAGTGATGTTGTGCCACCCATAAACATAGGCTATACCTACTTTATAAAACTTGACTTACTGGAAAACCATTTCATGTATGTAAATAAATGTTTTTTCATTTTCATTTTCAATTAATTTTAATTAATGTCAATTAATTTTCAAAAACAAATACTTCATTTAGGTAAATTAGTTGCGGCCACTTATTAACTGGCAACCTATTATCAATGTATTCTCCTAATCATTAATCTATGTTCAAATGTGAATTTAGTTAACTAAGCAATGAACGTAGACCTAGATTTTGCAGCCGAATGTCGTTTCGCTCTGTTCTCGTTATCTCTCCTTTGAAGCGAATGGTACGTGTTTTGACCTGAACGACTCGAGGTTATAGATAATAGTTAAAAAATAATTAACTGCCGTGATATACAGTAAGCCTAGTCCGACTTAAGTTTCGGCCACTTTCGGCGGCCTTTGTCAAGCAGAGTGCACGCGCGCAACCGCTGCTCCTTTGGCACTGAAGCTTGCACCAGCTTCATTGAAAAAGGCCGCCGGACGCGGCCGAAACTTAAGTCGGACTAGCCTGACTGTACATCATGTGAGTTACCCGTATATTCATTTAAAATGTGTAATTACCACGTTCGTTTTCATACGAGTAAAAAATATTTGCATTATTACGATCGTTGGTATCGATACGATCGAGTTCGAGTTAGTATGATTAAGATTCCTTTCAGTAGGTATGCGTGCTTTCGCGCGAATGTTTATTTTTTGCATTCGAATGCACGTCTTCAATCAACACTTGTACTCCATATCTACGCTATGTCTGCTGCACCGCATAAACAGATGCAAAGTAATAGGGATGACCTACCGCCTCTGTGGGTAAACATTTTGAGCTGCAAACCCAGTATCGACACTCAGTTTCCTAAGCTTTTCGATAAGAACCTCCTATGCCAGGCAATTATTAAACTCTAATTCAGAAAAATTGATTTGTATTTTAAAACAAGTTTTATTTAACTCCTTAATGTTTATCTTACTATAGCGTGCAACACGAGATACGAGTACGGCTGTCGAGGTTCCGACAGATCTGATCGTACAGTACGCTTCTGCAAAATCCGGCACTAAACCGTAGTTGCGTACGTAGTTAGTTACTAAAACATCAACAGAACTTGGCTGCTATAACATTCAGGTTTTTTTCTAGACCCTACAATACCGGACTACAGTTTCGCTACAGTGCCACTACTGTGACCATTTCGAACTCCTGTGTGGAGTTCATTTTAACAGAATCAAGCGGGTCTCGCGAATCTTGACTGTGATGCTCGTTACATCGTCGCTTCGGTTGGTTATTTCCTCTATGTTTATTATGCGCTAAAATTATCCTTACAGTAGCATTACGTTTCATTTACAGTGGCGCGTACAGAAGCTTGAAGAAGAATGATGGCTTATGGAACTGAGATGTGGTCTTTCACTTTGGACCTCATAACGAAGCTCAAAGTCACACAGCGAGCTATGGAGAAAGCTATGCTCGGAGTTTCTTTGCGCGACAGACCCCGTAATGATGATATTCGCAAAAGAACGAAAGTGGACGGCCTCCCACTAGATGGACAGATGACCTCACAAAGGTCGCTGGGTGCAGGTTGCGCAGGACCGTTCGTTGTGGAAATCTAGGGGGGAGGCCTATGTTCAGCAGTGGACGTCTTGCGGCTGATGATGAATTGATGACGATGTACAGAAGCGATGGATGTGACCTATCTGGATAGTAGGTATTCAAGAAATTTTCATTAATACAAACGTAAAAAATGGGAGTAAATGAGTCTGAAATAAACGCGTATCTGGGTGCCATAGGAAAGAAAAAAAAACAATTTGATCATAATTCATTTTAATCTCATTTTCAACATCAACAAAATAAATATTGTTAATATAATAAATATTGTTCAGAAACTTTGTAGGGACGGAATTAAATATTTATTTTCTTTGAAAACTCGTAAACAAATAAAACTTAAAATAAAATTACAGCTACGTGACGCCTTAACAACTTGATCTCTTGACGTTTGTTTTGTCGCAATCTTGACTTTAGTGTCGTCATTACGCTACATTTTAAATTTACAATTACAGTAACAGTAATGGAGTACTTAAAAAATATCAGTACACCACGTAGGTATTTTGAAAATACTTATCATATTTGCAAAGGACAGAAATGTATGGCCAGATAGTGATTGTTCAATATGATGAGTATAAATTAATATACATCCCTTTCAATCTAGTGAAGGCGTTTTACATAAAAAAAAGTAACTTTTTTAGGCGTACATAAAAGTTTTTGACCCTCTCTTTAATAAATTGTATAAAAAAAACACATCTGAGAAACATTTAACCTTCACAATTGGATTCCTTAATTAAATTAATAGCTTATTTTATTTGATATGACCTATTTTTCTTTCTTTGTATTGTAACCGAGGGGGCGGGTCTTATGGCCAGCAATGTTGTGGATTGCAAAAATGGCGGCCATAAACTTTTGGCCGGACCAGCGGGTGGGGTTCGACGGTCGGACCGCATCCTTATATGTACTGCATGCAACAAACATTAAAAAAATAAATGAATAGTTTGACATTAGTAATCAAGCTTAAAAGAAGGAATAAATAATAATAATAAGGAAAAAGTAATAGTGGAAAAAGCGTTATTACGATTAAAAAATAAATAAAAATGATAAATAAAATATATTTCGATAATAGAATGATTGATGGACGTTAGCGTCAAATTTGTTTGATGTAAGATGTGTTTCCTAGACGTCCGTGACATTCCTAAAAACTAAGCAAGTTATTAAATGTATTTGTCTAAAACGGTCTAGTTATTATATTTTATGTAGAAAACATTAATACTCATGTATTGTTATGCACTTTTTCTAATAAAACCCTGCCATATTTTATCAGCAATGGATTTATTGTATGCCAACAATATTGATAAATTGATAGAATACTTAAATGATATGTTTTCTACAGAAGCGCGACGTAAATTATAATCTTACTTTTACACTATATGCCCGTAAACAAAATTTATGGGTCAAATGAACCACCAGGAGGAGACCTATGTAGGATGATAGTAGGGTCCAAAGTAATAAAATTCAATACTATGCCGTCACTTGTAAGCTGTCCAACTGAGTGTAGTTGAAGAGGACAAGGAGAAATGATCGAGGGTTGCAACCCCCCCCTTCTTCAACTGTACTCAGTTGTACAGCTTACAAGTGAATGCATAGTGCTGAATCTTATTATTTTATACCATTGAACTCTATATTTATATCAATGTTTTATACCTTTTTATCATCCTACATAGGTGGTCCATTTGACCCATAAATTTTGTTCACGGGCCTGCAGTCTATTTATATTTTCTCTTAGAAGGAAGTGTAAAACTGTAATTTAAATTGAAATTCAAAAAATTGGCCTATTTATGATATCGTAAGTTATATCCTGAAGGCGCAATTCAAAATCAAATAGGTTTTCAAGCAGGTAATTAATTTAACGATAGATTTTAATATAAATTAGTGAAAAAAAATATTACGTCAAATTAGTTACATCGACGTATGGTTATCTATATTATAGAGGTAAAACTAAAACGTACACCTTCAAAATATGACTTGACCTACTATCACTATAATTTACACAATCAGAATCGACTTTCAGGTATCATATCATATTACAATATACTAATAGTCCCAAAATTAACACTTACATCTAAGAGAAATTTACAGTTACGCACATGTAAATATACATATATCTAGTTATACAAGCAACAAAATTTGTTAATACAAGTTATGTTCTGTATCTGCTATTTCACATAGTGTACAGTCAACATTTAAGTACAAGATTCCAACACTACCGTTAATAATACACGCTGTAAATCTACAAACTACATTCTACATTTCACACTGGTTCTAGAGAAGCGATGCGCCTAAGTCTCAAAATGTTATGTTTTGGTTCCTGTTGCTCAGTTACGTAAAACTTTACTGACAAACAATCAACTCTGTCAAACTCTATAGATGTAGTAAACCGACACAACAATTAAGCACGAACAAAAACTATTCTACAGATAGTTTGCTAAACACAAATATTATCGATAATTTAAGTAAGCAGTTGTATTACTGACCATTTTTGGACGTTGCATAAAACGTTTGCTGTTTCTCGCAACCTCTTTGGGAAGTTTGGAAGCAATTTGTACTTTTACAACAGCGTAATCGTTACCCGACACCGGGTATTTCTAATAAATTGAAATGACGTTATCGTTTATTAGGCGATAATGTAATTTAAATAAAAAATATTGGCTTAAGCGTCTATGACATCTTCTTTTATGATTATGTTACTGGTACATGAAACTTTTAAAATTTCAGGCAGCATGTCATTGCATTGTGATGTCATCGTTCAAGGCTACCACATTTAAACACGCGTTTAGCAAACCACCGGCATCCAATGATGGAACGGCGCTGATACTGATCTAAGCTAACTTTCTAATTTGTCTACTTCTCTGACGACTTAAACGATCTTACGTAGAGAACTCCCTCAATTTTTCGACGACGTTTTGCGCGTTCTTGTTGAGCCAGGCGATGTTGACGCGAGCCTTTTCGATGGCTTGTTCCACTGCCAGCTTAGCATCGTCTAGATATTTGGCGTTCTTCTCACGCCACTCTAGGAACTGCGAAATAAAACATATTTATTATTCATTTTCAAAATTATTAACTTAAACATTATGTTCAGTATTTTTTTGTAATAGAAGGCATACCTCGTCAAGCTCACGTTGCGTAGTAAACTGATCAAGCAAGGTTTTGATGATGTGGCCAACTCTTCGTCCTTGGTTGTTAAACCTGTTAAAATAAATATACATAATTTTATTCTGTCACAAAAAAACAATACAGAAAAACAGTGAAATAACTTAAAAGAAAAGAAAAATCAGTACAAAAGAGTAATAGCGGTTTCTTTCAAATGACCGGTAAATAAACCGGTTAACTTTAAATATGAAATCGTTTCATTTTCGAACAAAATAAATCATGTAACAAAACACTAAAGAACATAAAAGGAGCTTACGCAGTGTAGATATCCTTAATCCTGTTGTAGACAAAGTCTTTGCCGACGTAGTAACCAATGTTGGAGTGCAGGACGCCCATGATGACGTTGCCGGAGTCCTGGCGACGGACCTCGGAGCCATCAGTGATCGCCCACTCGAGGTACCTGACGAGGAAGATTGCTATAATGTATTTTTTCCGACGAGATACAAATTCATAATACCTACTAATAAATATCTTAAATGAGACTGCAAATAGTAATTATGGCAATGTCATAGACCTTATGCTAGGTGTTCTCTAAACAGTGTCAACTAAAATGTTGTATTTATAATTGAATTTATATTGAAGAAATACTCACTGGTGCAATATCCAGACTTCCCGGGTGCAGGTGAGAGCAAACTGGAGGGCGTCCCTGGCAGCCGCGACGTTGGCGGCTTGCTTGCGGGCCAGCACGAACCGCCAGTGCCGCACCGAGCCGCGGGACAGCCCCACGCAGTACACCGTGCGACGCAGGTCGATCGGAATCCTGCGGAAGGATGAAGAGTATTCGATACTCATCCAAACTTTAACCTCACTTCCATCAATCGCATCTAATTCACGGTATCCTAGAGTGGAGACCACGAATTGGCAAAGATAGCGAAGGACGCGATAAATGAAGTAATTTATATAAGGCAGAAGGTAGCGGTTCCTTAGGCTATTTAAATTCCTAGCTGTTATAGTTACAGGCAGATGTCACGATGTCAGTTGTTAATAAAAATCACGGACCCAGATGTTCGTGGTACGTATGTACAGATTGTACAGTCCAACAACTAAAAAACTTGCAACAATCCGACTAATTTTATAAATCTGACAGTTTGGACGGCTGTTGCTCAGCCATGGAACTGCTCAACGGACCTGATCGTTTAGTACACAGTTAAATTATAGTCCGTAACTTCAAGCTACTTTTCATTGTAGCATAACAAAATCATGAGACAATTATAGAGCATAAAATTGATGCAAGATACGTACGGGTTGTTTTCATCAGGATTTGGTGTCTCCATCCAGCGCTCCAATAGCTCGATAGCGTTCTCCTCACATCCGGGCACCTTCATTCGGCACGCCCAGCTCGATGTCAACAGCTGAATGACAAACAGTTAAATGCTACACTCGTAGGCACTCATTTCTTTCTTATGTCACAAAACGTCCCAAATAAAACTCCAAGTAGGACCATAACGAACGGTAGTACTCCCGGAGTACGATAAGTATCTACGATTAGTAAATGGAAGGCTTTCAGACGCCTGGAGCATGTTTCAAGTTTGCTTGGAGTATTTAGCTTTGCTTTCAGTTATTCTATACGGCTGAGCGTCGTAAGTAGGGACCCGCACCTTCTGTTCTAGGCCAATTTTCAGTAAGTAGTAGAGGGCATCGGAGGTCAACTGCACTAGCTCTTTTTTTTAAAATGATTCCAATAAGCATTGGAATATTGGAATTATCTTTTCTATGGTGGTCTGTTTCATTTTAAAGTCGAATAGTTACAAGAATTTTTCGATATAATGCTTTTTTAGGTTCAGAAACATGCGGAAAATTATATCACGCAATTGTCCACTGTGGTAGTCTAATGCTTCCACCTCAACCTGGTATGGGAACGAAGATGGCGTGACGCGAGGTCACTCACCTGCATCTTCACGCTGTTCAGATCATCTCCGTTCACGATCTTCTTGGCGGCGAGTCCCCCGGCCCTCTGGTACGTCTCCCCGACTAGTTTCCGCACGTATTTCTGGAATGCACCGTACTCGGGCCTTCGCTTTAACACGGTTTCGATCTTAGATAACGCTCGCAGCCCCGTGTCCAGAGGAAGGTAATCTTGCTCGTGTTGGAGGTAGCTCGCTAACCTGGAATGTTTTTGTTTATATAATAAATGGCAATATAACTTCTCACTGATATTGTTTTTATCACGGGGGACAGTAAATCACGTTTGTCGGGGGTACTTTTTGATTTCACTAAGGCTTTTGACAACATTTCGTTTCTATATTAAAAAAATACTAGAGTCATTCCGTATCCGATATGTTGCTTCAAACTACTTAGTTTCGAAGTTACTTGACAAATCGTTCTCATTGAATAGAGTTGGGAATGACCTTAGCCACGAGTTTGTAGTGAATTTTGGACTCCCCCCAGGAAAGCATTTTGTCCTAATCTCTTTTTCGATATTTAACAACATTCTATAGATCAAATTAACCGCAGACATCGTCAGCTAGGCTCATGATACTATAGTTGTATTTTCGGACAGATCGTGGAGTAAGAAGGAGCTGAGGAGAGAATGAACCAGATTTTGGCTTGGCAAAAATATCCTAGCCCTAAATACAATGTAAAACTATATTTAAATATAACGTTTTCATACAATATATTCTGACTTGCGAAATACTTTTTGGAGTCCAGTGCAAAAATGAGCATTGCATGAGTACAACGTATCATATGAATCGTGACTAACTGTAGTGCTATAGTGTAGTCGAGGCGGTTGCTCCAGGCCAGCTCGAAGGCGTCCGACAGGAGCTGCACGCGGCCCAGCACCGGCACGGCGGCGTGGTCCGAGCGCAGCGCCGCCGTCAGCAGCTGCCAGTTCCGAGTGTCGTAATTCACGCGGTATGGAGCTGCAAATACAAATCAATTCATGAAGCAGGTCCAGAATGTCACACAAATGCCAAACACTTGTCAATCAGAGTTTTCAGTTGTAAAAATTAAATAAATTTTCTATTTTAAAGATACAGCTATCCAAATAGTCACAGGAAAATTTTACGGGTATAAAAAACAAAATAGACGATGGCGTAATCGATCTCACCGATCATGTCCGGGTTGAAGAGCACCCAGTCGTCCCTGTCAGCGCCGTGGTTGAACTGATGCGCGGTCTCCACGCCCTCGTCGTCCGCCAGCCACTGCAGAGGAGCCGGGGAGTCTGGATTGTCTTTTTGGCAAAGCACGTTGAGCGGCACCCACCACGCTGCTTTCGAAATCGCTTTTGCGCCCAACGCCAGGTAACGTTTCTGGAAGAAAATGTTGACATTTAATATGTGTAATAAAGTTTTAAATGGACTCACCTGAGGGGGTCCGAACAGTACGCTGTTTTGATTATGAAAGATAAAAAAACGTGAGATGGAAAAGAGAAAACGAGAAATTTCGTTGTTGGTAAAAACGTATTATTATTTTAGAGGTATATACGAGCAATTACGCGCACGCTAAGAATACTGGTATTGTCAAGTGTGAAGAATGTATCTCCTACAGTTTCTGAAGAAACTTCTCGGATCGAATGATGTAACGAATGAATAGTAAGGTCAGTAACTAATAAGATCTTTCTTCTTTGTGAATGACAGTACAATTTTATTGGGATTTGAAACAGAACATATGAGGTAGAGAGAAGTGGTAGTTGGCTTCAAATGGCTTCTAATAGTGTTTGAACTTTGGGATAGCGCAGAAAGCAAGGAACTAGGTTCTTTGCTTACTGCACTTCCTCCCTTACTAACATTAACTGTACATACAGCAACACGCTTACCTGTGTGATGGTGAGCGTGTTGTCGGAGTAGTCGCGCTGCACGGTGAGCAGGGGGTACCCGGTCTGCGTGGTCCACGTGTCCATGACGCGCTTCACCGTCACGTCGCGGGTCAGCGCGTTGTGCTTGATGCTGGACTGGGTCAGCTCGTGCCACAGGTCATCTTGCTCTGCGTTCTTATACGAGTACTTTACCAGGTAGCTGAAAAAACAAGGAATGAGAAAGTTATTCACCTTTGAATTCAACCATGAATTAATGCCGGTTTTTAATGTAATGTCCACTATATTCTCCTATCCTTAGTATCAGTAGTCATTGATGACGGTGGTACCCCAAAGAGTCCAGGTAAAAAGAAAATGTTTTTAAGGGAATATAATTGAATATTTTATTTTTTGTGTATTATCAGGTTGTATTATTAATATTTACTTGTGTATGGCTTCTTTGAAGACGGTCTCTCCGAGGAAAGCGACCATCATTCGGATGAGTGTGGATCCCTTGCGGTACGAAATTTCATCAAAAATTTCGGAGATTCGCTTCGGATTGTCTAATGGCACAGACACCTGAAAAAAAAATTGGTTATTTGTAAAGTCGGTTGGTTTACGGAAGATGGTTTAAAGTGACAACGTCATAACAAAACATTGTTAGATGCAGCGCAAGCGTACAATGAGCGTAACGTTATGTCCCGTTACGCTTGCATCACACTATGGGACACTTTTTCGTGCATGCGGCCGGCGTTCATCGATTTACTAGACGACTAGTCTAGTACATTTTGAATGACGAGAAAATTCATCTTGTTTATTTTTATGTCCGTTAATAAAATAGTTTGAATTATTTTGTCAAAATTTCACGTAACATAATAAAATATTAATGGCAAGCAAGAGTAAATTTTTTAACAGTAGATTTGCAAAAACAACCATAACATGTTAGTATGCTGTTAATATAGTGTGCTAGAATGCTAGTACATAAACATTTGGCGCAAACGTCGACATTGTCCCCGATAAATACCTACATCTAAACGTTCGAAGAAAATAAGATCATTAAAACGTTAGCACATTTGCCTACTCACCGGATGCGAGGACTCGAGAGCGTCGAGGTTGAGAACGGAGATGATGTTATCGACAGCGTAGCTTCGGTCAGCGCGCCACGTGGGTTCCACGGCGGCCACACCCACCGAGGCGGCGTACGTCGCGAACCCCTCGTTGAGCCACAGGTCTGACCACCACTTCATGGTCACCAGGTTGCCGAACCACTGGTGAGCCAGCTCGTGTGCTATCACCTGCGAACGTTACGACATATTCACACCACCCCACACGTCTATGATGCCAGACATGTGCAAAGCAGGCAAATTTGTTATATGGTTTAATTTTATACATATATAGCAGTCCAATTAATGTTCCTGGTACTAGAATTTGAGGTCTCTCACAAAGAGAGTTATTTTGCAACAACCATATTTGCGACATTATTGAGTCAAATAATATTCACTTCATTTTTATCATGCAACAATAAGATTTTACGCTTACCTCAGCGACCCTCTCCTTGTTGACGAAGGAGGACTGCTGCTTGTCGTAGAGCAGCGTGGTTTCTCTGTAGGTGATGAGTCCCCAGTTCTCCATGGCACCCGCGGAGAAGTCGGGGATGGCTATCATGTCCTGCTTCGGTAGCGGGAACGACACGTTGAACCACTTCTCGAAGTGAGACAGCACCTTGGGCCCCGTCGTTGCTGCGTACGACGCCTGACAAATACAAAACGTATCTTATAAACTCCCGCGGTTTGAATTCATGACGAACACTACAGGAGATTTAATTTTGAGCTAAATGATTACGACGATTAACAGATTCTAAATAAAATTTCATCTTATTTCAATTTGAACGCGATCGCCAATTCGGATTTACGAAAGGGCGAACCGCAACAGATTCCGGATTTAAACTAAGTAAATGTATGTTAAATGCGTGGGAACACCACTATAACTTTGTACACCAAACAATAAAAATCTTTTTATAGAGTTTAAAAATCTACTTTGGATATCATTTTCAGTGAAATTTTATTCAAATATTTGATGCTGAAGAAGCTAATTCAAAAAAGACCCATCTTTAAAATGTGCCTACCTCAGGGTATTTCACCTTGCCTGTAATTTCAAAACAGTTGGCAGGTTTCAAAGGGAAAGAGTTTTAAAATGTCATATTATGGAGTCATCTATTAAGTTAACCTCATTACTTAGGGAGGATAGGTATTCTTACGTCTGAATCAAGAAAATGTCAAGAGACAAAATGACGTTCGTTAACTTTACCTGTTCGATAGCGTCGCTCCGCGCCCAGATCCTGAACTTGGTGGTGGAGAGACCCGCGGGAGACTCCACGTACGAAAACTGCACCACCACAAAAGCCACCAAGTACGTCGACATCGGGACTGTGTTCTGGAACTGATCCCATACGAAGTCCGACTTGGATTTCCTGAAACAGATTGCGATTTCCAAATCTACTAGGTAACGTTTTTATATGGACGTTCTACCTCTACCTTTAATTTGTCCTGATTTCTTCCAATGTTTGCGTAAAGCTATGATCCCTCAACCATTTTTCAAGCACATATCGAGGCACTCTTAAATAGATATCGACCCGACTTAATAACTTGCGTCACAAGACACTGAGACAGATATTTCACCTTTACGTTGGTAACCATAGTAAGAATTAAAGTCGCTTCCAAAATTCCTTTTACATTTTATAAACTGTAAAGAAGTGGAATACTCTGTCGGTCTCGGTAATGAAAACATTACACAGGACTTAATCGCAATCTAAATAAATTAATTACAACAATCGTAGTCGTAGTAATGAGACGTAGGACGAAATTCGTGGTTGCCTCATTGGGAAATGAGGAGATCTCTCCATCTACTCTTATTTTAGTCTTCAAAGTTGCAGGGCTATATCCTTGTAGAACTTACCGTACCGTGGGAAACTAATATACCTAAAGACCACGCGATGAAACAAAATAAGTATTACGACCTCCTAAACGAATTAACAAAAAAACGGCTATGTAGTTAGTTTATACGCTGTAGAAGTGGGAGCGAGAGGTATACCAGCAAAATCTCTCTATAACCTACTGAAAGACCTTGGCTTATCCAGAAGTGCAGTAAGTTCTATACTAGAACGTGTATCTAAAGCTGCACTAGTAGGCTCATATCAGATTTGGCTGGGCAGGGAGAGAAAAACGAGTGGTGAAGGTGAGTGTTGATGTACGTCAGAAAGAAGCCCCTTAAACCTACGCCCGAGTCACAAGTCTCGGGAACTACTCGAGTTTTTCTCTCTCTGCCACACGATGGACCCGGCACCCGCACGGTGAATCCATGGAATGCTAAGAAAATCGTCTCTCATGACACATAACACTAACAGTATTGGTCTCGGTGTGTCTCTTGAAAAACTTCTAGTTTATTCAAAAGTGGATCCAATTGATTCCTCAACGGGCAAGCGATGATGGATCATGATGGGCTCTATGTTAGACCATTTCGAGGTTTCCCATCAGGTGAATTTGAATTACGGTTAAAAGCTGGCTGATTTCGACGTTAAAATACTCCCCTTTCTCTGTATCTTAGCCCAATCTCATCCACGTGGTGTACTTGTGAGGAATCTGCTCTTCAACCCATTCTCAATAGGAATTTACACTCAAACCTTACTTTTAAAAATGTGTGTTAGTCAAAACTACGGCGCTTAAATCAAACTTTAGCGACAACGTTTCATTCAAACTTTCTAGTATCTAGACAAAAAAACTTAGTTATAAAGCTATTGTAGGTATATTGGACGTCCGCTAGGGCAAACTGTTGATACAAGACCTTTGTAACACCATTATTTACACGGTTATATGCAATAAAACTTATTCTATATCTATTTCTAAAAATGCAGTGAGCATAAGTATTCTTACTTCGATTAAATCTTTTGACTTTGTTGAACTTTAACAACTTGTCCAACCTTCCACAAGACTTAAATACTTGTGCAAACGTTTAGCGGCAATTATAGATTACGATAATTGGACACGAGATAAAAAAGAAATCATCCGAAATAATTACTGCAATGATTTTAGTATTTCCAAGGTTAGCTGTTATGTGATAGGCACTATTTCGGCGTTTTTATACATATTGACAGCTCGCAAAATTCTACTATCACATTATAGTGATCTTCCCAGTTGTGGATCGTCCTTTCGTCAATCCACATTGGTGACCATTTATTATCATTACTAGCGACCGCCCCGGCTTCGCACTGGTGCAATGCTGATACATATATAATATAATATGCTGATAAATATAAGTATCTACTAATAAAATTCCGGTCCGGTGGCAAGACGTTTCGTTTCACATAAGTCACATTTTTTTGTGATGGATTCTTTTTTGGCGCGACGGATGCACGCAATGTGTTGATTTATGGAACGAAACGTGCTCACACCAAAGATGGCGGCAACGGTTTGTTTGTCAGTGCCATCAGAATTTAACGAAATTATCCGTAATCCGAATTTTGTGGACATATGTTGTCAACTCAAAATCAATTTTTTTAATGTTTTGTTATTCATATAAGGTTTCCGTCAAGTCTACCGTACCCCTTGACGAAATTATTAATATAGATGTAAGTAGATCATAAATTGTTCTTTGCTTTTTCTATGGAACCACTCGTTCCTCAAGAAAGCGACATCGTCATACGATGTCGCATGGTTCATGGTTGACGTTCCAAAGACTTGAACGAAGCTGTTTGTCTCTACACATTTGTAATAAGATCGTATTGGCTGTGGAATACGTTGCCTGAGTGGGCTTAAACCCAATGGTTACAACTTTGGTATCTTTAAATCAAGAGTGAATCAGTTTCTTCTAGGTAAGCACGCTCCATTGTAGACCGCTTCGTCGCTTATCATCAGCCGAGATGGTGGTCATGTGTAAAGTTATATTGGTTTACCCGGATATATAACGTGATTTATCTTTGAGCCTTCTAATATAATAGATATAATATTCTAATATGTCTTATTTATGAGTACGAGCGGCGTTCACGCGCGCTCACTCTTCTTGTAAAAGGCCCCCGGACGCGATGAGTCGGACTGGACTGACGATATCAAACGTGAGTTACGTGAGTATTTCTTTAAAATGATTTATCTTTGTTGTAACTTATCTGGAAACATTGTCCTTCAAACTGGAATACAACACAGTTTGCATAAATCACTGGTAGGCGATAGAAATATATCTGGTAAATATACCCACCCAAAGGCTATGTAAAGAGTCTTTATCACTATAAAAAAAATGTATAACAAATCCTCAAATACGCCAAAAAAGTGCGGTCATTACGAGCGGCCATAACGCTAATTTGAAAGGCTAACTAACCGCAGCAGCGGGCGTGGTCTGTAATAAATGAAGTGGACTTACTTGAATGTGTCCGCGACGACGTTCCAGGGCCAGTAGCTTTCAAGGGCACTGAAAATCGATCACAAACTTTACTTCGCTTATCGCTTTATCAGACTTCATTAACTTACCCAAAGTACCACTCACGTCTATATTGGTAAATATTGGTCATAGCACTTGAATAAATTAAATCTAATTAAAAAAACTTTCTATAGAAAGTCTTTTCCATGTACAAGCGTGTGCCATCACTATTGGCGAATAATGATCATAACGGTAAAGGAAAACATCGTGTGGAAACCGGTGTGCTCCAAAAAGACATCATATGATATCTCATGTCTCATCTGCCAACCCTCACTTGATCGTCATGATGGATTACAGCTTGGATTAGCTCTGGATTTGTGAAGATGCGTTGTTTTTGTACTAGCCCATGTTTAATTACAAAGCATAGGTACTCGTTTTATTAAACTAAAATCATAAAAACTAGATATATTCATTCAGAGCTTAAAACATAGGACATATTGGTACACTGGGCAGCAGACGGTGTGAATATATAAACCTGAAAATATGAATTGGGAGCGATATCGGAGGGCAACAGCATATATTTTAGTATTATCTCACTTGTCATCGAGCGCCTTTTCGAGCGGCATGTTGGAGACGGCGGTGTAGCTGCGGTGGTGGCCGACCACCATACTGAAGGTGGCCTTGTACATGGGCTCGTCGAAGCACGGGAACCCTCTGCGAGCCGAGATAGCTTCGAACTGGGTCGCGATCAGATACCTGAAGAGATAGAGAATGCTATTAAATACAACCATTCATTGGTAGTAGAGGTAGGTAGGAACAAATTTTTTTGATAGATTTATTTAAAGCTTGCACTTAAGTACCAACGCTATCTACGATGGAGCGTACTTATCCAGAAGAAAACAACGAAGACACACAAATTACTTATTTACATCTAGCAGGAAATACCAACTCCGGCACTAAACCAAGAGTTTAAGCCGTTCGTTACAAAATTTAATATATTTTCTAAATCCTCTATGGAATGGCTGCCACATCATCTGCATATATGTATATGTCTACAGTCCCTGTTCGGCATCCAGCATCAGGGAGATCGTTTAGTAGGAGAAAAAAACATAATATTTAAAACTGATGAACCCTGTGGTATTCCCATAGACGTAGACACTGGAATTTATTTATTACTGCAATCGCCAGCATTCACTTCGTAATATGACAATCAACACTACGTAATTTTTTACCATCACGGACATGATTAAAACTTCAACACGTTTAGGTAATCAATCACTCTTAAGAAATATTCACTTAAAAAAATATAGTTAGCTGAAGGAATCAAGGTGAAATCCAGAACTTAAATAAATTGAAAAAAAATACCAACGCATTCAATTTTAATAAAAGTCTAAGACTACCATCACACAATGGACCGATAATATTGTATCGGTCGCGGCAAGTCGGTGGACGGAGGACGGAGGAGGCTCAAGGCCGATCATTGTGGAATCCTTTGAGGGGAGGCCTATATCGTAGTGGACGTCTGTAGGCTGCAGATGACGATAATGAAATAAAAAGGTGTAATTACTCTTTCGCTTTAGAATTCTTGTTAGCAAAACTGCTAATGTAGACTCCATCGAGGCCCATCTGCAGGTTCCCGGAGAAGGGCAGGGTGAGGGTGTAGTTCTGCCCCGGCAGCAGAGCCCGGTCCAGCCGCAGGGTCAGCAGGTTGAAGGTGTCGTTCAGGGCCACGCCGGAGACCGCCGGGGAGTCCTCCGCTCCGCGCACGGTCACTCTGTCCTCTGCGATCGTGTAGTCTTGCGCGTGGAGGATAATCTTCTGTGTAGCTGCGTTCGCTGTCACCTGGAAAAATAATTGGGTGGTTAGGAGTAAGTATTTTTTATTTATTCTTTATTTTTGTTACTAAGGCTAGAATTCATACATACTAATATTGTAAAGCAGAAGAGTTTATTTGTTTGAACACGAAAATTTTGGGGGTACAATAGTTTGGATGTGGTTTAGTTTACACATGAAATAAATAAGTATGATTTTTTTATCTCATAAATAATCGCTATTTTATTTTGTGAGCCCAAAGAGTTTACATATCTACGTATAGAGTTATAACAAAACGCTTTACACCGAAAGCACGGGTCTGATCGCTCTTGTGGAAGTGTCATACTTTTGTCGCGGCACATCACTCTGTTGTCATAGCTAACACCTCATCCCTCGTCTGCTTACGATTGGTCCAAAGGAACCGTTCAGAAAAACCTGACCTATTCACTTTATCTTTATCTAAGTATAGGCCTTAGCCACCATAAACAGAAAGGGTCCGCGTTCTTTTTTAGAATTTACATTTTAATTTGAGCAACATTAAACATGTTGAAGGTAAACCGCTTCGTGAGTTCCACTCAAAAATAAAGAAGTAATCTATCTATCAATATAGCCGCTATTTTCATTACTATAGCAATCCTATTACACTATCAGCCCATCCAAAACAAACGCGTTATTAACTAAAGTTACGTCCAACCGGTTACCCATTCAAGTTATATCAAACTTAGATCACACCAAGTTACGCAAGTTAGAAAGTGCCTGAACAGATGACTACACAAAACAGACCACAAGTAAGAGGAGCGAAGTAAGTCGCCTACATTGAAACTCACTAAAAGTGTCATGTACTTTCTAACGCAGACAATGGCCGTATCGGGCGTAGCTCGCTGTGACAATAAACTGACATGTATTTGTATGGTAATTCTATGCTTTCTATGGAGTCCTTACTGTTGTATGTAGGTCATTATAGGCTATGTGTTAGTAGTGGTTTGTACTTTTTGGAGAGTCCACCTGGGAATGTATCAGCTTTAGACGCCGTAGACACCTTTGCCAGTTATTCTGCCGCCAAGCAGTAATGTGCAAACATCACTATGTTCTGGTTGGAAGGTTAGTGTTTCCGGAGATTGCAAGGCATAGCGATTTAGTAGTGGTAGGACTCTTTGCAGAGTCTTACTGGAAAAGTAGCACACCTTTGCCAGTTATTCTACCGCCAATCACTAATTTGCAAATATCACTGACTGGTTTGAAGGTAAATGTTTCCAGTTAAATTACAGGGCAAAGATTTTAATCATCTTAAATCTGGATGACGATCGTAGTGCAGTGCTAGGTAATGATTTATTGGACTATATGATATATATATATGAATATGATTGGAGGACTGGCCTCGTGGCTTAGTGGGTAGTAACTCTGCCTGCGAAACCGAGGGTCGTGGGTTCGATTCCCATCCAGTGCAAATATTTGTGTGTCCCATCCAGTGCAAATATTTGTCCTAAAATCATCATCAATCATGGTGCGATGTAGGGCGCACCATATATCACCAATCATATGGTGCGATGTAGGCTCCTCCCCACTACTTTTACGAAATTTCCTCTGATTTTAGGGCTCGTGTGTAGAGGGCTTAAAACATATTAGACAAAGTGAACGAGTGACATTGTGTCATTGCAACACTACTGAAAGCAAACGGTTTTCAACTTTAATTTGATAAGTTTTCACTGAGCAAGGCTAGCCGTTGTTATGTTACGACGTTTGTTGGTCGTAAGCTCTGAAATTCGGTCGAGCATTAAATTGTCTGTCTGTCGACGTCAGACAAATAACAGTAAATTGTTTATTTGAACACTATTCAATGTAGCATTTGACATTTTAAAAGCAGCTTCGTTCGGGCTCTCAAACCGTTGTATGGACACAAGAACAAAATTAAAAATTTTGATTAACCCCCGACTACCTCAGATTTGTTATACAACATTCTACTTGTCTACTAGCCTTTTCATTTGAGACCCATATTAAGGGAGTTTTGAAAAGAAAAAAGAAATGTATTTGGCCTTTTGTGGTAACGGCCATCTTGGATTTGAAATTTGTCATAGTGCATAGTATTCTACTAGTCAAGCCCTTTCGTTTGATACCCATATTGAGGTAGTATTGAAAAAAATAATATAATTCGCCATTTCGTGGCGGCGGTCATCTTGGATTTGATTTTTCTTATAGTTTACAGTATTTTACTAGTCAAGCCCTTTCATTTGATACCCATATTGAGGTAGGTTGTGAAGAAATATTTTGTCCGCCATTTTATGGACGCGGCCATCTTGAATCGATATTAACCAAACATAGCTAAGAACATCCGCACGGATATTAACTATCAAATAAAAAAACCCGCATCGAAATCGGCCCATCCGTTTGAGCTCTACGGTGCCACAGACAGACACACACACAGACAGACTTATTTTGGTCGGGGGCTAAAAATAGAGTCCACGTGTAATTAACGCGTCTAGAAACTTTTAATCCTACCAATATACTATATACGATTTTGCGATGAATTCAAATATTTGTACTGTACCTGGGTGTTTTCTATGTGTAATAAGTATGTATTTAAAAATATATAGGTATTATAATCAGCTATCTGGCTTCCATAGTACCTACAAGTTTGGCTTAGTTTGGGGTCAAATGGTATTACACATATATTTACATACAGTTACGACTACCTAGTTCGGAACTATTGCGTTCATATCAAAATTTTGAAAACTTTTTATTGTGTAAAAATTAATATTTTTGTTTTTGTTTTGTATTGTGAGAAATTTCCGGCTTTATCTATTTATTTTATAAACGCGATAGTTGTAAGTATGGATGGATGGATGTTCGTTACTCTTTCACGTAAAAACTACTGGACGGATCGGGCTGAAACATTAGAACATAGATAGATTATGGTCTGGAAGAATACATAGGATACTTTTATTCCCAAAAAATAGCGGGAACGGGAACCACGTGGGTAAAACCGCGGGGCGCTGCTTGCTCGACCATAGAGCAATATTAATCTATTCTCAATGTGACCACACTTTAGGAATGAACAAAAAAGAGTATATTTGCATGTGTGTGTGAAATACATGATTGTGTGTGTAATGTTTTGTTATTGATTTCATGTGATACTTTTTTCAATGCGTCACTACGACCAGTAAGTATTTTGTTTCTTTTATTTCACGTTAAATACAAAGATTTGTGTAATTTACATTAACACAATGCGGTGTACTCGACGTCTATGTGTAAGTAATTATATATTTTACTTATTTTACAAATGCGGTACAATCCTCGAGAAAATCTCAGACCGGAACACAGCGATGTTTGCGCATTACTGTTTAGTGGTAGAATAGCTGACAAATGTGTGGTACTTCCACAAGCGGACTCTGGAAAGAGTCATAACAGTACAAATAAATAAATATTGGTAAACATTTCAGACACAACACCATCTAGCCCCACTAAGCAATGCTTGTACTAAAGCCAGATAGCTAATGTAATACTTTTATATGTTTAAATACTTAGCTAATATAACATAAAATATTTGTATTGTGCCTGGGTGTTTTCTATGTATAATAAGTATGCATTTAAAATTATACAAGTATTATATCAGCTATCTGGCTGCCATAGTACACAAGCTTTGCTTAGTTTGAGGTCAGATGGTGTTGTGTGTGAATTGCCCACCATTTTTTTTTTTTTATAGCAAGCCCCAAGGCACAGTACAAATAATCGGATTCAGCGCACAAATGTTTGCACCGAGTAGGGATAGAACCCATGACCCACGGCTTCGCAGGCAGCCAGCACAAAGTACATAAAACATGTAGGTATAAATTACTTTTCATATTAAAAGGTAAAGGTGATCCGCACAGGAAAACCTTGAAGTATCCACTGTCAGTTAGCGCTAGCAATGCTCGTCGTGTAGTCGTCGGGACTGGGTAAGAATACTAAACGACTTTGCCAATCATTTCTATTGACTTTATGGACCATTCACATTAATCGTCCTGTCATATTCAATTATTCTATATTATAGACTATCTGAATTTATTGACTATACATGTCAATAAATTCATAGTTATACATAACAATCCTGATAATTGAAATTAATATTACAGTCTTCAGGTAAGAATATTAAAATATTATTTCGAGTTACTACTTACTAGCTTTTCAGTTGTCCCTGAATGAGAATAGCCTGTAGGCAGTAGGCCTGTAGGCTATGCTACAGGCGGTATCAACAATCAATGTTTTGCGGAGGAAATGAGAGTGAGCTTTAGCAGTCTCAGGATGTGCGATAATGAAATTCCGACGCTGCTATCTGATCAGAATGCTCTTCTCAGTATTCCCCAGAGTAAAGTCGATAAAAAAGTATTGAGCGACCCCACGCCTCTACGAAGAGAATACGAGTAGTAAGTAGTGTACAACTTTTTTATGAGCCCGGGGTCAACAATTCCAATTTCTCCCTGTTTTTTTTACTAAGAAGTGACGAGACGCGCAGAACATATGCCTGATGGTAAGCAACATGCCTGCCACATAACAGCACAGTGACACGCAGCTATTGGAACATGAAGAATCCAAATTATTACCTAGCACTGCACTGCGCTCGTCACCCAGAGATCAAAGATGTTATATCTCTAACCCCTGTAATTTCTCTCGAAACATTGCCTTTCAAACCGGAACACAGTAATGTTTTCACATTACTGTTTGGCGGTAGAATAACTGGCAAAGGTGTGGTACTTCCCCAGACGGACACTGCTAGGAGTCCTACCACTACATAATATTTTTTTTTTTAATTTCTAGGTTTTATAGGTTAAGGACGTGTGGGCCGTAATTTTGAATTTTTAAAACAACTTTAAGACCTTTAAAATAGTGTATTAAACTCTGAAAAAAATATATGTATTAGTTAAGGATCTAATCTAGTGCAATTCGCAGTCAATAACACGATTTAATGAATTTTACTTGATAGAAAAAAATTCCCAAAGTTACTCCTTTTCAAAAAGTTTTTACAAGTTTATGACTAAACTAATGAATTTTTTTACGAAATTTTTGTACTCAACGAAAGCCACTAAAAAGTTATAGATGCATTCGCAGAGTTTGACTTGATAAAAAGTATAAGTTATTCACTATGTTTTAATATCTACCATATATATAGCGCGCCGTTCGGCAGGCCTGATCAGTCGCGTTTCGGCGCTCACGGACGACGGGCCTGTGCTTGATTTTGCAATTTTGACAACCAATAAATTTTAAATATTACGATCATAGTGCCACAGTATAACAATATCAGTAGGTATTACTAGTGAAGCACGCTATGATCTTGATTTTTGATACCGTTTTCATTAGAATTGCAAATAGACGCTGATACTAATTAGTACGCTGTTTACTTTATGTTGTAGACCAATAGGGAAGTCTCAAAAAATTGACGTCGATAACACATCAGTAAAAATTTCAATGCGGATGCAATGGAAAGTAGATAAGTATCGGTAAAATATTCGTCCGTCAAATCAGAGATCGGGATAAGGAAATAATGAAAGGGAGAAATCCCTTGCGCAAATCCCCTAATATAAATGCAAGTTAGGTACCATAAATGATACCTAACTTGCATTTATATGCCATTTAGGTAAATTCTTTGGTAGTAAGGTACTTAGTACTTGGAAGAAAAGTCATCACATACAGAATTTACCACTTTGGAAGAGACTCTTGCGCAAACTATTCAGTTTAGAAAAAAAAATTTAGGAGCTTCTATACAATTTTTGAACACCTATCCATAGATGATACGTAGAACACGTATGGTTTTGATATATTTTTTTTTATTTCTTCTCCAAGTTTGTGACACCACCAAAATTTATTGTTTTTCCTTTTTTTGTATGAAAATGTTTATATTTAATTGGATAACGGGACACTCACGTATATACGGTCGGTCAATCTGACTCGAGTTTTAGTGAGTGAGTTTCAGTGCCAAAAGGGCAGCCACCGCGCGTGTGCACTCGCCTTGAAAAAGGCCGCCGGACGCGGCCGAAACTCGAGTCGGATTGACCGACCGTATATACGTGAGTGTCCCGTTATCCAATTAAATATGTGTAACAACCACGTTAATTTTAATACGAAAATGTTTATGTTCATAGAATACATGTACTTGCCAAGTTTTAATAGTATACTTCTAATAGTTTCGGAGAAAAATGGCTGTCACATACGGATGGACAGACATAACGTATATTTTAAAATTTGTCTACGAATCCCTAAAAACCCAACTTAAAACTTATTTAAAATGAAATTTAGACACTCGACCAAATTTGATAAGAAGCCTTTTAGGCAGTAAAATTACTCGTAGAATTTTACTCTGTACTAAATTTCCGATTCGTATTTTTTATATAAGGTTTAGAATCTTTTCCTGAGCATAAAATCACAAAATAATAAAAAATCCAGGTGGAGTTTCAAGCGCCAGCTCGAAAAAACGTTTTGGCCTATATTCCGAAAAAGTTATAAAGCCTATTATTATTGTAGAAAATAAAATTTCCCATCTTTTGTTGCCAGTAAACGTTTTTTTCGAACTTTCCGATTACTATTATTATATTATATTTTATTATATTTATGTCCAATTTAATAATAATACTGTAACAAAAATAAGATGTGAATTCTGTCCCTTTTTACCGGAATAGAAGAAGGGTTAGGTTTTTCGCGCGTATCTTTTATGTTTGTAAGACTTTTATTTCCACGTATCTTCCAAACGGCTGGATGGATTTTGGTAACTATGATATTGTAAAACTAGTCTCATTCGCCAAAGTGTCCTTAGATAATAGTTAATATTTTTTTACGTGTAGATTTTTTTGTAGTCGGGATTTTTAAATTAAAGTTATTCTATCATATTGCTCGTTGCTCAAATAAACAGCACCGTTCATCATCATGATTGAAAAGTTGAACGAAGAGTTTGGTCTCCACTTTTGTAATAAGAACAACTAAGCTGTGAAACGTATTGTCAGAGTGGGTTTTTGTCGATGGTTCGAACCTTAGGGTTAACAGGTACACTGTGTTTGTTTCTATTAGAGAAGCAAGTTCCATCGTAGACCACATCATTTTCATCCACTATTATCGGCATCATCACAACCGTATCATTAAATGGCCTATAAATAATCGTAAAAGATAAGTTTTACAAAAAAAGTTTACAAGCAACAAAATATGAAAAATATTATTTTCTACAATTATTGTCAAAATATATAGTTTCCAAAACATCGGCTAAACAGTTTTTTTCAATTGTTATTTGAAGCTCTACCTGGATCTGTGACCATTTTGTAATTTTATGCTAAATAAGTGATCTTTACCTCATAGAAAAAAATTGGATTAGAAATTTAGTGCAAAGTTGGCCAAAACCCGTCTATTTTTACTGGCCTTTCATTACGTTTCAGCACATTTTTTAAATTTTTTTGACGAACTTGTGAATTATTAGGAAACATTTTAAAAAGATGTATGAAATTTTAAAAGCCTTTCTCAACTTATAGTGTGACCAAAAAAGAAAAGGTTGAGTTTTGTATACCTACAAGTAAGATAAATTCAATATTTATTCGTTTATATAGCAACAAAACTCTTATTACTAGTATAAACAAATCTTGAACAAAAAATGAGTTTAAATTACAAAGTCCAATATTTTAATGTTATTTCTGCACTGTGGCACCGATTTCGCGGTCGTTGACGGCCGCGAGAACAAGACAGCGTTAAATGCCTACTTTGACAGAATTACCTGGCCTTAATTGACCGCCATCTCACCTGATGTTAAGCGACGATGCGGTCTATGATGGAGCGTGTTTACCTAGAAGAACCCGATTCACTATCGATTTGAAGGCACCAAGACTATAACTATCGGGAAAACCCCACTCAGGCAACTCATTCCACAGCCTAGACGTTCTTATCACAAACGTAGAGTCAAACCTCTTCGAGCTGTAGAGTCAAACATACTAAGTACTATCAATATTTATCTGATGTCAGCTGGCTTATTATTTCGGTCGGCCAACTTAAATACGACATTTTTTTTTACAACGCAATCTAATAAGAGGAGAAATGCAGACGCTTAACATCTCAAATCAAATCATCTTGTGTGTAGCTTGTGGCCCTGGGTGACAGTAGATGTTACAAAATACCAATAGGGATCTCCAGTTCTGTGTCAGCAAGCAAGCTGTTACATCTATATATCATCATCAGCCGCAAGACGTCCACTGCTGAACATAGGCCTCCCCCCTAGATTTCCACAACGAACGGTCCTGCGCAACCTGCAACCAGCAGTTTCCAGCGAGCTTTGTGAGGTCATCTGTCCATCTAGTGGGAGGCCGTCCAACACTGCGTTTTCCGGTTCATGGTCACCACTTGAGAACCTTTCTTCCCCATCGGTTGTCAGTTCTGCGAGCGATGTGGCCTGCCCATTGCCACTTCAACTTGCTTACTCTTTGAGCTATGTCGGCCACTTTCGTTCTTTTGCGAATATCCTCATTACGGATTCTGTCGCGCAAAGAAACTCCGAGCATAGCCCTCTCCATAGCTCGCTGTGTGACTTTGAGCTTCGTTATGAGGCCCACAGTGAAGGACCACGTCTCAGTTCTATAAGCCATCACTGGCAACACGCACTGGTTAAACACTCATAAAGGTCGCTGGAAACCGCTGGTTGCAGGTTGCGCAGGACCGTTCGTTGTGGAAATCTAGGGGGGAGGCCTATGTTCAGCAGTGGACATCTTGTGGCTGATGATGATGATGAAAACATTAGTAATTATAGAATTATACCCTACCTAGTAGTATTACTATTATATCTTATTACATCTCCTGACATAGTCATGTTATGTTCGCGTGAGAGCGCTCTGGTAGTGTGAATGCTGGTTGAACCCTGCGACCGGTCTGACGGCAAATTACTCATATTTATATATCTGTTTTTGTTTTAGTTTCGAGTCTAAGGGCTTATTTAGGTTTATTTATCGACTTGTGGTACTTGTTTATTGATATTCTCTTACAATTTTTTGTGTATCGTATCGCAATAAAGAGTAAAACTGAATAAGAAGTATAAATTGATATTTTTCACACAGCTGTGAGCTGTTGACTAGCTGGAAACCAAGCTAGATAGCTGATTCATTACTTATGTTACTAATATTATATATGCAAGAGTTTTTATGTGTGTATTGGATGTTTGTCACCTCTTCAAAGCAAAAACTAATGAAGGGTTCTGAACGAAAATTTATATATACCTGATTATTCCGGGAAACAACGGATAAGGAACTATCCCGCGCTTCTAGCTAAATCGGCTTTCGCTTTTCTATTGCTCTCTATCATTTCAAACGAATAGAAAAGAGAGAGCAGTATCAAACCTAAGACAGTTCTGGTTAGGCGGTAGACGACCCGGTGAACCGGCGGGATGCTACTAGTATCCTACTGATGTAATGTGAAAGTTTGTATATTTGGATGTTTTTTTGCTCAATCACGCCAGAACGGATAGTTCCCGTTTCCATTATTTTCTTATGATACAAAGATGTTACTAGCTTATGTGTTATTACAGACTATAATCTGTGTTCTAAATTTCAGCCCGATCCTTTCAGACGTTCCAACGTGATTGAGCAACAAACATCGTAACTTTCGTATATATATATTGTATTAGTAGGACAGACCCACAAACTAGGAAGTAGCACTACGAATTAGTAGTATTACTTGACTATGTACATGTTCCGTTAATAGAATAACATAGTCTTACATTTCGTAAACTAAATAAAAGTAAGTTAGTTTTCTGCTATCCTACTATTCCTACTAATACTATAAACGGGAAAGTAAGTCTGTCTGTTTCACGCGAAAACTACTTGTACGAAATGCAAGCAAACGATAATTCCATCTTATCCTCCACAATACAAAAACGTTAAGTGAAAAAGAGATGGTGGCAAATACAAACAAATTATAGTTGCAAAAAAAGTTTGTCACATCATCAGACATTGTCCGGAAGAGCGTATTTTTGTTTTAAATGCACGAAAGAGACAACCTCTTGTATTATACTGAATGCTTTGTTTTGAGAACGGAAAATATAATAAGTAACTTGGACAATGACGGGGAAACTTGAAACACTCAGTAACGGTACCGAATGATTTGTGTTAAATATTATCTCCGTAGTGATATGGTATGACGACGTCGTTCACACTAAATCTCATTATTCTATTCGATGGGTTACCTACTCAAAAAAAAATTTATGCATTTGTATACCGAAATAATAATATGTCTAAAAATCTCGATCTATACGGTAAGCGTGGTGATAGGCATTCGTGTCAGATACGCAATGCCGACAAATTGGATTGTGTCTCCCACTCCCTTACCAAATCTAGTAAGCTGACTTACGTTATGGGTCCTGAAGTATACAACAGACTACCAGATGCGGTGATAGCAGCACTCAGCTTGAGCAGCTTCAAGAGTAAGCTCAAACGCTGGCTTATCGAGCAAACGTTTTACAGTTATGAAGAGTTTTTAGAGACCGACGGTAAAATAATAATTAAATAATTGAAAAGAATTGGTACTATTTTATATCTCATTTGACATTATTGTATTACGATTTTTTTATTATGACATTGTCTGCTCAATTTTAAATTTGATTAATATTTATTATGACATTGTCTAATTATTACTATTTTTTATTTTACAATATTTATATTCCGTATAATTACTGTTATACAATTTATTATGCCTGACTTGTAAATGTATACGAGGGTCAAACTGAAAGTTCTTAGAAAATCAAAAACTGATTACATTAGCCAGTTATTAGTTTTATTATATCTTTTCAAAATATTGTCCATTCACGTCAATACACCGCTGCATGCGATGGAACCACTGGGAAAAGCACTTTGCCCACTCGTCCTTAGGGGTCTCTTCAATGGCATCGCGATACGCAGCCACCGCTTCTTCAGCATTCATAAACCGCTTTCCTTTAAGTTTTTCTTTAATTTTTGAAAATAAATAAAAATCACAAGGCGCGAGGTCGGGGCTATACGGCGGGTGACCCAGTAATTCAACGTTTGATGTCGCCAAATAGTCGATCGTTCGCTTGGCGGTGTGCGATGAGGCGTTGTCGTGGTGAAGGAGGATCCTACTGCGAGGTCGTTTCTCTCGAACTTTTTCCAAGACAAGTGGCAAACAATTGGTAGTGTACCATTCTGCAGAAACTGTTTTTTGATCCTCTAACACAATTGTTGCGAAATGACCTATCCTTCCAAAGAACGAGGCCACCATTTTTTCCCCGCACTTCGATCTCTCTTCACTTTAGTTGGCAACTCCTCGAAAGGAAACACCCACTGAGCAGATTGTCTTTTGGTTTCAGGATCATAACAGTAAATCCAGCTTTCGTCACCTGTTAGTATGTCGAACACAGCATTTGAGTCACCTCCGTTAAATCTTTCAATCATTTTACGGCACCAATCCACACGATGGAGTTTTTGAGCCTCAGTCAAATTATGAGGTATCCACCGGGCGCAAAGCTTCCTGACCGCTAAATGTTCGTGTAGGATTTTGTGCACTTGACTCATACCGATGCCTAAGCTTGTCCGAATCTGCTGATAGGTCACTCTTTTGTCAGTCTCTATCATACGCCGCACAACACAGATGTTATCTTCAGTCGTCGCCGTAGAAGGCCGTCCCTCACGTAAATCATCAGTGAGATTAGTGCGACCACGTTTAAACTCATTAAACCAGTTGTAAACAGTCGCACGAGATGGGGCTTCATCGTGAAAGGCCAATCGTAGTCTATCATAACTTTCTTGTTGACTTAAATGACATCGAAAGTCATAAAAAATCATTGCACGAAAATTTTCTCGTGTTAAATTCATGTTGACGTGACACAGACAATTTTCAATTTGCCGCCAAATCGTAAAACAAATGACAAATGAATGAAGTATATACTTAGTAATATTGGCAAAGAGTTCTATTTTCAAATTATAGAATTATTTTTTTATTATATTGTTTATAAGTGGCCAGTTCTAAGAACTTTCAGTTTGACCCTCGTATTTACCAATAAAATACTTTGACTTTGACTTTGTAAAATTCTAGTAGGTTTAGTCTGGGTAAGCGTTCTGTTAAACACTTCTGAGATATATTTGAATAAATATTGTTATCTTAATTTATAACAGTTCAGTGTCATGGTTGTTCCCAGTTAACTCTTCCCAATGTCAACCGATATTTGGTACATACCTAGATTATAGTCTAGAATAGGAAATAAGGTATACTATATCTAGTTAGTCTTTGTATCTATTTTAGCAGTGGTAGGACTCCTAGAATAGTCCGCCTGGGGAGGTACCACACCTTTGCCCGTTATTCTACCGCCAAGCAGTAATGTGAAAACATTACTGTGTTCCAAGGGGGATGTTCCCAGAGAAATTACAGGGCTTAGAGATATAACATCTTAGATCTCTGTGTGATGAGCGCAGTGCAGTGCTAGGTAATGGTTTGGACTCAATATAATTCCAATAGCTGCGCGTCACTGTGCTGTTATGTGGCAGGCATGTTGCTTACCATCACATGTCCTGCTCGTCTCGTCACTTTTTATTTTAAAAACTTCTTTTTATCAAGAGAAAATAATGGGAAATCGAACTGCACGGGTAAAACCCCAGAGCGCCGCTAGTATCTCATATGTAACAGTACTCGTGCAGTGAACAGCGATAGCTACAACCAATGGTCTCTCTCACCAAAATATCGACGATGCCGTAGAAGCTGAAGTTGGTTAGTGGGTCGATGTCGTAGAGCAGCCTGACGTCATAGTGGAGCGGAGTGACGTCACCGGGCAGGAGGTACGAGTCTCCCCTGGCCACTTGGAGCCAGCACAGCAGGCCTATAGCTACGAGCCCGCGCATCGTGTCTGCAAACAATCATATTACAAGTTATAAGCTGTGGAAAGTGTCACCTGAGTGGGTAATTCGTACTTATGTATAGAATAATAACGCCTAGAAATCGGTGGGTATACCGCCTAATCAGAACAGTCTTAGCTATGACCAGGCGCGGTCCCAGCTTCGAATTTTGGAGGGGGTCACCAGTACGCAGCCTCAGGTTTGGGGGGTCACAAGTAGAAAAACAATAAATCGACCAAAAAATACTTTACTAGTAGTCCCCCAAGATTTTACCCGCGTAGTTCACGTACTAGTTGTTTTCCCGCGTTAAAAAATAGCCTATGTACTATTAGATATTTTTAATTTTCTTAGATTTTTTGTACAACGTATACGATTTGGGGGGTCATGTCCCTGTGCCCCCCCTCGGACCGCGCATGGCAATGTCATAACATTGTTGTCTCTTTTCTTTCTGCTTGAAATGATAGAGGCCGCAATAGCAAAGCGAAAGCCGATTTAGTTAGGGGGTAGAAGGGCGGGTCTGCGCAAGAAAAGTGAGGCAAATCGTAGTGAGCCATATTGGCTTAGTCCGAAACTACCACAAATTGTCAAGGTTCAACTCGTGCATGCGTCTCCGAGAATTAAAAACATTATCTATATAAAATATAGATATATAAAACATCATAGTTTATGTGATGGTCCTTCACAGTACATACTCCACGACATTAAAGTTTCGTTTGGCGAACTTCAGTACACCCTGCTTACGCCGACATCAATCTGTTTTGTGGCTCACTTAAGATGAAGCGTGTGGTTGAAGATTATCGATCTAGGCGTTATTAATCTATGCACTTATTATCTACAAATGTAAAATTGTATACTGAATGTATTTAATTATTTTGATTATTTGTCGATATGCGAAAATCAAACCATGATTTTCGTTTTTTTTTATTACAAAGCCTTTTTACAGCTGCTTGACTGCTTTTAATTAATACTCCCTTTACAGCTGAGTTACTTCTTATTGTCATGGTTATTATCTTATTACACATATTCATACTTGTAATTGTGAATGATTTTCCCAAGTGTTCTGAATTAACAGTACGAATAAATGAATTGCAGGTCTACTACGAAATCCGATAAACGATATATCGGCCGAAGTTATGGACGTTTTATACCACGAAACACAATCGGTCGGTTGATCTGATCGGGCGTTTCGTTCATCCCGACCGACGCTTTGTGTTTCTTGGTATAAAACGTCCATAACTTCGGCTGATATATCGTTTATCGGACTTCGTAGTAGACCTGCAGGATTGAATTTAGGCACTATATTGCGCTTGAATTTATACCTATGTCTTAAGCCGACGATGGCGCAAACAAACACTGATTATAAATACATGGTAAATATTCAATAATTATGTGCTAATCTGTGCCCATGGCCGACATAGCAAGCAATAATTATGAAGGTATATACTTGCTTGTTTATCTGCAAAAATTTATAACGTGACGTAAATAAGCCCGCATGTATTGCATAATGTTCGCATTTTTTACACATATTAGTGTGACAATGTTGTCTATCAGCTTTGCTATTAAATAATTAGTAGCATAAACAGCCAACAGTTAAAAGCTTGGTTGCATGAATACCTATGCCCTTGACGAACTAATGAAGCTGCCAGACCGTTAACAGTACCAAAATATGTTTTTTATTTGTATTAATTTAATTTTGAAGGAAAAGGAAACATCGTGAGGAAACCGACTTTCTTTCTTTCGGGGATATGTGTCATCCACCAACCTGGAGGGCAGGGTGGTGGATAATGGATTTGACTCTCTTCTTGCAATAGAAGGCTTCGAGTCCCAGCAGCGGAAACATTTAGTAGGTTGTTAATGCTTGTTTTATGCTTAACTAGCACTTGGCCAGTGTGGTGCATTATGACCTTGTCTATCTCCTTGCAAGAGAAGGCCCCAATTCCCCGCAGTGGGTTAAGTTAGCTGTATTTTTTCTTTCTCTGGTTTGTAGCTTTAAATGTGAAAATTTAAAATCAAGCTTGCATTAAGTGCCAATGCCAACTAGGACATTGTAAGTAACTATAGGTAGCTATGAGAACACGTGGTTTTATAAAAATGGTTTTACATAATGTATGTAGATCATAAACGTACTCACAGATGAGATTATATAGTGGTAGAATTATTTGCAGAGTCCGCCTGGGAGAGCACAGTACATTTGTCAGTTATTTTACCACCAATTACCGATGTGCAAAATTAAGTCTGGTTTGCAGGGGAACACAGATTTCTAAACAGATGAAACCTTCGTGAACGACACTGTGAGGCCAGTCATTAGTTATGTATGCGTGACAGCTCTCACCGACGTTGTCAAATTACTCACGTTGGTGTGCGTGTAATGTTCCCAGTCTTAAGAAAAAAGTCCCACTATTGTTGTCTTAAGCTTTGGAAATTTTCACGTATAATAAACGCATAAAACATTATTTTAAAATAATTTATTATTACACCGATAATATATAATGCAAGGATTTCTTGTTAATAACTTGCTCCACAAAAAAGGAGACAGAAACGTAATTGAAAATTATACACCTATTAGCCTCATGTCAAACATTTACAATTTTTTTTCAAAGCTGATCCTAAATAGAATATCAAGGACTATAGATGAAGAACAGCCCATTGAACAAGCTGGTTTTAGAGCAGGGTTTTCAACTATTGATCATATGCATTAGACTGCAGGCCCGTGAACAAAATGTATGGGTCATCTGATACAGCAGGAGACCTATGTAGGATGATAGAAGGGTATAAAGTAATAAGATTGATCAGTATGCCGTCACTTCAAAGCTGTCCAACTGAGCGCTGTTGAAGAGGGGGGGTTCTAAACCTCGATCATTTCTCCTTGCCGCATGATTTTTGCGTTGCGGAATAATAGATTAGAAGAGGTATTGAAACTATAAAAAATATAAATTTTAAAATTCTAATGGTTAGTTTGTGAAAAAAATTCATGATTTTCCGACGATTTACAGAGTAAGTTTGGTCATTTGATTGTGTTCGGCTTTGGTTCCATACAGTTTCAATACCTCTTCTAATACATTATTTCGCAATGCCGTACAAAAATCATGCGACAGGGAGAGATGATCGAGGTTTAGAACCCCCCCTCTTCAACTGCGCTCAGTTGGACAGCTTACAAGTGACGGCATAGTGCTCAATCTTATTACTTTATACCTTTCTATCATCCTACATAGGTCTCCTGCTGTATCATATGACCCATAAATTTTGTTCACGGGCCTGCAGTCTACATGTATTTAAGCAGTTAATAGAAAAATCTCAAGAGTATGGGAAAGACCTATACATTGCATTTGTCGACTACAATAAAGCTTTCGAATCAATCAAACACAATCTGCTCTGGGAGGCTCTAATTCAACAAGGAGTAAGAAAGAAATATGTTATATTTATATTATTGAAAATATATATGCTAACAGCACTGCACAAATCAAGTTAGAATCCACAGGTCATAGACGAGACGTTTTATAACGGCGAGGATTTGTTCTTATCTATTCGTTTCATAACTATAGTTTTCATCAACACTATTAGTATTTTTATTAACCCTAGTAACGGCGACAATTTGTTCTTGGCATCGATTCACATTAAATAAAAAAAATAACGATTTTATAAATTGGGCTTAAAATTGAATTATACAATGTTCATCAATAATTTGGTCTACGAGTATCTTCAAAACAAAATTAGAATCTATATTTTACCTTAACTTCAGGGAAAATAATTTCAATTTAGTATAGCAACACTGACCTATTTTCGTTGAGGTGTTGTGTTTCTATTCATCAATCCAAATAAAATCGTCTAAATTATATAAATACCAGTAAAAATATTCTAACTTTCCTATGAAATTTCCTTTTTTTATTTTTGGGAACAATGTTTGTAATGTTTGATGACACAAGACGGCATAATCTTAAACAAAACATAAAATCACACGGGACTCCCGTACGAGACGGAAGTCAGTTTCGTACTGACTGGAGTTTGTATTTGCTTTGGCGTTTGATATTTGCTTTCCGGACCTAAGGATCTGTGTTCCGCACGTTCCATCTGCCTTTTGTTTTAGAAATCTGTGGCAGGGAAATACTAAATAATAATAATAAATATTGGCGGACAATTCACACAAAACACTATCTGACCCCAAACTAAGCAAAGCTTGTGTGATGGCAGCCAGATCTTAATATCAAATGATCTTAAATATCTAGGTGGCGAGCGCAGTGAAGTTCCGGACAGTGATTTGTACTTTTCATGTTGAAATAGTGGCCTGGCACTGTGCTGTTATGGATAGGCGTGTTGCTTACCATTAAGCACGTGTCTTGCTCGGCCCACCAGTCTAAATAACCGATGATACATTTTTACGGCTGGTCTAGTCGCGAGAACAGCGACTGCCGATGAGGAACCCCAATTTCGAACCCCTCGCACGCTACTATTTTTTCGAAGTCCCGTGCGTAATGCGCTAAAAAACGGTGGAGGAAAACATCGTGAAGAAACCGACATGTATCTAGAATCTTTCGAGGTCATACGTCATCCAGCAACCGGCACTGGGCCAGCGTGGTGCATTATAGCCTTGACTCTCTCCTTGTAAGAGTAGACCCCTAGGCCCAGTGTAGTGTAGGCAGTGAAAACGTTTCTTGAGCTGCTTAATGCTTATGCTTATTATGCACCGATAATAATTTAGATAAAATAATAAAATATAAATATAATATATGTCTTAAAGAATTGTATGTTTAGAAGGTTGTGGAAAGCACATACCTAGGATAATTTTGAAATTTTTCAACTGAGCCATCAGAGCTCCCTTAAAGTATGTATTTCACGCATTTTGCGAGTCCAAGCCACACATAAATAAATTAAATACTTCTACTGTAAAATAAAATTCGAAACTCCAAATAAAACGCAAACGTCAAAATCACAGATCAAGTAGAGACTCGTCAAAAATCACGTGCGAAGTATTTTTTCCATCAAGGAAAATATCTTGAATGAAACCTATTTTGAGTTTCGATGGAAACTCCAACTCCGCGTTTAGAGGTATTCAATAATAATACCTAATGCCCGAGCTGTGCTTGGCTTACACACGGTTAAAACAACGTTTTCCAAAAAATGAAACCTATAGTCCGTTCCACGAAGAGGTGTAGAAATTGTAAACAAAGGTGCTACCATAACATAAAAATCGTTTAACCTTAGTATTTTTCTAAAACTGTCTTAAAATATTTTTCACAAATATGATTCGACTTTACTGTGATCTTAAATACAACATACTTGGATTTGTATTGATCAAATAACGATTTATTAACTTATCTTGAAAGTTATAAATAGTAATAGTAGAATAATAGTATAATTATAAAATACTAGACATAAGACAAAAGGTTGGAAACGGACTTATTGGAATATATTTAACCTTGTTATGTGACGAAAATCTAAAAGGGCAAACAGAGACGCTTACAACGAACTATCTTCTAAAACAAAGGTTGAGAAATGCTGGTCTGTCATATTGAGAGTGACATTGATTTGTTTACATTTTCTTCACCTCTTCGTGGAACGGACTATAGCAAAATAGATTTATCGCTCCCGAAACGCCTTGCGTACTAGATTTCATGAAAGTCGTTGGAGACGTTTCCGAGATTCAAAATCTTATCCTAATTTGACAATCCTAATATTAGTGCATATTGTAAATCTCAATGTTTGGATATTTAGATGATTTTTGCTCAATCACGTCGTAGTGTATGAACGGATCGGGTTGAAATTTGGAACACAGCTAGACATGGCCGGGTTTAGGGGAGAGCAACCGGGGGATATGTCCCGGGTTTATCTATACTTCTATACTAATATTATAAAGAGGAAAGATTTGTTTGTTTGTTTATTTGTAATGAATAGGCTCCGAAACTACTGGACCGATTTCAAAAATTCTTTCACCTTTGAAAGCTACATTATCCCCGAGTAACATAGGCTATATTATATTTAAAAAAAAATTAGGAATCCTTACTAAAACTCCAATAATGTAACATAAGGTGTAAAAAAAAGACCTGAAAAAATCCTTACGTCGCGTGCGCTGCGAAAACTATTGATGATAGAACAAAATCATTTACTACGACTTTGCAGAACTCATCATTATCTACAAAAAGTGTCGCGACAGCATATGTCTAAATATTATAGTTAATACCTTTTTATAATTTTTACATTTCATTCGGAAGATATCACGAGTTTAAAATGCAAGTATTAGAAAAAAGTCGCGTGGTTGTCGCTCACCGCGCTCAGCTAGCCAGCATGCGATGTAGGCTCCATGTAAGCGTCACTGGGGTACGGGGGGTCAATGTGATAAAATAAAGTGCCGCGCGGCTCACTCGCGCGATCGGCTCCCTACGCAGCGGTCGTGTGCGTGATCGTATGATTTTAGCTTGAAAAAATGTTGAATTCGTTTCGTAGGTAAATAAGTATATGATAATAAATATTATATTTTAATGTAACCATTCAAACTGCTTATAGTAGTATTTTATGGGTATTCCTGTTCAAAATTTCAGCAAAAATTTAGTAAAGGTAGTTTTCTAAGCCCATATTTTCATTTTTTTTCAATAAGTAAGTACCTACTACTTACCTGATAATAAATATTATATTTTAATTATTCAAACAGCTTAGTACTTCATATAGTTCAATAAGCAAAAATTTAGTAAAAGCCTGTTTAATTATTTATTTCCTTCTATTTTTCATTTTATAATGCCCAAAAATGCCAAAAAGATCAAGATCTCAACTTTCTAAACATAGTTCCCAGGCGAGGGCAATAAAAATACGGCGTAATGAGGAATCTTCATCAGAAACTGAAAATCGCCTTGCAAGTCGTAGAGAATACGCGTCGCAATCGCGGGCTAGAGAGTCAAGTATCGAGCGTTCGCAGCGGCTTGCTGAACAAAATTTTATCACTGGCCCAGCAGCTGGTCAACTAGCTCATATACCGAGGATACCGATGATTCCAACTGATCTGCCAATCCTTTTTAAACGACTTCAGTTTCCGGTGAAATCATCTTTCGCTTTAACTATTAACAAGTCCCAGGGCCAAACCTTCGAATTATTAGGGATCGACCTACGAAAAGAATGTTTCACTCATGGCCAACTGTATGTTGGCCTATCACGTGTCGGAGCTCCTGAAAATCAATTTATTTTGCTGCCACAAAATAAAACTACTTCAAATATCGTTGACAGGTTAGCTCTGACTCACTGAAACTAATGGCTTTTGTTTTGTAAATAATATTATATATGTATAAAATTTTAAAATAAAAAAAATACAAAAAAACATTACTAAAAAAAATCATAAAAAAATTCAAACTTCCTTTATAATTTAACTTTTTTTTTTTTTGAAACCCGATATAAAAAAGGGTGTTTGTGTGTGTGTATGTACCCGTGCGAAGCCGGGGCGGGCCGCTAGTTTTTAATAATGAGTGATGAGACCAGCAGGACATGTGCCTAATGGTAAGCAACATGCCTGCTACATAACAGTACAGTGACACGCAGCTATTGGAACATGAAGAGTTAAAAATCATTACCTAGTACTGCACTGCGCTCGTCACCTCTGGGTGACGAGATATCTAAGATGTTATATTTCTAAGCCCTGTAATTTCTTTGGAAACATTGCACTTCAATCCACAATATTATAGAGACATAACCTGGGGTGTGGGGGTGTATTTCAAAGTACGAGGCTTAAGACAAGTTTATTATCCCCCCGGCCCCGGGGCCTACATGCCTCTAAATCCGGCCCTGCTGCTGGATAGCTAGAATTAATTTCAAACTACAATTGCCCGTAGTACCCGTTCCTGCTGTTTGCTCAGGATAAGAAGAAGCCCATGTATTCTTCCAGACTATAATCTTTATTCCTAATGTCAACCCCATCCGTGCGTTGAAGAAGCCTGGTGAATTATGGCCTTGCCTCTCACCTTGTCGGAGAAAGCCCAACTCCCAGTAATGGAAATATATAGTGGGCTGCTTCTGATGTTTACATATTTTTTTAACTTTAATAGGTTTACACTTGACCGCCATCTCGCTGATGTTAAACGATGATGCGGTCTACGATGGAACGTGTTTACCTAGAAGAAACCGATTCGCTCTCGGTTTGAAGACACAAAGTTTGTAACTATCGGGAAAACCCAACTCAGACAACGTATTCCACAACCTTGACATTCTTATCACAAAAGTAGAGTCAAATCTCTTCGTTCGTGTCTTTAGAACAACACTAACCATGAAACGATGTCGCTTTTTCGAGCTGCAAGCATTCCGATAGAAAAAGGGTACCTAAGATGGCATTAGATTGTGCAAATCAGTCGCACACTCTCCGAAGTGTATCCGATAAAAACCTGATAAGCTAGCAATTTTCCGGCGATGTTCGAGACTTTGTAGTCTTTTTCGCACGAGAGTGTCATTGCCCATAAGCCATATTTCTTTATTGAACGAACAGTTTAATAGAATAAAATAAACTTAATTCCGAAGTTAAACGACTTTTAACCTTAACCCCGCCTCTGTGAGAGCGAAGGTAGATCGAAGTTATCGAGTGGCCGCGCGCAGTGACCTCACTTCTCCGGCGGGTACTGTGGCCACAGCTCTTGACATTGTAGCGGCAGGAAGACATCTCAAGGTATTGGAAGTTCCAATTTTACGACACACGAAAGTCTTAAAATAACCTTATTTTTAGGTAATCGGTTTCTTTGGAAAAGGGCAAGCGTAAGCCGGTTTTACAAGTAAGACAAAAAAGCGTAAAAACAAAATGTTGTAAGTAATCTATGTATACAAAATGAACGTTTGTCTGTGTGTCCTTTTTAGAATCGTAAGCTATGCATTTGATCATGACTGCGATAAATAATATTTAGCAAAGTTGTTGTGCATGAGTCAAAGAAGGTTTCTGAGTTGGTTCGACCAATTTTCGCCAGGTGGCGTAGCAACTTGTGGAAGGTAGGTACCTACAATTGTTTTTTTTTAGAGAGTAAACGGCACGGCTGCCCATAACGGGCCAGCGTTATACAATATTTTAAACTTTTTTTAAAAATAATACAGTGTGTAATACAATGTATTATTTCACTGGAAATAGTTCCCTTCAAATTGGAACACAGAATGTTAGAACAAATCATCATCACATTAGTGTTCATCACTTAGGCTAATAACCTCCTTTATTTAAACCACTTCCTTTCGTTATTTAATTATAGGTAAACACGCTCCATCGTAGACCGCATCATCGTTTAACATCAGGCGAGATGGCGGTCAAGTGTAAACCTATAAAAGTTAAAAAAAAAAATTGTACCTCCATGGACTCCTTGGTCCATGCCTTTTTTTAACATATTATACATTACTGGCTGAACCCTGCCATGCTTCGATGTGGCACATTGTGACGCAAAAATTTGATAAAAACAATCCTTGATGCGGATTATATATCATTGTTAAATTTCAGCTCGATCGGTGCAGAACTTTTTTGAGTTTTTGAAGCGTACACATAACATTTTTATAAATAGAGATTTGCTTTTGGTTATTTTTCCTTTGTCTAATGTAACAAGACTTAAATATTATAAGACCAGACTTGTAGAAAACTAAGCATATTTATTACCTAAAGTAATAAATAAAAAAAACTTGAGAGGTGTCAAGGGACACCCGGATGGAACGAAGTTCCTTTCGATTAATTAGTGAAGGAATTATTATTATTTTTTATTATTTATTATTTACAAAAAACTTGTATACACTCAACAAAAATAATCGTCGCGACACCACACTGTTCAATGCGAAATAGAATTAAAAAATCTGGCTTGCTTTCTATAAGAGAAAGAGAGACAGACAGAGAAACATGCGACGCCGCACAGCTTACAATAGCAAAAAGTGTCGTGACAACTTTTCGTAAGATTTTTTTCCGTCTAGCCCCCTTTCACAACGCGCGATAAGGAACTTCGTTCCAATAAACCTATTTTACACATATTTTGCAGTAAAAAGCTTCACCCCGACCCAGAGCCTCCATCACCGCTACATTTCCGTCCGTCGCTGCATTGCATGACCATCCGGAAGTTATAGCCTCTGATGGCACTCGGTGGTGCGGTCGGCCTTAATTCAACGTTTTTTTTAATAAGTTCGTTGTTGCCTATGAGCCTTTGGCAGGTCTCGTAATCGGCAATTCAGACTCCAACTGATATTTAGCCAAAATACTCTTCATTCTCATTTCTTATATATATTTCATATGTTATGATTAAGTAATAAGTAGAATTTATTTACCAGAATCACTTCACGCCAGTAAAATTATCGTAATGACCATACAATTGATCGATTATTACCGTATCTACGTCTAAAGAGAATATTAAACAGATTAAATATAATTAGGCATTGTATTTTTAATTGTCCTACTTATATCAGAAACGCGAAGTTTGTAAGAATGTATGAATTAATGTTCGTTGCTCGCTCACTTAAAAACTACTGAAGGAGTTTGGTTAAAAATTGGTACATAGATAATGGTTTGAAATAACCATGGGCGTATAAAGTCGGACGAAGTCTTGCTAAAATGAAAACTGTGTCCATCGAGTCGGTCACATAATATGCACGTGTGCGCTGTCACATACAGGCTGACACGCACACATCAGTGGGTCATTAGGTACACGCGCTACTTGTGTTTAAGTGTGCGTGTCAGCCTATCAGTGACAGCCTGACAACGCAAACGCGCAAATGTGGCCGACTCTAGTGACACAGTTTTTGTTTTAGCGAGACTACGTCGACTTTTTTATACGTCCATGAAAATAACACATAGACCACTTTTTATCCCGGGCAAATAACGGGCTCTAGGACTACGCGGGCGAAACCGTAGGGCACTGCTAGTGCACATTGATTATTACACGTACCTACTACAGGTACTCGTAAGTAGCTAAGTAGGTGTGGAGTTAGCTCTGATAGATATTTCAAATTCATAATTAAAATACCTGTGAAGGTGGGACAATAGCATAATGTATAACGGTACTTACTGTAGCGATCTCACACTTGGCATAATAATGAATGTGTCCATAGTTCTTTGTAAGATACTTAACTATTGCAATGTTTCCCGTGTCTGCTTGTCAGTATATCTGACTTATTTTGATCTTTGATCTCTATCTTCCAAATTGTGATCTATTACTAATATTATAAAGCTGAAGAGTTTGTTTGTTTGAACCCGCAAATCCGGCCGATTTTAAAACTTCTTTCACCATTGGACGTGCAGGTGTTCCCTGAGTGCTATAAGCTGGAATCGATCGAGAGACGTGCCAAAAGGCTCATAGGCTTGTGCGAAAAAGACTTCAAAGTCTTGAGCATCGCCGAAAAATCGCTAGCCTATCGGTTTTTTTATCGGATACACTTCGGAGAGTGTGCAACTGATCTGCATGATCTGATACCACCTTGCCCTTTTTTCTATCGGAATGCTCGTAGCTCGAAAAAGCGACATCGTTTCATGGTTGATGTTCCAAAGACACGAACGAAGAGATTTGACTCTACGTTTGTGATAAGAACGTCTAGGCTGTGGAATACGTTGCCTGAGTGGGTTTTCCTCGATGGTTATAATCTCTCTGTCTTCAAATCGAGAGTGAATCGGTTTCTTCTAGGTAAACACGCTCCATCGTGGACCGCATCGTCGCTTAACATCAGGCGAGATGGCGGTCAAGTGTGAGCCTATAAAAGGTAAAAAAAAAGGCTATAATAATTATATTATTTACCACGGGCGAATCCAGGGCGGACCACTAGCCGTATCATAATGATATGCACGTGCAAACACACTATGTACACGTTAGACCACACATAGAGAGGGTCAAAGTCACGCGCAAACAAGAAAACCATTGTATAAAATTACAAATCAAAATGTGAGAAGGCGTACCACTGCCATTGACCCCACAAAACGAGATTTTAGGAGCCATATGGAGACAAAATGGGAATATTTTTGCATACATTATTCGGTCATTCTGGTCTGATACAAAATACTCGAAGACAAAGAAACCGTTATTTGTAAAATAATAATTAACACGTATTGTATTTATAGAAATCATTAAAACAATAACTTAAACAAGCGGTAAAAATAATATTTGTAATAAAATAAAAAAGACACTGCAAAAATTTAAGTGTGCCTTTACAAGCTTTTCTTATCTATACTCAATATTACTCATAGCGTAGAAGCGAAAATATATGGCACACTCATTGAAGCATTAGTTGATGTTTTGGTTTATAGTCCAGTCGGGGTAGACATTCACCTAAATAGAAAAAAATCCGGGGAGCGATTTTTTTTAAACGTCGGTTGGGGTGGTTGGAAGTATATATCTCGATTTTCTAACTAATCCCGGTAAAGGGTTCACCGCCATCTTGTTTTAAAGTTAAATTTTTTTGTGTTTCTGAAATAACTCGTTAATTTTCAACTTTACAGCAAAAATGATGGTATCCAAAGTTGTTGGAAATTTAATATCTCACAAGTTTGGTCATTATCGTTTTTACGCTAGGATCAATATTTGCAGAGTTATACACTATCAAGTTTATCAAAAAACAAAATAGAAATAAACTAGATAGTAAACAAAATATATCTCTATATATAAAAATGTTATGTTGGTTTGTGTACGCTTCAAAAAGTCAAAAAGTTCTGCACAAATTGAGCTGAAATTTTAGAATGATATTTAATCCGCATCAAGGATTGTTTTTATCTCATTTTTGCATGTGCAATGTGCCACAGCGAAGCGTAGCAGGGTACAGCTAGTGAAAAACAAAAACAATTTCACCTCTAGTTTGAGTATAAATCCGAAGATATTGATCGTGAAGTAAAACAAAAGAAGATGATTTGTGTTGCAATATACAAAATTATAAATTAAAACTAGCACCACCCTGAGGTTTTGCCTGCGTAGCTGAGTCACAAACAACCAAGCATTTAGATATCCATAGGTACTTTCACATTTATAATTTTAGTTGGGTAATAAAAACGAAATCGTTTTTTTATCAAGATGATATCATTGAAAGCTTTTAATGAGAACTTGTGAAATTTAAAGTACGTAAGTATTCGTATATTCTGTCTGATTTTTCTGAATGTAATATTCATCTAATATGTTTATTTCCAAAATCAAATCAAAATTATCTTTGTTGCTGGAATATAGGTATTAGTTACTACAGATACAGAATAAAGTTCAGGATGTCCGATTTTTGAGTTGATCGTCGTAATCACAGATTTCTAAAACAAAAGGCAGATGGAACGTTCGGAACACAGATCCTGAGGTCCAGAACCAAATATCAAACGCCAAAGCAAATACAAACTCCAGTCAGTACGAAACGGACTTCCATCTCGTACGGGAGTCCCGTGTGATTTTAAGTTTTGTTTAAGATAATGCCGTCTTGTGTCTTCAAACATTGCAAACATTGTTCCCAAAAATCAAAAAAGGAAAGAGGAATATCATTTCATAGGAAAGTTTTAATATTTTTACTGCTATTTATATAATTTAGGCGATTTTATTTCGATTGATTAATAGAAACACAACACCTCAACGAAAATTGGTTAGTGTTGCTATACTAAACTGAAATTATTTTCCCTAAAGTTAAGGTAAAATATACTAATAGTGTTGATGAAAACTATAGTTATGAAGCAAGTTTTTAATACTTGTAAGTAGGTATAGTGGAGCTTAAAAAAGTAGGCGAGTTCTTTTGAGAGATCTAATCATTTTAATTAACCTCATGATATCTGGTCGAGTCAGTAGTGACATTGTCGAAGTTTTACACGGTGCTAATGTGTGCGTACATACTTACCCAAAAAAGATGTTGGGATCAGGCCAATCGCTGTTGGCACCACGTATACTGGCCTTGCTGCCAAGGTGGGTTGTAGGTATAAAACGTTGCTCTTTCGAGCTCCCTGTCCCAACAAACTTGATTTTGATTCTCTGGGTGGACGTGAAGCTGTTATTCATTCTGTCCTGACTTTCTTTGTCCAAAATTGGGGAGAGGGCTGTTAAAGGTGGACGTCAAGAACGCCTTTAATTTGGTTGATCGTGGAACCCAGTTGTCCGAAGGGAAGAATAAAATTCTTGACCTCTACAATTTTCTTTGGCAATGTTATGGCGGACCCACAAAATTATCAAAACAATATTTTGCTATCTTCCGTTGGCTATCAACTTGGTGAACCTTCGGCCATGCGACCTTCGCCCTGGCCATTCGCTCTATCATTTAACGTCTCCAGTCCAATTTAAACGTTTGGTACTTGGACGACGTGCTGACGGACGACTTGGAGAGTGTGCGACTGATTTGCATGATCTGATACCACCTTGCCCTTTTTTCTATCGGAATGCTCGTAGCTCGAAAAAGCGACATCGTTTCATGGTTGATGTTCCAAAGACACGAACGAAGAGATTTGACTCTACTTTTGTGATAAGAACATCTAGGCTGTGGAATACGTTGCCTAAGTGGGCTTTCCCCATCTTTGTGTCTTCAAATCGAGAGTGAATCGGTTTCTTCTAGGTAAACACGCTCCGTCGTAGACCGCATCGTCGCTTAACATCAGGCGAGATGGCGGTCAAGTGTAAACCTGTAAAAGCAAAAAAAAAACAACGACGGAACTTTGGGTGGCGATGTGAATAATGTTCAACTGATTTACAAAAACTCTTAGACGGTTTTCGTTGGTTTGTATCAACATTTTGAAAAGGTGAACTTTTCGTTTGCGACACGCGTTTAGACAAAGATTGGATAGTAAACAAATTGAATGATCTGGCCCTCCAATATCAAATCAGTTAACAAAAATTCTCTGCACCTCCTGTTTTCACCGATATTAAATAACTACTCATTTAACCACCTTTTGTCAAAATTTCACTCCGATAGAATACTCAAAATAAACACACACATGACTTTTACTAGTATGCGGCGGTGTCTTTTTCTCCCAAATTTTCTGTACGAATATTCGAATTTTTAGTTGCATGCAAAATCAACATTCTTAACTTCATAGGATGGAAATAGTAATAACAAAAAAACCTTGCATAATATATAATCGGTGTTATAATAAATTATTTTAACATTATAATATATGTACGTGTTTATTAAACGCGAAGATTTCCGAAGTGGGATTTTTTTCTTAAGACTGGGAACATTACACGCACACTAACGTGAGTAATTTGACAACGTCGGTGAGAGCTGTCACGCATACATAACTAATTACTGGCCTCACAGTGTCGTTCACGAAGGTTTCATCTGTTTAGAAATCTGTGGTCGTAATGAAATCATCTTGTCTTAATAATTGAGAATCTACGTAATTCTACTGATTTTAAAAATCTTTTTTTTTATCTCTTGTGCGTCGAGAACTTATACAAACCTATCCCAATAGAATGTTACTTATATGTATTAATTTAGTTAGAATCTTAAATATTAGATAGGTATATTTTGGAAACTTTTAAATTAACATTCTGAAGGTCGCTGAACACATCTGAACGAGGCCTTGGGTCGGGACGAGTGGCATACACGAAGAGAGGCCTCATCATTTGGCGAAAACGTGCTGAGAATGATGATGATGATGGCGCTTATTAAAACCAAAGCACGAGACTACCAATACTACATTCTGAATGCAAATTGTCTGTCGAAACACCGATTCATTCGGAATCGGTGGGATTGCCTAATTTCTGTATTGCGTTCTATCGCGGAGACTGCCAATTACATTAGGACTTTTTAACCGAATCAATGATACCTAAATATTTACTACTAAGTATAACATCCATCTCTGTTTCCAGTATGCTCTGCATTTCCAATATGTTCTGCGTAATATACCCGTTGGTATACTTGACTTGCCTCGTGGCTAAGTTCGAGAGTGCCTGCGAACCCGTGTTTCGTGGACTCGCTTCCCACCCAGTGCAAGTATTTTGTAATTAATATAATACAAACAGACGGTAGAGGCCACATGTGGCCGACCTATAGGTATCATTAAAACTTGTGTGCTTAGCTTCAGTGTGTCGACTTTAGGTATCAGTGAGCGCGCGCATCGTAAACATTCACTTTGAAAAAAAAACAGCTAACTTCATCGTTAAAATCTGTTAAAAGTGTTGGTAAAAGCGCCAATTTCTATGAGACTCGAGACACTAATGAATTGAAAGATTGATACCGACCTTCAATTCAAAATTATGAAATACTAGCTGTACCCTGCCACGCTTCGCTGTGGGACATTGTAATACAAAAATTAGATAAAAACCATCCTTGATGCGGATTATATATCATTCTAAAATTTCAGCTCGAGCAGTGCAGAACTTTTTGAGTTTTTGAAGCTATATGAAGAATATATATAGACTTACTTCTTAGATAAAGTATGTAAACTCTTTTGACTTACCAACACTCATGAAATATTGAAATAGTCTAACACTACATACGAAATCTAACGGGATCATTGCATTAAATAATTAATTAAATAAATCTATATTATATAGATTTTTAAAATCAGTATAATTACATAGAAAATTAATTTTTAAGAACAAAAAGATAAGATGTAATAATATATGAATTATTTGGTTTAATTACTACAGTCAACTCCAAAATCGGACATTAAATAAATAGGGTAACTCACGTGTATACTACTCGTTTGTTCGATCGAAGTCGACTAACTAACCTGTTACCTAATACTCGGATTTGTCTTGAATGGGAATCGCACCCACGACCAACTACTGGGCAGCACTTAGCACTTTCACAAACAATTCACTAGCTACTAACATGACACCAAACGAAAGAGATGATTCGGACTGACAAATATAATATGCAGGAATTTGCTTAGCCTAATGGTAGAAATTAACTAATGCCACTAATACTAATGCATTACTTGAATGTATATTCCCTGATGGATGTAATTGCTATGTCTTTAAGTGTATCGATTTCTTATAGGTATCTAAGAGCGCTGTTTTGAAGACCACAAGCCATGCTTACAATCAGACAACATGGCGGTCAAGTAAATGGCTACTGGGAAAAAAGATTAATTTTACAATCCCAACAATCATGTATTAATTATTATTATTAGGGCGTGATAAGTTAATGGGTATTAGGTAATTATTGTTTATTTAATTTACAACGGGAGGGGCCGGAGTGGAGTGATCTAATGCTGACCCCGGGGTCACGGTAAATTAGATGCCGATGGACTCTGTTGGAAGCCACGAGTGAACTAAGGGAGGGATAAAAGGGGCGGTCTGCTAAATTAACTGTGACAAGTAATCTAACGTGATGAAGTTGAAATGAATGCAAGGAAATATGAAATGCATTTTTTTCGTTATTCTAAACATTGTATTTACTATGTAATACTTGATGACACTTTCATTTAATTTATTGTATTTTCGTTCAATTATTCGTTTCTTACGTGATATGTGTAATTAATTATGACATTACGTGTAATGGTTGATAATATATGCATATTTTTTCAACACACTTGCTCATACAGTGCGTCTAATTTCAACGCAATCAGACACACCTAAAATGAAACTGTTACTGTTTCATTACTATTATTCACAATTAAGTTAATTATGAAGTTTTTTATTGGTGAGTTACTTAATTCTTAAAAAAAATCGATACAAAAAAGATCGTGTTTAATAGAACAAATGAATTAATGTCGCTATTGCTTCGTCACTTCACACAACTGCTTATATTAAATAGATAAATTCAACTTGTGCTTGTTCAAAAATAAAACATTCCCTCAAACATGTTACAGTAGAACCTCGCTAACTCAAACCTCAGTAACTTAAAAACCTCTATAACTTTAAAAAATGATATGTTCCCTTCCCCATCTCCAGAGCTCAAAACCAAAACCCTTGCTAACTTAAAACCTCTTTTTTTTATTTAACCTCAACTGTCCCACTGCTGGGCAAAGGTCTCCCCCACTTCCCTCCACTTTATCTGGTCCTGAGCTACCATCGTCCAATCATTTTTAAACGCTCCGAGGTCGTCCTTCCATCGCGTTGGAGGACGACCCTGGGGTCGACTGGCCGATGGCGTCCACTCCGTAGAAACTCTGAGAAACCTCTATAACTTAAAATATTTTTTGTTTCCCTTGGACTTTAACTTATCGAGGTTCTACTGTACCTTTAACACTTTTGTGCGTGGCTGAAACGCTATCCGCAGATAGACACTGCGTCAGATTTTTATTATAAGCTGCGTTACGCTTCTTAGATTACGTAACTCATAACGCATCATAACTCATAAATTCAAAATTAAATCATTGAAATTTAACTTCCTAAAATGCATAGTTTACAAAATGAAATTCATCAATCAAAATTTCAAAACAATAAAAAAATGTTTTGGTTATAATGGCACCGGCTCAAAATCCAGAGGCCCTTAGTCCACCCCTGTTAGATACCTCGGAATTTGGGGTACTACTGATTCTGAATCATGCGACCTTTACATTAGGTGCTAGATTTATTTAATGCCGACTTTCCACATTATTGTAACAGTCAATTATACGGCTTGTATTGAATTCTTTCAAAAACTAGGTTAACTAGGTCTCGGTTAACGCACTCAGTTAACGCGAAACGTGGAATACTTTAGGAAAACCATTGTGGCCTACTGGTTAGAACATGATACCAATATAATATACGCGAAAGTCTGTGAATATAGTGAGTATTGTGGGTATGTTAGGATGATTGGCACTCTTTCACGCAAAAAACTACTAAGGGGTTTCGAATAAAATTTGGTACGTAGTCTAAAATAACACAGGCCAATTTTTATGAAGTCTGGTAAGAGTTGGGAAAACTGCGAAGTCCTGCTAATTATACAAATATATATACAGGGTTACTGGTAATCAGCCTGCATCCGTTTAAATTTATTTAAATTTCGTTCTGTAAATTAAAAAAACAACTTTTGTCGTACTACTTTTTTTTAAACTCAATACACATCCCCAAAAAAATTGTATTTGTTGTCTTACCTAGCACTGTTTAGCGGCTATTTAGGGTTTATTCACTTCGGCACATACTTTATCGAGCGTTAAAGAGCGCGCGCGCTCTTGTTTCAATTATGAAACGTTCGGTTTTACACCGGGCAAATCCACTTTTTTCATGGGAATTTTTTTTTTTATACTATAGAATAAAAGTACATAAAGACGTACTTAACACATCCCCTTAAAAGGATGCAGGCTAATTACCAATAACCCTGTATAAAAAAATCACCAATGCAGAATACATACAGATAGCTACATCTAATTTTTAACCCCCGACCAAAAAAAGGGGTGTTATAAGTTTACGTCGATGTCTGTCTGTCTGTCTGTGTGTGTGTCTGTCTGTGGCACCGTAGAGCTCAAACGGATAAGCCGATTTCAATGCGTTTTTTTTAATTTGAAAGTTAATATCCGTGCGGATATTTTTAGCTGTGCTTGGTTAATATTGATTCAAGATGGCCGCCGCCACAAAATGGCGGACAAAATATTATTACAACCTACCTCAATATGGGTATCAAACGAAAGGGCTTGACTAGTAGAATACATTGCACTATGACAAATTTCTTATGGCAAAATATGATGGCTGCTTCCACAAAATGGCGAAATACGTTTCTTTTTTCACAACTCCCTTAATATGGGTATCAAATAAAAGGGCTTGACTAGTAGAATGTTGTACAGATAACAAATCCGAGGTAGTCGGGGGTTAATCAAAAAAATTTATTTTGTTCTTGTAGTTTATAAGCTTTGGTACTTAAATAGTTTTAAATGTTTTAGTATGTATAGTTTTTTATCATAAACTAGCAGTACCCCGCGGTTTGACCCGTGTAGTACCCGCTCCCGTTATTTTCCCGCGATGAAAGGTAGTCTATTTACTATTCCAGACCATAAACTATCTGTTTTTCACATTTCAGCTCGATCTGGCTGGCTGATGAACGGCAGATCGCTGTTTCGACGTGATTGAGCAACAAACATTCAAACACTCACATTTAAAACTCACATTAAGATGTAAGTGTTGTTCGATTATCACAAATGACTATGTAGGTTTGGTGATCAATCAGATAGGGAAATAATGGACCACTGGATACTGTTGGGTTGGAGATTGTATGTTTTTAAAGTAAAAACTTCTTTTGTCGCGCCACAGACAGATTATTCGTGGGCTGTGAATTGAATTCTAGCGTCACGCTCGGGAATGATAAGAAATCCTCGGGTAAACTCAATGGGCATGGCCATTGGCCGTCTAGAAATGCGTCAGCATTAGATGGCCATGCTCATGGTCACGCCCTCCGATTTCACGTTCCGGTTTCCGTAGTTTCCAAAGTAAGCTATCAAAATCTGGTTTATAAGTTTTCACTTCTATCGGCAGTTCCTATGTCTGTATTTTTTTAAACTGTTATAGTTTTACACTTGACTGCCATCTCGCCTGATGTTAAGCAACAAGGCGGTTAATATACGACTGCTCTTCATAACCAATAACCTAAAGAAACTTTTTCCTGTTACAACAAATAAAAGTAATTAGTAATGACAAAGGCAAAGTAATTATGACAAAGTGGCTGTAAAATAAACATGAAGTATGGCCAATTTTGAGGTAAGTATTCATTGACACAAACATATTTACATATTCTAAGTGCAATGTGTGAACCGGGCTGACTTTCCTTGAAATATGTCGTCGTATTAAATACAATTATAGCTTGATAAGGAAAATACTGACTAGGTAGACCCCATGGAAGTAATGCCTGAATTAAGCCCTGGAAGATCGAGAGCATGTTATTATGTTATTTGTACCTAAAACTTGATAAGGCGATTTGAAAATAGTGATGAGTGTTATTATGACGATTAACGAAGTTGTATGCCTGGAAATTTATTCTAGTTTACTTATTAGTTAAATTTTATTTTTTAACCCCCGACCAAAAAAGGGCTTTTATAAGTTTGACGTCGATGTCTGTCTGTCTGTGTGTCTGCATGTGGCACCGTAGAACTCAAACGGATGGGCCGATTTCGATGCGTTTTTTTTATTTGAAAGTTTATATCTGTGCCAATGTTTTAGCTATGTTTGGTATATAAGTGGCCGTCTCCACAAAATGGCGGACAAAATATTTCTTTACAACCTACCTCAATACGGGTTCATCAAATGGAGGGGTTTGACTTTTGGATTAAAAATGTAAATAAAATATTAAAAAAGACAAAGTGTTAGATGTAGTCCAAAATTGAATCCCTAACACGACAAGAAGAAGAAGTATGTTATTTCATTATACTTAAGTATTTATTAAAACGCTACGCCACTTATACAGTACTGAACAGCACTTAGTAGGTAGGTATACAGAACTTGCATTTATGCTCGCGGATCTTCCAGTAAGGAGTTGGTTTTCGTAAAGTTTTTTTTTAATATAGAGCGACTGAACGAGCATGACATGTATCTGATAGTAAACAACAGCCTGTCCCTTACAGCTTACAGCATAGTGCTGATGATCATAATTATATCCATTTTACAAACTTTGTGAATGTATGTCAATGAATCTATCTGAATCATCATTTTTGTATAAAGGACAAACGGATAAATATAGTTAAATTTATATTGATGAATGAATTATTTTTTATTATTGTTAACTTAAATTATGATGACTTGCCTGTAATGTACGAGTATAGTTACTTATGGACGATTTATGATTTATACCATCGACATCCAGCATTGGCTACATAATTCAAAAGAATCATACTGATATTATAAATGTGAAGACTTGGATGTTTAGATGTTCGTTACTCAATCACGTAGGTAGTAAAAACTAAGAGTTGAGATTTGGAACTCTGGGTCGAATAACAAATAAGTTAATTTTGATTCGGAAAAAACGTAGAGTTCCTTAGCCATTATCTAACTTCTAAGAAGACGAAGTTGCGGGTAGATGATACTAGTGTGTTAAAACTTTTTTATCTATTGTGTAATGTTATTATGGAGTGCGTCTCAGGAACATTTCCCTCGTTGTGTGGGGATTAATCTTGGCTGAGGAGAGCGCCTGTGCCTGCGCTCTTCTCTTTTTTAACCAGTGCAACTTCTACGTTGGGAAAAGATACTGGAAAACTTGGGAAGATTACTCGGCTGATACTCTTATCGGCTAAATAACATTTTTAGGTCTTCCAGATTAGGGTCCTTCTGATTAGCAGAGGGCTCAGTGGAAGGACAAGGACCGCGATGTGGCCACAGAGGCGGAACCGTGGCTATCCCTAGCTGCGAGGTGCTAGCTAGCTCGTGGTGAGGGTGGACCTCTCGCTGCCGACTTGACAGTGAGAAGCGAGGCAGAGGAGCGAGAGGAGAGGATGACTTCTCGCTCATCCAACGAGATGAAAGTCGACACGGTGGCAAGCCATTTCCCATTCTTGCTCGCATCCCGTTTCCACCGAAGGGCCTGGGGTGTTAGATGCTTAGAGCTATCCTGCACCCACTTTAGGGATAAGCTTTCCCGATGAGGTGACACGCAGCTGGTTCCCGGCGCGTCACTAGAGCCAAATGCCCCCGGGTTCGGACGAACCCCGCGAGTCAGCCCGCAAGGGTGGTGGCAATGGCAGGGTCACAGCTGAATGCGAGAGCGATCCAGCGACTCTGCCGCCAACTCATGGCTGAACAACCTATGAGAGTTTTATAAGGTAGGGGCACCATGTCCATCCGTGGTGTCGATCCCGAAATATCCCGCCATGCCCCTGCATGGTGGTCATGCATAAATGTATTTGTGGGGTAAAAAAGAGGAAAGAAAAAAATATGAAAGGTTCACAGAACTTTAGTAAACTTAAATACCATTTTAACTTTTAACGAATAAAGATTATGATTATGATTAAAGTCTCTTTGATACAACAGTCAGTTTTATCGTAGAGGAAACGTAGAGTTCCGCGAAAACAACATAAATAAGTAAAACATTCAATTTTGATTCAAATTTCAAGATTTGTTTTTAACTAGCAGCTTCCTGTGGTTTTACCCGCGTAGTTCCCGGTCCAGTAATTTTCTCACTCATTTAAAGTTTGAAATAGCATAGGTTATGCTATTTCAAAATACAATTAGTTTTTCAAATTTCAACTTGACCCATTGAACTGTTTCGACGTGATTGAAAAACAAACAAAATTTAACATTTGTAATATTAATCGTCACTTTTATTTTCAAGTTATCAATGCTTCACATATAATTTGTCTCGTAAATACGTAAATATTTGAAGTAAGAGATACTCACATGTGTCCGAAACGGCCGTTGGATCACTACTGGCGTACTGGCCAGCTCGGCGGTTGGCCGGCTATGTTCACCGGAGGTGGTCGCGCGCCGCATCACACGACACGATCCGACGTTACGACATATCGCCGCAAACATAGTCGTGTGTATTAATTGATATTTTTGTAATGGTTTGGATGGTGCCTACCAGAGTTTAGTATTTTTTTTATAAATATATAAAAAGTGACGAGACGAGCAGAACATGTGCCTGATGGTAAGCAACATGCCTGCCACATAACAGCAGAGTGACACGCAGCTATTGGAACATGAAGAGTCCAAATCATTACCTAGCACTAGTCACCCAGAGATCTAAGATGTTACATCTCTAAGGCCTGTAATTTATCTGGAAACATTGCTCTTCAAACCGGAATACAGTAATGTTTGCACATTACTGCTTGGCTGTAGAATAACTGGCAAAGGTATGGTACTTCCCCAGGCGGACTCTGCCAAGAGTCCTACTACTACAAAAGTAGTTTAGTACATTTAATCTAAGGATCCTACCTGATACATGTTCTGTGGTTTCTGCCACCTTGTAGAGTGCGCCTGGGGAACTAGCACATTAAGCCAGTTATTCTGCTGCCAAAAACTGTTGAGTCATTTCAAAATAATTTTGCAACATTAACTCTAATAATTACTTAACTCTTTTAAATTCGAGATATTAAAATAATTTTTTTTTAACAAACTTTGATACACAAGATACAATAAATAAAAATTACTTTAAAAAAAAAATATTTTCAAATATTTCAAAATTCTTTCACAAGTGTCTTTACTGTAATTAGGAGTCGTGCTTCTTATCATTTAGGTGTTTGTCTCACTCATTCTATCCCACTAATGTTATAAATGTAAAAGTTTGGATGTTTGTTGCTCCTTCACGTCGTAACTTAACGTAACGGATTAGGTTAAATTTTGCAATACAGCTTAATAGTCTGGGAGAAAAGAAAGGCTACTTTTTATCCCTGGAAATTAATATACATAGTTATGAATATTTGAGATCAAAGTGGCCAGTACGACTAATCACCAATTTCATATTATGTAAGGATCTAATAATAAATTCTAAGTTATAGGTACATTTTCATTTCGGCAGTCGCCATCACTGTCAATTAATATTTTCATATAAAATTCGAATTTCTAAATAAGAAAATAAATGCTGAGAGAGACCTTTGTAACATCAGCTATCTCACAGTGAAAGCCCACTGAAAGCGGCTCAGGAGATTACCCGAAAGAGCCAGACAGTTTAGGTGGATATTTTGTTATTGATCGATAATTTTACAGTCGGAAAGTATAAATCCGCCCGCAGGTTATTATCTCTACCAACGGTATAAGCCTAGAGTTAGCAGTTAGCGCTAGTTAGGTATCCGAACTTACAATATCAGCATAAAAATACATTTATGAAGGGAAAATAGTTTTAGCCGTGGAACACTTGTTTCGCGTTATCGACATGCAAATTTTATTTAACCTTTTTATAGGTTTACACTTGACCGTCGCCTCACCTGGTGTCAAGCGACGATGCGGTCTACTATGGAGCGTGTTTACCTAGAAGAAACCAAGTAACTCTCGATTCCAACACACCAAGATTATAACCATCGGGAAAAACTCATACAAGCAATATATTCCACATCATAGACGTTCTTATCACAAAAATAGAGTCAAACCTCTTTGTTCGTATTTTTTGAACATCAACCATGAAACGACGCTGCTTCTTCGAGCTACGCGAAGTCCGATAGAAAAAATAACAAGGGGGTATTAAATCATGCAGGTAAGTGCACACTCTCTGAAGTGTATCCGATAAAAAACCGATGAATTTGTTTTTGATTTGATGTTTTTTTTAAATAATGAGTAACGAGACGGGCAGGACTTGTGCCTAATGGTAACCAACATGTCTGCCACATAACAATTTTGTGCTGAATGATGAATTTTGTTGTTCAAGACTTTGAAGTATTTTTCGCGCTAGAGTGTCTTTGCATATGAGCCTTTTTTAATCCCCGACCTAAAAAGGGGTGTTATAAGTTTGATGTCGATGTCTGTCTGTGTGTGTGTCTGTCTGTGGCAGAGTAGAGCTCAAACGGATGGGCCGATTTCGATACGGTTTTTTTTTTGTTTGAAGTTTAATATTCGTGCGGATGTTCTTAGCTACGTTTGGTTAATATCGATTCAAGATGGCCGCCGCCACAAAATAGCGGACAAAATATTTCTTCACAACCTACCTCAAAACGGGTATCAAATGAAAGGGCTTGACTAGTAGAATACTATACACTAACAAATTTCAAATCCAAGATGGCCGCCAACACAAAATGGCGAATTATATAATTTTTTTCACTACTACCTCAATATGGGTATCAAACGAAAGAGCTTGACTAGTAGAATACTTTGCACTATGATAATTTTCAAATCCAAGATGGCTGATATCAAATGAAAGGGCTTGACTAGTAGAATACTATACACTATAACAAATTTCAAATTCAAGATGGCCGCCACCACAAAATGGCGAAATACATTTCTTTTTTCACAACTCCCTTAACATGGGTATCAAATGAAAGGGCTTGACTAGTAGAATGGTGTAGAGATAACAAATCCGAGGTAGTCGGGGGTCAATCAAAATTTTTAATTTTGTTCTTGTATGTTAATGTGACAGTGTAGCGGCGGCGGAGCAACGGAGCTTGACGTGGTCGTTAGACGATTGGAAGGGTGAAACCAAAGAGTTTACATATACTTTTTTTTTTAACTTTTATAGGTTACACTTGACCGCCATCTCGCCTGATGTTAAACGATGATGCGGTCTACGATGGAGCGTGTTTACCTACGAGTGGAAGAAACCGATTCACTCTCGATTTCAAGACACAAAGACTGTAACTATCGGGGAAACCCCACTCGGGCAACGTATTCCACAGTCTAGACGTTCTTAACACTAAAGTAATAACAAATCTCTTCGTTCGTATCTTTGGAACATCAACCATGAAACGATGTCGCTTTTTCGAGCTACGTATAGAGTTAGATTTTCCGCACGGTTCCTTTATGTCAAATTGTAAGCAGATGACGTGCATACGTTCTATGGTAACAGAGTGATGTGCCGCGACAAAAGTATGAAACTTCCGCAAGAGCGATAACGCAAGAAAGATGCTACCCGTGCTTTCGGTGTAAAGCGTTTGTGCCAACTCTATACTCATTTATTCATTCAATGAGCACACAAAACAGAATGTAATAAACACAAACTATAACATAAGAGTATACTGTACAGAACTGTATTACATTCCAAACTATGTGGGCCTAGAAACATTTTTTTTAATACAGCGGTTTGATAATAATAATATTAAATATATACGTAGTTTATATATATATAGGTACGTATATATATCTATACTATCTATATCTATACTAATATTACAAATCTAAAGAGTTTGTTTGTTTGCTTGTTTGAACGCTAGGATCTCGGGAAGTACTGGTCCGAATTGAAAGATAATTTTTCTATTAGATACTCCATTTATCGAGAAAGCTATATAGAACATAACGCTACTATCAATAGAAGCGGAGCATGAATCAAGAATGTAACATAAACGGGAAAAAATATTCCTTTTTGAGAGTTTTCGTAGCGTGCTTTGACCACAGACTAAGTAGAGAGATACACTAGACATGATAGCATGACAGCGATTACGTCAACTTTAACTTCAAATTTTTATTTTGTCTTCCATTCGGTAATGTCACCGTAATTTCGCACATGTCCAAGATTGCGTCATTGAATATAAACCTTTGCTAATCCAATTTGTTTCTAAATCTGAGTTGGTACGACCAATTTCCGACAGGGGGGGTAGCAGGTTGCTGAAGAGGTTTTTTGTTTGAAAGCAATATTATCAGGAATGACTGAACCGATTTCAGTCATTCTTTCACCGTTGTATATCTACGGGATCCCGATGAGTGCTATACAATGTACCACGGGCGATGCCGGGGCGGACATCTAGTATATTATATACGTAGTATATGTAAACTCTTTCGTTGAAAGTTTCTCGCGTCACCGACACGCGTAACATCAGTCGCTAGACCGGTGAAGTAGGTATCGTGAAACATTAGCTCAGTTATAACTTTTACATTCTATCGGCAATCCCTACGACTGACTTTTTTTGTTGGTTTAAATACCGTCTATCAATTTTCGTTGTTGTAAGTTACGGCTGGCCTAGTCGGGAGAACGGCGCCTGCCGATCCGGAGACGCCGAGTTCACACCCCACACGCACCACTGTCTTTTCCCAGTCATTTGCGTAATGCCGCTAACTTAAGACGGTGAAGGAACATTGTAAGGAATCCGACATTTTTTTATTTTATTTATTAAATCTGAATAGTTTCTATGAACGCGCTAATCTGAAGAACTACTGGACCGATATCAAAAATTCTTTAACCGTTAGATATAATATGTATGTATATGTCGCAGCCGGATCGTATAATCCGCTGTATTACATTACGGCCAGCCGTTTTGAAAAACAGGGCCGCTTTGTAATGCGGCGGTTCAACGATTAGCCGCATTGTCATTGCAATACGTTCTTCAATACGGCGGCCAACGTTTAGCCGCATTGTACTATTGCTTAAATTGTACGATGACCATAGTTACAAAATAAACAATGTAAAATTAATTGTATTAATCATAAAAAGCTGACAGATTATCTCTTGCCATATTTCTTACACTTTTTTTTAAACATCATATCTATCAGATAAAACTTGAAAGCCCCTAACTTGATATTGGTGATGGTACACCTAAGAAGCTCTGCGGTCAGCCCTGAGTGTCGCTTCTCCATACTCGGTCTACACTCCACTACGGAGGTCGCCGGGTCGCTACGCTCGCCACCTCCCCCCTTCGTTGCGCTCGGCCTCGCATGGCTCGCTCCTCTCAGGACCTCCCTTGAGCTTCTGGCTCTCGCATTTTTTATATACACTCTAGGGGTAGTAGCGACAAGACTAGGTGGAGTCGGGGTGAGCCGGATCTGGGTCCTTCCTAACCTACCCGGTCCGATTTAGTCTTAGCAAGGTGAACGGTGGTAAACCACCCCAATAATATTGTGTAGGATTCCGCCAAACACCAGAATCCACAGTTACCTTAGCAATTTAGCAACACACGTACTGTTTTCTACGCCCTGTTGTTGTTATGTCAGACAGCGCCATGAGTGTTAAGAATCGGAACAAAAAATTGTCAAAGCGGCGGCTAATCTTTCGCTTTATTACATTACGGCTAGCCGTTTTGAATGACGTATGGCGTCGAATACATTCCGGCTGTTTTTTAATTAGCCGCTTTCAATCTGGCTAATCGTCAAACCGCCGCTTTACAAAACGGCCCTGGTTTTCAAAACGGCTAGCCGTAATGTAATACAGCGGATTATACGATCCGGCTGCGACATTTACACACGGGGTGGACCCTTACATATAATTACTTTATCCACTACCACTACTATTTCTACAAAGCTCTAAGGACACTTTCAATCCTACAAACATATTATAATTGAGAATGTTTGTAAGATTGTGTGGATGTATGTTTGTTACTCTTTGACGCAAAAACGGCTCAAGGGATTTTGGTGAAATTTGGGACACAAGTACATAACAATCTGGAATAGCACTTAGGTTATTTTTACTTTTGTATTTATTTAATCTTTCAAGTAAATTTGATATTTTAATTTACGGTATCGGTAAGTAGATCTGGAATAGGACTTAGGTTATTTTTATCCCGAAAACCTTACAGGATTTGGAACTATGAGAGTGGAACCGCAGGGTGCTACTAGTAACTAAATATAGTAGTAATAAACTAACCTAAGCCCCGCACGAAGAGGTTTAACTCTACTTCTGTGATAAGAATGTCTAGGGTGTAGAAAGCCTTGCCTGAGTGGGTTTTTCCCGTTGGTTATAATTTGGTGTCTTAAATCGTTTTTTATAGATAAACACGCTACATCGTAAGCCGCATCGTCACTTCCCACCACATGATATGGCGGTGCCGTGTAAACCTATAAAAGTTTAAAAAAAACGCAACACTATTATTACATTTCGTCACAGGTTATGGACATACAATTTATAGGAAAATCAACCCACTAAATGTTCCCATATGATGATGACATACTTCTACATCTACATATACTTGAAAAATACTTAGAGGTGCGGGTGGCATTTAATGCTAAGAACTCTTGGAGCGATTTTCACCCGCGCCCGCCGGAGTTATTCGTCTAAAGCTACGACTCACAATTATTGTGAATCGCACTTTCTAACCACTGGGCCACCAAAGCCTTAGACCGTTAGAATACGTTCAACGATACATAAATTGCTATCTGCTTCTTCCCGCCTTCTAGCATATATTTGAAACTATACAAGCGTAAACAAATGCTTGCCGCCATTCGCGCATTCAAAAGCAAAGCGAAATTATGCAAAGCTTTTTTTATAGTACATATGTAGAGCTATAGAGTGACGGGACGAGCAGCACAATTACCTATGAATAAATGAAAATTCGTGACAATTACACATTGCCCACGATCCTCAAATTTTAAGCATAAAGCACCTACTTTAATCGATGATCGTGGACGCGGACGCAGGTTGTCTCGGGTTAAACCGGCCGTTAGAGCCCCGAGGTCACTCGCGCGGGAAAGCGGCGTCTTGCTTGGCTTGCACTGAAGGCTGGTATGAGGTAATACATATTTTTTGCCACAACTAGTATGTCTAGATCGTCGGTGACTCAGTACACACGACATTCCAAAATAATGGGCCTCATAGAACTAAACAATAATATATTATATGCCTATCTACTATCTATGTTAACGCTTCTTATTAGCCTTCAATGTTAAATATAATAGGAGTTTTTGCACCACCCGTGTTAACTAATTTCAGTGAGCTACCGCTGATATATTTTTTAGCTTTAACAATCTCTATACATAAAAATGTTATGTTGGTTTGTGTACGTTTCAAAAACTCAAAAAGTTCTTCATCGATTGCGCTGAAATTTTGTAATGATATATAATCCGCTTTTCCGTTATTTTGCATTACAATGTGCTACAGCGAAGCGTGGTTACAGCTAGTTATATAAATTCAAAAAAACTCACTAAACAAAGTTGTTTGCTATAACCGTAGATTATAATGGATAAAAGATAAAATCGAAAAGCGTTAATACACAAGTTCCTTGATTTTGGTCACTCGAAAGGTGTTCAACGCTCCTATAGAAAGTTTTCACTTCAAATCATATGAAAAACTAATCATAGACGTCATTAGCCTACCCTAAAAGAATCTCTAGCATTAGACCCAGCTGGTTCGATACAATACGGATACCTCACGTTGAGTCGCCTAAGCCTCATAATTTATTGAACCTTCTGCTGACAATATATTATCCAGTGGCTGTAGTTTCATCATTAGCTTTATCAACTCAGACCACTGTTTTTAGATTTCTGTATCCGTGTACCCAGACTGTTATCCCAGAATGTTGTATCCCAGCCTCAGAAACAACCGGCGCGCCGGTTGTGACAATATAAATCTGCAGATTGGAAGGAGATTCGTTCTTTCTTTCAATCTTATCCTCCGCAGTCAGTGTCCTACTTACTCTTCTTATGCGACCACTGATGTGAGTCCTATAGACTTTTTCAGTCCCTATTGCGACATTTCATTATCCAGCAAAGCTTGCTTGTTTTTGTTTTCCATGTATAAGTCGTGTAGCATTTAAATATGAGCCCTCCCTGGCTTGAAATTATGCTCGACAGTGTAAGGCAATAGACACATGCGAAGACAAGAACAAAATTAAAAATGTTGACTAACCCCCGACTACCTAAGATTTGTTATCTGTACAAAATTCTACTAGTCAAGCCCTTTCATTTGATACCCATATTAAGGAAGTTGTGAAAAAAGAAATATAATTCGCCATTTTGTGGTATCGGCCATCTTGGATTTGAAATTTGTCATAGTGCAAAGTAGTCTACTAATCAAGCCCTTTCGTTTGATACCCATATTGAGGTAGTAGTGCAAAAAAATATATAATTCGCCATTTTGTGGTGGCGGCCATCTTGGATTTGAAATTTGTTATAGCGTATAGTACTCTACTAGTTAAGCCCTTTCATTTGATACCCATATTGAGGTAGGTTGTGAAGAAATATTTTATCCGCCATTTTGTGGTGGTGGCCATTTTGAATCGATATTAACCAAACATAGCTAAGAACAGCCGCACGGATATTAACTTTCAAATAAAAAAACGCATTGAAATCGGTTCATCCGTTTGAGCTCTACGGTGCCACAGACAGACACACACACAGACAGACAGACAGACAGACAGACAGACAGACAGACAGACAGACATCGACGTCAAACTTATAACACCCCTTTTTTTGGTCGGGGGTTAAAAACGTGTCAACAAGGCTGCCGAATCAGGGAAAAGAGGTATTCAGAGGGCTTTATTGTTTTTAAGTTTTCGCGATTTGAACATATACTATTATATTGTACGGAGCTTAATCCCGATATAATTCATTGTTAAATTACCCCGACGTTTCGGCAGCGTTACAACCGCCGCGGTCACGAGAAGACTTACTCGTTCGCCGCGGTCAGTCTTCTCGTGACCCACGGCGGTTGTACACTCCGCGAGGTATAAGCTGAGCTTTGCATTAGTGTGAGTGATCACCAATCAGGCAGGAGCTTGAAATTTTGTCCGCGAGGTATAGGCTGAGCTTTGCATTAGTGTGAGTGATCACCAATCAGGCAGGAGCGCGGCGAGACAGAATGGCGCCGCGTCTAAGGCCGGTTGTCACACCTACACTATCCATGTACACTCACACAAATACAAAGCTCAGCTTATGCCTCGCGGAGTGTAACGCTACCGAAACTAGCAAGAGCTACTACTGCAAGACCTTGGATTTAAACTACATACTTGTCAAAGTCCACAGTCCTGCTTAAGCACAAGACGATGGCGTAATTGTGCTCACCAAACATATCACAAATTAATAGACCATAGTAGAAGAGAAACCAGAAAATAATAGACGATGAATCAGATGACATATAATATGATACAACCGATTAAAAACTAAAAATTAAAAAAGAAGAAGAGTTTATCAGCTGACTATTATTATCATTGCATAAATTCAGACCAAGGGAAACTGTGTTGCTAGACATATTGCATGCCTCTAGAAGAAGCGGCCATTTTGTATCACCTTATCTTACCTGCAAACAGCAATAATTTTTTTTTGTATTTATTTGTATTTGTAAACATCGGTGCAATTATACAATGAATTAGATCGTAATTAAGGCCCATAGAATAATATTAAGGGCACACTTGGACCATATTGATCGATGAACTAGCTTCATACCCCACGGGGCAAAGAGTTTTGGTTATCATAAACATAGGCAGCCCACTAAATGTTCCCACTGCTGGGACTCGGGGCTTTTTCGCAAGGAGAATCAGTCATAATCCACGAAGCCTAGTGCGTTTTGATGGACAACACATGACCTCCGGTTTCCTCGCGATGTATTTATTATTTCACCGTTAAAGCTAGTAGTAGCGACAAACCTTTAAGAATATTTCCAAGTCTAGATGTATAATTTTGTCTGTGGGTGATAATGGCCTTAACCTTGAAGCGGTGTTTATTAGTAACCGGTTACAAAACAGTGAAAAAAATTAATTTTTCGTAGCTGGTTACGAATCAGTCAGTTACCAAAGTGGATGAAGCGGTTACGAATCAGTCAGTTACCAAAGTGGATGAAGCGGTTACGAATCAGTCAGTTACCAAAGTGGATGAAGCGGTTACGAATCAGTCAGTTACCAAAGTGGATGAAGCGGTTACGAATCAGTCAGTTACCAAAGTGGATGAAGCGGTTACGAATCAGTCAGTTACCAAAGTGGATGAAGCGGTTACGAATCAGTCAGTTACCAAAGTGGATGAAGCGGTTACGAATCAGTCAGTTACCAAAGTGGATGAAGCGGTTACGAATCAGTCAGTTACCAAAGTGGACGAAGCGACCTTTCCTTGCAAGAGGCCTCGAATCCCAGCGGTGGGAACATTTAGTGGGCTGCTTATGGTAATTTTATGTGAAAAATCAATATTTATTTCTTGCTATAGGAAAGCAAACGAAAGCTCAGTTTTAAATCTATTTTTATTGTATAGTTAAAAATCTTATAAAAATAGCTAATTATACTTTACAATAAAATGCATCAATGATGTTCGTCTACAATGGCACTTTCGGTAACTTCTCAACAACATGAGTACAACGTTCATTATAAAATACATAATAATAAGTATTTCATACACAATCTCTCAAGAACATCCAAAAAGAATTTTGAAACAGCTTTTTTTCATGTGTTTTTTTAATTATGGGATGTAACTGAAGTTATAAAGTGGAGTGAACTCACTTCACTTTATAACTTTATACAATACCTGATGTATTCGGTTTACTCGTGAATGTGGTGCATAAAACTGCACCGAAATATCGGCAGGCAACTCACACCTATAATAAATTGTGATTTCGATATTGGATTCCATAGAATTTGTTGTTTTTAGTATAATTGGACATTCTTGAGACACTTTTTTTATAAAACTTCGTATTCCAGCTTAGCTTACTTGTAAAGGAATGCCTTACAAACGGTATATTTAAGTTTTAAATATATTTATATATTGTCGTTGTACATTCTTTATAGTATACAGGTAAACATTTTTGTACGAACTAAATATTTTCTTATATTAGCTAACTAGTATAAAAGCACCCTTACATTTTAATATTTAACATTAGAGTATTCAGATCAAGTCAATTTGATGGCGGCTCTTCACATGGTTATTTGTGTTTTTCTTCACTTCACAGTTTTGCGATATCGCGTGATTGTTATCTAAATTTTATTTACTTTCGACTAACAGTCGCATCTTAATTAGTAAGTAAGTCCATATTATGATATAATTCTTTACAATACATATTATTATGTGTAATACAATTATATGTATATTCACAACAACCTATGCGTTGACGCATAGGTTGTTGTGAATATAGCATGTAGTACCTTGCAACTATTTTAAGAGCGGTTTCATATTAGCGTATTTTTCTGCGCGTATACGGTCCTTTCAGCATACGCGCTTATACGCGAAAAGCCAATATATTACGGCATGTTCGCTCAAACTGGTATTGGTATGTTGTCAGTATCAACATGGATACTGACGGAAGAAACATTGCTATTGCGGCTCGCGTTTATACGATCTTAGAAGCACGTCAAGGCTCGTACTTATAGGCACCTTTTCAACAAACACACTATTCCAAAAACGCGAGCGTATAAATCGCTAGTCTGAACCCTTTCTTCAGGTATTTTAAAAATAATCTTGTCAAGTAAGAAAATATTTCGTTTTTTATTTTTATAATATTTATTTATATATTATCGCAGTCACCGTCAAGCGGCGCGGAACCCATATGGGTTCAGCGCCAGATATGACTCATAATGTAAAAAAAAATTGAATCTACCCTCAAATATTGTGAGGTTAGTTTTGACAAACAGTTTATCAACCAAACATTTTTCGTGGCAGCAGAACTATACACTAGTGAAGTAAATGAATAGAATATGTCTCGAGATGAGTCTCAAGTCTCGAGTTAAATCTGTCAGAAATCGTAAACAACACGAACAACGACGTGAAGCACCACCATTACACAACAACTAAAGCTCATACCACACCGTGAGCTGAGTTACAGTTTGACTAAACAAAACTAACGGTTTTAGTTAGTTTCTACAAAAGTGATTCAACCGCTTTCAACCTTCATTTCAACATTCATCCGTTGGCCAAACAGCACAGATTTAGTTTAATCCAATTTACGTAATTTAGTTTATGTAGTTTAGTTCAGTTGAAAGTTAGCCCACGGTGTGTACCGAGCTTAATTCTCACAAAATACACCAAAAAAATAATTTCCAACAAATTTTCAATAATTTAAAAATATATCGATCAAACATTACTAACATATGAGATATGTTTTTGTCTGTAAATATAACATAATGGCAATTTAATAGGGCAATTTAAGAATGGCCGCCTTATAATACGAACGATTTCGATTTTTGTTTAAATCTTAGATGAAATTATATTTAATTAATGTATATTCAATTTAATTCAAAATATTACAATTTAAACAAAAATCGTCCGTAATTAATTCAATTTATTTTTGATATTTGTTTAAATTTTAATATCTTCAACCCTCTATTCGAGAGAAAAGTCGCAGCGAACATAAAGTATACAAGCAAAGCCAACGTGGCCTAATAGCTAGAAAGTCCGATTACAAAATATATACGATTTTTTCGTGAGCCCACAGGTTCGAATCCCGTCTACACCAGTGAATATACCAAGTGCACATGTACGGGTTTGTCGTCATCACTGACATTAACAGTAAAGAAAAGACATCGCGAGGAAACCGAAACAAATAGATTAAACAGTTTTAAGATAATCTATAGTAGTTGACCTAAAATGGCCTCTACTGCCTACGAACGTAGACTAAACCGAGTGTAAACGCTGCCTTAGAACTTTTGTAAAAATATTTTAAATCTTCTTTAATTGACATAGTTTAATTGGGTATTGTCTTGGGAAGATGCCGGTTCAGCATAATAATACCTGAAAAAATGAAAATAGAAAAAATTAGAACATGTATAATAAATAACCTTAGATAAATAATAAGTAAATAGATGAGGTTTTTCCGCATGGTTCCTTTGTACCAACCGTAAGCAGATGGTGTATGTTAGTTTTGGCGGCATAGTGATGTGGCGCGACAAAAGTATGACACTTCCACAAGAGCGACAAGGCAAGAGCGATCATAGCCGCCCTTCTACCGCCTAACTAAATCGGTTTTAGCTTTGCTATTGCTGTCTCTATTATCTCAAGCGAAAAGAACACAGAGAGCAATATCAAAGCTAAGACTATACTAGATGTCCGCCCCGGCTTCGCCCGTGGAACATATATAGCACTCATCGGAATCCCGTACATATCCAACGGGGAAAAAATTTTAGAAATCGGTTCAGTCATTCCTGAGAAAATCGCTTTCAAGCCTTCGTATCCTGCTAATAATCTATACTAATATTATAAAGCTGAAGAGTTTGTTTGTTTGTTTGTTTGCTTGAACGCTAGGATCTCGGGAAGTACTGGTCCGAATTGAAAGATTATTTTTCTATTGGATAGTCCATTTATCGAGGAAGGCTTTAGGCTATAGAAAATAACTCTACTATTAATTGAAGCGGAGCATGAAACAAGAATGTAACAAAATCGGGAAAAAATATTCCTATTTTGAGTTTTCGTACGTTTCGTGCTTTGACATGACACATGACAGCATGTGTCAAAGATTGCGTCATTGAATTTCAGTAATCTGTGCCTTGAATATAAACCTTTGCAAAAATTTTTTTCTAAATCTGAGTTAGTACGACCAATTTCCGACGGGTGGCGTAGCAGGTAGCTGAAGAGGTTTTTGTTTGAAATCGATATTCTCAGGAGTGAACCGATTTCAGTCATTCTTTCACCGTTGGATATGTACGGGATCCCGATGAGTGCTATATAATTTACCATGGGCGAAGCCGGGGCGGACATCTAGTTAATATATATGTGAAAGTTTGGATGTTTGTTGTTCAATCACGTCGGAACACATGAACGGACCGAGTTAAAATTTGCAGCACAGACCATGGTCTGAAGTATTCCACTTTTCAACGCGAGAAAATAACGGGAACGTCACACCAAGGGACGCTCGACATAACTGATAACGTAATACAAATACAAAATCTTTATTGCAGGTAAGATAAGGTGATACAAAACATCTCTAAAGTTGACCCATACAAACTGGCCTCTTTTTTCTAGAGACATGCAATATGTCTGGCAACACAGTTTCCATTGGTCTGAATTTATACAATGATAATAATAGTCAGCTGATAAAGTCTTCTTCTTCTTTTTTCATTTCATTTTAAACTAATCTAAGTTAACTATTTAATAAAGACGTCTCGCCTAATCTTGTTCTAGGCGATTTTCCTTTAAGCCTAGAAGACATTGCTCTCAGCAATAAGGCCGCCACTTGTAGCGCTAGTTCCTAATGTATTTTACTGTAATTTTTCTGTTTTTTTGCGTTACAATAAAGAGTTATCTATCTATAGTTCAACTTGAGAAAACCTTATAATATATCTATAATAATCTATACTAATATTATAAAGCTGAAGAGTTTGTTTGTTTGAACGCTAGGATCTCGGGAAGTACTGGTCCGAATTGAAAGATTATTTTTATATTGGATAGTCCATTTATCGAGAAAGGCTATAGGCTATAGAACATAACGCTACTATCAATAGAAGCGGTGCATGAATCAAGAATGTAACAAAAACGGGAAAAAATATTGCTTTTTGAGTTTTCGTAGCGTGCTTTGTCCACAGGCTAAGTAGAGAGATACACTTGACATGACAGCGATTACGTCAACTTCAACTTAAATTTTTTAATTTGACTTCCATGCTGTCATGTCACCGTAATTTCGCCAATGTCCAAGATTGCGTCATTGAATATAAACCTTTGCTAATCCAATTTGTTTCTAAATCTGAGTTGGTACGACCAATTTCCGACAGGGGGTAGCAGGTAGCTGAAGGGGTTTTTTGTTGGAAAGCGATATTATCAGGAATGACTGAACCGATTTCAGTCATACTTTCCCCGTTGGATATGTACGGGATTCCGATGAGTGCTATAAACGTACCACGGGCGAAGCCGGGGCGGACATCTAGTATAGTATATACCGAGAGTTCGCACCAGTTTTTGGGTAGGTATTTGAGGGAAGCAGCAAACTTGTCACATACCTTATTAAATCCCAATTAAAAATATAAAGAGCAATAAAAATACAATTAAATATAGAGTGCTATGTGTGTGGTACCTGGTATCCTGGTTAAGTCTTGACGCTGCGTCGTTTCCGCAGCGTGCCGAGGATAGCCAGCATCTCCTTGACGGCCTCGGGGGGGGTTCGTCTCGCGGCTTCTTCTCCAGGAAGTTCTGATCCGTGGACTTGAGGTGGAACTTGCCGCCTTTAATCTGGTCCACGATGGCGTCTATCGCGCCGCCACCTGCTTCTACACGGACACAAACATTTCGCTATAATTCTATAATAATTAAACTGTGACTTTCATTACTATCACTCACTAGTGAGTTACAGTTTTTTTTATTGGTTGAGTTGCTTTGTTTTAAAAAACTTTCCATACAAAAAGATTGTGTTCAATAGAACAAAGGCATTGGCAAATGTTGTTGTTTGGTCACTTCATCCAACATCGTATTTAAATAGATAAATGTATCTTGTTTGTTCAAGCGCATCACTAGCTCCCCCACTACGAAACTACGTCTATATAAGCGCGTGTAATGCGCGCAGCGAGATGCATACGTATTATTCCAAATTAGATCTCAAATTTCTCAAAGTTTCTATAAAACTGTTTAAAACGCAATAAACGTTAATTTTGTTCGATTCAACATCATATGAAGCATTTTCATTTCAGCGAATCAAGAACCTATACATAAGAACAACAACAATCAACATTGCTCGTGTTTAAAAATATAACTTTACTCAAATATTAACTTTTTTCTTTGTAATAAAGAAAACTTTAAATTCTATGTACGTGGATAAAACGTTATCCGCAGATTTAGTAGTGGTAGGACTCTTGGCAGAGTCCGCCTGGGGAAGTACCACACCTTTGCCAGTTATTCTACCGCCAAGCAGTAATATGCAAACATTACTGTGTTCCGGTTTGAAGGGCAATGTTTCCAGAGAAATTACAGGGCTTAGAGATATAAGATCTTAGATCTCTGGGTGACGAGCGCAGTGCAGTGCTAGGTAATGATTTGGACTCTTCATGTTCCAATAGCTGTGTGTCACTGTGCTGTTATGTGTCAGGCATGTTGCTTACCATCAGGCACATGTCCTGATCGTCTCGTCACTCTTTATTTAAAAAAAAAAAAAAAAAAGATACACAATATACCTATTTTTTTAGTCTGTGGCCTGTCGCCATTGTTAGTTGCGCGCGCATTTTTTGACAACTGATTATTTTTTTGCCCGCCATAACGAAACATTTTTAAGTTGTTAAAAATGTTTCGTTATGGCGGGCAAATGGCGTTTTCATTTTTGAAATTCTTTTTTTATTATTATTTTATTCACAAGTGTGTTAATAAAGGTCGTATGACACACGTGTGTATTGATGACTACCGTCCTCGGCTATCTTAAGATCAATCAATTTCATAATATCAATAGCGCTTCAGCGGTAATCACCAACTTTACACACTTGTGGCATAATATACTATTATAATGTTTGACAGTTTTCTGTACGAATAATACAGTGAAATGATCAATTCAAACTTTGAAAATGTATTTTTTTTCTTTTGTTTTTATTTTATTTATTGACGTGTGAATAAAAAACATTGTGTGAATAAAAAAAATTGACTTTGTTTTCACGCACACATGCCGTATTTTTACACTCGAGTCACCACAAGTAAGAGGCGCGTCGCTTCCTCGGATAAACTAGTACTAGTAGTAATACTAGTTTACTATAATAATTTACCTCCGTTCTGTTTGCTGCTCCTCCGTAGCGTGACTTGTTTGTTGGCCAGCATGGTCGCCATGTCGTCCCCCGCGCCCGCGAACACGGGAGGGGCCGGGGGCGGAGGGGAAGGGGGAGGCGGGCACGCGGGCGGGGGAGGGGGGCAGGGCGGGGCCGGGGGCGGGGGAGGGGCTGCGACGCTCGGCGCGGGCGCCGGCGGCGGGGCTGCGGGTAGAACACATAGTTACACTACACTCGAATTTTAAAAGTTTTCGTTTTTTTTTCACGGAACCCTAATTATTTTCCTCAAGTAAGAGTAACCTAAGTTATACCTTAAAAAATAAGCTATCTGATTGTGAAAGTCCCGTCATAATCGGGCCAGCCGTTTCGGAGATTAGCCGGAACAGACAGACAGACAAAAAAAAGTTTTTTAGATACAAGTACTGTATAATTTTTAATCTGGAATTATACTTTCATATGAACTTCGTAAAAAGCTGTTAACGTGATATGTATTACATACAGACACTACAATTTTATTTATTCATAAAGATTACATTTCCGAGGATCTGGTGAAGGTCGAAGGAAATCGTTGTATGCGGGCGGCGCAAGACCGGACTTTGTGGAGATCTTCGAGGGAGACCTTCGTCCAGCAGTGGAAGATATTTGATATATATGAAGATACATAACCGAGACTTATTTATTTTGTTAAAAACTTACCGGCGACTTCTTTGACTTCCTCAACTTCTATTTCTTCCTTAATCTCTGGTATCTCTTCCCGCTTCTCCTCCCTCTTCTCCTCCCTCCCGGCGTCGGCTCCGTTCTCGAAGTAGCTGATCCGCGACATGAGGTTGGACCTCTTGGCCGCGGGCCGCTTCACTTCTTCTATCCTCTTCTCCGACTCTATCAGCTTTATCTCCGTCTCAGTTAGCTTCTTGTCTGGAAAATATATTAATTTATTGTAAACTTAACTTGTCTTGTATAACAAAGGATTATGACAGATTAGCAGTGTGTTTACTAGTGTTAGCCTACATCACTCGGGGATCACGGCAATATCCAACGGTGAAAGAATTTGTTAATCCAATAGTTCCCGAGGTAATAATAAAGACAGTAGAGCTAATAATAAAGACAGTAGAAGTAATAATGAAGACGTAGAGGTGATAAAAGACAGAAGTAATAATAATGACAGTAGAGGTAATAATAAAGACGTAGAGGTGTTAAAAGACAATAGAGGTAATAATAATGACAGTAGAGGTAATAATAAAGACAATAGAGGTAATAATAATGACAGTAGAGGTAATAATAAAGCCAATAGAGGTAATAATAAAGACAACAGAGGTAATAATTATGACAGTAGAGGTAATAATAAGGACAGTAGAGCTAATAATAAATACAGTAGAGGTAATAATAAGAACAGTAGAGCTAATAATAAATACAGTAGTAATAAAGACAACAGAGGTAATAATAAAGACAATAGAGGTTATAATAAAGACAGTGGAGGTTATAATAAAGTTAGTAGAGGTTATAATAAAGACAGTAGAGGTTATAATACGGACAATAGAGTTGATAATAAAGACAGTAGAGGCAATAATAAAGACAGTAGAGGCAATAATAAAGACAGTAGAGGTAATAATAAAGACGTAGAGGTGTTAAAAGACAATAGAGGTAATAATAAAGTCAGTATAGGTAATAATAAAAACCAACCAGTAGTGGTGAGCGTCCGCTCGGCGTCGCAGAGCCGGTCCCGCGCGTCCCCCGCGGCGCGCTCGGCGGCCGCCAGGCGGCGCTCGGCGCGCTCGGCGCGCTGCACCGCGCGCGCCGCGTCCTCCTCCGCCAGCCGCACGCGCTCCTCCCACACCAGCACGTCCGTCTCCTCGTGCTTCTCCGATAACTTCAACTGGAACATGCACGACATACTCTTCATCATTATTGTCCTCTACATCATTTATATTCTCGGAAAAGCAAAAACCGACATCAACTGTTCCAATAGCTGCGTGTCGCTGTGCTGTAATGCGGCAGGCATGTTGCTTTACCATCAGGCACATGTCCTGACCGTCTCGTCATTGTACACTATAAAAAATTGCCAGTCATATGGACTGCCGATAGAAGTGATCAACTCAGGATTTAATAAAAAGCACTACGGGGTTGAAACCGGAAAGCGTGGTCATGACCATGACCATCTAGATCATCCGAGTTTATCCCAAGGTTTCTTGACGCTTGAGCTCAATTCACAGCCCACGGAAAATCTGCATGTGGCACGCCAAAAGAAGATTTCCATGAAAAATTCAGACTCGACTAAATTTCAAAAGAAGCTATAACCACGTCGATAAATGAATGGCTCTAATTATGGCCCATTTTTCACAAGCTTACAAAATGACAAAGCTCTATAGAGAGAGAGAGCACTATTTGTACAGTAAAACACACAAAAAAACAAATTGGTCTTTGATCAACCGATTTCCCAATGGAGTTTTTTCCAGAAGATTTGTAAGGTTAATCAAGTTTTTGGGATTGAGCCATATTCAGTCATCAAGACAGTTTAGAGTTTCGTCTTGGCACGAGGACTGAAGATGCAGTCACATTACTAACTACGGTAGTGGCTTCTAAATTGGATAGTAAGCAAAAATGTGTTTGTGTATCCCTTGAGTAAAGGCTTTTCATACTGTCTCCTACAATTCTTATTTAAAAATTACCCAAAATTGGTATAAAATTAGTTTCCTCTGACTGGTTCAATAGCCATTTGCTGGCGCGGAACCAGTGCGTTAAAATTGTCGATGTCGTCAGTGGGGCTCAGTATGTCAATATCGGTGTACCACAGGGCAGCACATTGGGTCCGTCCCTCAATCTTTATAGTAATGATATTCACGACCGACGTTCCGATTGAGAATGCTGAGAAAAATTGGTGCACTATGCTGATGATGCTTTGGTCGATCCCCTCGCTTCTCTCCCTCCCCCGTACCTGCAGTTCCTCGATCTCCTCCCGGTGCCGCAGCTCGACCTCCTCCCGCGCCCCCCGGAGTTCCTCCACCTCTCGCAGCAGCAGCATGAGCCGCTCGTCCAGTTCCATCTCTCCCATCAGCAGCGTGCTCTGGTGCGTTAGTAGCTTCACGCGCTTCTTCGCGTCGCGAGCCTCGCTTTTATATCTGGAAGAAAATATCTTCTTATAGAAGCAAGAAAGGAAACCTTTCCCACAAAAATAAATTTCCCATAAAAATAAAAAGGAACTTGACACTAAAAAATAAATAGCGATTTTGTCCTCCATCGCGATTAGGATCCATCAGGAAAACTATCTTAGAAGAGCTCACTGAGGAACTGAGCTTCACGGATACCACAGACATGGCCCCAAAAGAAATGCGGAAAAACTTTGAAAGAGTCTGTATATAGAAAGCTGACGAACATGTAGGCCGAAGGAGTAGCAAAAAGCCTTTGACACGTATGTAACACGAACTCACGTCTCAGCCATCTGTCGGTCGTTGTCGGCGTGGTGTTTGAGCTTGCCGACCTCGTCGACCAGCAGCTTGGAGACGCGATGGTGGCGCTCCAACGCGGCGCGCGCCTCGGTTAGCTCCACCTCCTGCGCCGCGCACCGCGCCTCGCTGGCTTCCAGCTCCTGGGAACGGTGAGATACTGCTCTAAGTTTCAGGGGCTTCAAATAAAGAGTGTTTTGATCATTGAAAGGAAATGTTGTGATCCTTTGAAAGGAAGTGTTCTGATACCTAAAGCTCCTGGGGACGGTAAGAAACTGGTGTAAGTTTTAGAGGATTTTAATAGGAAGCATTGTTAGGATCCTTAAAAAGAAGAGTTCTGATCCTGAGCTCATGGGGACGGTACAACAGGTTCAGTGAATTCTAAGGAGTGTTTTGGCCCCTACCAGCTAGGAAGTATTCAAATCCATGCTATGAAGTTTCCATTCACATAACTGATTGAAGTCTTCTTATCCACAACTGCAGGATCTATAGGAAGTATCCTGATCGAGACAACAACATAAACTGTTCCGACTCCTAGGATGTATTTTGGCCCTTCCTAAGTCTTGTAATCCCTGCTGTAGTCCCCTACAGCAGCCTGCTAGAAACCTATCCACCTGTTAAGACCTGGTCTACCACCTACCTAATATTGATCTCTCTCTCTCTTCTTTCCGCTTTAAATTATAGAGACATCAATAGCAAAGCTAAAGCCAATTTAGTTAGCCAATAGAAGAGCTGTTCTGATTCTGACTAAAATAGAAAATCTCGTTGTTGGTGTGTGGTGTGCAGAGTGTATACCTGCGCGCGCACGGCGGCCGCCTCGTGCGCCTCGAACTCGTGCAGGCGCGCGGCCTGCAGCTCCGTCTGCAGCGCGGCCGCGCGCCGGCTCAGCTCCGACACCGTCTGCTTCAGGAACTCCACCTCCTCGTTGCTGCTCGTATCGGACGCTGCAACACCCACACCAGGTTCAAGCGGAGGGCGGTGAACAAACACGGTGATCATGCAGTTCTTGATGTTGAGTTCCTTCAACAACCACTAGATGGCGTGAGTCATGTCTAAACCCCGCGCAAACGATATGTTTAACAGAAATATTATGTTTTTTTTTTCATATTCCAACAGCTGCGTGTCGCTATGCTGTTATGTGCAGGCATCGTCCGAATAGAATCGTCCGAGAGGAGAGTAATGTTCCACAATAAAGAAATGTGTGTGCTTAGGATCTCAAGCACAGAATAGATATTACTACAGAACCCTCACTTAGCGAAAATTTTTATATAAATAGCGACTCTTTCTGGGACGCAACAAAGTGCAATTCAGCTCGCATTAGCGCTCAATGCCTATCGCAATTTTTAACCTAAACATTTGCGCTCTCTTCTAACGCGTAACTCTGTCGCTGTCTGGCGCGGAATGATGCGCATCGAAAGGGTTGTCGACATATTATCTAAAAAAAAATAATTAACCTTTCGTTATGTCAGCATTGTAGCTCAGATTATATATTTTAGTTATTTACTTCGTAACGCGCAAGACAGCTAGAAGAGGCCGTAACATAGGGTCGGACACATTGAAATTAAAACAATAAAAGTATACTTTGAATGTTTTTATTCTACTTGATCGTCTAAATGTTGTTTGATAAATATGTAACATATTTTAATGTACTTACCTACACTAATACATACAATCAGCTTCGATTACAAGCTATTTTATAATGTCCCGTACTTTTTGTACGGTTAGCAGAAGAATATAAAAATAATGGTATATTTTGTACAACTAGGAAAAAATGATAATTCTTTGTTTTTTGACTCGTGCATCCATATACAGCACAATATATGGCGACGTAATTTTGCGCGGGAAACGTGTTGCGCGAGCGCTCAGACGTGCGTTCGACAACCGCCTGGCACTTGTTCCGTGCGAGGAACGGTCTAGCTGTAGGCTAAAACCGCGCGACCTTAAGCGAGTGAGGATGCACTGTCTCGAGGCAGAATAATTGATAAGAATTGACTGATTGATAAAACAAAAAATACATTATCCATATTTTTTCATAATCTTCCTGACGGACTAATTAGAATGGTATGTATTCAAAAAGAGAGTTCCCTACGTGGTTGAGCGTAACAAGGGATCCCCATAGGTCGTTGAGTGTAACAAGGGAGCCTCCTATATAGGTCGTTGAGTGTAACAAGGGAGCCCCCTAGGTCATTGAGTGTAACAAGGGAGCCCCCTACGTCGTTGAGTGTAACAAGGGAGCTCCCTACGTAGTTGAGTGTAACAAGGGAGCCCCCTAGGTCGTTGAGTGTAACAAGGGAGCCCCCTAGGTCGTTGAGTGTAACAAAGGAGCTCCCTACGTCGTTGAGTGTAACAAGGGAGCCCCCTACGTCGTTGAGTGTAACAAGAGAGCCCCCTACGTCGTTGAGTGTAACAAGGGGGCCCCCTACGTCGTTGAGTGTAACAAGGTAGCCCCCTACGTCGTTGAGTGTAACAAGGGAGCCCCCTACGTCGTTGAGTGTAACAAGGGAGCCCCCTACGTCGTTGAGTGTAACAAGAGAGCCCCCTAGGTCGTTGAGTGTAACAAGGTAGCCCCCTACGTCGTTGAGTGTAACAAAGGAGCTCCCTACGTCGTTGAGTGTAACAAGGGAGCTCCCTATATCGTTGAGTGTAACAATGGTGCTCCCTACGTCGTTAAGTGTAACAAGGGAGCCTCCTACGTCGTTGAGTGTAACAAGGGAGCCCCCTACGTCGTTGAGTGTAACAAGGGAGCCCCCTACGTCGTTGAGTGTAACAAGGGTGCTCCCTACGTCATTGAGTGTGTCAGTATCCAGTGTACGGTACCTGCGTCGTTGGAGTCGGTGTAGTCGAGGTCGGGCGGGCGCGCCGGCAGGGCTTGCAGCAGCGCCGTGCTGCGCCGCTTCAGCTGCTTGTTCTGCTTGTACCACTCGCCCGCCTGCGCCATCACCCTGTGGGACCGGGGCCGTCACTCGTGCGCGGTTCGAAGGAGGGGCACAGGGGACATGACGCCCCCCTCCCCCAAATCGTATAAGTTAAATAAAAAAATTCAAAATATCTAATAGCACGTGGACTATTTTTAACACGCGAAAATAACTGGGATGGGAACTACCCGGGTAAAATCGTGGGGCGCTACTAGTAAAGTATTTTTTACTCGATTTATTGTATTTGTACTGGGCGGTCAAGTCCAAGAAAAAAAATCTCGCTCAGGGCGCTTGCTAAGGAATTGACAGAGCTTTGTCAGTGATTCCACTGTTACCAGAAGATACGCAAACATTCCTGTGTTTCAGTTTGAAGGGCAATATGTCAAACATCCCGTAAAGCGAGAATTCGATATTTCGATGCAGTTTCTTGCGCATGGTGGGTAAACTGAAGAATCGCAGGAATTGGCAGAAACTATTTCACTACGGTAAACAAGCTTTAATTTATAAATATTTTGTAGTGGTAGGACTCTTGGCAGAGTTCGCCTGGGGAAGTACCACACCTTTGCCAGTTATTCTACCGCCAAACAGTAATGTGCAAACATTACTGTGTTCCGGTTTGAAGGGCAATGTTTCCAGAGAAATTACAGGGCTTAGAGATATAAGATCTTAGATCTCTGGGCGACGAGCGCAGTGCAGTGCTAGGTAATGATTTGGACTCTTCATGTTCCAATAGCTGCGTGTCACTGTGCTGTTATGTGTCAGGCATGTTGCTTACCATCAGGCACATGTCCTGATCGTCTCGTCACTTTATTTATTAAAAAAAAATATATATGATTGAATGTTTGTAATTCCGAATTAACAGCGTTTCACTAAGTGCATTTGAAAGTATATACGGTACCTAAATTATTCTAATCAAATCTAATCTTTCAAATTGGATCAAATTGCACACGGTGTGCAAATTTGAATAAAATCGTTGAAAAAGTTTAGGAGTCCATCGCAGACAAACAATATGACACATAATTTATATGTAATACTAGCGTCCTGTTCCGGCTTCGCTCGGATGTTGTCATATAAAGACTATTAATCGAAATAAAAACTATCCTATCTCTCAAGTGGGACCAGGCTGCTCACGGTGTGCCAATTTAATTTAAAATCGGTTAAGTAGTTTAGGAATCCATCGCGGACAAACATCCTGACAAGAGATTTATATTAAGATTACGATATATGTAAAATTCGGTGAAAAAGGCAGACATCCATCAATAGATATACAATTATGTTAAAATCCTGCCTGGATTATACGAAACACTATCTAATATATTCGTAGAAATAGCACCTCTTAAAATGTCGAAATAGCAGATAAACCTCATTAGTATTAATACAATTGATAGTTATGTTGTTTGACCATAACTACTTGTTTTATCTTTTTTTTTCTAATATTACATCGACAATAGGCGTGACGACAGGTCCTGCAATTATACTAAATTATTTGATATAATGACAGTATTTAGATAGAGTAAAATATGTACCAATTTTAATTTTGATATTTTTTTGTTTAACTTACTTTATGACCATCCAAAGCTGGATGGGCTAGTCCATTTTAATAGTACGAAATTATTATAAAATTTATTCACCGTTGGATAACCCATTCAATTTCAAGTGATTTTTGTTATGAAACCAGTTCCCTAAACGCTTTTCCAACTTGTTTGCCTAAACGCAATATTTAATATAGCTACCATACAAACTTTACGCGCGACTAATAGAAAATACGACTCAGTGACGTCACGCTGTAGTGTTTATCTATGAAGCGTTTTTGGGACAGTCCAAAATTGTGATTTTAAAATTATAATATCACGGGAAGTTTTTGAATAACAAAGTAATTCTTTCACCTACATGTGTGTCGTCATGCCTATTTATCTGTTCCCATAATGATTTATTCAGACGTATACTAATACTAGCGGCCCGTTCCGGCTTCGCTTATAAAGAGATTTAATAGATTTAACAAAGCAAAAGGGATGATCATCATCAATGTCTTTGGGCGATGTGCTTCCAAATCTAAACATCAGCTTAGCTCTGCACTATTGCTGAGCTAAGCTGATTCTTGCTTTCATTGCTTGTTTGCTAAGGTCGCTTATCGAAATAGTCTCAGAAAACATTTATCAAAATCAATGCAGCAATTCGAAGCAAAAACTCATACGAGGGTCAAACTGAAAGTTCTTAGAACTGGCCACTTATAAACAATATAATAAAAAAATAATTCTATAATTTGAAAATAGAACTCTTTGCCAATATTACTAAGTATATACTTCATTCATTTGTCATTTGTTTTACGATTTGGCGGCAAATTGAAAATTGTCTGTGTCACGTCAACATGAATTTAACACGAGAAAATTTTCGTGCAATGATTTTTTATGACTTTCGATGTCATTTAAGTCAACAAGAAAGTTATGATAGACTACGATTGGCCTTTCACGATGAAGCCCCATCTCGTGCGACTGTTTACAACTGGTTTAATGAGTTTAAACGTGGTCGCACTAATCTCACTGATGATTTACGTGAGGGACGGCCTTCTACGGCGACGACTGAAGATAACATCTGTGTTGTGCGGCGTATGATAGAGACTGACAAAAGAGTGACCTATCAGCAGATTCGGACAAGCTTAGGCATCGGTATGAGTCAAGTGCACAAAATCCTACACGAACATTTAGCGGTCAGGAAGCTTTGCGCCCGGTGGATACCTCATAATTTGACTGAGGCTCAAAAACTCCATCGTGTGGATTGGTGCCGTAAAATGATTGAAAGATTTAACGGAGGTGACTCAAATGCTGTGTTCGACATACTAACAGGTGACGAAAGCTGGATTTACTGTTATGATCCTGAAACCAAAAGACAATCTGCTCAGTGGGTGTTTCCTTTCGAGGAGTTGCCAACTAAAGTGAAGAGAGATCGAAGTGCGGGGAAAAAAATGGTGGCCTCGTTCTTTGGAAGGATAGGTCATTTCGCAACAATTGTGTTAGAGGATCAAAAACAGTTTCTGCAGAATGGTACACTACCAATTGTTTGCCACTTGTCTTGGAAAAGTTCGAGAGAAACGACCTCGCAGTAGGATCCTCCTTCACCACGACAACGCCTCATCGCACACCGCCAAGCGAACGATCGACTATTTGGCGACATCAAACGTTGAATTACTGGGTCACCCGCCGTATAGCCCCGACCTCGCGCCTTGTGATTTTTATTTATTTTCAAAAATTAAAGAAAAACTTAAAGGAAAGCGGTTTATGAATGCTAAAGAAGCGGTGGCTGCGTATCGCGATGCCATTGAAGAGACCCCTAAGGACGAGTGGGCAAAGTGCTTTTCCCAGTGGTTCCATCGCATGCAGCGGTGTATTGACGTGAATGGACAATATTTTGAAAAGATATAATAAAACTAATAACTGGCTAATGTAATCAGTTTTTGATTTTCTAAGAACTTTCAGTTTGACCCTCGTAGAAAATAAAAAACCTAGTATCCATTTTAAGTTAAATTTATGAGCGAAAATATCTGACGGACACGAAATAAAGATAAAGATACGCATTAAACAGTCATTACGTCAATCTGTCACGGAGTTAACCGTTTCCTGATAACGCCTTAAACGGTTTTAAATGCTTCACCTTTAAATGTGGCGTTACACAAACTTGCGTGGCCGCCAAGTTGACACTTATAGCGGTTTTTTAAATTACACATGGCTAGGTCATTTAACTTATTTGTTCAAATAATATAAAAATTGTGCAGATTTACTTTGTTCACTTTTATCCTACTAATACTATTAATACGAACAAATGGAAGGTTGAAAAGAACCCATTTAGATTAGGTATAGTCTGGAATAACAGCCTAATTTTTTTGCACGGGCACGGGAGCTACGCGTTTAAAACCACGGTCGGGTATTCCAAATTATAATCTATCTGTATTCCAAATTTCAATTGACAATATTGCCTACATAGTCTATTAAATCATACAGTCGATCAACGAAGCCCTCCAGACCTGACAATCGCGCGGGGTGAGACGCGGGAAGCGCGCTCCCGCCATTGCCAACATTACAATGTTAGCATTTCGTGAGCGCGGTTCAGTTTTCGGTTTAAACTCAAGTTCAAAGACTACTGGTATTATTTCTTTATACTGTGATTCCCCAGGCGTCTTTGCAAAGACTACGATATTAGTAGGAAGACTGAATATTGTTTCTAAACAGTTGTCGAGTTGCATAAGCAGCCCACTAAATGTTCTCACTACTGGGACCATAATGCACCACATTGGCCCAGTGCGGGTTGGTGGATGACACATGTCCTCGAAAGATTCTAGGAAAAATTTGGTTACGATGTTTTCCTTCACCGTTTTAAGTTAGCGGTATTACGGGCATGGCTTCGAACAGACAGTGGTGCGCGTGGGATTTGAACCTGGGGCTCCAGATCGGCAGTCGCCGTTCTCCCGACTAGACCAGCCGCAACTTTCCATAGCTGACTCCACTGTGTAGTAGAATGACCCAGTCCTCCTTACCTGTGCATGACGCCCGAGTCCACCTCGTGCTGGTTCCTCAGCTGCTGGTACTCGTCGAACAGCTTCTCGGAGACGTGCTTCAGCCGCGCCAGCTCCCTCTCCCTCTCCCGCAGCTCAGAGTCCAGGTGGTTCCTCTCCTCCACCAGGATGTTGTGTCTCCGCTGCAGGTCATCGTGCTCGCGTTTCGCTGGAACATTCCATACAACAATATGAGATTCTGAAGCTTTCACTACATCAATGATTTTATCTTGGATACATTTCGGAAAGTGTGCAACTGAACTGCATGATTTTTTTACTGTTACAGGTTTACACTTAAATGCCACCGCACCTGATGTTAAAAAACTGCTAAGCCTAGAGCATCGTCGAAAAGTGGCTAGTCTGTCAGTGTTTTACAGGATACATTTTGGAGAGTGTGCAGCGGAGTTGCATGACCTGATATTGCCTTCCCCTTACCACTACAGGACAAGTCGTAAGTCGGCTCACTACCTCCCATACACTGTGGATATTCCCAAAATCCGTACTAAAAGGTTTGAATCCACTTTTCTCGTACGTACAGCTTTGGAGTGGAATAAGTTGCCGGCCTCCTTGTTCCCTGAGAGATACAATCTAGAACTTTTCAAGGTCAGAGTGAATAGTTACCTTCTAGGTCAACGTGCGTCATCTTCGACCACACCGTCGCTTACCATGAGGCGAGTTGGTGGTCAAACGCGGACCTACACGCGATAAAAAAAAAATGACGATGGAGCGTGCTTACATACAAGAAACCTATTCACTCTACATTCGAAGACATCAAGTACCAAGTAACCATCGGGAAAACTTCACTCAGGCAACGCATTCCACAGCCTAGCTCAGCCTATATCTGCACTTGGAAAAATAAGAGGTTCATATGGGATTTGAACCTACAACCTCAGGATAGTGAATCAAATAATTATTCAAGCCACTAGACACTCAAGACGAGAGTGAATTGGTTTATTCTAGGTAAGCACACACCAGCATAGACTGTATCATCATTAAACATCAGGTGAGATGTTGGTCAAGTGTAAACCTATTAAATTTTAAAAAACACTCAACTTTATAGGGCTTGCCTATCCTATACATCAAGTACTTGTTTATAAATACTTTTGAATTGATATCTTTGTCTATCATTATTGTTCCAGTTTCTAATGATGCCTATTGCATGTAAAATATTATTTTACTCATGAAATTCAGTTTAACAATGTGTCACTTCAATCGTCATATTGTCATGTGAGTCAAACAGGAAAGTTTACGGTTCAAAATTGAGACACATTAGAAGGAAAATTATTAAAACCTTAAATTTTATTGTTATTCTATACATATATTGAAAGTTATGTCATTAGTAATTAATTATTACTGCAAAGGAAAAGAAAAGTGGTCAAGTGCGAGTCGGACTAGCCCATGAAGGCTCCCGTAGCAGCAAGTAACATTATATAAAAGTTCTTGTAGTTCGTTGTTACTTTAATCAGTGTTTTAACAATAGTCAATGTATGACATATTAAATTAAAACTACTAACTAGATCTCATTCAAACCAATTATGGTCGAAAGTTTAAATGATAATGTACATCATACATTTTTATTAGTTTTGTCATTCTCTTATATTAGAAGTTACATGGACACACACATTTTACCACTTTGGAAGAGGCTCTCTCGCAGTTTAGAAAAAAAAATTTTGAAACCTTAATTTCATTTTTAAAGACCCATAGATAACCCAGACATAAAGTTAAGGATTTTTTTTTTGAGTTTCAGTTCTAATTATGAGACCCCCAAAATTTTTTGTTTTTTCTTTTTTTTGAAAATCTTAATCTAGATGTGAAATAAATCGATGACTCCCATTGCAAGAAAATCATCATTTCTGTTTTTTTTTTAGTAAAATTTGGTTATGTATAGTTTTTTTACCCAAAGTTTTGCCATGAAAATGTATTATTGTAACAGAGATGGTATCCAGTTGTCGCCGCAGTGCAATGAATTATATGTCATAATGAAAAATCTTTTACATACAATGTCAGACAATACAAAATACTGCATCCTATCATATGACATAAAAACAATACAGAATACCAAGCAGCAATTAATATTAAAACCATTTTGTCCACAAAAACCTAATAATAGTTAGTAAATACTGAAAAACACATAAATTACTTGTACCATAAAAGCATAGAACACAAAAATATTTTTCTGAATCTTATCAAATTAATTAATATTATAAATATCAATGTTTGGATGTTTGTCGCTTAACCACATTGTAAAGTCTAAATAAATCGAGCTAAAAATTTAAACACAGTTAAATTATAGTCTGGAAGAACAAATAGGATATTTTTCCCCGGGAAAACAATGGATACACTCTTGCGTATCATGAGTGTAAAATAAATGGCAAGTCTGTAATCTGAAAGCCTGTAATCTAGCAAGTCTGTAATGGATACGCTCTTGTGTATCTTGACTGTAAAATAACTGGCAAGTCTGTAATGGATACACTCTTGTGTGTTTTGAGTGTAAAATGACTGGAAAGTCTGTAATCTAGGAGCAGCCTGAGGATTTACTGGTGTAGTTTAGGATCTCATTGACGTGTAAATTGTACAAGTATTAATAAAGGATTTTGACTTTCTTATAATTTTCTCTACCATAAATTAGCTTATTTGCTATTCCACACTATATGTAACTGTATTTCTTTGAACTAGGTAGATCTGTTCAGCCATTGTGATTTGATTCAGCAAGAAGAAGCCACAGTTTTGGATTTATAATATTACTAGGATTAAAGAAATTTGATCTGAATATCCCTAGACCTTTATTGCACTATTGATAATTCAAATTTGCTTAAAGTGTAAGTAATTAGTTAGGTCAATGAGTAGTTAAACTGCTCAGATATTAAATTAGCTTAGATTTGATTAATGATAAAAACGAACGGAGGAAAAAGACATGGTGCACCAACCCCACACATAGTGGTATAAGGATCAGTAAATGATGAGTTACTAAGTATTACTAAGAAAGGCAGCTGCTGGTGGTTGGAGAAGTAAGACCGAGGATCGACCTGTGTGGCGTACCATAGGAGATGCCTATGTCCAGCAGTGGACGGATAAAGGCTGATGATGATGATGAAGTATTACTAGCAACTTTAGATAGCTGTGTGCAGAGTTGTTAATTACTATAATTAAATAAAGTTTGATATTTTGGAAGACATATTTCATGCCCAACACCACCTGACCCCCGAATGAAGCAAAGCTTGTACTAAGGAACAGTGCCGGATTAGCCATATAGCAAGCGTAGCAAATGCTACGGGCCCCGCGCGAACTGGGGGCCCCGCGCTCCGAACTAGCATAGTGGGCCAGGCATCTGTGCCCGGACAAAGAAAATAAAAATAGCTCGAGCAAGCAAACCAAGGTACCTTGACAGAAATTGATACGCGCCCCGCGCTGCCTTAATCCGGCACTGCTAAGGAAGCCTAATTAAATAGCTGATATTATTGTAATACTTATATTGTAGTTGTAAATACCTACATAATTTTATACATTCAGACTTAACAAACATTAGTGTTGATCACATATATATATACACATTTACAGTGGGTGGGAAAGGAATCTTCTGTACAAAACAGGCAGTGAAATTATTATGGATCTCACGTAATACTAAGCCACTTCTATAAATCCATTTCTTAAACTTATCCTTCTAGGTAGGTACATACAACATGCGTCGTCCACTGTTTAAAATGAGTCATGGAATACCTCGATTCAATAGCACCGTTTACAATAATATTAGAAAGAAATCACTTCAGACTGCACTAATTTAACTTAGGATGTAATTAATATTAATCCTTAGTACCTAGGTACATTGTACCTGGTTTTAGGAAAGTTCTTAGACAATTAAAAATTAAAAAATGATAAACAAACCACTTTGAACAATAGATCATAAACACAAAAGTTTTGACAGCTAACTTTTTTCTTATATAAATAATCAAAATTAGTGGTGTGAAAAAAACTTGAAAATAACTAAATAATAATAATTATTATTATTCAAGAAAATAATTGATTATTATTTGTCTGGGATTAGTTACAATTAAGCAATACAGTGATAATTTTGAAAGCAGATAAAAACGGATCATTATTAAAAAGTTGTGTACCTTCCTTTTCAGAAACGTCAATAGAAAAAACAACCTTCATGACGAGTATTAAATTACGTACAACATCCTACTGAAAACCGCAAAAAACCTAATCCCCACGGGCTAGTATTGGATGATCTCAAGATTTAATGTGATAAGCAACAGGTTATCTTGTGCTATGACCCGCAAATACGAGAAAAGCCTTCGGCTCACAGGCGTTTCATTTTGCATACGTTCACTGAAGAGCATGCGCAACAAAAGTTTTTCAATAACAATGAATTTATTTTTCTAAAATTAATTATACATTAAAATGGTACTAATCTTACCTTTTTCTGATTTTAACAAGCAAGTTTTGTGCTTCCTCTCGGCTTCCTCGTATCTGTTTTTCCACTTTTCGACGTAAGTGGAGAGCGCAATATTTGCCTCCTTGGTGTTGTGGTGCGCATCGGGCGGCGTCATCCTGGCGGTAGTGGCGCGAGGAATCCTTGTGGCCGCGCCGCCGCCGGAACAGAGCGAGACGGAGGCACCCCGCGCGCCTTGACACTGATTGTTGCTCGACGCGATCGCAAACACATTATCACCGTTCTTTTTAATCATTTTTGCATTCGATTTTTATTGCACGCGCGCGTCGAAGGCTCTCATCCTCTCGTTTTCACGTATGCAAGCCTTGACACGTGTCTATATCAACAGGCTGGTGCGTCGATCCCGCGAGTGATCCACAAAATTTGCAATACTTCTTTGTTCTCCCTGTCGAGGAAAATATCAGTGAAAATAATATGCGCAATAACTATATCACTTGCGTTCACTCAATAAAGCAGCCTTGAGCCCCGGGAGGCTGGGAGCAATTAAATTAATTTAAAAAACTGTGAGCAGTAGCCGTAATTTAAGTCTGATAGTTGGATCGCGACTAAACCTGGTAACGTGCGCGTATGACTGTGATATGATAATGAAAACTTCGTCATTGTGAGTCACTCGGCTTGATGTTTACGCTTATTGTTTACGTTCGAGCCTAGATCATGTTTTAAATTCGCAAATTATGTTTCTTAGAATTTTGTTAGCATTTGTTTAGAAGTCGTTGCATGATTGTATCGATAAGCTATTATGTGTAAATGAAACTATAAAACTACAATCTTGATGTTGTTAGAATTCGGTTTCCACCGGTTCAAATAATGTTTCTTGTCGGTTAATTTGCAATACTCTTACTTTTTTTAAAGTTTTATAATGGCATCAATTGTAATAAACTATCAAGTACTTGTATATCATTTTTTGGATTTTATTGTATAGAATAATTTCAAAATTCTTCAAACAATTTTATTGATCGAACTTTCCCAGTCCAGCAATTTTAGGAAACATAGCCTTCAATTTCATTATAAGGAGGAGTGTAAGATTACTTTATTTGTACATATAGTTAGGTATTATAATGCTGAAACTTACATCACATTTTACTCAATATGTCACTGGGCTTGGAAAAAGATACCTATGGATAAGTTGAAAGGGATGAGCTAAAAGTAAGAGTAAAACTATTCATACTAAAATATACAGTTTTGAACAATTTGTCATATCTATTACCACACAATTATTATATTTCTTAAAAATAAATGCAGCTGTTCCGTATATTTTTTAAACGCGCTGACAGTATTTTACGAAACACAACTGAGAAAGTGATACTTAGTAATTTGTTCTTAAAAATTAGATAGCACATCGCGTTTCTTTCAGTTTGGCACACCCTTGTATACATTTACAACTACTTTAATCGTTTAGACCAAAACCTTCAACAAAAGTAACTTTAGAAGGGTATTTAATGGCATTTTTATAAAACTTGTAACAACAGATTATTGGTCAAGTAGTAGATACAGTTACAGTGAAAACATAATTGTAAGTAATAAAAGCGATTTATATGATAGGTAACTATTTACAAACAAATTAAATTAATGTTACAGATCTATTTCTCAAGTAGAAACAGAAGATTAAAAAACAGCCTCACCCAATAAAAAAAATCACCAACCACGGCCAATAAATAAAAAGACACACGTCACTGCAAAATAATTGCGTATCTGGGTTGAGTATCGAACAAAAAACAAAACACTGTTTCACACTGCAGCTACCACATGTCAAAGTCCAATGAGAAAACGTTGTGAACGCATTTCATCCAAGTAGGGACGAACGGAAATTCTAAATTTAAACTGTTTCCAGAGAAACGAGCAAACAGCGTGTTGCTTGTCTATAGCACAAGACAAGACAGCGACAGCGAGCCGTGTGGGCTGCCGGGGATCAAATCATGCGACTTGTAAAGTGATTTAATTGTCAAGAGCTCCAATTCAAAGCATTAATCTTTGTGGGCTAAAGTCTCCAGTACTTAAATGGCGTAATAGATACATCGCTGCTTGAAATGAGCTGAATAGCTTAAAGAGAGGAGTTGTTAGTTACTGAACCTACTTAGCTACTCCTATTATGGATTATCCATTTAGTGTTAATTGCACTAAAGTATCACGTGTTTAGTAAAATCTGTATAGAATTAGTTAAGCAATATAGAAGAGAACATTAATCTCGGTAGCATACCATGTCGAAATCCTATCAAGTCGAAGGTTGGTTGAATAAGAACTTACGCTCTAACTTTAATCAAAGAAGCCAAATAAATTACCTACTGGGTATTAAGCTGCAAAACTGTACGCAAAAACCCGCTCCTATTAAAAAGCAAAGCGGATGGCCTTAAAAACATTCCCATATTTAGGAAACAGGGTCAGACGAGGTAGTTTTGTGAAGCGTTGCCAACAGTAGCCTGTACTCCGTAGTAGCCAGACAAGGAAAGCTGATTGCCGATAGCCGACTCGGTAACAATACCAACAATGTGATCATTAGCAGATACTTGAATGGGATGCCTCGTGCAGGCTTATTAATGGTAACTGACTATTGTGGTCAGAAGCTGAATGATGGTGGCATGATTTTAAGAAATATATAACTCAACCCATTTCAATAATAACTGGAAGTTAATTTAATCTACATTCAAATTTTAAATGGGTTTATTTCATACTATTCCTGAGAATCCATTTTATGATTACTAATCTCATTTTGCAAGAGTAAGATAGTTAAATATTGGTAAATATTTATCACACAAGTCGATAGCTCAAAACTTAACAAGCTTGTATCATAGGAATCAGATTATTTTTAAATCAAAACACTTTACAATTATTGTTATGGAGTTTTATTTGTTATATTTTATTTATTACGACTATTATTTGAGAGAGTATTAACCCAGAATATATCCACGATAGTTATTGTTCATTGTTACTCTCTTTGGTTAATACATAAATAGAATAATATCGAGGCAGATTTCGTCTGCAAACGTTAGTATAAAGTTAACAACTGCATCAAGAATTTCTCACTAAAAGAAGCAAATAAAAACCGTGAATACGCCACGTGCGTTTTACTTCCTGGACGAAATATTCTGAGTCACGCTTTTAATTTAATACTTTTTAGGAGTGAATAATAAATTATGATCTTGAGAGCGTTGACCGCGCCAACCTATTTCTGTATCTTTGTTATCCTCGCCAGTCGGCTCGTAAAATCTAGCAACCGAGTTTACGAACGTAGGATTATGTCATGTGGACCACATAAAAAATGTTCCCTTTTCTGTGTGGTGAGATTACATGATATCACAACGGATTTATGCTGTCCCTTTCGTGTTTCGATGTCATCTTGTTCGTTTAATGTTTACAATACTACAATATATTTCGACATTTTCGAACTCAGCAAGTTTTAATGATTAAACGCAATTTTGTAGTACTTCAACCATAATTTTCCCAAAAACTATGTCAATTAATGTCAAGTGACGACAATTAAACAATATAGAGACAACACATTTTTGCAGTTGGTTTAATTAGAACAGTTTATAGAACGATCAGGCATAACTGGCGCCCACATAATAGCCTGGGTGGACCAGGCATGTATCGAGACTAAAGTATTCATTTATACCAGAAAAAACAAGGCATGACATTAACAGGATTCTACATTTTTCCTTACATAGAGGATAATGATACAATTTTAGAAAATAAAAACTATAAGTCTCAATCAAACAGACGTTGCTAAAGTTATTGAAGTAATTAACAATTTCAGTATTTACTTTTATCAAAAAAAAATGCCCAATCGTACGATATAGCCGTTAATTACTAAGAGATAATGTATTTAATTATATTTTGGTTCTTGTAAACGAACATTCTAAACATGAAGTTGAAGTATATTATTCTTGTAGTTCCCTAAATTCAGATCTGCTTCATTACCAGCCGATTCTGCTTGTGTGGGAGTTGACAAGACAAGATTATTGCAAAAAGTTTTCGCTCGGCAACCAGCAAGATTGGCCACCATTATTGGCAAGACAATCTCACAATGTTTCACATTATTTGTGTGTAAATTTAGCGATATGATAAGAGGATGATGACAAATATTACACAAAAATTCTTATCTCGTGTTATGTTATTGGTGTTCCGGAAAATATACCGTCATTGATAATATGTGGAAACAGCTGATTTAAAATTGTAAGATAAGCATTATTGTTATCAGAATGTTATGACGTGTATTAATCTTTATTGTGCCCAGTTTTATATCGTTACCAAACACTTATTTGTAAACATTCCGTTGAAACGAATACTTGTAGAAATATCTTGTAATCTCATAACACTGTAACTGTAACAGTTGCAAATAGGGAATGTATTAATTATTATTTGCACTATTCTAATATATACAATAGATAAGATACGATTGTCTGAATATCTAAAATTGTACATGACTGAGCTATCTTATGATGTTTGACTTGAACCGGAGTTATTTTAATATAATTTATTTGCATTATGTTTTGTTTTACTTCATTCTATAGAGTTACTTATTATACAGTTTAACAAAAAATATGTTACTAATTTGTATTTATTATAGGTAGGTTGATGTGAATAAATATAATAAACACAACAGCATAATATTCAAGAAGTATTACGGTATGGTTTAAAAAATAAGTTTGATCAGACAGTGATTACATTTTATTGCGACTGTGTCATCATATACAAAGGCTTTGTTAAGTATTCGCATAATTAACACAGCCATGAATGAACCTTTTAATCGAACTTAGCAATTTAACGTTTTCTCATTATTTTATTTACTTATGACTCTTCCAAGTTTAAATGTATAATAAAATGGAACTCTTAGCAGATACTACACCTTTAAGGATGAAAACAATGCAGTAAAGTTAGTATTCTAAACAGTTCTATATTTAGACATGAATCAATCTACTTTCTTTGAAACATTCTTGACGATAGATCCACCTAGTTAGTCATCACTTAAGCTTCCTTTTCAGTTTTCAAACAAGAAAATAAATAGTCTTAAAGTTCGCTTAATGCAAGAAGCAAATTCATATTTGTATTAAACCAGTACTTTATTTATAAGGTAAAATTATTAAGCGTTACCACAAATAATTTCTAGTAAATTGCATATCAAATTATCAACCTGTAGCAATATGTAAATTACTAAATTCTCACCTTCCGTCCACGTAAGTCTGCTATGTCGAGGATTCTTTCAAAGACTTGTCACAATTTTATCACCATTTACAAAGTTTAATGAATAAAAATCATAAATGATATGATAAAAACTAATTAACGGGTATAATTTTGAACACCGCCAAAATGAATTCCACTAAGACACTTTTATTGTATTGGAATAATAAATAATGATTCTAAAGAAACATATATGAGGCACAACGCGTCATGCTTAACGATGAGTCACATCACTAATCACAACGCAGAACAACGCCACATACGTGACCCCGCGACGAGACTTTGCTGATAGCATCGTCTGTTTTATAATTAATTACTTGTTAGTTTGTTTTGACATAATCTTTATTTTAACTATTTAAACACATTAAGTTGTCGGTAAAAATCTGAGGTTATTGACATCGCCAATTTGAATAATGCTAATGGTATGAAGGTTTAAAAGCTGATTAAAACTGAAATCAATATTTATTGGGCTGTTCTGCGTGTCTTGTCAGTAAAACTAGCTATGATAAATAAAAACTCAGTCCTATAAAGGCAAAAATAAATTAATAATGTATTATTGGTCAGAAATAGTATAGAGCAGCTGTTTTTTACGAGATTAGGATTAGAGCTATGGTTCTAATAAACTTATAACAATATATATCTGCTCATGCTAATGGCTCATGGTAAAAGTTACTCTAACATGTTGGTTTATCGCATTTCTCATGGAATTTATAATGTAGTAAGCGTTAGGTACCTATTACCTACAACGGTGCGTAACTGCGTACAATAAAATACACAATTGATTGATGAATAATATCGTATATAGTACGGGGAACGAGAAAAGTGATTCAGTGTTTGAGATTTGAGCTTGTACTTATTTAAACATGATAATTCAATCCACTTTACTGGCAATGTAAATGTGTGCCACCCTTTATTAGGCAAATTTAATAAGATAATTTTTGAAATAAATCAATGATTACGAATACAAAAACCTTTATTGTTGTTTGCAGGTAAGATAAGATGATGCAAAACATTTTAAAATCTGATTCATACAAACTGACCTCTTCAGAGGCATGCAATATGCAATTTGTGTGGCAAAACAATTTGTCAATAGCTATGTCTGGCAAAACAATTTGTTATAGTCTTAATTAATTAATACAATAGAAAAAAACAACTGATTAATATCTTCTTCTTTGCAGTTCTGCTTTCTATTTTAAAATTAAAATTATTTATTACCGTTTCCAAAAAAAAAACAAGAGCCAAATAACGATTAAAAGTAACAAATACAAAAACAACGAAACTGTTATTATTTTCAAACCCTAGATACTACATGTAGTTTTATGTAGGTATAATAGGTACCATGTTTTTCATACGTCCATGTATAATACCTACTATACTACAAAATATAATATTATTATGGATTAGGGAGATACCTAGCTTTTATCTGCATATTTATGTAGAAAATAAAGCTAATTAGATAAGAAAACAAAAACACTAAACTAAAAAGACACTTTTTCTTTTAATTCAAGTTAAGTAGGTTTTACAAATTTAAAGTTCATAGGAACTGTATTAGCATATTAGAGCTTAATTAATAAGTTAATACCTACTCACGTGTGTTATAAGACGGATTTTCGCCGACAGTATCAAACGAGTAAATAAATAGTATTTTTAGCGACAGTCACAAATTAAAATTGAATTTATTTGCGCGTTTGCATGGACGTATGAAAATAATGTTTTTCATACGTCCATGACACGTTCGCGACAATCACACAATTTTTCACAAGTTATTACTTAACAGCCTTCTAGCGCCATCTATTGAAATGTGTACAAACTTTAATTGAAGTAATAGGTTGTGAAAGAATGCTTCCGAATCACTTTTGTTCCACTTCATTAGTTCATGGAATGGTTAAAAGTATTTCCATTTTCTCGCTAGATGGCATTTTTGGGCCATATTGTACCGTACGATTCGAGATGAAATAATAATTTCCCTGAAACTGATTGGCACGTTCTCATACCAGCTTGTACTTTTTAACCGACTTCAAAAAAAGGAGGAGGTTATCGATTCGACACCTATGTTTTTTTAATGTATAAATTTATGTATGTTGTATGTATAAATTTATGTATGTTGTTGGTATGTTACCTGATTTCTCGAGAACCCCTGCACCGATTTTAAAATTTCTTTTTGTGTTCGGATGGGTATATTTCCCGAATGGTCCCATATAAATCGTACCGAAATCGGTCGGGTGGTTTTTGAATTCATATTTCAAAAACCACCCGACCGATTTCTACACCATAAACTAAAATTTGCGTACTCTGGATGACGTAGTTGTAAATTTCACAAAAGTTATGAAACTCGATACGAAATTGTGTAAATGGATTTATAAAACCTTGTTTTACACAAAAAAGGGTAAAATAAACTATTTTCGTACAAAATATTCAACCTACTTTAAAACCACAAATAGGCACTCAAAAGCGAAAAATAAACTAAAATCTTTATCATAAGCACTACTCACTCATCTATTTGAAGTCGGTGCCAGTCAGGTCAAAAAGTTAGTAGATTGATGCTATGTAGGCACATGATACCTAAGTAGGTACAGGTGAGTAGTATTTATCCACTACCTGTTAGATTTGGCTGGCACCGACTTCAAATAGATGAGTGAGTAGAGCTTATAATAATGTTTTCAGTTTATTTTTCGCTTTTGAGTGCCTATTTGTGGTTTTGAAGTCGGTTTAATATTTTGTACGAAAATAGTTTATTCTGCATCAAATCAAATGAGGTATCGCACATGTTTCTAGGAGCTTTATTTTTATTTCTTAACTTGTTGACTAGACTATTTATTAGCTTCTTACAAAGCTTGGAATTGAATTCAGACTCGAGTGTCTCGCGTGTGAATAAATAAATTTTAAATTTAAGTCGGTGGTCAGTAAAACTTCTCACCGCACTCAAAAAATTGATTTACATTGCCGGAGCTATCGCGTAACATTCATACAAAAACAAGAACAAAATTAAAAAAATTGATTAACCCCCGACTACCTCGGATTTGTTAACTGTAAAACATTCTACTAGTCAAGGCCCTTTCATTTGATATCCATATTAAGGGAGTTGTGAAAAAAAATGTATTTCGCTTTTTGTGGAAGCGGCCATCTCGGATTTGAAATTTGCCATAGTGCAAAGTATTCTACTAGTCAAGCCCTTTCGTTTGATACCAATATAGAGGTGGTAGTGAAAAATTAATATAATTCGCCATTTTGTGGTGGCGGCCATCTTGGATTATTTTTTATAGCGTATAGTATTATACTAGCCAAGCTGTTTCATTTGATACCCATATTGAGGTAGGTTGTGAAGAAATATTTTGTCCACCATTTTGTGGAGGCTGACATCTTGAATAGATATTAACCAAACATAGCTAAGAACATCCACACGGATATTAACTTTCAAATAAAAAAAAATGCATCGAAATCGGCCCATCCGTTTGAGCTCTACGGTGCCACAGACAGACACACACACAGACAGATAGACAGACAGACAGATAGACAGACAGACAGGCATCGACGTCAAAAATATAACATCCCTTTTTTTGGTCAGGGGTTAAAAATGGCAGTCATTTAGACTGCCGGCAGAAGTGAAAACTTATAACTCAGAATTTGATAGCTCACTTTGGAAACTACGCGGGTGAAGGAGGGCGTGGCCATGAACATGGCCAATAGCTATGGCCCCGAGTTTACCCGAAGATTTCTTTCTATTACTAACGTGACGCTTGAGGTCAATTCCCAGAACACGGAAAATCTGTATGTAGTGCGCCAAGAGAAGAATTCACTTCAAATACAACCAAGTTGAACCTACTTTTTTGTGTTTTTTACAATAACTGCGTGTCGCTCAAGGGCGGATCCAGCTTTGGCTTCAGGGGGGTCATACGGCTCCAGAGGGGGTCACGGGGGTCATATAGTCGTGGTCATGTCACAAAACTGTGCGATGAGTAGGTACATGCATGCTTTTAAATCAGTGGTCCACATAGGTATCAGTGACGCACCCAAGGGGGGTCATGACTCCATGACCCCCCCCTGGATCCGCTCCTAGTGTCACCGCTTTTATGGGTGGACACGTTGACATGTCCTCCGCACTCTATACAAAGAAAATATATAAAACTGGCGGTTCGCCCCGGCTTCTCCCGTGGTACATAATATATAACATTCATAGCACGTATATCGTACAGTACATATTCAACGATGAACAATTTTTGAAATCGGTCCAGTAGTTACTGAGATTAACGCGTTCAAACAAAAAAAACATCTCCACCTTTACACCCAAAGAAATCTATACCTACATATAAAAGCGAAAGGTCACTCATCACGAAATCTCTGAAACTACAAATGCTAGGAGTCTGAAATTTTGCACGAAGGTGCCTTTTAGCACGTGGGTGCTCGCTAAGACGGGGTTTTGCGAAATTCAACCCCTAAGAGGGTAAAATAGGAGGTGAAAGTTTTATATAAACGCACGGGGCAAACCTTTAGGGCTAGAAACTTAAAATTTCGCACACGTTAACCTCCTATGATGTAGAGATCTAATAAGGAAGGTTTTATCAAAATTCCATCCCCAAGGGGTGAAATAGGGGATACTTTTTATTCGTTGTACATATAGGAGATAAAAATTTCATATTAACGCTTAGGCCTTGCGTCAACGACTTACAAAACGCGAGCGAAGCCGCGGGTAAAAGCTAGTAATTTATATTTCTGTGTTTACACCTAATCATCTAATTCTAATTCTAATTCAGGGTGGGGGTGATTGGCCTGCACTGACGTCCCGCTAGGGGTGTATTGTGCACTTCCCCCCTGCCAGCCTACCCAAACCAGCCAAGCTCCTTAAAATAGCGGAGGACGGCCTTGGGTCGCTGGCATAACAGTTCCAGTCCCATTTCGTCAGATGTAATGCGTTCCCATAATTGATTTGGATTTTCTACAAGTAGTCCCGATCTTGATCTAATACTTCCTGTGGCTTCACAGCGCAAAAGCACATGCTCCACAGTTTCATTCTCCAACAAACAGCCCCTGCATAGGGGACTGTCGGTAGATCCTATTTTGTGGAGATGATAGTTCAGCTCACAGTGGCCTGTGATTAAACCTATCATCAGACGAAGATCAGATCTTGTCAGATTCAGCAGCTTATTTGTTACTTTTCTTTCTATGAGCGGGAACACAGTTCTTGTGTGTTTGCATTTAGTAGATTTATCCCATAGTTTTTGTTGTTCTTTTTCTATGTGTAGACATAGCAGATTCCGTGTTTCTGAAGCAGTTGGCTTGCACAGCTCTGCTATGTCTGCCCTGATATTCTTCTTTGCACCTTCTTTGGCAAGCATGTCCGCTTTATTATTTCCACGGCAAACGCCGTGGCTTCTTGTCCACTCAACTGTGACAGTATGAGTGAGTGCGAGGCGCTGTAGGATAGAATGGCACTCTGCAATCACTCTTGACCTGGTTGTGGGTTTTCGTAATGCATAAATGGTGGCTGCACTGTCCGTTATAAACTTAAGTTCCAGTGGGTTCCACATTGCTTTGCTGTGTATTTCTTTTTTAAGGACTGATTTAGCTGCTAACAGGAGGCCCACAGCTTCCGCTTGCAGTACTGTTGTAGTTTTATTTAGAGCTAGCGATTCTACCAGGTCTAGTTCTGGTGAGTGGTATCCACACCCAACTCCCATGCTATTTTTTGCGCCATCTGTGAAAATGTTGCATGCATTATTACTTTTCTCAGCAGTGTCTGTTTGGGAATATTCCTCTGTAACTAACCCATAATTTTTCCGATCTAAATATGTGCTAGCTATACGGTCTGTGCCATGGCATACCTCTGGGATAACTATCTTCGCACGATCTAGGATCTTACAGTGGTTTGTGGGAATCCCTGAACCTTTCCATTGTTCTGTCGATTTAATTCTTAGCGCAGCCGCCATCGCCTCTTGCTGTATGTAGAGATGGAGTGGTGGCAGACCAAGTATTATGTCCAGTGCTTCCGACGGTGTAGATTTTGCACAACCGCTGATTAATGAACATGCTAAACGTTGCATCTTTTGCAATTTAGAGATTGTAGTTACTAGATTGGTTCTTGGCCACCACACTACGCAGCCGTAAGTGAGTGCTGGTCGAACTATTACTGTGTACATCCATCGACACAGTTTCGGTTTGAGTCCCCAGTCTCTACCAATAGCTTTGGTGCACTGCCATAATATGTTTGTAGCCTTTGTGGTTACGTGGTCCAGTTGTCTTGCCCACAGTAGCTTACTGTCTAACCAGATACCAAGGTACTTTACTTCTTTACTAAACGTTAATTGCGTTCCAAATAAGGTGGGGAGTTTTAACTTTGGTATTTTGGTTTTGCGCGTGAATAACACCATCTCTGTTTTGTTTGGATTAGCGGAGAGTTCTCGATTACCACAAAACTTTTCGAGTATTTTGAGTGCCCTTTGCATTTTTTCGCATAAAGTCGATTCGCAGAGCCCTGAGACCATGATTGCTAAATCGTCAGCATATGCGACGGTAGTTATACCTTCTTTGTTTAGAAGCCCGATCAACTCATCTGCTACAATTACCCATAGAAGAGGAGATACTACTCCTCCCTGCGGGCATCCCCTTGTGAGTACGCAGCGAGACTCTGTCGAAGATTCTATGTTGGCTGCTCTACTTGACAGCATTTTAGTGATCCATCCATTCACTCTATCGTCGACATCATGTCGCCTTAGTCTTTCCTCTATACTCGTAAAAGTCGTTTTGTCGAAGGCTCCTTCAATATCAATGAAGGTTACCAAGCATGACTGTTTCTTTTCTATTGCGCTTTCAATTTTGTGAACTACCTGATGTAGAGCGCTTTCGGTCGATTTGCCCGATTGGTATGCGTGTTGGTTTGCGTGAACTGGATTATCCCGTAGCGGACCATTTCGAATATACTTGTCACATAGTCTTTCTAGCGTTTTAAGGAAGAATGAGCTAAGGCTAATGGGCCTAAATGACTTTGGGTTTGTGTAGTCTGATTTGCCTGGTTTAGGCAAGAATACTACTTTCACTTCTCTCCATGATTTAGGGATATACTTCCATGCGAGACAGCTTTTATATAAGGCTGCGAGGTGTGTTTTGGTTTTACTCATACTCCATTGTAGAAGAGCCGGGAAGATGTCATCAGGTCCAGCAGCCTTGAAAGGTTGGAATGTGCTAATCGCCCAGGCCAACGCCTCATCAGTGACTATAGATGATGCAAAGTCCCAGTCCTCCCTACTAGGTTTGTGGTGTGTTTGGCTTTCCCACCCTCCTTCCGACTCTAGTCGACAGTCGGGAAAGTGGGTTTGTAGAAGTAGTTCAAATTGTTCCTGTTCGGATTTGGTGAATGATCCGTCAGGTTTCTTTAACGTTCCCAGTTTGGTTTGAGAGTTGTTTGATAGCAGTTTTCTTAGCCTAGCAGTCTCACTCTCCGATTGAATTGAGCTGCTGTATTTACGCCACATATTTTTCTTACTTTTGATTATTTCTATTTTCAACCTATGTCGTGATTTTTTATATTCCTGCCAGTCCTGGTCTTGGTTGGTGTTCATAGCTCTATTAAAATAGTGTCTTGCTTTCTTTCTCAGTTTACCGAGTTCTTTGTTCCACCATCTATCTTTTTTTGCTCAAAGTATCGGTGTTTTCGGTCCTTAGAGGACATGAGGATGTAAAGCTTTTAATTAGAGTTTTGGTTAGAAAGTCTACCGTTTCTTCTATTTTACTTGTTGTAAGCTCTTTTTCATTGTTTGCCTCGGTATTTTCTGGCATGATTTTTCGAGTGTTTTCTGAGAAAAGGCATTTGTCAGTTTTTTCGGTTTCTGTAAGTCCGTGGCTTACGTTTACTTATCTTCAGGCTGAACCTTATCCTTTGATGGTCTGAGCCAGAATATTCATCCGTCGCTACACGCCAATCGCTAATCAGTTCGCCAATTATGCATGTTGCTGCCGTGATATCTATAATGGTTTTGGCCCATGAAGTGACAAATGTCGGTTCTGCTCCTTTATTTAAGATGTTGAGGTTGTGTCTGAGGGCAAAGTCTAACACGTCTTTACCTCTCTCGTTTGTGTCAGGGCAGCCCCACACAGTACAGTGTGCGTTTGCATCACAGCCGATAACACATTCTATTTTGTTGGTGTCGCAGAACTGTATTAGTTCTTCTAGTTCGGGTGGTGGTGCAGTTAGTTCTCCATCGAAGTATGCTGAGGCCAGGAAGATGGAGCCGAGCCTATTTTGTAGGCCCGTATCTAGTCTTACTACCGTTAGGTCATCTGTACACAAGTGTGTTACCAACGACGCGCTTTTAGATGTTTGGGTACATATATAAAGGTACGAGTTTTATTTTGAATTGGAGCCGCAAATACGCTGCCCTTAAGGGCTGTAAACCCGCTCACCTTGCCGTGGTAAAGGTATGGTTCCTGGACCAGTGCTATCGTGTTAGGTTGTTCCTCCAGCGTCCTTCGCAGGGTGTTGGAGCCTGTGATACTGTGTTGGACGTTAGTTTGTATGATATTTATTGAGACTGTGTTCTCATTTCCTAGCGATTCGAACCCCTAGCTGTATTAAAGTTATGATTGTTGATTTTATCTTTATTTTTATTATTTGCATTCTTAAGAGCCATTTTAAAACATGAAAGTGAAATTACTCCTAACCTACTTTAGTTGTCTAGGAGTGGACAGAGTCAGCGCCCTCCCTCTCCGTGTCCATGAGTGACAGGGGCGAGAAGATTGTCAGGCCCATAATATCGCCTGTGATATCCTCCTCGCCCTCGTCATCCACTTCCAGAAGACGGTCGACTTCCTCCCTAGTCCAGTCCTTATCTTCTGGGGGTACCGCTTCCGCACTGGTTACAGCCGCAGAGGAAGTGCCTTCACCGCTTGTCGCGGTGCTGGCGACCCTCCCAGCCTCTGCCTTTGGTCTCGCTGGTATCCCGATCTTATTTTCTTTTACTTTTACGTACACCGAACCAGTAGTGTAGTGCAGGCGGTTGTTCGTTTTTTTTAGATTTTCTACATCTACTGCCGGGATACCCATCACGAGAATGTGATTAAAGGTCTGACCTTTCTGTCGTACTATATGTTTGAAGACCGGCCAGCCTTCTATATTGTAGGATCTGTTCAATTCCGAAAGAAATTCTCTCAAGATGAACGGCCATCTCTCGAGGTCATCCCTTTCTTCGTTGAAGTCCGGTACGTAGATGATCCCAGTGTGGTACTTAGGCAACTCACTTTCGGGTATCACCTGGAAACCCCCGGAACCCTCCCACAAAAGCGGCATCTTTTCGAGAGTCGAGACGAGCCACGCAAGTGAGAAGTCGTCACAGGGTGTTATTTTTAGGCATCCGTGAAGCAGTCTGGCCAGTCGCTGTCCAAACACCGGTAGCCTTCTTTTGTGCTTTGGGACCGCCCTATTCGCTTTAAAGAGCTCATACTGCGCTTTATCAATGGACTTACGGAGCAGAGTAGCTTTAGGGTTGTCCATCCTGATGCCATTTAGGTCTTGTACCACCACACGGTACCGTTTGACAGCACTGGCATACGACACTTCCTGCTGCCCCTCTCCTCCGATTAAAGTTCCGTCGGTTTCACCCAACCCTGCACCATCATTAGTGGACCCGCTAGCCAGGCAAAATTTTTTGTCTGCTGCGGCGAGGCTTGGTGACACCTGGTCAGAACTTCTTTGACGTTTAGTTGCCCGTGCCACTTCCGCGTCAGAACTAGTTCCTTCCTTAGCCTCAAACATCACTTCGGTCCTAGTCGGTGTGGTTGAGATACCATCGCATCCTTGCACACCCGCCGACGACCCTGTCCTGATGGAAGGGTGTCTGCAGAGGCACACTTGGGAGTAGGACCTCGCCGCCACCTTTTGCAACCTCTTGTGCTGTTGTCGGCTTATTCTCCTGTAGTTTCCTCATTACGAGGTCTTTTATGGTTTCGGCATTTGCCGTATTGTACACAGGTTGCACTCGTTGGCTATGTTTGCGGTCCGTCACATCTTTGGATCCAGCCACACATCCGCCCGGCACACTATCCCTAACGGGAAGGACCGAGTGGGAGGGCGTCACCTCTGAGCTCGGGCCCGGCACCCCATCAACGAGTGCACCTACTGTGTTACCAGGGTTTATTCGGTCCATGCACGCCACGACAGCAGGCGCAAGTTCCGTCAACCCAGACAACTTTGCGATGCCTACCAAGCTGCGGTTGATGGCATCCGCCCTTTCTGCCTCCTCTTTTAGGTAGGCTGATTGTTTTTTGCGGTGGTTTTTGCCACCGGATTTGTGTGGCAAGGTGTAGTTAGGCGTTGAAGCCCCGCTACCACCTCGCCCAGTACCTTCCGCGCCCAACACAGCTTCAGAGCGCGCCTCCTCCTGCCGAAGTCGCAGCATCTTCCTTCTGGATTGTCCAGGGCGCTTCCTCTTCTGCACTGGCCCAGGTCCATCTTTTTGCGCAGCCGTCTCCTTCGCCGCAGGTGCGGCCCCAGTAGCAGCAGCAGCCGGCAGAGCCTGGGACTCCACTCCGCCGTCGCCTTCGGTAGCCAATTTGTCACTCTGCAGCCCGGGTACCGCAGAGCGCCGGTCGCTAGCCGGATCGCATGGCACAACAATTTCTTTATCTGTACCTTCCATTTCAATTATCTTCTTTTTTTTTGTAATCTGCAACTGAAGATCTTGTTACATTAGATGGGCGCCATGTGTTGTGTGAAAGCAGGTGCCCGAGCTACTTCCCCCCAGTATTTCACATGTAGGTGGTGAGCGGGCCTGCCCGAGAAACACAAGGGCGGCCTCAATCTCCACCTAACACGCCGGCCATGGGCTGCCGCGAGGCGGGATGTTGTGCACAGCATACCAAGTGATGATTTGAAATACCGTGCACCCCATCCCTCCCCCCCCTAGTGCCCTCCCTCTTTACCCGGGCTTGGGACCGGCACCGCACTTATGTTATTGAGCTGAAAGCGGAATTTAATCCAAGCAGCTAGTTTAAGCAATATACAAAAGCGAAGTGGCGAGGTTTAAATGTTTTGCGTGCAACGTTGTATTTCTAAAATAAACTTGATAGGAATTCGTCCCTAGCGGCCGCAAACGTCTCAAACCGAAATATTCGTCTTGGGATTTCGGGCCGGATTGATTTCCCCAAATAACTTAAATAGGTAATGCACGCAAATCTGGGGATTACTCCCGCGGCGGGACTCGGGACCGAGCCACGGGGAACGACTACCCGACGACGCTATAAAGAAAGCTTTTTATTCTTTTTAACCCACTTCAAAAAAGACGATTGTGTTTTAACACTTATAGGGTAAACCCACTTGACCGCTATCTCGCATGATACGGTCTACAATGGCGTGTGGCTTAAAAGAAATCAATTCACTCTCGATTTGAAGACACCATGATTATAACTATCGGGACAAACCAAACCTGAAAAAAAAAATGTGATAAATCCGCAAGAAATTAAAATAACAGAAGTGACGCGTAAAAACTACCCGCGACTCGTATCAAGATGGTACGATCAGATGTTTGTTGCTCAATCATGTCGGAACGTCTGAACCAATCGGATTGAAATTTTACATATATATGCATATATATGTCGCAGCCGGATCGTATAATTCGCCGTATTACATTACGGTTAGCCGTTTTGAAAAACAGGGACGTTTTGTAAAGCGGCGGTTTGACGATTAGCCAGATTGAAATCGGCTGATTAAAAAACAGCCGGAATGTATTCGATGCCATACGTCATTCAAAACGGCTAGCCGTAATGTAATAAAGCGAAAGATTAGCCGCCGCTTTAACAATTTTTAGTTCCGATTCTTAACACTCATGGCGCTGTCTGACATAACAACAACATGGCGTTGAAAACAGTACGTGTGTTGCTAAATTGCTAAGGTGACTGTGGATTCTGGTGTTCGGCGGAATCCTACACAATATTATTGGGGTGGTTTACCACCGTTCACCTTGCTAAGACTAAATCGGACCGGGTAGGTTAGGAAGGACCCAGATCCGACTCGGAGCACCTCGATTCCACCTAGCCTTGTCACTACTACCCCTAGAGTGTATATAAAAATGCGGAAGCCAGAAGCTCAAGGGAGGTCCTGAGTGGAGCGAGCGACACTCAGGGCTGACCGCAGTGCTTCTGGCGGGAGCCTACCCGGAGTCAAATCTCAATGATGACCCTTGTCTAAGTGCACCATATTTCTTAGGTTTACCATCACCAATATCAAGTTATGGGCTTTTCTGAGAGGTAAGATGTTTAAAAAAAAGTGTGAGAAAGAGATAATCGTTCAGTTTTTTCTGATTAATAATACAATTAATTTTCATTGTTTATTTTGTAAGTATGGTCACCCTACAATTTAAGCAGTAGTACAATGCGGCTAAACGTTAGCCGCCGTATTGAAGAACATATCGCAATGACAATGCGGCTAATCGATGAACCGCCGCATTACAAAACGGCCCTGTTTTTCAAAACGGCTAGCTGTAATGTAATACAGCGGATTAAACGATCCGGCTGTGACATATATATTATGATTAATAGGCTACCTTTTATTACGTTGGTATAATGAGAACGGGAACTGCAAAAAAGTAGTAAAAAACCGCTGGGTGCTGAATAATAAAATATTAAACAACACTTTTATCTTTTTGCAAATTGTGCTGTTTCTATATTATCAAAATTTTTCACAAAAACCAACAGTGGTGCCACACTTGACAAAATTTAGAACTATCTTTGACAAGTCTTTTTGCATCTGGAAAACGCCTCATTGCTGTCTCTATTATTGCAAGTGAAAAGAAAAGAGATAGCAATATCAAAGCTGTCAGAGCTATCAAAGACCCTCTGGTGTACCTGAGCACATCTTTTTCTGAAAACGGGTCATTACTGCACGCTCGGCCTTACCTTGCCAGCCGGTTACAGTCTAAACATCACAAATAATGTCGTGGATCGAGCGCCGGGCAGGCCGGGCTCCCCTCGCGCTAGACGCTAGGGGCTCCAACTAGTTTACCCGTGAAGGATAAAAAAATATGTGCGTAATTTTTACTAAAACTCGTACGTATACAGGATACGGCGTTAATGGTAATCAGCTTTGAATCCTTTTAAGGGGATGTTAAGTACATCAAATAAGTCAGCTTTTGTTCTACAGTTTATAACAACTCGTATTTTTTTCCTCATACAAAATAAAAAAAGTGTGTTTCCCGGTCTAAAAGCATCAAACTCAGCAGAAGCAGCGGGTTGAGCTAGTTTATAATATTAGTAGAATCTTTATTAGCAAAACTACAATACAACGCTACATACCTAACTATTTACGAAGATGTGATGGTGCCAGAGTATCGACGCAAGTTGCATCCCACACTAGGGGCCGACACAACTTCCGTGGCACAACAGTAATGCCTTACTAATAACAAGAGCACGCGTGCCAGTATTAGAGAGGACAAAACACATTTTTTTTGTGCCAATGTCCCAGCCATACTCAAACCGAATGGTCTTGCGCGTGACGATGGCATAAGATCAGAAGGCATTACTGTTGTGCCACGGAAGTTGTGTCGGCCCCTAGTGTGGGATGCAACTTGCGTCGATACTCTGGTACCATCACATCTTCGTACATAGTTAGGTATGTAGCGTTGTATTGTAGTTTTGCTAATAAAGATTCTACTAATATTATAAACTAGCTCAACCCGCTGCTTCGTTCGCGTATGCAAGTCTTTAGGACATTTGAAAACCCCGAGTGAATTTGTTTTTCCGCACAAAAATATTCAATTCCATTCAATTCAATTCATTTAATCCTTGTGAGAATAGGTAAAACAATTTTACATTGTGTTCTTCAGGTTGGTGTTAAAGGAACTGTATCTCGGCCAATAAGTTTTTATTATAATTTATATGTCGTAAGACACATCGACAGTATAAAGGTTTATAAGCATCGAACACGGCTGTGTTAAGTTTGTAAAATAATCTGCCTGACGGACTAATTGGAATGACATTAAATATTTGATATCAATTGTCCGCGTTTGAGTCGCGTCGTGGTCACAGCAGCGGCGGGGTAGACGCGGGCGTTGCAACGATTATTTCAATGCATATTAGATCCCGGCCGTGAGATTACCGAGGTGTATCTTCCCCGCGCAGTGTTGTTATGAGCTCACTACGTTATGGCGTCATCGTGTGGGGGAACGCGAAAGATTAATGTCTTACTCGTAAAATATTACAAATTGAAAATGTTGTCATTATTTGGCTAGAAGTATAAGAATTGCTTTCATAATATATGATAAGATAAGAAAACTCTTAATTAAAAGCCACATACATACAAAAAAACAAAATCACAAAAGAAACTTAAGAATAACTTTTGCTAGACATTTTTACTGGCGGCCTCATCGCTTAGAGCGATCTTTTCCAGGCAACCGCGTACGGATAGGATATTATACAGTATTGGGGCCTTAATATTATATTCAATAAAAATAAATATTCAATTCAATTATTCATTTACTTTATTGTGTATGTCACACATAAGCAGCACATTAAATGTTCCCACTCCTGGGACTCGGGGATTCTCTCTCAAGGAGACCGTATTCCATCAGGTTGGATCAGTATGGGCTGGTGGATGACGCATCTTATACCTTTAAACGAGCAATTCTTGTATATATCTATGTATATATAGAATCTGAATCTCGGAAACGGCTCGAACGATTTTCATGAAATTATGTATACAGGGGGGTTTCGGGGACGATAAATCGATCTAGCTAGGTTTTATTTTTTAAGAACATCATTTTAGGCGCGTTTTTAGACAATGAAAAACTCCTACAATGTCATTAGAATACGATAACGTCTAAATGGCTCAGACGGAATATGCTCGCCCTCGGAGTCAACAGGCCCCGGTTCGAGTCCTGGTGGTTACTTTTCTTTTTGTTCTTTTTTTTTGCTCGCCCTCGGAGTCAACAGGCTCCGGTTCGAATCCTGGTGGTCCTTCTCTTTTTGTTCTTTTTTTTTTCTGAGAAAATCTTATACTTAGCGCCTTTTAGTAGGTCTAAGTAAGTCATCACTTCGTAATTCGTACCTGCCTAAATATCATTTATAAAAACCGAGCAAAGCTCGAACAACCAGGTACTAACCTTAATCATAATCTTTATTGGTCTGTGAAATTAGGTGGTATGCACATATTAGGTATACATAGATGGTACAATTCTCCATAAGTACGCTAATTTCTACCACAAATGGTATACAGACAATTGAGGTTTATGTCAAATTATTAAATTTAAAAAGGTACAAGATTTAAAAAAACAAATAAAAACATATCAGACTAAAATAATAAGATTAGTACTTACACCATGTCATTGTTAATACAATGATGTAAATTGAAAGATTCTAGGTACTTGTCAGTTTCTTTACGATGTTTTCCTTCGCCGTTTTTAAGTCAGTAGCATTACGCACATGATTTTTAAAAGATCGTGGTAGTGATTATGGTACTCTTTCCGAGAGAAGGCTCCGAGTCCCAGTAGTGGGGACATGTAGTGGGCCGGTTCAGCTTACGCTATATTTTATATTTAGTGACGATAACCATACGACCCACCTGATGTAGCCATTGTTCGCTAACATCTACAACGTTATACATTTATGTTTTACGAGCCCGGACAGACCCTTTGTGTTAAAAGATATCCTTTTTAAAGTTTTCTTTGTTGAAGTTCGCCAGAGAAACCTTCCGAGAAATGGATTCCGCAGCTTGCAGGTCCGTGGTTCGTTAGATATGTATATTTATTATAAGAACAAAATAAAAAAAATGATTAATCCCAACCTCGGATTTGTTATCTGTATAACATTCTACTAGTCAAGCCCTTTCATTTGATATCCAAATTGAGGTAATAGTGAAAAAAAAATATAATTCGTCATTTTGTGGCAGTCATCTTGGGTTTGATTTTTTTATAGTATATAGTATTCTACTAGCCAAGCTCTTTTATTTGATACCCATATTAAGGTAGGTTGTGAAGAAATATTTTGTCCGCCATTTTGTGGAGGTGGCCATCTTGAATCGATATTAACCAAACATAGCATAAAGACCCAACAAGCTTACCGGTTTCTAATCACACACACCACGACACTCTGCTACACACACATTACTCATCTCAACACTTACACTTACTACACTGACTACTTCATCAACAAATCTTCTACCTACCTACTCAATATAAAAATAAAACTGTGAAACGAATTGTACCCACATAATATATTACGTGCAAACATATAAAATACAAACATACAAAATATTTAGTTAGTTATCTTAATTTCTTTTTTTTTTTTTTTAAGTTTCTTTTTTTTTATATATCTATTTTCTATTTTAGTAGCTCTGCAGTTTATTATTACCTACTTGTATAAAATCAGGAGAAGCCTGGATCCCACAACACAGGTTACCCTAGTGTGGGTCCAGTGCACACTAACACAATATGTACTCGATCACTGTATCTTTTATCACTGGTATGTATACCCTTTTTTTTGTTTTTCATAATGTCTTTAGTTGTTGGCACAATAAACGTTTTTCATTTTCATTTTCATTTTCATTTTCATTTTCATAGCTAAAAACATGCGCACGGATATTAACTTTCGAAATCAGCTTATCCGTTTGAGCTCTACGGTGCCACAGAGAGACACATACACAAACAGACAGACAGACATCGACGTCAAACTTATAACACCCCTTTTTTGGTCGGGGGTTAAAAACCAACATCAAAAAACGGAGCAGGTACTAAATTCGGTTTTACGTGTTTTTGAATGTCTGTATGTATAACGGGACTGTTATCGAATCTTGATGATCCTTTTTTTGATTGAAAGAATTTCAGAAGTGACCCTTTACAAATTTTAGCGAATTCGGTGTTTTAAGAAACTCCGTTATTCGCTTGTACTTGTATTATCATTTATTTCCACAAACGTACATGGGTACAACATGATTTGACAAAGCCATCAATTATTGCTGCCTACCATCTTTCGGCCCTGATGAGAAGAAGAGAATTGAATCTTGTATGCTTTTTTTTTTTTTTTTTTCTAACTGAGCTATGACTGCTGGCCCGGAGGCCCCTACTGCCTATCTGACTATTGGGTTAGCGCCGAGGCTGGGACCCAAAATAACCTAACCTAACATTCCTAACATACTTACGAAGTCTAACCTGAAAGAAAAATCGAACTAAGAGAGAGCTATCTACCTAGCTATCTAACTCATACATACATACCGAAAACATAAGCACTCTAGCTGAGCGCTATCGGACATAGTGCGCCCGTGAACCGCATGTCGCGGAGGGCAATGACGCGGGTACGGTGACTATCTCACTCACGCGAGGGCGCCTAGACGGCACGGCCTCGGCTCGCGCTGTCACCGGGGAGAAATTCAAGGTTCGGCACTTAGGTGCCTATTGACAGAGTTACTGCCTACACCCACCGGGTCGTGACGGGAACCGAACCCGGTACTACTACGCGAGTTACTATGTCTACTGACTTATTATTGGGGAAAATGCAAAGAGAGACTTTGCCGGCTGGCTTAGTTTTGTTTTAGAACGACTATGTCGGCTGACTGATTATTATATGGGAATTAGCTAATTGTCATCTGACTGATTATTAATACTAATAAGAGATTGTCTTCGGACTGATTATTAGGGAGAGACGAAAAAAAGGCGGGTGAGGCTTTATGAAAGTTCTAATGTCAGCTGACTTATTATTAACAATGACTAAAATCCGCTGATGGATTAGGGAGACCCGGTAACCTCGCCGGTGAGGTGATCGGGGTGCCATTGGTATCCGGCGCCTATACCACAAGTGGCTTGTCTAGACCGCCGTGAGCCGAGGACCGGCCCGTACCCGCCACCACCGCGGCGGCGGCGGTAACGTACCGGTAACCCGGGACCTCGCGGCGGTCACTATCGAGCGAGCGTAGCGCCTACGGCCTAGCGGGGAGAGAGGGAGCGGACAGGGCTAAAGAGCGGAGTTTAGCGAAAAACTCGCTATGGTCACTTACTGCTTGCAGTAAGTCACCTGCTCTTATCTTCGACATGACGAGGTTAACCTCGTCAAAGTCGATAATGAGGGAGATGTTCATGAGGAAACGTAGTTCCTCATGAATGGACGAAACGCGCTGGCGGGAGCCTGCGGCCTCGGGTCGCGACGAGCGGGACGCTCGGTCGACGGCGCCTGCGCTGCGGCGGCCACAGGGGCCGGGGCAGGGGCAGGCGCGACAAGGGGAGCGGGGGCGGGGCCGCCGCGCGGAAGGCACGGGAACGACCACGGGTTGAACGCGGGCGGTTGCGCGGGAACAAAGCGTTCGCGCGCTTTTTTGCGGGGGCGCGGGGCGCCGGGGTTGGGACCTGAGGGGTCCGGGCGCGGCTCTGGGAGCCTTAGGACACCCGCGATAATTCGCGGTGTGTCCCGTGGTTCCGCAGAGAACGCACGAGGGCGGGAAGGGATCGTCCCGCTTGCGCTTGCACTCGGAGGTACTATGACCTCCGGCGCACTTCACGCAGCAGGCCGGGGCGGCGCAGTAGCGGGACGCATGTCCGTACTCCTGACACCGGTGACATTGGGAGGGGTAGCCCCGCTTATGCGGGGCTTCGACGGTCAGGCCCGAAAGGCCCATGACCGTCTTGAGATTGAAGACCTGTTTGCCCGCGACCGTCTTATCCAAGACGACGAGCACCAGGTTGAGTGGCACTTTAGTACGCCCGCAGGACATGCGGGATACTGTGCGGACTGGGAGGCCCTGGGTCTCGAGATCGGTGCGTACGAGACCGACACCGAACTCCTTAGGATTCCGCGTATGACTACGCGGAGGACTTTCTCATCCTCGAGAGGATGAGTGTGGATAGGGACGTGGTCGTCCAACAACTGACGCGTGACCTTGCGGTACGCATCAGGCGTCGTGAGGTTCACCTGGATACCCAGGCGATGACCACGAGCGGAAGCCCGCATCGACCTCCTGCAGGAGAGGGCGAACCTTCTCCCAGCAGGAGACGTCCCGAAGGATGAACTCCGGGGGCGGGCGGACCGGACGAGGGGAAGGGGGGGGGGAGGGCGAAGCCTCCGGGATCGGGCGCGAGCGCTTCCGCTTCTTGCCGACGAGCGTGAACCCGTCGTCAGAGTCGGAGGCGTCGGACACGGCCGTGTCCATATCGGACACGGCCGCGGAGGGACCGGCGGGAGCCGGAGAGCGACTCCTCACGGAGGCCTCGCCGTCGGCGGATCGCACGCGATCCGCACGAGCAGCGCGGTCCCTAGAGGACTCGCGGACGGGTGCGGCGGAAGGCTTAGTACCAGGGCGGTAAGCCTTGGTCTTAGCCTTGGACTTCGACTTCTTCTTCTTCTTCGAAGGAGAAGTCAGCGAAGTCGGACGGGCGGCGACGGGAGTCGCCGCTTGAGACCCAGGGGACGGGCCGGGGTCGAGCGGGCGGCGGCTTGAGGCAGCCTCCATTTGGAGCCAGAGCGCGCCATGAAGTGGCGGGGGCGGGGCGGGGCAGGGCAGGGGGGGGGGGGCGGGGAGGAACGAAGGCGGCCATCCTCAAGCTCCGAAGATCTTCCGGAAAACGGCCACCGTTTCGGGAGGGCAGGCGCCGGGTTGGACCCGGCGATGCGCTGGGCCAGGCCTTCGCCGCCGGGATATTCCGTCGACATACAGGCGCTTGACCCGCGCGAGGAGAGCCCGATGCTCCTCCATGCTGCGCTACGCAGCACGGAGGATTACGGGCGGGAGGGAATGGAGGTGAAGCCTCTTAACGGCACGCGGACCGACTAGTGACAAAAGGGAAAATACTTACGTACAACGAGGGCGTTGTACGTAAGCGAAAACAGAGGGTGGCGGCCGGGAGAAAGGCCGCCTGGCTCTGAGAAGAGCTGTTTGTACGATTTACTCGAGCCCTGAAAAGGGCTCGTCGACACGTGTGCGTGCGACCGGACTCCCTACGGAGGGAGCCCGCTGGCACACGTGCACGTACTTTTGAAGCGGCGACTCGCAGCTCGTTGCTCGGTGCCCGATGCCGCACGACGACACGCAGCTAGGTGCCCGAAGACGCGTAGCCGCGTCGACACGCAGCTATGAGGCACGAAGTCACGGAGCTCTGCGAACTCGGACGAAGACAGCGCCTGAGCGAGAAGGCGCGTGTGTGAGCGAGAGGTCGATCGGACGGAGCGATACGTGTGCCCCGCACGAACGCCCGCAGCGGAATGTGTGAATCTTGTATGCCAACTACCAGACTATTTATATGAATGTTATTAAACTTCGTAGGTTGGTACACTGTAAAATAGCTGCTTGCAGGATGGTAGTTAAGAAACGAATAGTTGGTAGGTTGGCACTACCGGAATTCAACACAAGTGTTGCCATGTTTAATAATGTGAAATAATAAAATTCGACTAAATTACGAATCAAGACTAAAAATCATGACATTCGGCCATCCGACCACGTGTTGCCTCCCGGCATACACTAAATAATCTCATATTATAATTGTTTGTGAACTAGTGAATAATAAATACAATTTCAAATGTGCTAACTTACAAAAGTACTAAACATAACATAGGTACCTACATAATATATCAATGACAAGTACCTAAATAACAATGAATTATTGCTCAACTGTTCTTATCCCAAACTAATTTTTTTATGTCTTATCAACACCATAAGTAATATATGTAATGTATAACAAATGATTCGACTATTATCCAAATATGTATCTTGAACATTTTATTAAACAATTGTATGGAAAACAAATGTAAGTTTTATTTTACATGAGGGAATTGCACATATATGTACCTATAAATAAACTAAAAATCATACATACGTACAGATTTATTACATTAGACTAGAAAACTTAGCATTCAATAAGTACACATAATGTATTGTGCAACAAGTAATTTGCTAAATAGTGTCCAAAGAGACATTACAAAAATATATTAAGTAGGTACAATAATTCAGCGAATTTAACAATATTTCAAGTAAGGCATAAATAATAACTAAGTTTCAAGCCGTTTAACGTCAAAATAAATTATAAACTTCTTTATTTGCGAAATTGGATAATTACAAGATCTGGAGTGTTCACATTAAGAACTCCATAATCAACAAAGAAGTTGGAAATCAACCTTAAGGCATGAAGACAAACGTCACTACTATAAAGCTGCCCATTCAAGGGCTATCAATTTTACATTATTATTATCTACATTCACATAATTATAAATTGTTAATTTATTTGTAACAAAACAATGATAATGAACGCATTGCAGCAATAACTTTAGCAATGACAGTAAGGATACAAATGTTCACGAATAAGTAAAAGCTTACAAATCTGAATCCAAGTTATTAATGTAACCAATGCCTATACTCCAGCAATAAAGATGATTTGATTAGAACTCTTATTGGAACAACCATCAGAACTATGATTAGTTGTAATTATCATTTACTACTACTACTCTAATCTCAGGGACAGACACATTTTAAATAAATTGCCAAACAAAAGTTTGATTTGATCGTTTTGGATACCTATCAAGGCTTATTTGGTATTTAGTTTGCTGTAAATCTGAATTTGTTGCATTTGTTGACATATTACATTTCTTAAATAGCCGGGCATTTTAAACCCAAACAGTTTCTGTCGCCATTGTTTCAATGCGCTCTATCACGTTATTATTTACACTCACTGAATCTTGCTCAAGCACTTGCTCAACCGCGCTCATGACTACCACTATTTTATCCAGTTAAATAGTTTAGTCTGATAGAGCCTTTCTGCTTGACAGTTTTGTTTTATCATCAAAATCTGGCTAGAGTAATAAGATTTTGGTTCCTAAATCTTCTAACCTGTTCCCGTTCAGCGTGAAAAAGACTGTAGGGAGGGGCAATAAGCTACGGATTTGTTATGTGTTAATCTTATCTTTATAGTCTGGTCTACGTCACCCTCTATTTCTCCTAAATTAGAGGATAAACAGTCACAATAATTCTGCAATAACTGATACAAATTTTTGAACTACTTAGCATTAAATCCAGGGCCTGTCCTTGTCCTTCCTGTTGAGAGGCTCTAGTTGATCTGGGTGTTTAATATGCTATTTACGTCACACTTTGTTCGGTAAACATAGCTAGTAAGCGTGATGACTCATTTTTGATTTAATGTCAAAAAAAAAGGCTACTCAATAAGTGAAATATAGGTGAAAGAATTACTTTGTTACCTATTTTAAAATGAAAACTTCCCATGATATCACGTTTTTTTTTTTAAATCACAATTTTGGTATTTCCCAAAAACACTACTAAAACGTGACGTCACAGACCGGTACTTTCCATGCACCGCGCGCAAAGTTTCCATGTCAGCTATATCAAATGTTCATTTAGGAAACTGGTTTCATAACAAAAGTCACGCTAAATTGAATGGTTTATCCAATGGTAAATACATTTTCTAATAATTTCCTACTTTTAAAACAGACCTCCCATTGCAACTTTGAATGATCATAAAATAAGTTAAACAAAAAGACATCAAAATTAAAGTTGATACGTATCTTATTCTATTTACAGACGGTCATTACATCAAATAGTTCAACATAATTTCAGGATCAGTCATGTCTATTGTCAAGAGTGTTGTGTTAGTGTGCATCATGCGGAGATAAGTATTTTATCACGGCTGCTCTCTAGCCACCATGAACACTGAATCCGCCTAAAAACAGACTACTCGTATTCCTTTCCAGGTTCAAAGTGTTCACCGGGGTGCACTGGAAAACTGCTCGGGTTTACCATACTATTAACGTGTGTACTATCAATATGAAGTTTTAAAGAGCTTGAGCATTGTCCGATAGAATATCCTTGTTCGGACATTTGTAAAACAAGAGCTTAGTCCAATTTTTCAAATCAGTAACGCAAAGCAATGCCATAAAATGTTGGTCCATTAGCAAAAGTGTTTGGAGAACCATCAAAACCTCAATTGATTATTTAATTGATCTGAACATTTATGTACGTCCCACCCGGTTGCAACGATTGCACTTAATTATTGGTCTAGAACATTTGAAGTATGAATGCCTTTGGAACAGCAACTATAGCATGCTATTATGTTAAATCTAGAGTTAATTATACTAAGACCAGGATCTGTTTATTTTCTTAATAATGGTTGTAGTGTTATATTATTTGAATAAGTTTGTAGTTTTGAAATTAAAGAAAACAGAACACGTGTTTCGGCTTAAAATAATGAAGTACTTGTGCTCCGTTACTAATTGATCGATTGTATACTCCCTAAATTACATAATTATTAATGTACCGCTTTTTTTTTTTTTGCCAGTAATCTCATCTGTGTACTAGACTTCAGTTTGCCATAAAAATACCTATTCGTGAAGATTCTTATCATTGCGTGAAGTTAGATATAGTAATTTTGTTTTCTTTCAAAAGTTAACCACAATGTTCTTCACTTGGGGAAGTTTTCAGCAGTTTATTCTGCCATTCCTCGCAAGTGAAAACAACTGTCGTCCAGGACTCGAACCATTTCTTTGCTAATTCATCTAATTTTAATACCATGTTTTACGAGAAATGTACTTTATTTTGATTGTCATTTCAACCGTATACACTTGTTGACTTGACTTGTTCTTATCCAGAAATCAATGGTTTGAGCTCTGTTTTTTGGCTCCAAGTGTGATGAAACACGATCACTTACAAGTTTTTCTTGATTCAGACTTAACATATTAACATTTACAGCTTACTTGTTTTCTTCCGGATCTTTAGAGGTGGCGAGAGTTCATTACTAGAACAGGTCTGAAGAATATCATCAAAAAAATGGCATCAGAATCCTTCTCCTCTTCTTAGTCCACCGCCACCCATGTCGTGTGTACCCGGGTGTAACCACATCGTCTTCAGGCATCCTTGTACTCACTGAAATTGAAACGTAATTTCCGACGTAATCTGTTTTCGGACTAACAATAACACAGTCTGAGATATCTAATTATGCGATTCATTTGTTTTTTTTATACGAACATTAAGATTTGGGCTAGTCTTAAAATTGTGTTTTTCACGAGTTAAACCTTGGGATGCATATAATTGAAAATTACAGTTTACATGACAATAATGATTCTGGTTTTTTTTTTTCATGAATATTAAACCGTTAACAACATAACATAAATGATTATTAAACCGTTCATAAACTAAAATAGAACTAGCTGCCTAATCAGTCGGCTCAGCTAGCTATCAAGCACTAGCGGTACCTACGCTTTCGCTTTTCATAGGTAAACATAATAGGTACATATAGTCAAGCTCAGACTTTTATGTAACCCTGTAGTACAACATTATTTATGTAGTGTCCGTTATTCGGAAAATGAAATATTAAAGAATTCGATGCAACAAACAATCAAATCTTTCTCCTTATAATATTTGTAACCAGTATAGAAAATAATTTACTTTAATAAATTACCTGTATAACCAATCAGTAGATCTGTAAAAAAGAAGTTCTAATTTTGGACTAATTACATTTGTTAATCTGTAATAAAATTTTTAGGCACATTAAGCATATATTTTACTCTGTTACATCATGGGGTAATATCGATTAGTCTTCTAGCGAGAAACATACAGCTCACAGTAAACTATCCAGCAAGGCACATATTCGCTCATAGTCAGTTACCCAGCGAGAAACATACTCGCTCATAGTCAATTATCCAGCGAGAAAAATACTAGTTAATAGTCAATTATCCAGCGAGAAACATACTCGCTCATAGTCAATTATCCAGCGAGAAACATACTCGCTCATAGTCAATTATCCAGCGAGAAACATACTCGCTCAACTAACTATCCAGCGAGAAACATACTCGCTCAACTAACTATCCAGCGAGAAACATACTCGCTCAACTAACTATCCAGCGAGAAACATACTCGCTCAACTAACTATCCAGCGAGAAACATACTCGCTCAACTAACTATCCAGCGAGAAACATACTCGCTCAACTAACTATCCAGCGAGAAACATACTCGCTCAACTAACTATCCAGCGAGAAACATACTCGCTCAACTAACTATCCAGCGAGAAACATACTCGCTCAACTAACTAACTATCCAGCGAGAAACATACTCGCTCAACTAACTATCCAGCGAGAAACATACTCGCTCAACTAACTATCCACGATCATACTCGCTCAACTAACTATCCACGAGATACTCGCTCAACTAACTATCCAGCGAGAAACATACTCGCTCTAACTATCCAGCGAAACATACTCGCTCAGCTAACTATCCAGCGAGAACATACTCGCTCAACTAACTATCCAGCGAGAAACATACTCGCTCAACTAACTATCCAGCGAGAACCATACTCGCTCAAATAACTATCCAGCGAGAAACATACTCGCTCAACTAACTATCCAGCGAGAAACATACTCGCTAACTCACTATCCAGCGAGAAACATACTCGCTCAACTAACTATCCAGCGAGAAACATACTCGCTCAACTAACTATCCAGCGAGAAACATACTCGCTCAACTATCCCGCAATAGAAAAACAAACTCAAATTCAATTAACACAAATTAAAATAATAAAACAATTTATCAGGTTTTTATATAATCAGGAGTCACGGGTAACATTCCAAAACATTACGAAGTAATTGACCACTTCGTAGAAAATGTAGGTATTTTTCTCTTTAAATAAAGTGTGAAATAATACTAGGTCCAATACAATTTTAACGAGGGTAGTCATAAAATGTTGACGTGCCGATAAAACAAACTTTGGTAAAAGATAGGTGAGGTAGTAGAAAAATTAACAATCGCGATTTTCAATTGTGACGGGAAAATAACAGTAAATATCAAACATTCCAAGCCATCAGAGAGTAGCCCTGATCACGCAGTGAAATGCCCAATTTAATACGCATGCAAGTGTACGGCGAACACTGCCACAGAGTAGCCTTGGCCGAGGATCAACGCACATCAAACACACAGTAATCTTACACATTATTACGCGTATCTCTTATCAAATCTCGATTTAAAAATTGACAATTAACTATACAAAAATTGCAAAGAAAAACGACTAGCATAACACAGAACGTTTCAAACATTTTAGTGCTATCAGAGAGTAGCCCCGAGCAAGCAATGAAATGTTCAATTCAAAACGCATGCGAGTGCACGATGAATACTGCCAAAGAGTAGCCTTGGCCGAGGATCACCGCACATCAAACACACATTCATTTTGCACGCTATGTTACGCGTATCATTATCCAATGCAATATTAAAAGAAAATCAAATATCATCGTGGGCGTTGTATCAGCAATTCAACAAAGGAAAAATATGTTCACAAAGAATAACATTTTTCAACATACCTTCGTTTCTGGTTTTGTTCCCTCTTCTGAGTTTTTAAGAAACTCCGTTATTCGCTTGTACTTGTATTATCATTTATTTCCACAAACGTACATGGGTACAACATGATTTGACAAAGCCATCAATTATTGCTGCCTACCATCTTTCGGCCCTGATGAGAAGAAGAGAATTGAATCTTGTATGCCAACTACCAGACTATTTATATGAATGTTATTAAACTTCGTAGGTTGGTACACTGTAAAATAGCTGCTTGCAGGATGGTAGTTAAGAAACGAATAGTTGGTAGGTTGGCACTACCGGAATTCAACACAAGTGTTGCCATGTTTAATAATGTGAAATAATAAAATTCGACTAAATTACGAATCAAGACTAAAAATCATGACAGGTGTTTGAAATATCAACCAAGTTATAAACTCAAGTTTTATTTTCAATTATCGGGGCGTTGGTGTTTTATGGTGTATAAAATTCATCCTGGATTAGAAATCGGTACAGTTGTTTTTAGCAACAATGTTACAGATACATCATACAATCAATATTATTTTTATTACGACCCAACTTAACCTAATAATAATTAGGCCTATTGTTGGACCTGGAGATAAAGTTCCGACCTATCCAGTCGCTGTCTCTTCTGACTACAAATGTGACAAGGATATAACTACTAATCTAAATCTCGAACATCGTCCACAGAATTGGACATTACATAATATCAGATATTTACGAGTAATTTACATATTTTTGTCACGTCACGATCCGGCCCCAGCTTATAGTCCAGTCGGGGTAGACATTTTAATAAAAAAAAGCGATTTTTTTTTTAATTCCACCCATTACGATTTTTTTGATAAACTTGATAGTATAAACTCTGCAAATATTGATCCTAGCGTAAAAATGATAATGATCAAACTTGGAAATTAAATTTCCAACCACTTAGGATACTACCATTTTTTGCTATAAAGTTGAAAATTTACGAGTCATTTCAGAAAAACAAAAAAAAACTATAAGACATGATGGCGGCGAATCCTTTCCCGGGATTAGTAATCGAGATTTATAATTACAACCATCCACCCCGACGTTTAAAAAAGAAATCGCGCCCGGATTTTTTTCTATTTCAGGCTAGCTTTTATGTTTGCCCCGACTGGACTATTAGCATAATGTCGATTGCTCCCATTTCATCTTTGTTATTCATTATTTAGCATCCCGCTTTTTACGCCGCAAGCCAAAATACAAACCACGTTTTTAGCGTAGCGGGCGGGGTCTACGGTCTACGCAGGGCGGCGGCGGCGTAGCGCGTAGCAGTACTGCCAGAGTAGGACAAAAACACGCGTCACTAGACATAGTGCTAGCCGAATTTTAGGGTCGCATTTACTTTTGGCCGTCAACCCGAAAAAGAGGATAATTATTACAATTATGTCTGAAGTGCCTGCGATATTTAAACAAGTACAGACGTTGAAGCAGTTTCTTAATTTAAGCTGTCATAATCGATAATGCGTTGATATAGAACTGGCTACTTATCAATGATTAATGTAAAATATTGCTAAACAACATCAGTTAAAGTGTCTCTAGGTGTGGGGTCTAAGTCACTGATGGGTCTCAGAACTTTCTTTCACAAAAAAGATAAACAAAGTCACGAAAGAGGTTTTTTTTAAAACATGCTGGATTCCTTCGTCGTTAAAGTCAAAGGTGATGAATACGTCGTATATCGGCACTTGGAAAAATATCTTGAAGTGCAGGCAGGATTTAAACTTATCATCACACAGATGAAATCAGACGTTATTGCTACTTGCCCAGCACGGATTAAGCCACTATGTTCACTTCAAATTTAAATACTTAAGGTATGCATTATGAGTGTTCGGCTTGTCAGGGCAGGAAGACTGTGTTTTATTTGAAAAAATGCGCTTATGCTTAACTTTGCTTAACCGTAGAGGTTTTCGAAGGTCCTATAAGAATATATAATATAATAGTAATATGATATGTTTGCCCACTAAAAGTACAGTTTTATTTTTACAATGACGCACATTTCCAGACCTGCACACACATAAGAAGTATAATAATACCCTTTATTTATTGTTATTTATTACTAGCCTAGATTGTCCCACTGCAAGGCAAAGGCCTTTAGAATACCCTTAGAAATAAAATATTTTTTTTATAATCCGGTCAGGCGTGTTCGAGTAATCGGTCGATATACTCGTACATAAAAAGGCACCCACGAATGACGTTTTCAGAACTAAAAATTCGTCTCAAAAATAGTTCTCAATTTTGCCAAGATTGGTGCCAATTCTCTTAGAGTAATTAAATAAGCATACGTCAATAATGTGACTTTCGTTTTTACCCATTTATCACTCGTATATATTATTTTGAAATCGTCTTATTGATAATTTAGAAGTCGGTTAAAATGGTTAAACCTACGCTATGACATTTCGTGATTTTAAATTGAAAAAAAAGCAATAAATAGCCATTTTAGACAGGTAATTAGAAGGTAAACCGTAAACCTACGCACCAGATCGATCCACTAAACGCTAAGTCATTCAGAATTTCAAACCGATACTAATCTTGGCACGAGCTGTACTAACGTCTAAACGTAGTACATCAATTATGAAGACTTTAATGAAGATATTAAACAGGAAATGAGAGTTAAAATTATCTCAATTACTTGAAAAATAAGGTTTATAATTAATCGACAGGTCTACTTGAGGTCGCTGAGGTCGGTAATGAAATTACGGGTACTTAACATGTACGCTTTCATAATCATGCTTTTTAGCTCGTGTGGGAATTAATTTGCAATTTAATTATCAATAAAATAAATATAACATGCGCCCGTTCTGATTTCGATCTGATTTTGTCATATAAAGATCATTCATTAATTGACATAAAAAATACCAGCCAAATTGATAACCGCGTATTGTTGAATTCGGTTAAAAACTATCATATCTCTCAAGTTTTACGAAAGTACACATGATTGAAAACATTCGTAAATATCGATTGACTTGCTGAAGAGTTTAATGGGAACAAATAGTAATACTATAATATAATATAAATATAACAGTTTGAATGTCCATTGTTCAGCTTTGCAGAATACGCAACAACACAAAACACTATCATACCGCAAAAATACAGGTAAATAGATATTAAGCTAAAATAAATTGTGAACATAAAAAGCAATCTTATGACTTATAGCTAATTAGGTGATTCAAACTAAGTAAAGAAAACTTTTAGTTTCTAAGACGATGAATAAAAGTAAGAGCAATAATGTGGTCTATTTGGTAGACGTATCACGTACCTACACTTAATAATAAATATTTTATTTGACAAATATGATAAGTACTACTTATACACAGATATTCGTAATTAAAACATAATACATACTTAACTTAAATTAAAAATGCCAAAGTTTGTTTTTTGCACCTTTGTTGCTCACTCGCCTCGGAACGGGGGGAGTCTCCTTTTTATTCACTCTTTGCATAAAAATATTATGACGTAAAAGTTGGCTGAAATATTAAAATTTTGAATTTAATCTGGAGTAGGAAACTAAGTCAGGATTTTTCCCCGAATAAGTTGGAAGTTCTTTCATGATCATTCTCTCAAAGCAGAAGCCGCGAGCAGATATAAGTAACATATTTATTTTCATTAAGCTTGAACCCAGAACATGTTCTCAATATTCCGTTAGTCACAAATAGCAACTAAAAAATAAACAATAGCATTTCTTCCGTTTATTTTTAATTTTTAAATAAATGATCATTATTTTTGACTAGTCTTATACTCGTAGATTATTGAAAAGTTTAAAAAAAATAATTTATAAAGTAAGGCTCTTTTGACAGCTATGAATGACCGTTTGGTAAAACGTCAAAATACAAAACTTTATTTTTTTAATTATTTATCAAGTATGTATGTATATCTAACAATATGAAATATTTGCGCGATTGAAAAGTATTTTCTCAGGTTTTAACATTAATTGTAGAAACGTCTAAATGCTTTATTACATTTTTGTTTTTATAAACGAGATCGTTTATTAACAAAATAAAAACAAATTAGAAACATACACTAGTCTACATTTCTAACTAACTTCTGAGTACACAAGAATTATACATATATCGATGAAAGTTCAAAGATAATCAAGATGAACAACCCCACTACCTGTCGGAAGCGTGCCCAGCTTGCTGGCGGCATTACCACGCTGAATGGCACTGCTAAAAAGACACTCATTAGACTGTAAAATGTCAAAGGTTGGTTTCCGAATTCAATGACCGTATTATAATTAAAATTTGGTAGCAGACATTCTTCACAATACTTATTTTGTTAAATCTAGTAGAAATAGATAGTTGCTTCTTTTATAACGCCAATTAATGGAGGCTACTCTAAACTGGAAAATTCTTTTGAAGAAATTTCAGAAATATACGTCATATTTCTAATAAATATGTTTAAGTATTTTGCAATCCAATTGCTTAAAAAGCTTGTACTTCACGAATCCAAAACGAGATGCTATATTAAATCCCAACTCTCTTATTTACTTAGCATAATATCCTAAAATTATTCCCCGGAATCCGGGAAATCCGCTATTACTTGCTTCCCCAATGAAGGCTCCTTAGTACTCTCTCGGTCGCGTCGCGGCAAGCGCGTGTAGCGCCCTTACGCACAAAATACAAAAAAAAGTAATTTAAATACAATAAATATACATTTAAAATGGCTTTTTAAAAATTAGAATTTATTTTGAACAGTCTGTTGTGAAAATTTGATAGTATTTAGTGGGAATAGTGCTTGAATGCAGGGTTTAAAATTCGATGGATCGTCATTGTGAAAGATTGATTTTTCCTTTCGGGGGTTCGCTTGCCATTGTGGTTTTTGAGCTGTGTTTTTTTAGGGTGAAGTTTCGGTTGTAAGCTCACGAAATGGATTTAAATCTTGTCCTTTGTTTGGTGTTGTGGTTTTGGTTTGTCTAGGGGATGGGTTTATTGGAGAATCCTTTGAAAATTAAAAGAAAAACTCGGAAAATGTTGGTGTTTTACGATTGCTTAAAAGAATTGTCAAAAACCATGAAAAACAATTATTGCATAAAGTATTCTAATTCTGAGACTCTAACGTATTTCAATCAAAATTAGTCAGCCTGAGGGAAAATTAGAAAAGCACGCCTTTCAAAATTATGAAGTAATTTTTCAAAATGAAAAATTTTACTTCATAATTTGATTCCCTGATGTATGCAACATCAAGTCTCGAAAAAAACCTACCTGTCAAATTTTTCAACAAACTCAAATTTTTTATAGCTGTGACGTCATATGAACTCAAAGACACATTGAGTTTAAATCAGGTTTTGTAGTTTAAATCAGGTGTTTTTAATGCTAGCAATTACATAACGACACTTTTTACCGTCTTGATCGCTAAATGCTATTTTAAATGTAAACATGTAAGTAATACATGTTATTTGTATAGGTACATTCACTCTATTATAAAACTAAAAAGAATTGCGCTCGTCACCCAACTTTAAATAAATTATATAGTTCATAATTTACCTTACGCTGAAAAATAAAATATTTTTTTCAATTGAAAATTCTATGGATGAAGCGAATTGGAGCATGGTGTTCTCAAAATGATAGTTATCAGTAGGGTTCCTAGGTGGTTCCCAGCCACGGGGTGCGTGGCTCGGAATCAAGGTGGAACCTTGGGTATCACATAAGAACTTGCCTTATTGGCATCTTGTTGTGTGATGGCAAATCCCGGCCGGGGCTGGGAACTTCTACACGCGCTCCTCACCCCCCTGAGAAGAGCGTGTAGAGGTTGGGGAGAGGGACTGGAAGGCTTGGGAAGGTTACTCAGCTGACATATCGGCCAAGTGAAATTCTTAAGCCTGCCAGATGAGGGTCCTCCAGGAGCATTCTGCTTAGCAGAGTGCTCAGTGAGTGGAAGGACAAAGGCCGCGGTGCGCCCATAGAGGCGGAACCGCGTCTATCTCTAGCCGCGGTGGTGGTGGTCTCGCTGTCGACCATCTTCGCCGTGATGCTTGACAGTGAGAGGTCGTGTGAGTTAGAGAAGCGAGAGTTGGAAGCCTCTCACTCCTCTACTGAGGCGGAAGTGGACATGGGGGTGAGCCTGGAGATTGCGACTCCGGACTCACATCCCGTCTCCGCTGGAGGGCCTGGGGCGTTGGATGTTTAGGGCCGTCCGACGCCCCACCTAGAGATTCGAGGAGGTGACGCACTGCTGATTTCCAGCGCGTCACTAGAGCCAAATGCGGGGGCACTAACGCCCCCGCGAGGCAGGTCCGCAAGGACAGTGGCCGGTGGGTCATGGTCGTTGACGGGATTGCGAAAAGTGAACCCGTGACCCTGACTCCTGTCCATGCAGGAGAAATCTGTGGGAATTTTAGTCAGTAGGGGCACCATGTTCCCATGAAATAGTAACAAACATTAATTCATACATTCTTACAAACTGTCGCGTTTACTGACTTAACAAATTCTCTGTCAAATTCAAACATTCACGCCACTTGTGGTGCAATCGAGAACAGGTCCATCTTTGACAGGTTTTTGCAATTACCGAACACTAGTAGCGTCGTGCGGGTTTACCCACGATGCTCCTGTTCCCGAAATGATCCGTCAATATCCCCAAAATTATATCCCGCTCTTCTTTCGCCTAACAAAATCGGTTATGGTTTTGTTATTGCTATCTCTATAATGTCAAGCAATAATAAAGAGAGAGCTATATCAAAGCCGAGACCATTTTGAAACGAATTGTTTACTGTATTATATCTGCTTGTGAGACAATAAAGCGTTTTTATTTTCCTTGGTGACATCATCTGTCAACCAAAAAAACCACAGACAATATATTAGCGGAAAATCTGCATAACATCCACACATCCATTACAAAACCACAATAGGATGTTGTCGTGGGGCACGACTTAAAAACATTCCCATCATAAAACAACCTTCCTAATGATGCGTTACAAACGAAACAACAAATTATTCCAAAAAATTGTGATAGATGGCACTTAGCTAATACCTAAAATCATAGCATAGTGTATTTAGTAGTGGTAGGACTCTTGGCAGAGTCCGCCTGGGGAAGTACCACACCTTTGCCAGTTATTCTACCGCCAAGCAGTAATGTGCAAACATTACTGTGTTCCGGTTTGAAGGGCAATGTTTCCAGAGAAATTACAGGGCTTAGAGATATAAGATCTTAGATCTCTGGGTGACGAGCGCAGTGCAGTGCTAGGTAATGATTTGGACTCTTCATGTTCCAATAGCTGCTTGTCACTGTGCTGTTATGTGTCAGGCATGTTGCTTACCATCAGGCACATGACCTGATCGTCTCGTCACTCTATATTTAAAAAAAAAACTATTTTATGGCATAGTTACGGATAGTCTAGTCGGCAGAACGGCAACTGCCGATCCGGACCCCCCTGGATCGTATCCCACACGCACCACTGTCATGCCGAAGCCATGTGCGTAATGCCGCTAACTTAAACAATGATAGAAGGACATCCTTCGTGAGGTAACCAGCTTGCCGGAGAAGGTTTAACTCCTCAAAAGCAAGTGACGTTTGTCACACCGCAACTAGGCTTGCGTGGTGGGGCTAAAGCTCACTTGATTAGAGATATATAGATCCGTGCCTCAGTAGTGGGGTTTCGTGTATGTTGATACGGGCATGGTATTGCATAATAAACCCACTTTTCCGGGCCTCCGCTCAATGGTAGAGTCAAGGCCATAATCCACTACGCTGGCCCAAGCGGTTGCCACATTTTCTCAAAAATAAATTTTCTTTGATTTCCTCAAGATGTTGTCCTACAGCAGTGATGATGGCAAACATGTACGTCTGTGCTTGGAAAAATACTCAAAGACGCAGGCGGGATTTGAATCTACGACCACACGATTGTGAAACCGGGCGGTGTCTGACGGAAGTACCACATCTTCGTCAGTAAAACTGGCAAAGAGAATAGCTTTTTTATATTTATAAAGCGACCTATGATAGTTTGCCTCAGTTGACCTTTACTGTCTACCGAATATCTAAATATATAAAATGAATGTTTGTCTGTATGTTCTTTATAGAATCGTAAACTATGCATTTGGTCATGTGTGGTCTTCAGCAAAGTTGTTGTGTTGGGTTGGGCAAACCAAAGAAGGTTTCTGTGTTGATTCGACTAATTCTCGACAGGTGGCGTAGCAACGCGTGAGAGGCACAACTAGTTTTTTTTATGTTTTAATTTGTTTCTCATGTATAAAATTAATATAACTTATTGAAAACAGTAGACCTACTGTTACAGTAGGATTGGTATCGGCAAGGACCACGTTCATTGAAAACCGGTTCATTTAAATAAGAGGCTTTTAAAATCATTCAGATTTTGGAAACGTCCATTTCACCGGGGTCCTTATTCTGTAATAACCTGCCTAAAAACGTAACATTTTATTACTTTAGTGTTACTTGGGCATAATTCACCGTATTATTCCATTCCCTCATATCGCTCTATAATCCATTACAAACGGGCATAATCACAAGTCCATTAATATTTGTCATAGATATCCTAAGTTCATTGCCCTCTGATTATGAGTGCCTGTTTTGACAAACAGTCAAAAAGTAATACACAAATATTTCTATGAGCCGATTTGAAAAATAGTATTTTCCTAAAAATTTACTTAAATGGTGGAGATTGGTGTTGTTGTGTGACAGTGTCTTGTTTGCCTAGCTTTACGATTTCAAACACTAAGTTATACTTGAACAGAAGTTAGCGAACTGCTGTGCTAGAGGCATTCTCCAGAAATAAATGAGTAAAGATATACCATAACCTACCGCAATGTCCAAGTGCGTGTCGGTAAATGTGACATGTTCCCGAAAAATTATTAGTCGTTGCTTTCATTACAAAAGCCAGCAATTTCATACATGTAAATCCGAACTTAGAAAAATTAAACCGAACTATTTATTAACAACGTTTACGAAGACAGCTTATTTTTACATTTTTGTGAAGTCTGATACAAATTTTTATTAACTCACAAAATTAAATTAAATGATTATATAAAAAAATATCCATAAAAAACTCAATAGTCTATAAAAACGAATTAGTCCGTCAGTTAGATTGCTGAAAAATATTGTTCTCGTATTTTTTTTTGCTTCACAAACAAAAAATTACGAAGATGATGACAGTGCTTAGAAGTTTCCAGTGACGTCACAGTGGGTACAATTTTTACCATATTTTTACCAACTAGAGACGTCATGATTTTTAACGATTTTTAACAATGAGGCGTTGTCCAGACGCAAAAAGACCTGCCAAAGATAGTTCAAAATATTGCCAAGTGATGCACCACTGTCGGTTTTTGTGAAATTTCTGTAACAAAATAAATAGTGGCGCCACCTACGATGAAATCGGGAACTGTCTTTGACAGGTCTTTTTGCATCTTGAAAACGCCCAATTTGATAAAATAAAAAATACTTGACTCAGATTTTCCCATGAACTAGCTAAAGGACTGATTAGTTTTTGTCTCAATATTTTGTCGTTCGTCATAATTAGAGTGGTTTACTTTGACCTAGTCAAAAGACCCCACTGTAGCCCCAACTATCCGTCCAAAAGTACCCATCAACTTGCTGCATTCTTTCGCCGTATGGCCAACTTCAGCTTGCTGTTACAGAATACAGGGCCAGTTTTTATAAACGTAGGTATTTGATTTTACTTGGTTCGTGGTACCGGCACGTTAGGTGCCTAGGCTTAGAGAATGGATGTCCTTGGCGCGAGACAATCTTCGCGGGGTCTCGAGATGTTTGGCAATCATAAGAACGGTGTTTGCTTATAATTGCGGACTCTTCACACAGGATTACGCATAACGCCTATTTAAAACTGGCAAGAGATGCCCTAAAATTTATAATGAGAATAACTTAATGAATCTTATGGAAGTAACCTTAATGTGACCGTGGTGGCTTAGTGGCTAGAGCTTTAATTCGGTTGGTTTTTATCGGATAAACTTCTGTGATTGTTCTCTATGATCTAATACTCCCTGGATCTTTTGCTTGCTTATTGAAAAAAATCAATCAGACTGCTTGTAGCTCAAAAAGGCGTTATCGTTTCATAGTTGATGTTCCAAAGACGTGGACGAAAAGGTTTGACTCTACTTTTGTGATAAGAACGTCTAGGCTGTGGAATGGGATGTTTCAGTGGGTTTTTACCCGATGATCACAATCTTTGTGTCTTCACCGGTTTCAGAGTCAATCAGTTTTTTCTATGCTCCATCTTAGACCGCATCGTCGCTTAACATCAGACGAGATGCGCAAAAATCTACGAGTATTTTTGTATGTATTCGTACAATTTTGTCAGCACCGGCACCGTTAGCTAACGATGATGGGAAGCATTGTTAGTATTGGGTGCGTTTCAAGATTATTTCGACCCCATGCGACTCAATGTGGGTACATTGGGCCAGTGTGGAAATCTTTATGGCTCTCCTTGCGAGAGATGGCCCCGAGTCCCAGCAAATAGAAAATTTTATTTTTTTGCAACATTCAAGTTACGATTTGGGTGTGGGTGACGAACGCAGTGCAGTAATAGACAGTGATTTTGACCTTTCGTATTGAGATAACATCGCGGCACTGTCCTGTTATGGGCAGACGTGTCGCTTACCATCCGGCATGTCTTATTCGTCCTATCACTCTATAAAAAAATAGAATTTATGGGTAGAATTGAAAAGAATGTATTATCCGTTAGAATTACTAACTACTGAAAATACTCTACGAATGGCATTATACGAAACTAGTAGCACCTCGCGGTTTCACCCGCCTAGTTCCCAATCCCGCCATTTTCCCGGGATAAAAAATAGCCTATGTGTTATTTTCGACCATTATATATTTATGTATCAAATTTCATTCAAATACCTACCGTAGTTTTAACGTGAAAGAGGAACAAACATCGATCCATCCATACATACAAACTTTAACATTATATTTATAATATTAGTATAATTATAGAACTGGATAGACAGATCTTCAATTCTATGTTTTGCAAAAAATATTTTCACTCAGTGATATTTCAAAATGTCGAAACCTTAGATTTTTTTATTTAATTCTACTAATGGTTTTAGTTTTTTTTTCATGTACAAAGCCGCTTTACAGCTAATTGTAATTACTTATTGTTTTAATGTTTTCTTACTTTGTAATGTTTGTAAATGTAACTAAATTTTTTATGTTGACATGCCAAACTGTTTTGCAGATCTCTATGGATATAAAAATAGCGTAAGAGAACATATACATATTTCTATAACACTCAATATCTATAATATATCATTTTATTTTGACGATGCTATTGCAGAATTATATATATTTTTATTAAATGCTATTATTATGGTGCTAGAAATTTAATGTTATTTATTATTAACGTTAAAAATGTCTTACATGTTTTCGTAATTGAATGAGTATTGAATTATCTATATAAAATAAGCCCTATCTAAATGAATGTGTACCTAACTTATTGACGATTCAAAGTACATGTAATATGTTTATTGAATAAAGATGGATTGATTGAGAGAATAAGTAAATAGATCAGGGATTTCCGCGCGGTTCCTTTGTATCAATTGTAAGGAAATAACGTACACATTTGCTATGACAACAAGGTGATGTGCCGCGACAAAAGTATGACATTTCCACAAGAGCGACAAGGCAAGAGCGATCAGACCCGTGCTTTCGGTGTCAAGCGTTTGTTCCAACTCTGTACGTAGTATATGTTCAAAGTCTTGATCATCGCCGCTAAATCGCTAGCTTATCGGTTTTTTATCGGATACACTTTGGAGAGTGTGCAACTGATCTGCATGATCTAATACCACCTTGCCCTTTCTTCTATCGGACTTCTCGTTCCACAAAAGGGCGACGTCGTTTCATGGTTGATGTTCCAAAAACGCGAACGAAGAGATTTGACTCCACGTTTGTGATAAGAACGTCTAGGTTGTGGAATGCGTTGCCTGAGTGGGTTTTCCATGATGGTTACAATCTTGGTGTCTTCAAATCGAGAGTGAATCGGTTTTTTTCTAGGTAAGCACGCTCCATCGTAGATCTCATTATCGCTTAACATCAGGCGAGATGGTGGTCAAGTGTAAACCTATTATAGTAAAAAAAAAAAAATTGGTTGCCTGTAAAGTCGGTATACGGGCGAAAGTTTTACGTGACAACGACTTTGAGTGGTAAAATAATTTTACGGAAGGGACGCGTGCCTTTCACTTTTTATGTCTGTCTCTCTCGCTCTTAGGCGGGCTAACCATGCCCGAGTGGAAGGGACGCGTGCCTCTCACTCGCTCTCGTTGTGAGCGCATAACGTGAGCGGAGCGTAACGCAGTTTCTTGAAGTGTCACCCGGCAAACCAATTTATAAGACGTTGTCACGTCAAAAAAAATGTAAACTCTTTGGTCGAAACCTTTGAAATTATCGCTTTATTGTCCAAGTTTTTAAGTTTTGGTACTCTGAATACACGTACCGTTACCTAGGTGTTTTGTCTGTCGACAGGATCCAACGGTAATTCTACAACGGTATCACACTGACAATTACTTTAAAATGTCACAATGTTCAGTACGGTACTTTTGGCTATATCATTTTATTGTGAGGCTTTTGTAAAGAGTGAATTATGTTCGTTAACTGTTGATAGCGTCTGTCGAAACATACAGGTCACGCCAAACGACTTTTGACTTTACTAAGCCTACTTTTTATCACTATCATAGAAAAAAAAAGTTGACTCAAACCATTTAACCCCAAACTAAGCAAAGCTTGTGCTGTAGGAGCGAGATAGCTTTTGATGTGTAGCATAATTCCTCTCGATTGCTGGATTTTTTTGCATGATTCGAAAAACGGGACGGAAGTGTGTAACAGGAAACCGGGGAAGGCGCGATATTTGAATTGACCAATGAGCGCGCGCGGTAGCGGAGAGTTTTTCATGAGGTTGTTACGATGTCGGAGCGTCAGCCAACATAACAGAGGAATATGCGAGTGTGTGACGAGGAAGGGAGAAAGGGGATTAGAGAAGAGGACTATTGTCCATGTATAAAATAAAAGTGGTCAAGTGCGAGTCGGGCTCGCCCATGAAGGCTTTCGTAGCAGCAGAGACGATTTTCTTAGCATTCCATGGATTCACCGTGCGGGTGCCGGGTCCATCGTGTGGCAGAGAGAGAAAACTCGAGTAGACCCCGAGACTTGTGACTCGGGGTATTTCGTAGGTTTAAGGGGCCCCTTTCTGACGTACATCAACACTCACCTTCACTACTCGTTTTTCTCTCCCTGTCCAGCCAAATCTGATATGAGCCTACTAGTGCAGCTTTAGATACTCGTTCTAGTATAGAACTTACTGCACTTCTGGATAAGCCAAGGTCTTTCAGCAGGTTATAGAGAGATTTTGCTGGTATACCTCTCGCTCCCACTTCTACAGCGTATAAACTAACTACATAGCCGTTTTTTGTTAATTCGCTTAGGAGGACGTAATACTTATTTTGTTTCATCGCGTGGTCTTTAGGTATATTAGTTTCCCACGGTACGGTAAGTTCTACAAGGACTATGCGTTTCGTAGCTCTAGAAAAAAGGAAAATGTCCGGTCTGGATGACGAAACACCCACATCCTCTGGGATCTTGTAATTTCTTTCATACGTGTCCATTAAAATAGTCCAATCAGGTGCTGTACCCAGGATAGAGTAAGGCTTATGCCTGGAGTTTGAAGTCGAGCCTTCTTTTTACAAAGTTAATTTGTCTTTTGTTTGTCGTCAATCCCTTTTGGGCTCTAGCTACTGAAAGGCTTCACGTATGATTTCAAGTACTCTGTCATGGCGCCGCGAGTAATGACCCGCATTAAGGAGCACCTTGCATCCCACCAATATGTGCCTTGCTGTACATATCGCCTCTCCACAAGTATAGCAACATTTTTCAGAGGCTTTTCCCCACCAAGTCTGCTTCAGTCTGAGTCTTCTTCCTCTGGTCAAGGAGGGTCATTTGGAATGCATTTAGATAAAATTTTAATAAGGCAGGAAACCAGTCATAGATCAAGGTGCGCCACTTTAGAGCTAATGGGGTACAGAACTCACCTATGGTTAACCACTCACTTTGCATTTCTAAATTCATAGCGTGCACTTTGTAACCGTAATTTTCGTCTTGTTGTAGAAAGGTTTTTTACCATGTAACATAATATAAAAGTTCTTGTACTTCGTTGTTACTTTAATCAGTGTTTTTACAATAGTCATTTTATTACGTATTAAAATAAAACTACTTACTAGATATCATTCAAACCAATTTTCGTTGATAGTTTACATGGTAACGTACATCATACACTTTTTAACCCCCGACCAAAAAAAGGGGTGTTATAAGTTTGACGTCGATGTCTGTCTGTCTGTCTATCTGTCTGTCTGTCTATCTGTCTGTCTGTCTGTCTGTCTGTGTGTGTGTCTGTCTGTGGCACCGTAGAGCCACAGACAGACACACACACAGCCTCAAACGGATGGGCCGATTCCAATGTGGTTTTTTTTATTCGAAGGTTGATACCCGTGCGGATGTTCTTAGCTATGTTTAGTTAATATCGATTCAAGATGGCAGCCTCCACAAAATGGCGGACAAAATATTTCTTCACAACCTACCTTAATATGGGTATCAAATGAAAGGGCTTGACCAGTAAAATACAATACATAATAAGAAATTTCAAATCCAAGATGGCCGCCACCACAAAATGGCGAATTATATAGTTTTTTTTCACTACTACCACAATATGGGTATCAAATGAAAGGGCTAGTAGAATACTTTGCACTATGACAAATTTCAAATCCAAGATGGCCGCTACCACAAAATGGCGAAATACATTTATTTTTTCACAACTCCCTTAATATGGGTATCAAATGAAAGGGTTTGACTAGTAGAATGTTGTACAGATAACAAATCCGAGGTAGTCGGGGGTAATCAAAATTTTTAATTTTGTTCTTGTTATTTATTTTTGTCATTATCTCTTCTCTTATTTTAGAAGTTACAGGGGGGGGGGGGACACACTTTTTACCACTTTGTAAGAGTCCCTCGCGCAAACTATTCAGTTAGAAAAAAAATATGTTAGAAACCTCAATACCATTTCTGATGACCTATCCATAGATACCTCACACATATGGTATTGATAAAAAAAAATATATGGGTCACCCCTAACAATTTTGTTTTTTTCTATTTTTTAAGCCCCGACCAAAAAAAGGGATGTTATAAGTTTGACGTCAATGTCTGTCTGTCTGTCTGTCTGTCTGTGTGTGTGTCTGTCTGTGGCACCGTAGAGCTCAAACGGATGGGCCGATTTCGATGCGTTTTTTTTTATTTGAAAGTTAATATTTGTGCGGGTGTTCTTAGCTATGTTTGGTTAATATCGATTCAAAATGGCCGCCTCCACAAAATGGCGGACAAAGTATTTCTTCACAACCTACCTCAATATGGGTATCAAACGAAAGGGCTTGATTAGTAGAATACTTTGCACTATGACAAATTTCAAATCCAAGATGGCCGCTACCACAAAATGGCGAATTACATTTCTTTTTTCACAACTCCCTTAATATGGGTCTCAAATGAAAGGGCTTGACTAGTAGAGTGTTGTACAGATAACAAATCTTAGGTAGTCGGGGGCTAGTCAAAATTTTTATTTTTGTTCTTGTTGTATCAAAATCTTAATGCGGTTCACAGATTACACCTACTTACCAAGTTTCAATAGTAATGAGATTTACTCTCTCCTACTGAGAGACGGGTCCGAGAGTATAAAGTGTGTTGCTTATAATGTTTTATGATAAACTAGCAATGCCCCGTAGTTTTTCCCGCATCGTTCCCGTTCCAATTATTTTCCTGGTATAAAATTTAGCCTATGTGTTATTCCAGTCACCATGATCCGCTTAGCTCTTGCTACGTAATTGAGCAACTTTGACAACCTCCTACTTCCCATCAAAATTGTAAATGCGAATATTTGTGTGTCTGGATGTCCGTTGCCCAATCTCGCCGGAACTGCTGTACAGATCGAGTTTAAATTTGAAACATAATTAGATAATAGACTCGAACTAAAATGCGGCGCAAGCGTACTATGAGCGTAATGGGACAATGAGCGTAACGGGACATAAGGGGACACTTTTTCGTGCATACAGCCAGTCGATTTCTTAGATGTTGTCACGTCAAAAAGAAACGCGACCAACTCCACAGCACTATTTACTGACCCCGTATGACATTTGGAGCAGTGGGCACTAGTTCAAAGGTCGTCCCACGCTCAACGATAGTAAAAACAGGATCTAAGGAACAAGCCCTAAGTGTAATTAGTTAGCTTCGTCGTGGGTCGCAACCCTTCACTGCGTAGGACGATATTAAAACCGCAGGGAGGCAGACAATTTGCTAAAATGATGCATAGATTAGTTGACATTGACCTTTTTTGTTGTTGACATTGATATTTTTCGCACAAGAGTGTTATTATTGCCTATGAGCCTATTGGCACGCCTCTCGATAGATTCCAGAGCCTGAAGCTGATACTTAGCCGATCCATCCCAAAGGTGGGCTGGGTCAAAAATAAAATAATCTAATTAGTCCAATCAGGTAGATTATGGAAAATTGGCGGACAATTCACACACAACACCATCTGGCCCTACACTAAGCAAAGCTTGTAAGATGGCAGCCAGATAGCTGATTTAATAAATAAATATTGGTGGACAATTCACACATAACACCATCTGACCCCAAACTAAGCAAAGCTTGTACTATGGAAGCCAGATAGCTGAACTTATGTAGTTTTAAATACATACTTATTATACACTAGCAGCCCGCCCCGGCTTCGCACGGGTATTATGGAAAATAAGTTTAAAACAAAATTATTAGAATTACAAAATTTTACACACTCAGGGCCATAGAGCTTCTGGCTCCGGGAGCCCACCCGGAGTCGAACCTCAGTGATAGACCAAATGTTTATGTTTAGGTATTGTTATGCTTCTCTCAATGTGTGCTTTTAAATATAATGCCATATACCTATGGTAGCAAAAATTATGCGAAAACAGTTATGCGTTAATTGTTATGGTATATTATCATTAGCCCTAAAAACGTTATGCCTACTTAAATTGCTACATGCGCACGTTTTAGTTTTATGTATGTCTAGCGTCGTTGTTATTCCTCTTTTACTTTTACGCATCAAATCAAAAATATAAATCAGTAAATTTTTTATGGTTGTAATTTAGTGTTGAAAATCTGCCAATGCCACCTACGACGTAGTTTATGGTTGTTCAATGTTTTGGTTACTTTTAATTAAAAATATAGATACTAAAGTCTATTAGTTCTAAATACGTACTAAATAGTTACGACTGGTCTAGTCGGGAGAACGGAGCCGAGTCCCAGTTGTGGGAATATTTCGTGGGCTACTTATTGAATCTATTGACACAGCTAGATTTCTGATCGTCTCATCATCGTAGCCCTGTTTTATTCTACTTTACGTAACATACAAAAATACAAATCTTTCCACTTTATAATATTAGTATATATAGAACACACCCAGACACAGTACAAATATTTGAAATCATCACACAAATATTTGGACTGGGAGAGAATCGAACCCACGACCTTCGGCTTCGCAAGCAAAGTTATTATCCACTAAGGCACTTATATAGTTCTAAATACATACTTAACTATTAAATAGATTATGGACCACGTATTTTTTGTTTTATGAAATTTTAAAAAATCGACAACCTTCCGGAATGTGGGGTGGGTGAAAAGAAATAGGGTTGTGACGCCAGGTCTACGTGAAATCGTACATAGACATGACGTCACTCGAAACTTCTAGACATCTCGAATGATCTTCGTAAAGTTTTGTTTGAGAAAGAACAAAAAAACGTGTATTCTACAATATTTAAAAAAAAATTACCTAACGGATTTTTTTTAGATAACTTTCTTGTTATTTTTTATTTGCAATGTATTTGCATTATTTGTATGGATATAGGTAGTTGACGTTTTCGCTATTTTATTTCTTAATTTAAGTAGTTTTCAATAGCTTTATTTTAAATTGAATTTAAATTTACCTACATAGATTGAAAGCCGGGTGACTTTAAGAATAACTTTTTGTACAAAACAAAAATACCGAAATATTTTTTTATTTGTAACTTTTTACATTAAAATAGATTATTCTCGTGGCATACTTAAAGTTAATTTGCTTCAATCGTATCTATTTGGTGAAAATAAGTTTTCGTGAAAAATTAAGCTGCTTTTTATAAGGCGAGTTAGTGACCAATAATAAAAGAAAAAATATATCTATCGGCAAATTGAACATGAGACTATCTTGACGAAAAAAGACGCACATTCTATTGAGTGAACATGATTGAATAACGAATAATTTCGAAAAACTCCATTTGAATAAGTTAATCTCAATCGATTTGTGATGTAAGCGAAAGCCTAGACGCACCAGACTGTTCAAATATACCGGTTTCGGAACTTACTGGCCTTAAGAGCCTCTCCTAAAAAGTGATCGGAGATTTTTTTCTAATAAAAATATTACTAAATTCTGGAAGTTGTTTGAGATGTTCTAATAATTTTCTGAGATAATACTAAACTTATAGTTCGACCATTTTAACTGATGAGTTTAGAGGGCGCCACTGACGATTTTACTTGGACAATTGTTCAAAAAATAAAGTGTAATTTTTCGTGTAAGTTTTTTTAAATTATTGTTATATATAGCAGCTAAATATACGTTTTTTACTAGCAGGCAGCTGTACGCGACTTTGTCCTCGTTGAATTTATAAAATACTGTTTCATAAGAAACTCTGCATTTCTTTACTTACCTACATGAAATGCATGCTTGCTTGCTTGTTACCTATGTTATTACAGACTATGATCTATTTGGGTTTCAAATTTGAGCATGATCGGATCGAATCTGGTACAGATTATATATAATAATTAAAATGATGCTTTGGAATAACACACATGATCATTTTTATCGCGAAAAAATTACAGAAAACGGGAGCTACTCGGGTGAGCCTGGACGTACCCAGACTACTTTTGATTAAGGGAATTTTTTGGAAATAGGACCTACGCACGTAATAGTGCGTAAAATTAGAATTTATTGATCCAAAACTATCGTTAGTGGCTTCCTAATTGATATTTAAAAAGTTTGGTTGCAAATATATTTTTAAATAGACGTTACTAATCATTTTATGTAGGTATACTTAATTTGGTCGAAATCTATGGTCAAACTATAAGTTTGCTGTTTATAAAAAGAAACATTAAATAAATGTAAGGTACTTATGATTCTACTTTTTACAGAAATCGCACAGCAAATTCGAAAATAATAATTAATTAAGGTTAATTACGACTGCTCAGCAATGGCGACAATAAAACTTAGTTTTAAGAAAATTCTATTTACCTACAAATAATTATACAACAAGTGATACGTGAAAGCAAAAACATAACAAATGACGTAAGTCAAGTGAAGTGAAAGTGCGCCAGTGAATCTCGCGCTTCGGCTCAATGCGAACGCGCCGAGCCAAACAATAAAAAAACTGTGACTTATAAAACCGCGCGAAACAAATACTGGCTGGAAAAAAAGTGAAAATTCCCGAGCAAAATACTCGAATTAAAAATAAAAAGTGTCGTAGAATAAAAAAGTAAAAATACGCAGTGATTATCTATACGTCGTGGACGCAAAAAAAAGGAAACCGCACGTTAAAATTCGGGAAAGTTGCGTTCGTTTGCGTGGTGAGTGGAGTGAGGCTCGCCTGAAGGCTGTATATTATTATATCGCGGGTGGTCCGCCCCCCAGGCTCCGCCAATGGCGCCGCCGGGCCCGCCCTCGCCCCGCACGGTGCTCCTGATTCTCCTGGCAGCCGGTAAGTCGATTTTCACAATTCTGTTGTCAGTGTTGCTATCTTGTGTTTCTGTTTACCCGTTTTGTTTTTTGGAAGCCATCTACAACGTAGTTTTTTTTGTATAGAGACGAGAAGGATATGTGTCTGATGGTAAGCAGCATGTCTGTCCATAACCACACAGTGACACGCGGCTATTGGAACATGAAGAGTCAAATCATTACCTAGCACTGCACTGCACTCGTCACCCAGAGATATTATAAGATGTTGTTTTATCTCTATGTCATGGTATGTCACTGGAAACATTGCCTGTCAAACCGGAACAAAGTGATGTGATCACATTACTTCTTGCCGGTAGATTATTATCTAGCAAAAGATAGATAGAGAGATATACACTTTATTGACACACCAAAATAATGGGATACACAATTTACATTAAACCTTAAAAACTAGTGCGACAAGTTGGCGGCCTTATCGCTAAAAGCGATCTCTTCCAGGCAACATGCAAAAGGGTGGTAGTTCCCCAGGTGGACTCTGCAAACAGTCCTATGACTACTACCATAGAATAGATAATATAGATAAGTTTCTAAGTTTCACGAATATCTTTAGGAAATTATTGACCTTGCAATACTTACACGTAATCCCAAACAGTGTCAAGAATTGTTGAACGAAGTCGATGAGTTCTGTACATGGACGGAGGGAATGAGGACAAAACCATCTAAATGTCATTGTCTTTGTCTGGGTAGACGAAATACCAAATTATACGTCTTACGATCCGGGACTCTCCATAAGTGGCCAAGGAGTTGCCACAATTGCAGAGGCAGTGCCTTTCAAATTTCTTGGTAGAAAGATAGATCACAAAGGACGTACACCATCATTAGAGGTGGTTGTTGAAAATTTCATGAACAACCTCAATAAGGTAGACCAGCAGCCTATCAGCAATATCAAAAAAAGCATGGATATATGACAACTACCTCACATCACGTCTCACTTGGCCTTTCCTAGTATATGACATCGGTAAAACTCTCTTGGCAAAGCTAGATGCCAATGTCATAAAGATATTGAAGTCATGGTTCGGATTGGCACATCCGGCTGATCCTCTACTCTTTTAGGGATCACAATAGTTTTGGGCTGAAACTAAAGAAACCGTCTGAACTTTACAAATACCTAAGAGTTACAAAAACGCATGTTTTGGGAAAGTCGCAAGACGAATTAATTACATCTCTCCCAAAACACAAAACTGCTTCAGACCTGGAATCTAGACTTCAATTCCATAAACAATTTATGGCAGGTGCACAAGTAAATACTGCTGGGTTGGGTGCGAGAAAGAAAAGGGAAGACCGAGACATGGTAAAAACCTTTCTACAACAAGACGAAAATGACGGTTACAAAGTGCACGCTATGAATTTAGAAATGCAAAGTGAGTGGTTAACCATAGATGAGTTCTGTATCCCATTAGCTCTAAAGTGGCGCACCTTGATCTATGACTGGTCTCCTGCCTTATTAAAATTTTATCTAAATGCATTCCAAATGACCCTCCCTGACCAGAGTTACTTGGTAAGGTGGGGAAAAGCCTCTGAAAAATGTTGCTATACTTGTGGAGAGGCGATATGTACAGCAAGGCACATATTGGTGGGATGCAAGGTGCTCCATAATGGGGGTCATTACTCACGGCGTCATGACAGAGTACTTGAAATCATACGTGAAGCCATGAGCCTTTCAGTAGCTAGAGCCCAAAAGGGATTGACGACAAACAAAAGACAAATTAACTTTGTAAAAGAAGGCTCAACTTCAAACTCCAGGAACAAGCCTTACTCAATCCTGGGTACAGCACCTGATTGGACTATTTTAATGGACACGTATGAAAAGCACTACAAAATCCCAGAGGATGTGGGTGTTTCGTCATCCAGACCGGACATTTTCCTTTTCTCTAGAGATACGAAACGCATAGTCCTTGTAGAACTTACCGTACCGTGGGAAACTAATATACCTAAAGACCACGCGATGAAACACAATAAGTATTACGACCTCCTAAACGAATTAACAAAAAACGGCTATGTAGTTAGTTTATACGCTGTAGAAGTGGGAGCGAGAGGTATACCAGCAAAAATCTCTCTAAACCTACTGAAAGACCTTGGCTTATCCAGAAGTGCAGTAAGTTCTATACTGGAACGAGTATCTAAAGCTGCACTAGTAGGCTCATATCAGATTTGGCTGGGCAGGGAGAAAAAAACGAGTAGTGAAGGTGAGTGTTGATGTACGTCAGAAAGGGGCCCCTTAAACCTACGCCCGAGTCACAAGTCTCGGGAACTACTCGAGTTTTTCTCTCTCTGCCACACGATGGACCCGGCACCCGCACGGTGAATCCATAGAATGCTAAGAAGATCGTCTCATGATTAATTAAACTATAATCACAGTCCATAATTATATTTTTTCTTATAACCGATTCTTATAGTTTTATTACTATACATTTTGAATTATTTATGAATTCACAACATTTATGTAAAAACAAATTTATTTTCGAAACGTAAATTAAATTCGAAAAGTAAGTTGCTTTTAGCACCAGATCGCAACTGTTGGTTAGCAAAGATAAAATAATATATTTCGCCTTTATCACTGATTAATTCAAATCTTGGGTGTCTTCAACTGCACTGCGCTCGTCACTTAGATATCTAAGATATTATATCTCTAAGCCCTGTAATTTATCTGGAAAAATTGCCCTTCAAACAGGAACACAGTTGCCTATTACTGCTTGGCGGTAGAATAACTGGCAAGGGCGTTGTACTCCCCCAGGCGGACTCTACCAAGAGTCCTACTACAAAATTGTGTACATGTTTGATCAAACAGCTGAATATTATTTAGGCTGGTAGTTAAACGGCGCTGTTTAGTAAACAGCCTAGGCTGTTAATAAGCTAGATCTAAGCTAGTTGGCTGCGACACGTAGTTATATTTGTGCCTCATTTACATAGATAAGGTGAACAGCTGCTGCAAAACGATCAGTTATAAAGTTCAGGGTCTTGTCACCAGTTACTAGGTCACATAACTAGTTAGTAGATCTAGATCACTTACTGATCTGTACACTCCGCGAGGCATAAGCTGAGCTTTGCATTTGTGTGAGTGTACATGGATAGCGTAGGTGTGACAACCGGCCTTAGGCGCGGCGCCATTCTGTCTCGCCGCGCTCCTGCCTGATTGGTGATCACTCACACTAATGCAAAGCTCAGCCTATACCTCGCGGACAAAATTTCAAGCTCCTGCCTGATTGGTGATCACTCACACTAATGCAAAGCTCAGCTTATACCTCGCGGAGTGTACCATGGTTTATTAGAATAGTATTTCTTTATACTGTATCTGTACTAAGGTTATAAATCTAAAGATTTGTAACCAACTGGCCTTAGTCCAGGGTTGCGTCGTCATTAGTATTGGAACGGTGTTCTGCTAGAACTAACTAACATGTAGTGATAGGACTCTTGGCAGAGTCCGCCTGGGGAAGTACCACACCTTTGCCAGTTATTCTACCGCCAAGCAGTAATGTGCAAACATTACTGTGTTCCGGTTTGAAGGGCAATGTTTCCAGAGAAATTACAAGGCTTAGAGATATAAGATCTTAGATCTCTGGGTGACGAGCGCAGTGCAGTGCTAGGTAATGATTTGGACTCTTCATGTTCCAATAGCTGCGTGTCACTGTTCTGTTATGTGTCAGGCATGTTGCTTACCATCAGGCACATGTCCTGATCGTCTCGTCACTCTTTATTTAAAAAAAAAAAAATACTTTACAAAGCCCATCTAACCGCATGGTAACTTTAACCACATGAGGCCAACTACCTTTTTTTTAATATAGATTGACGACACGAGCAGTTCATGTGCCTGATGGTAAGCAACATGCCTGTCACAGAACAGCACAGTGACACGCAGCTATTGGAACATGAAGAGTCAAAATCATTACCTAGCAACTGCACTCGTCCCCCAGTGATCTAAGATGTTATATCTCTGAGGCCTGTAATTTCTCTGGAAACATTGCCCTTCAAACTGGAACACAGTAATGTTTGCACATTTCTGCTTGGGTCCTAGGTCCCTTTTAAAAAAAGGCACTACAAAAATGCCGACAGAAACGAAATCTGTAGTAGTAGGGCCCTAGTAGAGTCCACCTGGCAAAGTACCACACCTTTGTCAGTTACTCTACCGCCAAGCGGTAATATGTAAACATTACTGTGTACTCCGACTGGCCTAGTGGCTAAGTTGGTAGTAGCTCTGCCTGCGAAGCCGAGGGTCGTGGGTTCGATCCCCACCCAGTGCAAATATTTGTGTGATGAATTCAAAATGTTTGCACTGTGTCTGGGTGTTTCTATGTATAAAAAGTATGTATTTAAAACTATATAAGTATTATATCAGCTATCTGGCTGCCATCACACAAGCTTTGCTTAGTTTGGGGTCAGATGGTGTTGTGTGTGAATTGTCCACCACCACCACCAATCTATCTATCAACGTACCAATATCATCCTTGTACACTTACTCGTATATAAAACATCAAATCAAAACATAATTTAATTACCAAGTAAGCTGTTAAATTATTTTAGGTTCCCTACTTTTTGCTACGTACAGACTTAACTTTTATAATATTATATTTTTATACATATTAAAGTTATTCCATTCCAGTATGAATACTCGCCTCCTACGCTTGGTTAAAACGTGTTATCTCCCATGTACTAATCAGCAATAAAAAAAAGTCAATAAAACCAGCAAATAGACAACATGATGTAAGGATTTCCCCAACCGCATCGAACTTTAGCTACGGCCTTGACCTGACGGTCGATTCTCTAGCGACAATACGTAACGCCATAACGAATCGGAAATCGTATGACACTCTCAAACTTTACCAAAAATTATCCATTTACACGTTTTTTTAATAGTGTAGAGAGATAAGACGACATATCAGCAGGACATGTGCCCGATGGTAAGTAATATCTACCCGCAACACCACAGCGACACACACACAGCTATTGGAACATGAAGAGTCCTAATCATTACCTAGCACTGCACTACGCTCGTCACCCATCCCTCTCTGTATGCCCTGTAATGTGTCTATGCATCTGTTCCAAAATGTTTTGTTCCACAATCATATTTTTGCGTTACTGCTTGGCGGTAGAATAACTGGCACAGGTGTAGTACTTCCTCAAGTGGGCTCTGCAAAGAGTCCTATCACTACTTACACACGGATATCCGTGTGGTGGTCGTACAGTTAGATTCAATCAATTGTTCCTGTCGCGTACATTTAGGTAGGTAGATGTCTTGGCTGTGGTACTTATCCAAAAAAATTAGTTTCCCTGAGAAGATGTAATTTTTTAAATTGTTTGTCAAATTATATGGGACCACCCCTGAAGTACGAACTACTAAACAAATTCGTAATAGTTAATAACTTTAATTTAAAATACCAGACTGCGAAAAATCAACATATAAAAACATGATGTATACTATCTAAGGATACTCGGGTGATTGAGACGAAACTAACAATATCTTAGTTGACAAAATCTATCCATCCGTTTGGAAGATACGCGGGAATAAAGGAATTCACAAACATAAAATATACGTACGAATGACATAACCCTTCTTTCAGTCGGGTAAAAAGGATCATAATCATAATCATAATTTATTCATAAAATATTATTTTACATGTCAAAAAAATAGAAATATCATCATCAATAATTTTCGTAAAAAAGACTTCAGAGCTGGTCCCATTTTATTGAAATCTGTGTTTGGTATATAATAAAAAAACACAATTTACTTTCATACATCTTGACGACGTAGGACATAGCTTCTAATGAAATTTATTCCAGACATAACATTTAATTTTAATTTGAAATTGGTTTTTGTTTTTTCGGGAAAAATAAATTATTTATGTGATAACGTCATCCAAATAAAGTTAAACACGTTTTAGTTCACCGATTTTGATAAAAATATATGGAACCACCCCTGATCTATGAAACTAAAACAAACCCGGCAAACCCAATTCAAACTTGGCGGACCTATCGCTATCGTGTAACATAAGTAGGTACATACCTACATAAATAAACATAGAACCGAATCGAGAATCCCCCCTTTTTTGGAAGTCATTTAAAAATCTTAACAAATATTGTAACAATAGTAATCTACATTAATAATTTAGTCAAGATCGGAACCTTATATGTCCAACATAATTATGTCCACAAAATTCGGATTATGGAGAATTTCGTTAAATTCTGATGGCACTGACAAACAAACCGCTGCCGCCATCTTTGGTGTGAATCACGTTTCGTTCCCTCAATCAACACATTGCGTGCATCCGTCGCGCCAAAAAGTATCCATCACAAAAATCTGTGGCTTATGTACGTGACTACGTAAAACGAAACGTCTTGCCGCTGGACCGGAATTTTATTAGTAGGTACTTATATTTAGTGTCAGCATTGCACCCGTGCGAAACCGGGGCGGGTTGCTAATATTTATTTAATTACGGCAGCCGAGAAGCTTCAGTCTCCCACGACAGCGCCGCGTGCTCTACCTATTGTTTATTGTGGTTCTGTGATGTTCTCAAGATGATTAGTTTTCTGATTTCTATGAAATTACTTGATGTTTAGAAATAAGGTTATCTGGATTAAGTCGTCGAGTACGTGTTTCGACACTTAATACGAAATCAGTGTGAAACAGTTTTAAAGTAAGGTACCTACAGGTTGCAACATCTACATATCTATAATGCTACTAGCTGTACCCTGACACGCTTCGCTGTGGCACATTGTGATGCAAAAATTAGATAAAAACAGCCTTGATGCGTATTACATATCATTGTAAAATTTCAGCTCGATCGGTGCAGAACTTTTTGAGTTTTTGAAGCGTACACAAACCAACATAATGTTTTTATATATAGAGACAAGTGGTCACCAACTCAGTCCAACTTCGAAGGTCGCCAAATAGTCGAAATTTGACCATAGAGCAACATTAATCTATTCTCAATTTGACCATAGATAAACCAAGGACGAACCCAGCTTTAGCTCCAGGGGACTCGCATGGCTCCAGGGGGGTGGAGTCGCATATCGCTGGTCAAGCCATTAAACTGTGCCATATGTACATAGATGTTTATTAATCAGTCCTGGTCCATCTAATCTGGATCCAGACGGGGGGGGGGATCAGGATCTTCATGACCCCCCCCTGGATCCACGCCTGAGATAAACCTTACTGATTACTTAACAAAAGAATATTTATGCATGTGTCTCGAAAAGTATAGTAGAGGATTTTCGGTATATATATGTTGGTTTGTGTACGCTTTACAAACTCAAAAAGTTCTGCACCGATCGAGCTGAAATTTCAGAATGATATATAATCCGCATCAAAGATTGTTTTTATCAAATTTTTACATCATAATGTGCCACAGCGAAGCGTGGCGGGGTACAACAAGTAACTTAAAAAAAATCAACACTTTTTCTCTGTACCTATATAGGTACCTATATACCTATGTATATTATAGACTATAAGTGCGCGAAATTTCATATTAGTCTGCACCCGTTTTTTTTTCGCTAAAAAAGTAGCGTATGTTCTATTCCAGACTATAATCAAAATGTATTCTGAATCTCAACACGATCTTTTCAAACGCTCCGACGTGATTGAGCAACAATCATCCAAACGTCCGCATTTCTAATATTAGTAGGAAGTAGGATTAATACGAATTCACGAAGTCGGGTATAAACTGGCGAAATAAAATTCGAACACATTTAGAAGTTCAAATTTAAAATTCTTAGTCGGTTTATTTTTTCAAAAACTTTGATCCCCTAAGGGAGCCGATGAAACCGTGACCAATAACCGCTCCCCATGATCCCGGAGTAAACAATTTATTCCCCATGCCTTGCACTCATTGAAACCCTCCTCGAGTGCATCGATCGGGGATAAAATGTGTGTTGAGATTACAGGAGGTTTGGGGGGTTGAGGTCCTTAAAACGTCCACAAATTTTTAAAAAACAAGGTACTTGTATTTTTATATTAAGTCCTTACATAATATGAAATTGGTGTTTCGTCGTACTGGCCACTTTGATCTCAAATATCTCCTCTTTAGTTAGGAATTCCAATCACAGACTAAGTAGAGAGATATTCCAATTTCAAAGTTTTGTGTTTTAAAAACCGCAATTCATTTGTTTTTTCCTCTTCTGGTTTTTTCTTTCCGTTTTTACGAAATGGAATACTGAAGTACTTATCGCGTTAATTACGAGTGCGAGTTCCATCGCGGCACCAGTGCTGCAGAAACGGCTTGTAGAATTAATTGTGTTAGGTGTCGCAAAAGAAAACAGTGATTTTTTTTTTTCAAACAATTCATCAGCAAGGAAGCAAAGGAACTTGACTAAGTAGTAAAATACCACAGATTACGATACATTTCAAATTGAGGCCAATAGGCACGGTAGCTAAAAAAACGAATTAGTTCGTCAGTTACCTAAATAAAAGGTAAAAAAAAGATAAAAGATAATTTATTTGTTCAAAACATGAGTAAATTACAAACACACATAATGCATGATATATAAAATAGGTCACAAAAATTTTAAAGTAGCTTGTCGTCATGTTTTGCCTGATATGCTAGGCATACAAATATTTTTCCAATTCATATAAAATTGATGACACAGTTTACAAGTCAAATCACCCTTCAACCATACAAATACAAAAAAAAATCAAAACAATATTGTTCGTGTAATGCTTGGGCCACACTAACGGAAAAAACCATTAATTATCGCGTTAACTGACGTTAACCGTATTTGTAAAATGCACCTTCGGTACCCGTCCATTAGGTGTACTTTACACTTATGTTTGACGTCCGTTAACGCGATAATTAATGGCATTTCCCGTTAGTGTGGCCCCAGCAAAATACGTATTTCTTTTATTTCACAATAAAAACTGTCGAAGATATCCTGCAAAAAAAAAACACAACTAACTTGAGTGTATCGAATTTGCATGCCAGTGTGCACATGTGTCGTATACATTCACTCATAATTTCTTTTAAACGCGCTAAAAGTGTATAACTTCAAAAACAGTTCAAGCCAAACGTATCAATCCACGTTTATTACAAGCCCCCCGCAGGGTGGCCACCCCCCACCCCCCACTAATCTGCTAATCTCCGTAACACAGCTCTTATACAATTTAATACAATGCTATTGTTGTTAAACCCCTCGTTTTATTTTATAGAACTGCCCGAGTAAAAGGTTACGGGCTGAGGAAGTTGGATGTTTTTGGAAATGACTAGTTCAATTTATTTCTACACATCTTAGTATTTTTCTGACTTTGAATGTTTTTAAAAGGGCGTGTGTGTACTTACATATGCGTGTGTATATTTTGAAGTGAACATTTCTTTTGGCACACCATAGACATATTTTTCGTGGGCTGTGAATTGAATTCTAGCGTCATGCTCGGGAATGATAAGAAATCTTCGGGTAAACTCGGGACCATAACCATTATTTCTAGATGTATCTAGCTAACTTCAGGGTGTCGCTTTTTAGTGACGGCGTTGCGCGCATCGTAAAACTTTAGTCTCATTTTTTTCCCAAACTCGCCAAAAGAAATATAACTTCAAAGATGGGATATTCAGAAATTAAGTTTTTGGAACGAAGTTGTTTGCGGCTTGCGGCAGGCTTGGAGGAAATAAGGAGTTTGTTGCGCGCCCGAACTGAAAAAAATTCGCGACTATAACCGTAAGAAAAATATATAACAGAACTGACACGTAAAAACTGGCCGTGACCAGTGTTGCCAACTTTATTTTTTAAGATGATTGTACCTTAAATTAATAATACAATAGGGCGTTTTCAAGATGCAAAAAGATCTGTCAAAGACAGTTCCCAATTTCACCATAGGTGGCGCAAATGTTTTATTTTGTTAGAGACATTTCACAAAAACAGACAGTGGTGCCACACTTGGCAGCATTTAGAACTATTTTTGACAAGTAAATTTGCAACTGGAAAACGCTCCATTAAGCAATTTTTTTTAAATTGTGTTTCTTCTATATTACAGAAATGAATTTCGTTCCTAACTTGTGTCCCATGACATCGCAACTTTTTTTATAAACAATTATTAAATAGGTTTACCTTAACGCCATCTCACCGGGACGTCTGCTCTCTTTCTACGAAAAACGTAATTTCGAAATAAACTCGCGACTTTCCTAATCCGGTTCTACTTACTTCGATCCGTCACTCGTTTCGTCGTCAAATAATATTCGATCGGATGAAACGAAGTAGAACCAGAGTAAAGTCAAAGTCAAAGTTCTTTATTGATAAATGTACAATTTACACGTCAATTTTATAAAAAAACAAAACAAGAGTATACAAAGAGTATACATTTTTAAAGTTTAAATTGAACTATATACCTATTGTACGATAAAGGTATCGTACAAATAAGTGTCAAAACTTAAAATATATGTACTTATTACAATTGTAATGAACAATGTCAATTTTTTACAACTTTATTGTGAGTTTGCCATCACTACTTATATAAAAACTCGCTGTAACTATAAAAACTTTGATCGATAAGCCAGCTTTTTAATCGGTTTTTGAAGCTACCCGAGCTCGGTGCTAATTTAACTATTTTAGGAAGAGTGTTATAAACTTCCGGTCCCATAATGTGAGTCAGTTTTTCCGATCTCGCGAGAGAGTGAGGTATACTATCCAGCTTGTCAGCGTTACGTATATTGCGCGAATGTCTCTCTCCTCGCGTGTCGTATGAGTCTAAGTTATTTCTGACATACACAGCTACTTGGTAGATCAAGATTGAAGGCAACGTAAGTATGCCAAGCTCTTTGAAATATGGCCTGACGGATGTGCATTGCGACACGCCCACGATGGCGCGTATGGCACGTTTTTGGGCGCGGAAAGCACGCTCCCAGTCGGCAGCGCGTGCGTATAGTTCGGCTCCGTACTGTAACCGGGAATGCACCGTCGCGAAGTAACACGAACGAGATACATCTGCAGACACCACTCGGGATACCCGTCTTAGTGCAAAGCACGCACTGCTTACTTTAGCACACATCTTGTCGATGTGGTGTTCCCATGTCATGCAGCGGTCAATCTCGAACCCCAGAAATGTTGTGCTTTGTACCTGCTCAATCCGGACCCCGTCAAGTAAGACTTTTAGCGATTTTGTACAGTGACCCGATAGACAAAAGTGAATAAAATGAGTCTTTTGGGTTTACCATAAAACCGTTAGCACGAAACCATGTGTTTAAACCGTTAATTACAGTATTTAATTGATCTTCTAATTCCTCTATCGAAAGGGCGGTTACTATGGCAGCCACATCATCTGCATACATGAATATGTCTGCACCCTTTACGGCGTCAGGTAGATCGTTCAATAGGGTGAAAACATGATGTTTGAAACTGATGAACCCTGCGGCACTCCCATAGATGAAGACAATGGGTCTGATTTATTATCGCCATCGCCAGCATCCACCAGTTGAGAGCGGCCTCGTAACATGTCAGTCAACACAGCGTATGATTTCCCAGCTATGCCATAGTGTTTCAGCTTTAAAGCCAAGGTCTCATGGTCTGCGACATCAAAGGCCTTCGATAAGTCACAGCACAAGACTGCCACTTGCTGTTTGCGTTCACGAGCAGCCAACACATTACGAACCACTTCACGCGTTAGAGAAGTTGTAGACCTCCTTCGCGGTATGCGTATTGTTGTTCACACAGCGCGTCGGTTTCCGATAGGTAGGCCACTAATCGCGAACTCAAGCCATTTTCGAACACTTTGGCTATTGCTGGTATAATCGATACCGGTCTATATCCATCAATGTCATCCCTTTTGCCTTTGCCTTTAAATATCGGGGACACTTTTGATATTTTCAGCGGTGACGGGTACGAGCCTTCCCTAAGACACTTATTAAACAGTGTGGCGAGAACTGGAGCTAGGGGCAAAATTGCTAGTTTTAGTAGCTCCATCGACACACCATATATGTCTTTTGACTTTTTTGTGGGGGTATTCTAGACGAGACTATGCGGAATACTTCATCCGCCGAGAAACTGGTCAGTCTGAGAGAGCGGTTAGTTGGATGACGCGCTGACACTAAAATTTTACCAACGGTAGCAGCATCAGCTTTAGGAGCCCCACAGGTAGCAGCTGCATTTAAGAAACGAGCGTTCATAGCATTTACTGCGTCTTTTGGTGAACTAAACTTTTTTGCCGTTGCAATCCTTTACGATATCGGTGAAATTCAACCTAGGTGTATTATTTTTTCCCCTCTCTGTGTTCACGATGCCCCACATAGCTTTAGACGGATTCGTACTTCCTTGTATAATTCTATTATAATGGTTTGTTTTAGACATCTTCAAAGTTGAATTGTATTTCCTGTTGAGATCGTCAAATATAGCTATTAAGTCCTCTTCCTCAGGAAATTTGTCAACTAATTTAGAAATGTCAAATAACAACGATTTCAGATTTAGTACGTGAGGTGTAACCCACGACGCGTCACGTTTACTATTTGGTTTTTGTTTTATCGGGAAACAAGTGTCATACTTACTTGCTAAAATATTTATCAGTGCCAACACAAATGCATGAGCGGTTTTGTTTCTCTGATTTACTTCAGACCAATCTACACTGTCAACAGATATAATAAAATTTGCGCGGTTATTTTGCGAGAAATCACGAGGCGAGTGAGCTGTACTGGCATAGACTGAGCGAATGTCACTACTCCGCGTACGGCTAAATGATCTGACAGAAGCGTATTTATGGAGTTTGCGGAAGTAAGTTCTCGCGCTACATTTGTAAAATGAGGTCTATCGCAGTTTGTGACTTTTCTGTTATACGAGTAGGGAAGTCTACAATCGAGCTCACATTATGGGAGTTCAGCAAATCAAACAGATTTTTAAAATCAGCGCTAGAGTTGTCTAAGACATTTATGTTTATATCACCGAGAATCATAAATGTTCTTTCAGCTTCGCTGAGCTTATCGAGCAAACGTTCCAAGGTACCTAAGAAACCTCTGACATGAGCTAGGCCCGTGCGATAAATGCAAACGATAGTAATGTCAAAATCTATAACGTCAATCGCGGAGATTTCGCAAAATCTTTCTTCTGACAACGTTGATAACTCAACGTTTTCGACACCTTAGTGCTTCATTTACAAAGATACAGGATCCGCCGTGAATTACATTATTTCTACAAAACTAGACACTAATTTATAGTCTTTTAAATGTATACATTGTAGATTCGGGGCAGTAAGCCAGTGTTCTGTTAACGCAAGAACATCGCACTTTAGTTCAGTTTCTAGGAGAACTTCAAGACGTTGAGTTTTATCATTAAGTGAGCAAATGTTTTGGTGGCAAATTATCAACTGTCTCGGAGGTGAGCATTGCGCGTTCAAACTAAGCACCGAGTTTTGCGTTACGATCGCCAGCTGAGACGCCGGCGGAGCGGCGGGGGCGGTGTTGCGTTCGCTGCCCCGTGCCTGCGGTTGATCCGGTATTGCTCGTGTTTTCCTCGGCTTCGGTAGTGTTGGAGGACGAGCGCGCCGCCCGCCAGTCGCCGCGTCGAAACCAAGGACTAACTTCTACTCTGCTTGGCCAATTATCAGCGCTCATGAAGTATTCGTATTTGCTTGTAGGCACGGTTACGGCAAAGGATGCGTAATATGTATGCTTCAAAACAATTTTCTCGACGTGATACTCGGCACGTGGATTTTCTTGAGCATATATGCTTTTAATGTTTCTGGAGTCGTTGCCGGTTTCAAGAAGCAGACGTGTAATTTTTTTACTCGTTCAACTGCTTCTAACTCTGCGTCGGAAGTTCCTGTTCCACGTACGACTTTTCTCGTAAAAGAGTAGCGGTCTTTACGCCCCTTCACAGTCTGCCACGATGTATCTCGAACCGATGCTTGTTCTTTGGTCGTTTTCGTCCCTGCAGTTGTTAGCGTCACGTTATCGCTAGATGACACTGTGGTTAATGTCTGAGCGCGTTTCCCGCGTTTCCGCGGCGGCGCGGGAGCAGCTGTCGGTGCTGTTGCGGGCACACACGGCGGCGCCAACTGGCTCAGTGGCAGCGCAGTGACAGACAGCGCGGGCTGGCTCGCCGGTGGTGCGGGGTTGCGCGGCCGCGCGAGCTGGCCAGGCGGCGGCGCAGTGTCGGCTAGCGTGGGCTGGCCCGCCGGTAGGAGGGGGTTGCACGGCGGCGTGAGTTTGCTCGGCGTCGGCTCAGCGGCGGCCGGCGTGGGCTGGCTCGCTCGGAGTATCGCTCTATCGTAGTATTAGAGCGAATTGTAGACAGCCAGAATGTATCAATTGAGAAAAACCCACTCAGGCAACGAATTCCACAGCCTAGGCGTTATTATTGCGAAGGTAGAATCAAATTATTATTTTTTAATAAAGAGTGACGAGACGAGCAGGACATGTGCCTGATGGTATGCAACATTCCTACCAAATAACAGCACAGTGACACGCAGCTATTGGAACATGAAGAGTCCAAATCATTACCTAGCACTGCACTGCGCTCATCACCCAGAGATCTAAGATGTTATACTCGTATCTCTAAGACCTGTAATTTCTCTGGAAACATTGCCCTTCAAACCGGAACACAGTAATGTTTTCACATTATTGCTTGGCGGTAGAATAACTGGCAAAGGTGTGGTACTTCCCCAGGCGGACTCTGCCAAGAGTGTTACCACTAATTAAACCAAAACTTCTTCGTTCGAGTCTTTGGTACGTACGTCAACTATGAGATGTCGTTTGATGTGCAACGATATAGAAACAAGAACAAAATTAAAAATTTTGATTAACCCCCCGACTACCTCGGATTTGTTATCTGTACAACATTCTACTAGTCAAGCCCTTTCATTTGATACCCATATTAAGGAAGTTGTGAAAAAATAAATGTATTTCGCCATTTTGTGGTAGCGGCCATCTTGGATTTGAAATTTGTCATAGTGCAAAGTATTCTACTAATCAATCCCTTTCGTTTGATACCCATATTGAGGTAGTAGTGAAAAATATTACATAATTCGCCATTTTGTGGTGGCGGCTATCTTGGAATTGAAATTTGTTACGTTACGTTACGTTTCCTCCATTCGTTATTCCAAATTGTTATATCATTAATAAATATATGAAAATTGACACCGTGCTGAATTGCTTTATTAAAAAAAATTAAAATACTAAGTTTTAAATCGGCTATCCGGCTCCCATAGTACAAGCTTTGCTTAATTTGGGGCTAGATGCAGCATTTTAAAACACTTGCTTATTATACATAGAAAACACCCAGGCCTAGGGTGGGGATCGAACCCACAACTCACGTTTTCGTAGTCAGACTTACTACCAACTAGGTCACCAAGGCAGCCAATTCAGCACGGTGTCAATTTTAACGTGTGTGAAATGTCCACCAATATTTTATTTATTTAAGTATTAAATGAGTATTTTGATGGCTGTTAAATTGTGAGTATTATGTTACTTATCCATTTTCGCAAATTTTGAATTGTAAAAAAATAATTTAGTGGTGATTTAAAGTTGGAGTCAATGTTTTAGTTTCAAGAAAATTAATAGTAGAAGTGAATTTCCCTTGGTTTCAATAAGAGCTTGTTTATGGGAAGCAGTCTCCTGCGGGGAGCTATCGAATACATTATGGTAATGTTTCGAGCGTCGGGAGTTAGGGTGCGTTCCACTCTTCAGGGAATTGAAGGTGTTAACTTGACGGCTAACTAAATAATGGCAACGCCTTTGAAATAAACATTTGACGGATTTCTATTTAATAACTAGCAGAGCCCTGCGGTTCTACCCGTATAGTTCATTTTCCCGGAAACAAAATAGCCTATGTGTTATTTCCGGACATTATCTATCTATGTACGAAATTTCATCTAAATCCCTTCAGTAGTTTTTGCTTGAAGGATTGACATCTTTAACAACAAATATACATCCATACATTCAAAGTAAAAGCGTTCAGCGTTGTGTTGTTGCAAAAATATCTCTCTTTTCGCGTGTTGTACGACTGTAGGCTATTTCTCACATATACAGCCACATGGTAGATCAAGATTGCCGGTAACGCAAGTATGCCAAGCTCTTTGAAATATGGTATACGGATGTACGTTGCGACAAACCATTCTTATAAAATTTTGCGTTTAAAATATTAGTAGGATAGATACTATTTGACACTCCGACGTAAAAATGACGGGGGTTAATGCTTGGTGTCTGTGTCTATGGGTATGGTTAAGTGTGTGTTTATAATTATGGACCTATGAGTATTTGTGTGTGTTTTTATGGTATCGAATGACGAGCCAAGTATGGCATATGTCTGATAAGCAAACACGCCCATAAAATCAGCAAAGTGACACGCAGCTATTGGAACATGAAGAGTCCAATTCATTACCTAGCACTGTTCTGCGCTCGTTATACGAGTATCTCACCCAGATAACATGCTATATATCTACACCCTGTAACTTCTCTGTTAACAGTGCCCTTGAAACTGTGATGAACTTGAACAGTGATATTTACACATTACTACTTGGCGGTAGAATAACTGACAAAGGTGTGGTACTTCCCCATGTGGGCTCTGCAAAGAGTCCTACCATTGGTCCATTTATTCCTTAGCCTCGGTATCTCGTGCTTGCCAGAGTGCTGGTGCTCTGTTTTGAAAGCTAGTGCTACCATGCTGCGAGCGTCACCCGTCATTGATTGGTGCAGGGAGCCGCGCCGCGCTCGGCAACCCAGCCCCCTTCAAATACAAATGGGTATCGAAATGCTGAGACAAAACTGTATTAAGTGTACGTGCGAGGGCGGCACCCCTAGCTGCAGGAGGGAGGGATGCTAGGGTTGACATCTATCCGAAAAAATATTTTTTTTATAGATTATGATTAAAAATATATATTCAGTTTAAATTTTTAAATACTATACAAATATCTATTTCGGTTTAAAATTCATGTTAGGTTTTGGTGCTAATGTTAAATTAATAATTTAAGTCAATTTATATACCAAATTAATTATAATAAGATTTAAATACCTATATAAAAATCAATGCTACTTTTCGTTGTAAGTGAACTCCTCCTAAACGGCTTGACAGATTTTAGTGCATTTTTGTATACGTTTGGGTAGGGCCCTGGATGGTTTAGATTCACAAACCAGCCCGGCAGATGGCGTTGCAGTTGGTATCTAGGTTATTATCCGAGCGAAGCCGGGACGGGCCGCTAGTTGTGCTATAACATAAACTAATCTTCATTTTAATTTTGTTTGTTGTTTTTGAATCAACTATCAGAAAAAATAATTTCATTAGTATTTTTTAATATCTATTGCATCGTTAATCTATTATGATTGTTAGATAAACACGTAAACAGCCCACTAATTTTTCCTACTGCTGAGACTCAGGGCCTTTTCTCGCAAGGAGACACCAATTTTTGATAGGTGGCGTAACAGCGCCTAATATAGTAAATATTTATAACGTGCTTTAAATTCATTATATTTGAAGTGAACACTGCTTTTGGCGCACCACACACAGTCTCTTCGTGGGCTGTGAATTAAGCTCAAGCGTCACGCTCGCTCCCAATTGAAATAAATCTTCGGTTGAACTCGGGACCATGACCACTTAAAAGACCTAGTTCTAGACCTAGATAAAAGTTCTAGTTGGCCACTTAAAAGGCTTATTTAGACGATCATGATTTGAAGATTTATTCCAGACTAGCAGTGGCCTCCGGTTTTGTACGCGTAGTTTCCAGTTTGTGAGTTTTCAAATTCTGCGTTATAAGTTTTACTTCTATTTCGTAGCCCTATGACTGCCAATATTATTTTATTTAACACATGATAATCTATGATATTGATGAATGGCAAAACCCTAAAAACTTGCCAGCCCTACACATCAGGGTTGTCACGGCGCGTTATCGCGATGATGTCATTTCCCCGAGTTACGGGGAGGTTAATCATAAGATGGGAAATTGTTGGGGAAGCCATTATCAAGGGTTCGAATGGAGTTTTAAATCTGTGTCTGTTATTCAAATCATTATTCATATATGCGAGGATTATATTGTGGAAAAAATGAGAATTATTAGGGCGGGAGAAGATCTTTCTGCGTTTAATAATCACATGATTTTTTTAATTTATAAAGGGTCGGGACGAGTATGACATGTGCCTTAGTGTTAAATAACACGACTACCCATAATAGCAGTGTCACACAGCTATCAAAACTGGAAGAGTTCAAATCAATACCTAGCACTGCACTGCGCTTTTAAGAAAGTGCTCTTGAGATCTCCATGCTCTGTATTTTTTCTGGAAACATTGCCTTTCAAACTGGAACCCAGTTACTACTTCGCGATAGAATAACTGGCACGTGTGCTTCCCCAGGTGGACTTTGCAAATAGTTCTAGCACTACAAAACCGTACTAGGTCATTTCTGATAAAATCGCAGAATTGCAGCGGCCAAACCTGCAGAACGTCTCAAACAGCGATCAACAAACGTCGGCAGTGGTTATAAGTTTGTACCATTTGGTGTTGAGACAGTGGGGTCAAGGGTCCCTTAGTTTTTAAAACTGATACTAGGTCAACGCTACGATTGACCAAAATGATGGCATTTATTCGGCTCAAGAAGAATTTACGGCTGGTCTAAACGGGAGAACTAAAACCAAGAAATAGATAATCTTTGCCATGAAGTATACCAGTTACAGACTGAAAATAGCAATTTCAAAAAAATCGTTGATAGATATAAGCAGATTGGACTTGTAGGCAGTCCAATTACAACTAGGAAAATACCTCGTTCGCAACAAAACAAAGGTCAAAATGGTTCAAATATTGCCCCAACACAACTACATCCAATGAAGGGAAGCAAGAAAATATTAGATGTTACAGAGACTGAAACGCAATTTAATATGGAAAAATCATCAAAAATCTCCAAGACACAAAAAATTACACCTAAAAAAAATATAGCGAAAAATAAAACAACACCAGTTTCAAAAACCACGGACATTATAAAAACCAAAAAACCGTACGCAAATAAACTTAAAATTCGTGATGTAAAAGTAACAGAAAATATGGATACCGATACATCTATTACTCAATCAAACGAAGGCAATCAAAATCATGATTCGAATATCATTGATGAAGAAATAAACAATAACACTTTTACGCTCAAAAATAAGAAGAAGAAAAAATTTGGTGCTGGCTGATGACCAAGGACAACATGTTCGAAACACTCTACAAAAATTGTTAGGGGATGATTTTGAAGTGAAGAGTCAATGGAAGCCAGGGGCCCGACTGAGCAACGTACTTTGCGGAGGTGACATCAGAGACTTTACTAAAGACGATTGTGTTATTGTTTTGGCAGGAACTAATGAGTGTATACCATACGAATTTGTATCTTGTTTTCATACATGGCTTAGGTCGGCTACACATACTAACATTTTATTCCTGAAATACTGTATAATAAGCACTTAAATGAGCCGAAACTAAATTATGAATTAAAACTTATATGCAATCAATATAGCAATGTTAAATATATAGATATGTATTACAGTACTTTAAAACTTTACAGACACGAATTCTGTATTAATCTATGCCGAAGTATATTGAAAGAAATTTTGCATGTTGATTATAAGAACAATTTGTGTCGCTACAAACATCTTAAGCAAAACAGTGGCAATGTTGTCAAAACACAGACATTATGTATTTCGGGCAAAAATAATGATATCGTAATGGTCAAAAGAACTAGTAAGCGTAGGCATTTCAATGGTGGACCACATGGAAGCAGTGATGGGACTGCCAGTGCAGGTAATGTAGATAAGTTTTTTCGTTTACAATAAACTACAAATAATGCATCAAAATATGGCGGGTCTATTGAGTAAAGAGAATTTGGTTACTGTGAATTTAGATACCTTGGAAAAGGATGATAATATTATAGTAGATGTACTTTGCGTTACTGAGCATAACATGAAAAATGAAGACAAAAAATTGTTAAATGTTCCTAACTTTTCTATTGGCTCATCCTACTGCAGGAAAAACCGTCGTGGTGGTGCATGCATATTAGTTCGTAATAATCATAGTTATAAGCAGATCAGTGGTTTGCAAAAACACAGTGTGGAAGGCATTATCGAGTGTTCTGGTATAGAACTCGTTGATCACAAACTCGTAATATTGTGTATCTATAGACCTCCTAGGTCGCTAGTAAAACATCTAGATATATTTTTTAATAATTTGAACTCCATTCTACAGCAAACAAGTTTGGGTAACAAAAAGGTCATCTTATGTGGGGACTTTAATATAGACCTATTAAATGGGAGTAAAACTGTCAGTTTGTTCAAAGAATTAACGACAACATATAACCTTAAGTGTTTGATCAACGAGCCCACTCGACTAGTAAGTGGTACATGCCTTGACAACATGTTGTGCAATATACGGGATGTCAGAGCAGGGTGATTGAGCTTGCTTTGTCTGACCATACAGCACAATTACTCTTCTGCCCTATCAAGCCAACGTCTTGTCTCAAATATTGGTACGTTGAAAACGAGATTACTCACAGGAGAATATGGATAAATTTAAAGATTGTTTAAAATCATTGACATTTGGTGACATTTATCAACAAAATGACCCAAATGAAGCTTTTAATAAATTTCATGATTTATTTTATTATTTTATAATTTGTGCTTTCAATTTGTAATGTGAAAATGACAACCAGGAAACGACCCAGGTGGCTAACCACTGGTATCCGACTATGCTGCAAGCGAAAGAGATCTTTACTCTGGGCATACCGGAAAAATCGTAGCCAAGAAAACAAACGTAACTTCAAAGACCTGTCGCTGAGACTCAATAAAATCATTCATCTGACACAAAGATCTCAGAATGACAATTTTATCAGAAGTGCTCCAAATAAAAACAAGGCAACATGGCAAATAATTAATGGTACTAAGAATATTCTACCAAGGGAATCTATACAACTAAAAGTCAATGGTGATTACATAAAAGAACCACTTGACGTAGCCAGTACTTTCAATAGTTTTTTTTTGCAAACCAGGTACTAGAACGAACTGTAAAACCAAAACAATTTATGAAATCGAGATGTACTAAATCTCTGTTTATGACGCCAACGGTACCGCAAGATATTCATAGAATCATAATGAATCTTAAAAATACAAAAAGCACTGGACATGACGGTATAACTACACAAGTAATTAAGCACGTTTCAAGTATTATTTCTCACGTACTTAGCCACATAGTCAATGAGAGTATATCACAAGGTGTTTTTCCGGAACGACTTAAAAAAACAATAATTAAACCTCTTTTCAAAAAAGGTGACGAGCTTGATATGAGTTGTTACAGGCCGATAGCTTTAGTCCCTATTTTCTCTAAAATTTTTGAAAAGACCATTTATGAAAGTATTTATACTTATTTTGAACAGAACAAATTATTCGCCCCGAGCAATTAGGCTTTAGAAAGAAGAAAAGTATTAATTTGGCGATTTACAGTTTTATAAAACTATTTTAACTAATTTAGATGCTAAATTGCCAGTATGCGCGCTTTATATGGACCTTACTAAAGCGTTTGATTTTGTCGATCACAATATATTATTAGACAAACTAGATGCGTACGGTATTAGAGGCAATGTGCACGACCTTATGAGATCTTATTTATCAAACCGTCAACAGAGCACACAAATTTGCAAAATTTGTTCAGATTCAAAACGAGAGATCACATATACATCGGAATACGAAAAGTAAAATATGGTGTTCCACAGGGCAGCGTGTTAGGCCCGTTACTTTTCTTAATTTACATTAATGATCTGCCAAAGGCAACGAAGCACCGACTGTATTATTTGCGGATGATAGTACGGTACTATTCATTGGTACGAATATTTCATGCGTTGAAAATGAAATTAGAAAGGCTCTAGACAGTATCATAAATTGGTTAAAAATTAATAATTTAAAATAAATCTCAGCAAAATAAAACTAATGACGTTTAGAAATAGAATTAACAAATTAAATAAACTTGACGTTACTTATTCTGGAAATAAAATCGAAACAATAGACGCAACGAAATTCCTAGGTTTACATCTTGACTGTAACTTAAACTGGAAAAATCAGGTCGAAAACGTATGTTCAAGGTTGAATCAGTATTCATACGCACTTCATATGTTGTCAAAGAGAGCAAGTAAACCTACTTTATTATCAGCCTATAATGGCAATGTCTCGTCGCTGCTTCGATATGGTATTATATTTTGGGGCAATAGCTCAGGAAGGCATATGGTTTTCAGATCACAAAAGAAATGTGTCCGGGCTATCAGTAAACTGCGTCAAAGGCAATCTTGTAGACCTCATTTCCGCAAATTAAAAATGTTAACGTTGCCTTCGTTATATATATTTGAATGTGTAATGTTTGTGCGTAACAATTTGTCATTATTTGAAAATCTAAAAAGTGAGCGTCACAAACATAAAATTAGAATTCCTGTGCATAGCACAACACAATTAGGAAACAGTGCACTTTGCATGGCTCCTATGATTTACAACCACTTACCAGAACATTTTTTTGAATATAAAAGAAACATATTTGTTTAAAAATAAATTAAAATGCCTTCTGACAGAGAAGGCATATTATACAGTTAATGAGTATCTGACTGATAAATTAGATTCAGATTTGTAAGCTTTTATTTATTTCGAGGATATTGGTATCTTAACTAGTTAAATGTATTAATCTAATGCTTTCATTATCATTACTCTGTTAGCAATACATAAACAATTTATGAATATGTGAATGAATAATAAGAAGAAATTTGCAGTCCTTGAATGGACGGAACCTAGTAACACTTACAGATTTTTGAGTTTTTACTTTGGGCATTAGTACTAGGTATAATTGTTTTTTAATTACTCAATTACTTTATTCGTTAGCTTCCATTATCATTGGACTGTTAAAAATGCTTAATTAGTTTTGTATAATTATGTAATGTAGATAATAATAGAGTAAAATTGGTAGTCCTTGAAGCTCAGAGTGATAAATTGTAAAGTTTTTTGTCAAATTGTCGTAGACAACCTAATATTTGCATGCCGTAAGGTGGATTATGGAGTTCTCAATGTAAACTTTAAGATCTTATTGTAATTACCCATTTTCGCAAATAAAGAAATTTATTTATTTATTTATTTAAAAGCATGAGACGATGTCGCTGTTTCTAACTCCGGTAGATAGGACTATGTGGTGAGTTATGTACATCTTCAGCAAAATAAAACTCACCATAGAGTACTCTATTAACATTTAAGATAAAATAAATTCATAGGGACTGCCGATAGAAGTGAAAACTTATAACTTAAAATTTTAGCTTTAAGAGCACTAATTTTGCACAATAATACGTCTGTATAACTACTGATATACTTCTATTACACATGGCGGTGGCCCAAACTCACGAAATTTCATTCATCCAAAATGTGTCTAAAGTCCCGTTGCGTCGCTACATTAGCCTGTTAGTAATGCGAACCTTCAAATAAAATGTTCCTTTACCAAAACTTCTCATATCGGCTAAAGAAGTTGTTGAAAATATTTGCAAAACAGCAGTCAACGTCATTTTACCCTACAAAATCTCAAAAAATGCACTTCCCACCCTTCTCGAAACTTGTGCTTAGGAATTTCCCAAATCGATCATTTCTTTTATCACTACCCTGATTTCCCCGCCGTCAGCCCCGCCGGCGTGCGGGGAGGTGGGGGCGTCAATCAAAATATCCCCTAGTGCAAGATATAAGATAAATACATCGTTATTGAGGGGACGGACAAAGGACTAGCCGATTTCGTCCTTTATCCCTAAATGTGTTATTAACTGATGACTTACTAGCGCGCCACACGAATATAACTAACTAGCAGTGTTCCACGGTTTTTCTGCGTACTCTATGTGTTATTCTAGACTCTAGACTAGAGTGACTATCATCTATTTTTGTACCAAAGTAGCTGACTCGGCGAACTTCGTACCACAGTACTATATTTTCGTCAATTTTTTTTTTAATTTTCCGCTATACGAATCTTGTCCAGACAATAGTGAATGCGTAAATTAAAGGATCATCCAATTTGAGGCAGTCAATCAAAAGTTATGAGCGTACATTTCGAAGATCCATTTTTATATCCTTGTACCAAATTCCATGCAGATTCCAGCAGTAGCTTTTGAATGAAACAGTAAGACATGCAAATTACCTCTAGAATAATCGGAGCGTTTCCAGTGCAAAAAATAAATAAAACGCTGGCTGCGTTGCCTCGCTGAATGGCGATGACTATTCTCTGCCTCAGAAAAGTGGCCAGAACAGGAGCCATCACTTTGGCCACGTAAACGATGCTCAATCTCGCTGACTAAATCCTTCGCATCGGCTTTTCAACTGCCCATAGTCTCCATGGCCGCTGGTAATTTGAAGTACGAATGATGAGTGATGAGTGAAGATTTGATGATTTGAAGTATCATTAATAGTCGCAACATTTGAACGGACCCGGTTGACCACTGAAAAAACAGTCTGAAAAAACATATAGGTAGTATTGATGCCGGGAAAACAAAGGGAACGTGAACTACGCTGAAATCTAATTACGTACAGATCAACTAAAGACACTTTATTCGTAACTTTTGTTTGAGTCGGTGTGTCCATGTGATATAACGCCATAGCTTGTTCCCGGCGTCTGTTCAGCCGGGGGTCGGGGGGAGGTAAGTGGCCCCGAGGGCGCGGGACGGTTTGTTCGCTGCTAAATAAATGCGAAACAATTTGTAGAGGTAGGTCTCGTCTCGATACTTACAGCGGTTTCAGATTAACGTGGTTTTATGTTCGTGTACGGTCTTTTCGGCCTTTTTGGATTTTGTATGGAATGTATACTAAACTCCTACTAATTTTAAATAAATACACGGGTCACTCACGTTTAATGTAGTCAGTCCAGTCCAACTCATAAGTCATACTTCATACTCATAGTCCGAGTAGTGCTAAACGAGCTGCGAACACGCGCTCGTACTCTCCTTGAAAAAGATCGCCTGACGCGATCGAAACTTGAGTCGGACTGGACTGACTATATCAAACGTGAGTTACCCGTGTATTCATTTAAACACATTTTAAATTTTAAATAACCACGTTAGTTTTCGTACACTCCTACTAATATTATAATTGCGTAAGTTTTGTTATGATTATATGTATTTTGCTCAATGTCGGTTTTAAAAAACGTTTAAGCGGGTCGGAGGGTTTACCGCCTAGCTAATACTGTCTTAGCTTTGATATTGGTCTCTGTTTTCTTTCCGCTTGAAATGATAGAGACAGCAATACAAAGCGAAAGCCGATTTAGGGACGCGATAGAGAGGCGGGTCGAAATTTGAAACACTGATAGATTATGGTCTGCAATAACAAATAGGTTTCTTTTAATCGCGGGAAGATTGCGGGTAAAACAGCGGGCGCTGCTAGGTAAAAAAATGCGGTGTCATGACACACCACGCAGTAACGAAGTTCCTTTAGATAATATTTGTATAAGCAACAAAATTTGCAAAAAAAATGCTTAATTTTATTATTTATAGTGATTCATATTTTTATGATCATACGAAAAATAAAGTTGGCAGCACCGGTCACGGGTAGTTTTTACGCGTCACTTCCTTTATACAAATATTAGATGTCCGCTCCGGGTTCGCCCGTGGTACATTATATATATAGTACTCATCGGGATCCCGTACATATACAACGGTGAAAGTAGGACTGAAATCGGTTCAGTCATTCCTGACAATATTGCTTTCAAACAAAACACCTCTTCAATTTTCAACTTCTTTGCCTCTTCAGCTACCTGCTACTCCACCTGTCGGAAATTGGTCGTACCAACTCAGATTTAGAAACAAATTTGATTAGCAAAGGTTTATATTCAAGAGGTGTTTAATCTGTGATATTCAATGACGCGATCTTGACACATGCTGTCATGTGTCATGTCAAAGCACGAAACGTACGAAAACTCTCAAAAAGGAATATTTTTTTCCGATTTTGTTACATTCTTGATTCATGCACCGCTTCTATTAATAGTAGCGTTATGTTCTATAGCCTTTCTCGATAAATGGACTATCCAATAGAAAAAGAATCTTTCAATTCGGACCAGAACTTCCCGAGATCCTAGCGTTCAAATAAACAAACAAACTCTTCAGCTTTAAAATATTAGTATAGATTAATTTTCCAACTTCTTTGTACATATATTTTTATTACTCGGACTTCTTGTTTGAGTTAGACGTTTTTTTCAGTTCGGTCGCGCCACAAAAACCCCGTCTCCGCCCAGCCTGCCGTAACGCACGTTCCAAAAAAAGGAATAGAAAAGCGACCAAAACAAGATACCTACATCTGGGAACCGACTCGAAAGACTACAATTTGCCAGTAACAAGAATAAAATATTAAGCCAACCGTCCATTTCACTTCACTCTCAGTTCCATATTCAAATGTTTTCCTTTCCATTTTTCTAAAAACTTATACTTTATCTAAGCTAAAAACCTTGCCCAAAAGCCACTTAAGGCGAGAATGTATTGAGTCCTGTCCTCGGCTTGTAACCCGAGTTAGTTGTTGAGGGGCAGGTAAACGCTCCTCCGGGACTTGACGTACGAGCAACTCCGCGCCGGCTGACTCTGCGGTTGTGGTTTCTTTGCCGAATACGAGGAAACTTTATACCGGAAGTTTATGCCTCCATCTTTACTAGATAGAAAACTCTTTTTTGTGACTCAAACAAATAGAATGAAGAAAGAAATGAAGACATTTTACTGTAGAACACTTATAACAAGCACCTCAATTGGCGGCCCTATTGCTGAGTGTAATCTCTTCCAGGCAACTTGCAAAAAGGTAAACCTACATATAATCATAGACGCAACGTTTATTAAAAAAAAAAGAAGTGTGGCACTCGGGGACTGCCGCGGTAAAGCTATTGCATGTTGCATGCATTTTTATCAACATAAGCAATAGGGATGTTAACAATTTTTCGGAATTGCTTTTATTTTAAAGAATGACATTTGTTTATATTAAAAAATATCACGGGAAATCCGTTAAGTTGGCAACACTGCTAAGAGCATTTAGTCTGTAAAGCTAATACAAATAAGATTCAAAGTCGAATGACCGAGTGGGGAGGACGGCATTACGGTCTTCCATCCCTCTTTCTTGTGAACATAAGAAAGAGATGCACGATCACTAAAATTCGGTCCCCAAGCCCGCGATAAAAGCTATGCAATAGCTTAAAAACTTCACACACAACAAACTCTGACCCCATACTCAACAACGCGTGTACCTAATAAAGAAGCTACGTAAAAAAAAAAAGTTTTTTTTTAAACAAACTTATACTCTGTATGTCCCCATTTTTTAATATTAGTCCAAAATTGAATCGCTGACACGGCAAGAAGAAGAAGACCTGCTACTAATTTTATATGATCATTAATTTATTGATTAGCTTTAAAATGTAACAAATAAACTCTGTTTCTCAACTACAATCAGGTAGGTAAATGTTTCGAGAAAGAAGGAGATGGTTTAAAAATAAACCTCTGTCATCATCTACCCTGTTACATCACCTACCAATTTTCATATCCACAGACTTATAAATATCTTTCACTTATTGTTTGTACTTCCCCGTCTTCATTTCACCTGTTCGTTTTCACCAAGGTCGCCAATTGTTACTTTAGTTTTTAAGTTTTTGTATATTTTTATAACTTTGTTTACTTTGTTAAGTGCAATAAAGAGTTAATCTATTAAATTATGCCGCGCTGTGGTGATCTCGACGGCGCGTCGCAAAAATGAAACAACGCGGCGTTTTCATTTTGAAAATTTATGTATTTTTATGGTATGGTATAATATTCATTTGCTTTTGGTATAAATATGTATTTATAAATAATGTACATACTTATCCAAATGAAAATATTATGTAATATTATTATGAAAATATTATGTATTAGTAATATTATATTCGTTATGGAATATGCTAGGATATGTCCCGTCCCGTATCCGTGTTTGATGACCATGATCCTGAATGAATCTTGTTTTCATTTGTTTCAGTGTCGGTAGAGTCGCGCCGTGCCGAGCCATACTTCGGCCGCATGATCGGTCGTCTGACGCAGTACGCGCACGGAATCCGCGGCACCGTGTACGCGGTGGATGAGAGCACGGTGTTTGTACGCGGGTTCGCGTACGACGGCACCGGACCGGACGCGTACTTCTGGGTGGGGGATACCCCGCAGCCAAGCCCGGAGGGGACCCTGGTGCCGTACCCTGAAGATTATATTACTAGGTGAGTTCCATTAAATATTCTAAGTTACCTACTTAGTTTGGTTGCTAGCTAGCTAAGCAAGCTCAAAGTTGCGCAACGGGCAATGAAGAGAGCTATGCTCGGAGTGTACTGCGTGATGAAATCCAAAACAAAGATATCCGCAGAAGAACCATGGTAACCGACATAATAGCTATTACAAATAGCAAGTTGAAGTCACTATGGGCAGGCCATATAAGTAGCAGAACCGATAACCGCTGGTGAGTAATTTTCTCGAATGGCGACCACGTATTTGTATTCGTAGGCGGGCTATTTTCCGCAACTCGACGTCTCGATGCGCCTATTTTGCGTGTGTGGGAAGTGGGCTTCACTCCTGCCATCCCAGCTCCAGCAGGAAGCCCAGCAGCGTCTTCACGTTGCCGCATGCTTCGCGGAGCGTCCCCGGTGTGCCCAGGAATTTTGCCCGATGAGCCGCCACTCCCGTGCACTCCGTGAGCACATGAGCGGCCCTTTCTTCAGCCTCAAGGCAAGCTCTGCAAATGGGACTGTTGGTAATAACTAGTGTGAATAGGTGTTTATTGTACAAACCGTGACCTGTCAGGGCGCCTGTAACCAGACGTAACTGTTGACGATTCAGGTTCAGCAGTTGCCGAGTGTACCGTGTACTACGGCCCCCCAGTGCTGCTCTAGACTGTTTACAGTCTAACCTCTTGGTCCAGTTGTCGTTGTGTTCCTTAAGTGATTTCTCACGTAGCCGTTTCCAAACTTGCGACAGTGAGAGTGGGACAATCGGTTCAGGACCATGCACCCATTCCGCTGATGCCCTCCTCGGAATGGTGACCACAAACCGCCAGACGCAGTGTAGGACGGGCCCCCACACAATGGACCCATGGTATTGTCTCTGTCGCAGGGAGTCGGTAGATGGAAGCGGCAAAAGATAAACTGGTCATTGTGGAATTCTTAGGGGTGGCTATGTCCAACAGTGGACGTCTGCAGTCTGCAGATAATGATGATGACTTAGTTTTAAAGTCAGAACTTCTTTTAGTTACTTTTGAAGAAATTACTATGGATCGCGTCACCAATATGCTAATGTAGCGCCATAGCGTTAGGGCAGTGGTGGAGCAGCGGAGTGGTGCGTACGCGTTAGACGAACACACTGATGTTTTACATTGCAGCTTTCAATATAAATTCAAATCGCGAAAGTTTAAAAGCATTATAAAGCTGAACTATAACGTAAGCTGTCACGTTTGTCCAAATCCAAACACGATACGAAGGGAAATCAATAGTGTCATGACAACTGGCTGCGACGCGGTCTAGCCATAACGCTATCTATGGTTCGACATCACGGTGTAATTTAAACTACCAACCTTAATTACTTAATCGAACAGCCTGTTTTATTATTATTTTCACATGATACGTTTTTAAATCGTTAATTGCCGAAATGTCATAACAAAGCCTGAATGGCGAGGGCGACCAAACATAGTTATTCAACATTTAATATATGGAATCTCAGTTATGTTCTTTAAGGAATAATTTATGGGTCTGGTGGGAATTATTTCGGTAGATTGTACTAACTGTGTAGACTGTTTTTAATTGTGACATGCACGTATTCACCATCTCGCCTGATGCTGTCTATGATGGTGCTTGCCTAGAAGATGCCATTATGCCATAATACCATAGAAGATTCAATCTCGACTTGAAACACCAAGATTGTAACCATGGGGAAACCCCCATTTAGTCAACGAATTCCAGAGCCTAGACGTTTTTATTACGAAAGAAAAATCAAACTTCTCGTTCAAGCCTCTCGAGCGCCAACCATGAATTGATATTGCTTTTTTAAAACTGTGATCAGTAGTCCAATAGAAAAAAAGGCAAGGTGGTATTAGATAATGCAGATCATCGGCACACTCTCCGAAATGCATCCGGTAAAACAACGATAAGCTAGCAACTTTACGGCGATGTTCAAAATTTTGAAGCTTTTTCCGAACAAGGGTTGCCTTTTGGCAGATCTCTCGATCGATTTCACAGCCTCTAGCTGGTACATAGGAAACCCATCTCAAAGGTGCGAACTGTATTCCACGTAAACAAAATTTGTGCTTTATAATTATATACAATATTACAAGTCTGATCAGTAGCTCCTATTAAGGAACAACTGTTCAGACTTGAAATATCTTCGAATTTTTGAGAGAACATCTAGTTTTTTAGCAGTTAGTTTACCATTGAACTTGACAAGTAACATCCGAAAGCTGATGGTGAACTGTTAATTTTGTTTAAACGTGGTCCGGTCAACTGTACTACCCAACTGCACCAAGGAAAACAAGCGGAGTAAATGGAGCAACCCACCCCTTCTAACGTAGGAATGAGTTGAAATTAACTTCTTTTTGTGGAGAACAGACAGGATCTATACTTCGTTAAACTTGGGCAGATTGACATTATCCCACACAGATAACGACCTCCAGGGCCAAATTCAGACGGTCGATCATACTCTATCAGTGCGCTCTGTACTACATATAAATTTTATAGTGGTGCTATCATCTGCGTACCCAAAGACACCGGAAAACTTCAACTAATCATTAATACGAGTATGTACCAAAAAAAGCGTTGCAGAGAGGACCGACCCTTAAGGAACTCCGGCATAGGTAGCCATTTGATCTAATAAGCAGTAATCAATGACCTATCAATCAAAGAAGTTAAAAAGTATGACATCAACGCAATAAAACGAGCAAACAAATGTATGTAAAAAGCTTGCTTATAATGGTGTTTCTATGTATAATAAGTATGTATTTAAAACTATATAAGTATTATATCAGCTATCTGGCTGCCATCACACAAGCTTTGCTTAGTTTGGGGTCAGATGGTGTTGTGTGTGAATTGTCCACCAATATGTATTTATTTAATGCTATCATGCCAGACCCTGTCGAAAGCTTTCGGCTTAAGTCGATGTTCAGGGAGACTGCACGATTGATACGAATACAAATATCCCACTTTATGTTTCCGCCTGACTCAGAAACATTGAAAGAATCCACCACGTTGGTGGAGTGCGAGTTAGCGTATTATACACACTTCCAACTTGCCGGTTTCCTTGCGATATTTTTCATAATCGTTAAACCCACATGAAACACTTGTATATCTACAGCCTACACTTAGCAAAATACTCGCAAGTGGTGGCGAGAATCGAATCTACGACCCCACAGTTGTAAAATCGGATGTCTCCTCTAGTCAGGGACCACGACTGCAGTTATTCTGGACAGCCTCCCAATTGTTGCAAATTGAATTCTTCAAACTGTCTGGCGGAACCATTAGCCAAATTTTGCTAAGCGCGGCACGCTCCCGATAAATTATACGCAATGAGGACCGGGGCGGGGTGCAAGAAACAGGGGTTTTTGTTAGATCACCCTCGCGGGGTCGGCCGGGCTCTCACGGGAATTGTTACTTTTTGGGTTAAAAAGTTCCAAAAAGAGAGTATTCCCTAAGCAATGTCACTATTTTTATGAAGTGATACCAAAATTACCAAACAAACATACCCTATTATAAAGGGCCAGAGCCTTTATTAACACAACTAAAACACAATGAGATCGCTACGCTACATACCTAACTAACTACTTACACTAAGTTATTAACTAAGTTAACTAACCTGAACTATCTGTAGTATCTGTAGAAGATCTACAGAAAATCAAGATGTTGAAGCCCACTCAGAAGCGTACCCAGCATGCTGGCGGCATTACCACGCCGAATGAAACAATCCTAATCACAATGAAACCACATTTATTTTTCTTATAAGTCGTTATAACATACCTACTACCGTAATAAAATACCTGACCTAAACTTAGTGTGAGGCCAGATACGAGTAATAAATATGGTGTGCGGAATGACTGCAAGTGTAAGATTTTTAAGCTATTGCAAATCTTTTATCGCAGGCCTGGGAACCTAGTGATCGTGCATCTCTTTCTTATGTTCACAAGAAAGAGGGATGGAAGACCGAAACGCCGTCCTCCCCACTCGGTCATTCGACTTTGAATCTTATTTGTATTAGCTTTACAGACTAAATGCTTTTAGCAGTGTTGCCAACTTAACGAATTTCCCGTGATATTTTTATGGTAAACAAATGTCACTCTTCAAAATAAAAGCAATTCCGAAAAATTGTTAACATCCCTATTGCTTATGTTGATAAAAATGCATGCAACATGCAATAGCTTTACCGCGGCAGTCTCCGAGTGCCATACTTCTATTTTTTTTTCAAAGCGGCATTGCCTTTATTAACAAAACCAAATACAATGAGAACTACTCTACACTACATACCTAACTACTTACACTAAGCACACACATTATCCATAGATCAATGAAGGTATACAGATAATCAAGATGTTCAAGCCCACTACCAATCAGAAACGTACCCAGCATGCTGGCGGCATTACCACGCTGAATGGCAATGCTCTTGCGATGGGCCTTTATTTTTTTAATTAATTTTAATTTATTAATCACTTACCCAGAAATCTGTACCTACTAGACGAGTCTGCTTAGAAATACTCTAAACTAAACATAGTTTGTGAGTGGAAATAGCATTGGCAATAAATTTATTCTATTCTAGTAGAATTTATTACCGCCTTACTTACCACGTAACTTTACCGCCACTTTCTAAGAACTCGCTGTAACCATTGGAATGTTCAGTAAGATATATCATGAAACCCTTAATGTATTAGTATTCACAGTGGCGGAGGGATAAACTGTGGGGCGCTGAGACCGATGGGGCCGAGACAGCGTTTTTGGCGCCCAACGGTGCAGAATAGCCGACTACCGCTTGGGGTGGGATTTCACGGGAAGTTAAAAATCAACTTGTTGAAACATTGATGTGATACCGACTTCCTTTTACATTTCACATTCTACTAACGTTATTATTGCGAAAGTTTGTTGCTCAATCACATCGGAACTTCAAAACAGATCGGGTTGAAATTTGTAATAGAGTTAGATTATGGTCTGGAATAAAGCAAAGACTACTTTTTATCTCGTAAAAATAACGAGAAAGGGTCAATCCGCGGGGTGCTGCTAGTTCAATACATTGTTTTTCCTGCCCTATTTCCTATCGGACTGCTCGCAACTATAAAAAGCAACAGCGTTTCATAGTTGACATTTCAAACCTAAGCCCCAAGATAAAACAGGCTTGTTTGGGGATCATTGATAAAACAGCTCGTTTGAACAGAATGTCGTAAAAAAAACTTTATCGCATAAAACTACGAATAGGTATGTATTATTGAGCCTATATGTATTGATTTTAATAAAAAAAACAATTTGTACAAGTATAGAAGAAGTTTTAGTCCAATTTCGTAATTCAAACACTTGGATTGTGAATGTGTTTTATTTTCCTGATAGATACAATCTGAGTAACTTCAAGTCGAGAATGAATTGTTTTTGACGTGACAACGTCTTATAAATTGGTTTGCCGGGTGACACTTCAAGAAACTGCGTTACGCTCCGCTCACGTTATGCGCTCACAACGAGAGCGAGTGAGAGGCACGCGTCCCTTCCACTCGGGCATGGTTAGCCCGCCTAAGAGCGAGAGAGACAGACATAAAAAGTGATAGGCACGCGTCCCTTCCGTAAAATTATTTTACCACTCAAAGTCGTTGTCACGTAAAACTTTCGCCCGTATACCGACTTTACAGGCAACCAATTTTTTATAAGTAAGCACGCTTCTCATATATACCACTACATATATGTATGTATCAATTAAAATATTTATAAAAAACACCACAGACTTTTAAATAAGTTCAGCTTTATTTTTTTATTGGCACCCCCCGCCCCGCCCCGCGCATTTTACCTGCGTGTTTCACTTTCCCGTGATAAAAAAGAAGCCCTTGTGCCAATAATTTACTTTGTGAATATCAACTCGATGCCTTATGCGGCCGAGGTGGAGGCTCTTGCCTGGGAGGAGGTGGCTTAGGCAAAAGACAATGTCAAGTACTATCGGAATCCCAACCGGTAGTGATCGGTTCAACAGACGAATTCGGACTGACTAGTACTAGACTTAGGTTCAAAATGTTCACAACACCCCCCTTTTTCACCTTCTTCTCCTAATCAAAGAAATATGTAAAAAATAATTGTAATGACAAAGGTCACGGACCTCGGAGTCTGTGGAGTGACTATAATTAATAAAAAAAAACTCTATGCCTTATGGCGTTATGAATAATCAACAAAATCCAAACTTTCTTATTTTTAATCAAAACTTTTTCATCAGTAGGATCGCTGACCACAGACTTAGACACTGCCAAACCAGTCTCTAAAAGTATACAGCAAAGTCGTATTCTTGTTTATAGGAGAGGTAATAAGGAAAGACTGCCGTTATATCCCTAAAAGCCACCCCAGGCCAGCTCCCCCGTAATCACGTCTATTTAATTAGCAAACAGTTTGTTTTATTATTCATATCTTCGTAATGGCGTGAGTTACGGCCGCCACCCACCCCGGTCATTATGTGGCTTTCAAATATTGCAACGGGGATTTAAATATTATATTTAGAATTTAATATTTAATGGTTGTGATCATTTTATGAGTAGTGGGTGTATGTGTGGTGGCAGGACTCTTTGCAGAGTCCGCCTGGAGAACCATACCTTTGCCAGTTATTCTGCCGTCAAGCAAACATTACTGTGTTCTGGTTTGAAGGGCATTGTTTCCAGAAAAACAACTGCTTTTATCTCAGGGTGACGAGCCCAGTGTGGTGCTAGGTAATGATTTGGACTTATCATGTTCCAATAGCTGCGTGTCACTGTGCTATGGGCAGGCATAATGCTTACCATTAGGCACATGTCTTGCTCGTCTTGTCATTATATAACTTCTACCGATAGAAGTAGAACCTACCTATAGAAGTAGAAGCTAATAACTCAGAATTTGATAACTCACTTTGGAAACTACGCCGCTGAAAACAGAGGGCGTGCCCATGACCATGGCCATCTAGATCATCCGATTTTACCTGAAGATTTCCTTCATTTACGAACGTGACACTTGAGGTCAATTCACAACCCATGGAAAATCTGTATGAGCGCCAAAAAAAGTTTTCACTTCAAAAAAAAGTTTAAAAAGATGAAATAATGTTTGACGTGTTGTCTGTGTTCCAGAGACCCCCCGATCCTGAGCGCGCACTCCAACTCCGACCTGCTGCTGCGGCTGCCGGCCAACAAGCGGCTGCGGGACATCAAGTGGCTCAGCGTCTGGTGCAGAAGGTTCACGGTCAGTGAACTCCTAGCTAGAAACACTTCCCTGGAGACGTGGTCCCCTTATAACAAAGCTCAAAGTCGCACAGCTCAATCAAGCGCGGTCCCCAGGCTCGAACTTTGGAGGGGGGTTACCAGTACGCAGCCTCAGATTTTGGGGGGTCACCAGTAGAAATACAATAAAACGAGCAAAAAAATTCTTTTCTAGTAGCGCCCCACGATTTTACCCGCGTAGTTAACGTTCCAGTTGTTTGCCCGCGTCAAAAAATAGTCCATCTACTATTAGATATTTATAATTTTCTTACATTTTTAGTTACTTAGTTTAGTTTTTACTTATACGATTTTGGGGGGGGGGGTCATGTCCCCTGTAACCCCTTCGGACCGCGCATGAGCTCAATACGAGTACTACAGAGTAGTACTTAACTACAGGATTTTCACTGATATCGGAGATCGAGCCTACTGGTTTAATGTTCGGTTCATTGAAAATCAAGTACCTACTATGTCTTACAATATTTTAGACGTAAAAATTTTTTATATTTAAAAAATGCTAACGCAAACGTTACTTATTCGTACTTTGCCTAATTAAAATATATTTTACTGAAAGGTCATATAAAGCTAAGCTTTAAGTTAATTGGGTGTTAACATTTCAATTCCCCAAGTGTTACACGCTTTTGCTTTCCACCTACGAATGTAGTTTCTATAGCCCCGATTTAGAACTGAATTATTCGAGCGAAAATTTAATTCATTTACTACCCTACAAGTAAATTAATGTACCGGCAACGAGTAACATCCTAAAGTGTCGAAAGAATATCGATTTTGTTTGACGCGCATGCTCGCTCCGTTCCCGCCAAAAAGTGACGTTTACCGCCATTTTGACGCTAACCTATACACAAGTTGACAATTTTAATGGGACAACTGACAGACAGTTTAGACACGAAAGTTTATTAGGGGAATAGAGCCAGAATAACCGCTGGTGGCGCCACAATGAAACATTCTAGTAAGTCTGTTGAAATGTAATACCAAACAATCGAATTCATTCACCGGCCAATCTGAATAAGGTCGTTCATTCGATACTAATTTGACGAGAGTGGGTTAACTTTCATTGTACCTCTGATGCTATAGTTTCAGGTTCCATAAAAGTTATTTATTCTATGGTAAAAGTTCAAATATCAAAATACTGAAACAGTGCACAGAATGTTCTCAAGTGCGACTTTTTAAGGGACAAAAGGGGCTCAAAATTCATCGGGCTAAATGCCACAAACATTTGCAAATTCCGCTTTCGGCTCCAATTGCGGGTCAGCAGACCCCAAGTGGCACCTTCGTGAGCGCTGCTACGCCTTCCCAACCTTTTTGGGAAGTGTTGAGCTCACTGAAAAATTCATTTCCGATCCTTAAGCGCATCCCGCGTGGTGCTCGTGTTTCGGTGGCTCAAAGTTTATCGTTTGTTATCAAAACTGTTCTATCACAAAATTCGAAAGATGCTTGGGAACATTTACTCACTTTCCCATACAGTGTACTTTATGAACCTTTAGAACCGTCGAACAAAAAGTCCCTTACCACTAGGGTAAAGGAAAATTGCATTAAGTACACTGCATCAGTGGACACCCCTTTAGATTTTAGTAGTTTTATTCCGCCTAAGCAGCGGAATAACCAAAATTCTAAAAAAAGTGATGATTCGGCTATATTTAAGATAGTAGAGAACAAAATTAGCGATGGCGACATCAAAGGCGCTGCACGTATTTTGTTTTCCAGTGACACTATTGCGCCAAATACAACACACGCCATTCAGTCACTTCGTGACAAACATCCACCTGCGACAGCTAATCTCCACCTCCCTGATCCACCACAATAAGATGACGTCACTATTGAGGCCACATCGTAGGAGGTTACAGCTGCAATTACATTTTTTTTGAGTGGCTTAGCCGGAGGCCTAGATGGCCTGACACCTCAACATCTAAAAGATCTTCTATCTTTTAGCTCTGGTGAGGTCGGAGAGTCCCTCTTGAGAGATCTAACCTCTTTAGTTAATCTCATGTTATCTGGTCGAGTCAGTAGTGACATTATCGTAGTTTTGTACGGCGCTAATCTGTGAGCACTTTCCAAAAAAGATGGTGGGATCGTCGCCTTGCTGCCAAGGTGGGTTGCAGGAAAAAGGTTGCTCTTTTGAGCTCCCTTTTCCAACCAATACAACTCGGCTTTGGTTCGCGGGGTGGATGTGAGGCTGCCGTTCTTTCTGTCCGGACCTTCCTTCACCAAAATAAGTGCTGTTAAAGGTGCACGTCAAAAACGCTTTTAATTCGGTTGATCGAGGAGCCCTATTGGCCCAAGTGAAGGATAAAATTCCTGATCTGTACAATTTTCTTTTGCAATGTTATGGCGAGCCCACAAATTTGACTAATCAAAACAATCATATGCTATCCTCCGTTGGCTGTCAACAGGGTGATCCCTTCGACCCTGCGACCTTCGCCCTGGCGATTCACCCTATCATAGGCTCATTCAACGTCTCCAGTCCAAACGTTTAGTTTGGACTGGAGACGTTGAATGAGCCTCGAATTTTAGAGGGGGTCACGAGTACGCAGCCTCAGATTTTTAGGGGTCACAAGTAGAAATACAATAAATCGAGTAAAAAATACTGTACTAGTAGACCCCCAAGATTTTACCCGCGTAGTTCCCGTTCTAGTTGTTTTCCCGCGTTAAAAAATAGTCTATGTACTATTAGATATTTTTAATTTTCTTACATTTTTTGTTTAACTTATACAATTTTGGGGGGAGGTCATGTCCCCCGAGACCCCCCCCCCCCCTCGGACCGCGCATGACGGAACGTTGGGGGGCGATGTAAATACTGTTTTAACTGATTTACAAAAACTTATAGACGGTTTTCGTCTCATTGGTTTTCATTTGGAACAAAATTTCTCAAAATGCGAACTTTTCGTTTGCGACACATGTCCAGATAGAAATTCGATAATACAGAAATTTAATGATCTGGCCCCCAACATCAAATCAGTTGACAAATATTCCTTGCGCCTCCTGGGTTCACCGATGTTAGATGAGTCGTTTACACCTTTTGTCGAGGAAAAAATTCAAAATTTTACGAGAGCCTCCGATAGGCTACTCAAAGTAAACGCCCATATAGCGTTTACAATTATTCGGCATTGTCTCTTTGTTCCGAAATTTATGTACGCTTTACGATGTAGTCCACTGTGGAAACATGGTGAGCTCCTTTGGAGCTTAGACAATGTCGTAAAAGAATCTTTAATATCGGTGTTGAATGTGGACCTGAGTGGGAGGGCATGGTCACAAGCCTCACTACCCATAAGGTTGGGAGGCCTAGGGGTCCGCCAAATTTCAAGTGTAGCTTTACCGGCATTGTTGTCCTCAGTTCATAGTACTCAAAATCTAATCGAAAAAAATCTCGCACTCTCATTAGGCCATTCGGATGTAGTAGTAGCTAATTTGTGCGAGGCTAAGAATGCTTGGAGGCTGGCTTGTCCAAACAACGATTTCCCCAGATGTCTGTTATCTCAGAGACAATGGGATCGACCGATCTGCGATCTAGCACGGAACTCTCTTCTCGATACGTGTCCTAGTATCGCGGATCGTGCTCGTATCCTTGTTGTGTCTGTGTGGGAATCGGGCCTTTGGTTACAAGCTTTTTCATCTTTCAATACCGGTAGCCTATTAGATCCAACTGCATTTCGTCTAGCTGTTAGCTTGCGCTTGGGTGCGAGGTGCTATGAAGCCCATCGCTGCCAAAGACCTGACGGCATGACTGTTGTGCCTTGGAAGTTGGGTCGGCCCCTAGTGCGGGACGCAACTCGCGTCGATACTCTGGCACCATCACATCTTCCAGAGACACATAGAAGGGCCAGTGCAGCGGCTAATTCAGCTGAGCGACTCAAACGGCGCAAATATGCAACCCTCGGAAGTGGTTACATATTTGAGCCCTTTTGGGTTGAGACATTGGGACCGAGGGGGGCCGGGAGCTCACCTCATTTTCAAAAGCCTATCCGAGCGCTTAGTCGACGCGACGCGTGACCAAAATGCTGGCGTTTATTTGGCCCAACGCATAAGCATTGCCATTCAGCGTGGTAATGCCGTCAGCATGCTGGGTACGCTTCCGATTGGTAGTGGGCTTGAACATCTTGATTATCTGTAGGTTACCTACAGTGGTCAAAGTCAAAGTACTTTATTCATAAATGTACAATTTACACGTCAATTAATAAAAAACAAAAACAAAAGAAAGAGCATACAAATTGTATACATTTTCAAAGTTTGAAATGACTACTTTACTGTATTATAATAATTATTGTACAGAAAACTGTCAAGCATTATACGAGTATAATATGGCTTTAATACAATTGTACTGACTCATGTCAAATTTTTTTCTTTACATTTTTGTGGGAACTTTGCCATCACTCTCTAAAAATTCACTGTAACTATAAAAAACTTGATCGATAAGCCAGCACTTTAATCTGTTTTTTGAACCTGTCAAAACCGATATAACTATTTTCGGAAGAGTGTTATAAACTTCCGGTCCCATAATGTGAGTCAATTTCTGTGACCTCGTGAGAGAGTGTGGTATAACATCCAACTTGTCGGCGTTGCGTATGTTACGAGAATGTCTCTCTCCTCGCGTGTTGTACGATTCTAGATTATTTCTGACATACATAGCCACTTGGTATATCAAGATAGCAGGTAACGTAAGTATCCCAAGCTCTTTGAAGTATGGTCTTACGGATGTACATTGCGATACGCCAATGATGGTCTATGGATAATTCAGGTGTGCTTAGTGTAAGTAGTTAGTTAGGTAGGTTTGTAGTGTAGTGTAGTTCTTATTGTATTTTAGTTTTGTTAATAAAGGCTCTGCCCAGATAAAAAAATACTGAAAATCATGAAAGAGAAATTGTGAATGGACATTTCTTGGAATCCGTTCATTGAGACACTCTACGTAAAGAGCTTTTCATTTACCTTTCTGCGAGAGGAAAAGGTCACTTTCATTAGAGTTGTAACTTTTTCGAAAGTTGTAACATGAGTCTCGACATAATTTTATTATTATATAAGTCTTACGTTGCGGTAAAAGGAAGTTACGAGAATCTTCGTAGGTACACATTAGATATGAAGAAATTATGGTACCATGTCTATATGAATCCTACAAATATTAAAAATGCGAAAGTTTGTAGCTCAGTCACATCATAAGACCGACGGGCTGAACGGATTGAGTTGAAGTTTGAAACACAGATTACCTACACTCACTCGTACTACTACAGGTTTAGTCTCTCTGTACTTTTTTTCGCGGTTCATAAACGGCTTTTTCATATTGCGCCCACTTTGACACTGCCCTCACACGGCTTTTCTTTATAACCCACTAACTAATATTTGACTTCATTATTTTCAATTAATTTGACATAGTTTAATCCCTTATCTACTTTTGGTTTATGGCTTTATCGTAATTCCTTATCTAATTTTCTCTGATAATCTTTTTTATTATCAAGCATTTTATCATTGTTTCCAGAAAAAACATAAAAACGAGGAAAGCATAATGGACATGATTGTACAAATGACACCAAATTTATCTACATAATATGTTTACGCAGATACGTGGGACACTCAACACAAGTTTTGAGAAACTAAAAAAAATAAGTGTGGCACTCGAGGACTGCCGCGGTAAAGCTATTTGCATGTTGCATGCATTTTTTATCAACATAAGCAATAGGGATGTTAAACATTTTTCGGAATTGCTTTTATTTTGAAGAGTGGCATTTGTTTACCTTAAAAAATATCACGGGAAATCCGTTAAGTTGGCAACACTGCTAAGAGCATTTAGTCTGCTAAAGCTGTAAAGCTAATACAAATAAGATTCAAAGTCGAATGACCCAGAGGGGAGGACGGCGTTACGGTCTTCCATCCCTCTTTCTTGTGAACATAAGAAAGAGATGCACGATCACTAAAATTCGGTCCCCAGGCCCGCGATAAAAGCTATGCAATAGCTTAAAAACTAACTTCTATGAAAAAAATATTTTTTTCTAAATCTTTTCAAAGAACTCTCCACCAGCCTCTATACAAAGTTTCATGCGTCTGAACCAATTTTCAGAACATTTTTTCCAGTCGTCCGCAGACACCTCTTCCGCGGCCTTCTCAAACTCTGCTGTAAGACGCGTCTTCCGGCGATGGTAACTGCATCCCTTTGAGCTGATTTTTATTTTAGAGAATAAAAAGAAGCAACACGAACCCAAATCAGGACTGTAAGGAGGGTGTCCCAAGACTCTGACCGGTGTGGAGTCTAGGAAGTCCCTCGTTTTGATGGAGAGTGCGCGGGCGCGTTGTCGTGGTAAAGAAAGACCTCGCAGAGCCTGGTGTTCGGTCGCTTGTTGCTCATTACAGAAAAAACTTGTGGCAGGCATTTTATGCTGTACCATTTGGCGTTGATGCTGCTTTGGTCTCGAAGTGGAATTGAAATTAAGTACCCCGTGAAAGTGAAGAAACTAGCGATCAAAATTTTCCCTGCGGTCCTCGATCACTTCACTTTTGTAGGCGTTGGTTTATTTTGAAACAGTCAAACTGTCGACTGACGCTTTGTTCACACGGGCACTGCTTCTGAGCTTCGGTGACGTTGTGCACCCAGCAAGAAACTATCTTCCTTAAGCGTAGGTGCTCATACAAAATCTTGTGAACATTTCCTGAACCAATCGGCAGAGTATGCTGAATTTCTTCGTACGTAACGTCTCTTTTCTTGAATTTTTTTTTACTGATAGCTCACTTTCTTCGGTAACATGACTTCGGTTCGCCGTAGGACGACCACTCCTTTGTTCATCCCCCAAACTAAAATGGCCATGTTTGAACTCGCTATACCAGCTGTAGATGGTTTGTTTTAAAGGTTGTTCATCCATAAAGCAATTCGAAGTCGATCAAATGACTAATCAGGTTTAAAGCCATAAAATCTTAAAAAAAATTGAAAAGAATTTGAAATCGTAAAAAATCATAGCACAAAAATATTCTCAACGAAGATCCATTATTTAACGAGTCAAGAAAATTTGAATTGGCTCTCGAAAAAATGCGGAGGGAAATTTGAAAATCGAACGGAGGTATTTTTAATTGTAAATAATCGAAGTTTTCGTGGCTTTTTGAGTGGCCTGATAAACCTCATTTTGGAGCCCCTGGTTCGAAAAAGAAAGAAAACTCAAATGTTCCTAGAATCTTTTGCGCTCTTGTATCTTCCACCAACCCATGGTACGTGGTGGATTTTATAACCTTGACTCTCTACTTGCGAGTGATGGGCTGCTTATAATGAAGAGTCTGCTTATGATGAAGGGATTTAGTACATGGCCACCCTGCAGGATGGCCATGTACTAAATCAATATTGTTTGTCAGTTTTTCAATTTTATCGTCTAATATCATTTACATGTATATGATTGTGTTCACTCCTTCCATCTTCAGGTTAACTTTGGCGATGTGTTCATCCCCGCCGGCCTAGACCCTCCCAGACCGCGGGTCTTACCGGAGTTCAAACGCCTGGCGCACGGTCTACGATCGGGCAACATCAGCGTTCTGGATGCAAAGACCTTCTACATACCGAATCTACATTACGATGGCGCAGGGCCAGACGCTTATTTCTGGGTTGGGAATGGATCTGATCCTAGTCCGTTTGGAACCAAGGTTAGTTAGCTCTTTATTATTATTTTTTTGTACTATAAAGTGACGAGACGAGAAGGAGATGTGCCTGATGGTAATCTATTGGAACATGAAGATAACAAACCATTGCCTAGTACTGCACTGCGCTCATCACCCAGATATATAAGATGTTTTATATGCCCTGTAATCCTAACGATTGGTTTGTTGATTTAACACGCATTAATTCTGTTTTGTGAAAATTACATATGTAGATAGATTTAGTGGCTAACGTGTAACAACACCATTACATATTATGTACTCACATAGTATTGCTTAACAACATTCTTCCAGGTCCCAAACGAGATGGGATCCCTGCACCCTCTGCGCGGGTACCAAGGCGAGGATATCGAGATCCAGCTACCAGGCAAGTTGACGGCCAACGACATCGACTGGCTGGCGGTCTGGTGCGTGGAGTACCGGCACAACTTCGGACACGTCTACATACCCAAGGACCTGGACGTGCCGCCAGCGCTGGGGCAGACTAAGATCACTGTGAGTAATGAGTATGTCGAAACACGTGAGTTCAGGTATTGTTGTAAGGGTATGTTTTCAACTGTTAGGTACACTCCGCGAGGTATAAGCTGAGCTTTGCATTAGTGTGAGTGATCACCAATCAGGCAGGAGCTTGAAATTTTGTCCGCGAGGTATAGGCTGAGCTTTGCATTAGTGTGAGTGATCACCAATTAGGCAGGAGCGCGGCGAGACAGAATGGCGCCGCGCCTAAAGCCGGTTGTCACACCTACACTATCCATGTACACTCACGCAAATGCAAAGCTCAGCTTATGCCTCGCGGAGTATATGAGCTTACAAGGGCTGAGTCAAGGCCTTTATAAGGCCACATTCCCAGAATGGACGAGACGAGTCCTTTAGTGGAGACCCAGGGCTGACACAAGGGGAAGAGGCCGCCCACAACGCTGAGTGATACGGTGACTGAGACTGGATGAGTCGAGTACAAGACCGCCAGAAGTGGAAAAAGAGAGAAGATGTCGTCCAAAAATAGAGTACCATAAGGCCGGGCCGTGATGATGATAAATTTACTCTTGCCGTCTCGCCTGATCAAAAGCGACGATGCATTCCACGATGGAGAGTGAAAACCTAAAAGAAATCGATTCACTATCGATTTGAAGAATTTAAGGGCATATATTTAAATTTAATAAGCGTTTGGGAAGAATTTAGTTAAGGATTGGATAGAAACACACTAGAATAATAACATGGCTGAGACATTACAGAATAATAAAAATAAAGTAGTACAAGAAAAGAACAGAAATATTAAACAAAGAGAGATAAAGAATGCTTTAAATATTAAATGGGGTGTAACTAGGAATGATAATTTATAAATATCAGGCTCAATTTGAAGCTAAGTTTTAATCTACTGTACCTATTTTACTATGAAAACCGACGTGGTTATAACCCATTTTTAATTAGGTAACGAGTTGTGGTAACGAAAATATCACTCGTGATTAAAACTATTAATTATGTAAAAATATTACATGTATATTTTTTTTTACTTTGTTCAAATATGTATAACTGTGTTTATCTTTGATAACATTTATTTTTGCTAATTACTCACTGACTCATGTTTTACAAATTTATGCAGCTAGCCCAGGATATCTAATAATGTATTTTTATTTAAATTGTCGTGTTTTGTTCCCCATCTTTACAGAGAAAAAGGAAGCCATCCCGCAAACCTGTCAAATCTCAACAGCTTGTAATAAAACCTCCTCAGCAACAAACTTCCGTCATACCATCCTGGTTCTCTGATTGGTTTAAACATTTTCCTAACTAAGATTGAAATGCTTTTCTCCTTTTTTTTTTTACTGGGCAGAGCCTTTATTAACAAAACTAAAATACAATGAGAACTACATACACTATACTACAAACCTAACTAACTACTTACACTAAGCACACCTGAATTATCTATATACCACTGTAGGTCTATAGATAATCAAGATGTTCAAGCCCACTACCAATCGGAAGCGTACCCAGCATGCTGGCGGCATTACCACGCTGAATGGCAATGCTTATGTGTTGGGCCAAATAAACGCCAGCATTTTGGTCACGCGTCGCGTCGACCAAGCGCTCGGATAGGCTTTTGAAGATGAGGTGATCTCCCGGCCCCCACGGTCCCAATGTCTCAACCCCAAAGGGCTCAAATATGTAACCACTTCCGAGGGTTGCATATTTGCGCCGTTTGAGTCGCTCAGCTGAATTAGCCGCTGCACCGGCCCTACTATGTGTCTCTGGAAGATGTGATGGTGCCAGAGTATCGACGCAAGTTGCGTCCCATACTAAGGGCCGACCCAACTTCCAAGGCACAACAGTCATGCCGTCAGGTCTTTTGCCATCGTCACGCGCAAGACCACTCGGTTCGAGTGGTCTTGTCTTTTTTTCTCCTTAGATAAAGAATAAGTAAATAGATGAGGGATTTTCCGCAGGGTTCCTTTGTACCAATCGTAAACAGATTAGGTGTAGGTATGTTAGCTATCACGAAATAGTAATGTGCCGAGACAAAAGTATGACACTTGCACAAGTGCGATCAGACCCGTGCTTTCGGTGTAAAGCGTTTGTTCTAACTTTATACGCAGTATAGGTACTCATATGTAAACTCTTTCCTTTTCTCTCTTGCTCATGAAATACTGATTATTATTGTTAGCTATTGCTGATATTATAAACGTCAATGTTTGGATGTTTGTTGCTCAATCACGTCTCAACGTATAACCGATCGGACTGACTTTCCGAACACAGTTAGATTATATTTAATTTATTATTTATAAGGTAGGTATTTAATCTATTATGAAACCAAATGCGCGATCAATTTTCAGATGACAATTGTCTTACTGTAAAACATCTTTCAAGAAGTTTACCTATCATTTCAATCTTAGTGTGCTATCGTATTAATTATCATATTAATAACCAAAGACTGTGTCTACTTTACAAATGCCGTTTTATTTATAATAAATTTGTTGACTAATACCAAGTTTGTTACTTATTTATTTCATTGCTTTCCTGGATTTGGATTAACATGTTTACAGCCCGCTTGGTGGTATAACCCTGTGAGTATCTCCCCTAACTTTTTATTAACAATTATCTTATCGTTCATTTCCTCTATTAAATTATTCTTTCATTAACTTATTGTATCGTTTATCACTAATAAGACATTTCCTTAACGAAGCTTTTTGCATTACGAACCATGTGATGCTAATGATGCGTTTTGAATACAAATCTACCTGTCCTAAGATAGTTCTTACACCAAAGGTGGAGCCAACATTTCATTTTAAAAGAGAACTAGCAGTCCGCCCCGTCTTCGCCCGTAGCCTATAGAGATCTTTAAGCATAGGTAAATATTTATAAGAAATAATTTTTAAAGTTTGTCCAGACGGTAGTTCCAGAGATTAGCGCGTTCAAACTAACAAACTCTTCAGCTTTATCATCGATATCGATGAGCTTTATAATATTCATCATCATCATCATCATCATCATCAATAGCCTACTAAATGTTCCCACTCCTGGGACTCGGGCCTTCTCTCGCAAGGAGAGAGTAGTATAATATAGGTAGTATAGCAAGGATTATAACATTGGTAGATATAAATAAACAAAATGAAACATTGGGGCAATATGGCGAAAGTTATCTTTGATAGTTCTATTTGCATCTTGTAATCCTCCTTAATCTAAAATTATACATCTAAGTATAGGTATTCATTCGGCGCTATTGAGACAAAAGTCCTTATTACACTGGGCTAAATTTAGAGACTGAATTCAGAAGCAAGGTTAAATTCTGAAGCTAGTTTAGAAGCAATCCTCGCTTCGGAATTTAGTATGCTAACTTATTGAATACTATTACATTTCACTTAATTCAGTAACGACTAAATTAAGCCAAATGTATTAAGGCCTTAAGAAGTATTTACAATAAACCTAAGCATGTTTAGTAAGGCTGTAAATTAAATAAGCTCATATAATGATATTTTCTAACATAAATGAATGTTACAGACAAGTTCGACCACCTCTCAGACACCTAAAAGCGCATCTAATAACTGTAAAGAGATTCTTGACAAAAGGCTGCAAGTGCGGTGGGAACTACAGGTAAGCATTTTACGAACATTGTATGACTGAAGATAACTTGAGATTCTAATAAGAATTGGCTGTTTCTATAAATAGAAATATACACAAAATAATAACTTATTTTATTAATGTTTAAAAATTTTCAAGAATTAATATCTATGGTTATATTTTTGATCAATTTAAAATCATGCCTTTGTTTTTTATGGACTCACCTGTGAGTTGTGAGTAATTGTAAATCCATCATCAAATTTATAGAAACCAGCTTTATATGATTCCATTGAAATTATATACATATTTACTAGGTCACTAATAGGAAAAATAAAACATTTGGTACAATCTATTTAAGTACTGTGATCCAGCATCGACGCAAAACTTACCTCTAGAAAAGAAATATTCAACTGACCTTTAATTGATTTATTATTTCTACTTAATATAATCTTCCAATTTTATTTTCCCTTCAAGCTAATAATGAGAATAGAGTGAAAGGTAAACTGTCGTTTTTACAATTTATGTTATGTATTTCAATTTACTAATGCTGTAGTAACTCTGAAACTCTGAGATCGTCTTACGATACAATCAAAAGAATTGACCAAAATTGAGAAATAGTAGGACACAATAAAATTCTATTTATTTATTAAATTGTATGAAGCTTAAGTAAAAATTACAGGGAAAGTCTGAAAGTGTATAAAGAGTTGAGATCCGTAAAGCACACATTCAGTAGTAACGGTTCCAGGTTTCAAATATTACGCAGTTGTTGGAACTTGACGAAACGGTTGAAAGAAACGCTCTTATAGAAGGAATAAGTTTCTTCTAAAACGATCAGCAAAGCTACCGACATCCATTCGGATGTATTACAATAACTACATTATCAAAGTCCTATCTTACCATAAGAGACGCAATAAATTTTCAACCCCAGTGGTTTGTCACATATCGAGTATCATGAAGCTACTGTAAGGTTTTGGCCATCCTCCAACACGATGGACCGATGATATTATCTCGGACGCGGGAAGTCAGTGGTTGCAGCCGGCACAAGATCGGTCATTGTGGAATTCTTGGGGGAGGTCTATGTCCAGCTGTGGACATCTGCAGTCTGCCGATGATGACGATGTTGAGAAGCCATTTCAGGCCACTACTTGTCATAGGTCCACTTAAAATACGTTTAGACCAATAATATTTTGTCAATGGTTTAGATTTATACACTTCCCTACCAAGTAAAACCCAAATAAAAGGATTTCAAATACTTCTTTCGACTCGCACTTTCTAATACTTCTTTCTTAAATTTATCTTTAATTTAGGCCAAATCAAATATTTTAAAGAATATTTCGTTCCCAGGGCGACCAAGTCCAAATAACACTATCCGCGCGACTCCGCAACGAGCAGTATATGGCGTTTGGAATTTCCGGAGCTGAAGGGAAGCCTGCCATGTTGGGAGCAGATGTCGTTGTTGCTTATTGGGATACCAGGTTAGTACCTATACCAGGATATTACGAGTAAAATATATTATAGGTTTGAACATAAAAAGTTTGAAGGTGAAATACTATATTATACTAATTACTACATAGCATTGCACTGTGCTCGTCACTCGGAAATTTAAGATGATTTATCACTTGGCCTTATTCTTCATGTTGAATTTCGATGATTTTGCCTTAATTAAACTATACTTACCTTCTAATTGTGTTAATTTTTTAAATTCCTAATTAAGGTGAAAGGTATGAAAATTATAATCACCCTGATTTTTATTAACATTAATTGTTGTGCAGCGCCAACTAAACAAGTAGGTAACCTCAGTTTGATGTGTTTTTTGTGTTAATTTAGTTTCAAAGCAAGCGTTTGATTCCTGTTCTTCCCGTTTCCAGGACGAATTCCCCCGAAGCCGTGGACTACAGCATCACCCACTTGGCGCAGTGCGACGGGCAGCGCGGCGTGTGCCCCGACCTCAGGGTCGGCGGCTCCAACGACGTCGTGTTGGGTAAGGAAATTCATCTGAATCAAGAATCAAAATCAAAAAATCAAAAATCAAAAAAACTTTTATTAACCATAATACAAGCGTTCATACAGTTTTAACAATTAAAACAAAATTTCTTAAAATCATACACAGTGCATTGTTAATAAAACTGTTCTTAATAATGACTGTCTGGCACCCGAACTAGTTCATAAACTGTGTTTCTGGTGCCAGAGCCCACCGTGTTTTCATAAATTTGTATTTAATTTTTACTTGTTAATATACATTAAATGTGGGTACTTAGCGAGGAAATACATGGAACCAAAGTTAAAGCGTCGGCCGGCATCCCGATAACAGGTAGACAAATTACTCGACCTAAGGTCGGTGGCACACCGAGAGTTTTGTAACCGCCGACGTAAAAAAATAGTTTATTTATTTTATAGTTTATTATTATAGTTGTTGTTATATTTGATTTATAGTTAATCACCATTAAGATACATAGGTAATCATATTATTAATTAATTCAGGGACATAACAATTTCATAATTTACATATTTATTCTTCTTTTATACATTAACTTGTTCCGTGTGCATGGAAAAATCAGCAAATAACATATAAATTAATTCATGTAAATAACTATAAGAAATAGGTTAAAAAAAAAAAAAGTTTATTTTTATATACGATAGAATATGTGGGGGTGTGAGTGTAGTATGTGGGGTGTATGTGGGGGTGTGTTTGTGAGGGAGTATGTGTGTGTGTGTGTGTGAGTCTGTGTGACGGTTCGTGTGTTATGTTTGGATATTCATGTGTGTGTTTTATGTGGGACAGTATGTTTATGTTATGTGTGCGTTTGTATGACTGTCTGTATGTATTTGTGTGAGGGTGAGTTAGGGGGCGGTGTTAAGAAACGAACGTTAAATTAGATTACAATTTTAAATAGAAATTCAGTTTCACTGTATGTTAGAGACTTAAGCCACTCTTGCACTATGGTTCTAACTTTTTTTAAATTGAGAGGGTTAATGCCCAGACTTTTGCTCACTATTGTATATAGATGATTTGAAAGATGCACAAAATGCCTGCTAGCTACTCTGGTACGGTGGGGTACGGTGCAGCAAACTCTTTTTTTGCTCTCTACTACCTAGATTTGAATCATAGGGTACTAATTTATGTTTACAAATTATGATGTGTAATACAACAAGCTGCCTAACGGTTAGTACTTCTGTGTTTTTATATAATTTGTCAGTTGGGTATCTAATGGGTTTCTTTGTCATTACTTTTAAGATAGCTCTTTGAGCTCTTTCTAGTCTTATGAGTATTTCCGCACTGGCACCTCCCCACACCGTATCACAATAAGTCATAATCGATTGAGCCCATGACATGTATACCAATTTAAGAGTAGCTGCATCAGCAGACGAGCGAAGTTTTTTGAAAATATAAATTAAGCGTCGTGCTCGGACTGATAGACATTCGATTTGCGGTTTCCAGGTAAGCGTGCTATCTAAAACCACTCCTAGATATTTTAAATTGTCTGTTCTACATAAAATATTGCAGTTACATGCTGAATCTGCAAGGAGTTGACAATTGTGGGCCGTTATTGAAAATGAGTTTGGATGAGGTTGAAAATCTGACCTAAGGGAAAACGTTATGTATTTAGTTTTTGTAATATTCAAAGTTAGCATGTTATTTGAGAGCCATTCCGACACAAGACACAACGCATGTTCTGAATGGAATTTGACCTCGGACCAAGTCTTTCCTTGAATGATTAAGGCAGTATCGTCCGCATATGAAAAAATATCACAGTGAGGTATATTTGAGAGACACAAGTCATTTACATAGATAAGGAATAAGACTGGGCCTAAAATGCTTCCTTGTGGGACTCCGGAACATGAGAACATGTCATCACTAATGAATTCTTCAATTTTTACAAATTGTGAACGTTCAGAGATATAATTTTAAAAATTTCCAGTGCGACACCTCTTATGCCCAGTGCTGCCATCTTCATCAAAAGCTTAGAAACATTGACCGTATCAAAAGCCTTTGATAAGTCCAAAATATACCAATTGTTTTAAGTTTTGAATCTAGACTATTCATAATAGAACTAGTAAGATCCAAGACGGCATCTTCAGTAGATTTACTTTTACGGAATCCATACTGGTTTTTGGCTAATAAGTTAAATGAATCTAAATAGTTTGTAAGTCTAGTATTTAGTATTTTTTCTAGAATTTTAGAGAACGAATTTAAAATTGAAATAGGTCTGTAGTTATTGACACATCTTTTATCTCCACTTTTATATATCGGCAGAACAATTGCCTTTTTTAGAGACTTGGGGAAAATACCGGTGTTTAAACAGAGGTTAAAAATATACGTTAGAGGAGGGACCAGTACTTCTCTGGCATCTATAATTACACTAGAAGGAATGCCATCCCAACCAACTGCACAGTTTCTCTTTAAACTTCTTATTACATTGGAAACTTCATTGCAATCCGTATCGAGAACCACCATAGAGTGAAGGCGGTTACCCTCACTGTTGGCCGCATTTTGAGTTGAACGGCTATCAAATTTACTTGCCAATTTACTACCGATATTAACAAAATATTCATTTATTTTATTTAATGAAATTTTTGGTTCTGTTGTCTGATCAATTAACGAAGCAGATGAGGATCTAGGAGAAGAAATATTAGCAATCTTTTTGATGGCTTTCCAAGTTTCTTTCGGTTGGTTTTTAGCATTTTGTAGTTGCTTTATTTCGTACTCTCGTTTAAGTCTTTTTAACAGATTATTGCAGAAATTACGATATCTAATGTACGTGATCTTGTTTAAAGTGTTACTCAAGTCTGCTTTATATGTAAGATGTAATTTGTCACGATTGCGAATACATTTTAATAGTCCAGGAGTGATCCATGGTCTAATAATATTATTTCGATTAGACTTTTTTATGGGTTTAGTATGTAATTTAATGACGTCTGAGATATTTTTTATGAATGAATTCATGGCAACATTTGCATCGTGCAAAGCATAGATGTAAGTGAAGTCTGTATTTTGTAGCTCAGTAATCACTGCACGATGATCGGTTTTACTTTGAGAGAGTGCTCGTTTTTTATTTTCTGTTTGGTGGACACAACACAGCAAAGTAGCTGAGTGATCAGTCACTGTATTTGGCAACACAAACGTACCAGTACAACTTTTTGTTCGAAGGATCACATGGTCCAGGCAACTAGAATCTCGTGTTGGGTACAAATGAGCTGGCAACATACCGTGTGAAGCAACCATATTTAAATAGGTATCTGAAAATTTATTATTATGATTGTTGCTATTTCGTGATAAAATGTTTAAGTTTATATCTCCGATGACAGATACAGTTCGATAACTGGAAAGGTTAGTAAGTAGTGTGTTTAGGCTGTTTATAAAGGGGGCCAAATTGGACTCTGATGGAGAACGATAAATTGCTACTATCGCAATATTATTTTGATATGTAAGTAATAAACAGCTAGCATGAGCTAGAATGGGTTCAGTGATAATCCAGTTAATATTTGATTTAGTGTACACAACAACTCCGTCATTTTTATTTATAAAACCCGATCTATGGCTATCATATCCATCTAGAATGGGGGTTTGTGGGCAGGAACTTAGCCAACATTCCGAAAAAATCAGCACGTCACAATCAACGTTCATCCTATGCAGAAGTATCTGAACTTCGTCAATATTACGTCTAATGCTACGAATGTTTAAGTGGAATATTTTTATGGCACGAACTAGATAGTTTTCTTTAATTAGGTCGAGACATGATTCTGGATTGCACTGAAACGATTTTGATACGGACACTGAATCGAGTTCATTTACCATATCTTCCGGATTATCCATTAAGAATAGCGAGGTGTGTCGCAAACCTTAGTGTCCGTACCCAACTCATTGGGGACTGGTTAGTATAAGGTAGTCGATGTCTTATGTAGGTTGAATGATCTGTTAATAACATTGCCAATCTATGATAACAATAACAGTGGTCTTGAACAATTAATATTTTTTTTCAAATGTTTTATGTTAAAGTAATAAAAGCGAGACCGCATAATGGAGATGTGTGGATTTCGGTTTCTATTTGTTTTTACAGTGAATTTATAATAGTGTGAAAATGTTGTGTAAGTGAGTTGTGAAAGTGTATATGTGTGTGGGAGGTACATATAATATTTAACTACAATCAAAAAATACTTGATTACTAAAGTTAGAATATATAGATGATCAATTTTAGAATTATTTTCAGCGAGAAAAATAGCCAACAGAAAGGGGGAATCCGTATACAACTTGAGTTTAAATAGTCATTTTTCAATTTTAAGTTTTTCCAAATCTCGTTCACTATTTATACGCACCATGGGGCACTTGTCTTTTTCACGTAGATACACCTTCCCGTTGGAGACCCAGCAGTAGGAATAACGATGTAATTTTGCGAATTCCTTCGATAAATAAAGTAATTTTTTGACTTTGTTTGTTAATGCTTCAGAAATATAAACATCCGTTTTAGGACAGTTTAGTTGGAGGTGAGAAGTGTTGAGCTTATTTCCTGGGTGCTTTTTATTATAATCTTTGATGGCATTTAAAAAAGATTCTTTCACAATGACACTGGTAAATTCCGCAATTATAGGTTTAGGGACTCCAGGCTTGGTATATGTCCGAAAAACATTCTTAAAATCAGTAGGACGTAGATTATAATTCATTTCTTGGGCAGTTTTAGTTATTAGATTGACGAGATAGTCTTTGGATTCAGGCTTGTCTTGGAATGTAGGGACATTTCGAACTTCAATGCAAGACGCTCTGGTATTGTGTAGGAGTCGTTCAATTTCATTTTCAAGAATTTGTGTACGAGCAGCCAGCGTATCTTTTTTCTTTGCGCAAGTTGTCATATTTTACTTTTAAATCATCATACTGTGCAGAGATAAACGAAAACGACTCTTTCATTTGAGAACAGTTTTCTTTGAACTCTTCAATTATAGCTTGTAAAGCCGTGAACTTATCTTCCTGTATCTTCTGCCAATTATCAATCATTTTTCGCATTTCTGATAAGCATGATTCAAAATCGGTGTCATCTCGCTTTCGCTTTCCGCGTGCAACTTTTAATAAGACTTTGTCCTCGGAATCACTTAGGGATGTCAGATTCGTCAGCGATGTGGAAGGCTTCTTTGAAGATGCTTTAGATCCCGATGGAGATCGCAGGAGAGACATTTTGATTGTCCGTAAAAAAGAGGGTAGACACACGGCAACAAAAGATTCGGTAAACACGTCCGTTCGCTATCGAGGTCCAAACGGAAGGGGAATCGTACTCAAATAATGAACATTAAGGACTCTTTCCATGTTACCCGTAATGGAAACGCTCGACATTGACGAAATTGTGGTAATATTAGCGAATGGAAGCCATAAGAAAGAGAAAGGTTAAAAATTGTTGTTGTTGAACGAAATTGCGGTGATATTAGCGAATGGAAGTCATAAGAAACAGAAAGGTTGTTGTTGTTGATTGAACCTAACCTTCCAAGCGACGCCGTGCGTCGCGACGTTCAGTCAAAATTCATCGGCCAAATTTGGCCGTTTCGGATTTAATACTCAATCATTTATTGCTAATATTATGGTACATTTCTTGGTCTCATTAATAAGTACATGTCATATGTAGTTACCATAATTACCCTGATTGGGTGTGGCAATATAATTCGTATCGTGCGGAGCGGATCGACTCATTCTATTATTAATTTGTCGGCAAGATATTCGTCTATTGTATAGTAAGCTTTTTCGAGTAATATATTTTTTAAGGTTTTGACAAACTTTTCGTCAGAATTTGTTTGTTTTAGTTTGTAGGGCCATTTGTTGTATATTTTTACTGACATTGAATTTGGGCCCGAGCTATGCAATGTTAATTTTGAATGTGGTAGATTCAGATTGAGTTTATGGTTGGATCTAGTAGGGTAATTTCGCCCGTCAGTCAGTCTTGTGAAGAATTGTGGATTTCTTTGCACAAATTTACAAAGTTACAAAATGTACATGGAGGCTACGGTTAGAATTTTAAATTTGACAAAATATTTTTTATGGAACTGGGCTATGTCAATTGTTCGTGTATTCCACTCCATAACTACTCATCAGATAAACTTTATCTGAAAACTCTTAACTCAGCGTCTCTCGTTCAGTATCAGGAAACCAGAAAGACGGAGTGACCACCATAACCTACCGCCGACCACTCGCCGCCACGGAGTCTGGCCGCGACAAGGAGGTGTTCGCCGCGCGGTCGCAGTCCGTCATCGCAGCCTTCGGCCCGCTCAACTCCAGATACGAAGCCAACGCACACTCCTTCATGGACACCACTAGGTCGGATGTTCAGCTCGACTTCGGGACTATGGTACGGTTTATATCGTTTTGTATTCCTGAATTATTCCAGTTTTGGCAGTGTGCTTCATTAGAAACTAGTGTTGTACCTTTCAGATCTCACGCGCATCACGGTCAATTCGAAGTTATCTATGTGTGTAATCCCACTAATTTAAAATCGGCGAAGGAAATATATCGTGAGGAAACTTGCTTGTCGGAGAAATATAACTCTTCAAAGACAAGTGAACCCAACCTACAACTTCATCAGCGTGGTGGGCTATGGCCTAAACCTTGGCTTCTTGGTTGGAGAGAAACCCGTGGCAGTAGCGGGGATTCAGCAAAAATACGTTGATATAGGGAGAAATCTGTAATGGGGTAGTTCATCTTTGATTTATTTAAATTTATTAATGCCTTGTGGGCTTCTATCTCCTATAGCTACATCAAGTCCCTGTTAAAAGTAGTTTGGCAGAGTATAAAAAAGCCTTTTATTTATTGCTAATATATTAAAAAGAGATTGACAATTTAAAAATATATAAATACATCAAGTTTTTTGAAGTGCATTCCTGTATCATCTCGCAGAGGCTATTTTCTGCAATAAGAGAGATCAGTATTACCAGAGACCATAGGTACCGTACCTATTACATAGAATTGCGTTTACGGAGCGGAGAAGTAATAAGATTAGCTTAGAAAGATGCTAGTTCAGATTTGGTCATACGCATATGGAAATGGAAATTAACGCATGGCATGGCATAGCAAGACAAGTCTCTCTACAAGCAACAAAGTTTTTAGGACTGCAGATCTGGCTGTTTGCAGTTAGTTAGACCATAATCGGCATTGAGGCAGGACTCACATCACTGCTGATTATGCTCTGGCCATCATTTGGGTGGTATTTTGATGTAGTCTATGAACAATGCTTCATAATTATTCCAGAACGACAACACATGCCTCGGCCTGGCGACCCTGGACTCGGCCGGCCCCAAGCCGTGGCCGCCGCGCGTCATCTACGGCGTCTCCAACTTCACCGTGCGCATCGGGCCCGCCGCCGGCGTGAGGGGGTACACTCCCATCACTGGTGAGTTACACTTTGAAGCTTTTGTAAAAAGGCAATGCAACTTTTTGGCATCATTGGAGAATGAATGAAAGAAAATTCTTTATTGTTCACACCTTTTAATACTGAATTCATTCATTAATCTAGCGTTTTAATATCTGACTTAAATGTAACTTGTTGTTTCATGCAGGCAATCATATTAGTAATGGATTCTTCAGAACTGGTAAGGCTTTTATAGACAATCGAAGTATTTCAATATTATTGAAAAGGTCTGTGTTGTTGTATCATCCGCTCTATTTGCCTCCAGGATAGCGCTCTGCAGTTGTACCAACGCAATTCTCGTTCCCGTTTTTTCTCACAATAAAAAGCCTATGTGCTATTCTTGGAAATGATCTCACTATGTTTCTCATTTCAACTCGATTTGTTTAGCCGTTCCGACGTGATTGAGCGACAGACATCGAAACTTTCGCATCCTACTAATACCATAAACGTTGGATTGGATGTTTTTTGCTCGATCTCGTCGGATCTCCTGATCGGATCGGGTTGAAATTTGGAATCTAGTTAGTGGCTGCTAGTAACTAATAAATCTATGTCCTACAGGGCACCCGTCCTGGGGCATCGCGTGGTACGTGAACGACCAGCTCATCCCCGAGCTGTACGTGGAGCGGGGGAAGACCTACTCCTTCCTCGTGGAGGGCGGGAACGACAACACCAACCCCGCCAAGTGAGTCACACCATACACATGTTTCGAGGGTAGTCTAGTGTCTGCGCCCTCTGTGCTAGCCCAAATGTCCGTTAGGTAGTAAAGGCACCCACAGCCAGATATTACAAGTACAGATAAAAAATACGCTATGCATATATGTAAAAAAATTGAGGGTAGTATAGTATTGAATTATCAACAAAATTTAAATAGGGTTGGCATCTGTTTGAAAATTTTGCATCCTAAAGAATCCATATTTCAAATACAAATTAATAATCTTTAAAATAAGAATCTATCTAATTGTTTATGCTGTCGTGTTCAAGTACAACACGTAGACTTCAAAATCAAAACACATGTTTTTAGACTTTCAGAAATTTCTATGTTTTCTTACGGACAGGGAGAGGCCTTTGCCCAACATTGAGACAAGACAGGCACAATAATAATAAATGAATAATAATTCTTTAAGAAGTCAAATTTTCTCGAAAAATACGATTAATTGGGTATCATCATGTTTGTCGTACCAGATACCATCCGTTCTACATCAGCGACTCGTCAGAAGGCGGATTCAGCCAGAAGAAGGAAGAAGACAGGAGGAGGCAGCGAGTGTTCGCCGGAGTGGCCTACGACAACGAGGGGTACCCCTACCCCACCGCAGGTATGGGTTTCCTATCTCTATTTAACCGACTTCTAAAAAGAACGAGGCTCTCAATTCGGCTGTGTTTTTCTGTATGTTATGCGATAGCGCCGCTAATTATGAATGGATTTGACCAAAGACGTCGTATAGACGTCGCGTCGTCGAATAGTACAAAAGAATCGAAATCTATGGATTCGACGGTTATTTTTTATTCAGTTCAGAGTTTTATTATTTTTTATCAAAGTCGGAGTAGCGGGTTTTTAAATATAAACAAAGAACTAAAATTTACTCTAACATAATTAGACGACGCGACGTAGTTTTAAATTCTTTTGAAATTTGATCACGTGTCTTAGGACTCCGGAGTTTGGTCTAGTCTGGTCCTACAGACAAGTAGGGAAATTGCTCTATTGGATAGAGGTTACGGAAAGCCTAACCGTCGTCTAATGGGTTTTACAAAATTACAAAATAACAAAATAGGTACAAAGCACAAAAATTAAACCAAAGTAATAAAGTAAGTGATTTTTCTCGATGGTTTTACGAAACCATCGGTGTACGCTCTCGCAATTCTATATTACAATTTTGATACTTGAATTTATGTTACTTCGCACCAAGGGCCTCAAAATATGTACAAGCTCGGCGCTTAGTATGGGGCTCGCTAAAACGTATTTTACTTACACAAATAATATCATACCATATCATATATAATATCCATTTTACCATCTTGTGAAGTTTTTTGTGTATGAGTAGGTATGACGAAACTTTCTTTGTGCAAACTAAACAGTGTTTGCTTCGCGCTCGACTTGGCGGGGCACTGCCGTGCCCCCAGATTGTACTAATTCTAATTTTGTCAGCCGGTCGTTACTGCGAGTGGACGCACAAGACGATAGACCGCGCCGCCGAGACCGACACCTTCGAGGACTACATGAAGACCCTCAACCTGAACTGCTCCGCCGGGGAGCCCGCCGTGCTCAACTGGACGGTCGCGCACGAGACCCCAGACCTAGTTTACTACCAGGTAAGACCGAGACTAGACCTTGTCTTCTATCGGGTAAGACCGAATCCATATACTCGATCTTACAAGACCCTCGAACTTCGAAGAAGTAAACTATTTAGATGGGGAGTATAAGCATAACAGCATAATTCACAACGCAATCCGAACGATTCGGGCATAGAATGGCAATCCTTGTTTCCGTCATTCATGTCACAAAAAATCGTGTTATATATATTTTATGATATCAGCAAACCAAAAGCGGCCGACCAACCTTTCGACTGCTTAACTAACACAGTTATTGATCTCTCCATAATTACCTATAGGTAGGTAAGCTATATCTCAATGAATGAGAAGACCAAAGCCCCTGGAGAATTTTTGTATCTCTAGAGTTCGATTTAAAGTTGCCACTTTACGGCAAATGAGATATTTTCAAGATGCAAATGAAACTCAAAGATAGGTAGTTAGTTCTCATGTTCGCCAAAGGTAGTGCAAATAAGTATTTCATTTAAAATTAGATAAAATGAAAATGTTTAGCCATGGACGTATGAAAATAATTCATACGTCCATGTGTTTAGCACACTAAAACTTAAGTTACTTTCAATCACGAACTTAATTAAAACGTGCAGGGTAGATACAATAAAAGAAATCAAGTAAAAAATATTTCAGTGAACACTGGATCCCACACTAGGGTGACCTGTGACGTGGGTATCCAGGCTCCTTTTTGTGCTAAAAGTTTCATTTTCATTAGAGATATTTAAGAAATTGAAACATTGGCACCCTTTTTGGTGAAATTGAGAACTATCCACGACAGGTATATATTATGTACCATCAGCGTAGCGATTCTGAACTCAATGTTGAGCCCTGATTGATCCAGATACGGAATTTCACATCTCGGTCTTTGTCTTCTCTCTTTTAAATAATAGATACCTACAAGGATGTCATTCCGAATTTGAAACCTTGTTACCTTGAAAACGCCTATTACTATCGAAGGAAGCATGAATGAAGGTATTTGAGGATTTATGGTTGGTCTGAGGTGAAGGTAGGTAGATACATGGTTACTCAGTGGCGTAGCGTGGGGGGGGGGCAGGGGGGGCCCATGGCCCCGGGCGGCACACGAAAGGGGGCGGCAGATAAGGAGCATAACGAAAATAATACGTTGCATGATTGAAAAAAAACTTTGATATAACACTTCTTATCGAACAGATAAATAATTAAAAAGTGAGGTAGTTAAGTAGGTAGCCAGTTTCTCGAATTTAATTACTTAATTTTCTTAGGTTGCAATGGTACTAGTATCTCTCGTTGTTTATTTTATAAGCTTTTATTTTACTTGCCTTGTTAGTAAGTCAGTATGGGACAAATGGGTACTGGTTTGCAACCTGTCTAGAAGAAGGAAAAATCCAGAATCACATCCGGAGTCTAAAAACTAACTAACAAAATATTTTTGAAAACAAGCTTTTATTAATATGCTCTAAAACGAAGAAAATAAATTTTAAATGCAATCAAACCCATTATTTTATCTAGACACATGATAGTGTGGCAAACCAAGTTCAAGTAAATAAACTGGCGAGCGCACCATGTGTATTGTTAGGTATACGAAAAATTTTGAGGCACTTTTGTCCTCCTCATAATGCAAAACTATTTCACATTAACGTCAAATAGTCCATACATTGAGACTTGCGGGATACCAATACGTGCTCCAAATTTCATAAAATACTTAAAACTGTTATTTAGATATTAACGTAACTAAAATCGTCATTATTAACATTGACTGAAGTATAGACCAAAAAGATTTCACTCAGTTCCAGACGACCTAAAAAGTTCCAGTTTGGCATCCAGATAGGATAAAATACAAAGGAATAAATCAGAAAGTAATCATTTTTAACTGACTTCAAAAAAAAAGGTTTCTCAATTCGATCGTAGGTATATATTTTTAATGTGTGTTCGCGGATGACTTCGTCGTTTATGAACCTATTTTGATGATTCTTTTTATAATACAATGTAGTATGTATTTAAATTATTTGAATGCGGACTTATATACTGCCTATAAAAAGAAAATAGCAATTGAAATTGATGATTTTGTCTTTATTGCGAGTCTAGCGAATCGCTCTGGCATCGCACGGGTGCAGTGTTAATTAAATTCACTGTGTATTAAAGATGCTTCATGGTTAGGATCAATTCTAAATAGTTTAAAATCACTTCGTAAATAAGTCTGTGTAATACGTTGCCTAAGCGAGTTTTTTCCGGTGGTTACAATCTTGGTGTCTTCAAATCGAGAGTGATTCAGTTTCTTCTAGGTAAACATGCTCCATCCTAGACCGCATCGTATAAACGTCATCGCAATTAAACCGACTTCAAAACCACAAACAAGACCACAAACCACTAATAAAATGGTGGGGTTTTGCATTCAAAATATATTTTGTTCGATTTAGAGCATTTAAATAAAAGCTTCTATTTAAAAACACTTTTAATTTAAAAATTAGGCACCTTATGATTTGTCGGCATTACTATTGTTATAAAAAATTAAATGATTAACAGAAGTGAAAAGTAAAATAAAAAATACTTAACTATTTAAAGACTACTAAATAATTTTAATAACTCAAAATAAAAATGATTTAGAAATTGAAAATTAGAATATACCTTGTAAGCATAGCAACACGAGAATAACATGCGGCTACATGACTACTGTATTAATTCGTAGTAATTACTTACTCAGTGGAATTCATGGCCAAGATTTTTTTTTCTAAAGTTATTCACCAAGTTTCCTTGGATTCTAATACTTATTACAATCTAGCCTAATTTGTTAAGTCTACGCTAATGAGTAATTTATATCTAACTTATATTGCTACATAGTTTATATAGGTACAAGAAGGTGAAGAATATATTTTAAAAAATACGCGCTTCGAAATAGCTTTTGACTAGCAAATTTTTTAGTAATTGCTGTTTGTTTATTTTATAAGTATTGCACTAAAAATGCATAAAAATGATGTGTTATAGTGAATGTGTAAGTGTTGTGATGAAAATAGATATGATTTTGTGTGTTTACGTAGTGTAAGTGCTGTGATAAAACAGTAATACAAGTACATTACAACAAAAACTTTTTTGCAATGGATGTGAATGGCAAATTTAATATTTCGTGACAAGTTCAATTAATGTGGTAAGAAGTTAATGTCGCGATAAAAAGACATAAATATAATAAACACAGGGATTATATTATCTTTCTCGCTTTGACGAGCTTGTTCACTGTATTTTGTTTCTCGCTCTAGCATCCCGAGTTTACCCGAAAATCATACCCGAGCGTAACGCTAAAATTCAATTCACAAACCACGAAAAATCTGTGTAGGCATGCCAAAAGCAGTTTTCACTTCAACAACTTTTTAGTTTCAGTTCTAAGTATGGGGCATCCCAAAATTAATTGTTTTTAAAATATTTTTATAAAAACCTTAATGGGGTTTATAGAATACATCTACTTACCAAGTTTCAACAGTGTAGTTATCATAGTTTTGGCAAAAAGTGGTTGTGACATACGGACGGACGGACAGACAGACAGACAGACATGACGAATCTATAAGGGTTCCGTTTTTACGTTTTATGGAACCTTAAAAAGTATAACACATTTTCAAACCATATTATAAAAAATATAACCGTATTATTGAGTTGCAATAAGATGAACGATGGAGCTATATTAGTTAGGTATTGAATATAATACTTAAAATTAAAAAAATATATAATTAAAGTAGGGGGCGGCGAATTTTCGGTCGGCCCCGGGCGGCGAAAACCCACGCTACGCCACTGTGGTTACTACTAACGTTTGTTTGTCCCCAGTGCTACACCCACAACAACCTGGGCTGGAAGATCCACGTGGTGGAGCCGGGCACGCCCGTGCCCTTCCCCTCCGACCAGACGGCGGACCTGAACGCGGCGCGGCCGCGCGGCGAGCTCGCCCTGCCGCTGTTCCTCGCGGCTGCTCTCAGGAACATATTCGGCAGATAAGAATGCTGCCATCACGCGAGTTCTGAGATTAAACTCGTTTTCCGCTCGGCGGCGACGTTTTTCCTTCGGTTTAGGGATATTTTCTTGCGTTTGCGATGCTTATTGCAAACTTTTTCGCAACAGTCCCGGTCGAATCAATTTTGGCGCGCACATTTTTTTAAAACATTTATTATCTATGACTGATATGCTGCAGACGTCTTGATCGTTCGATTTAGGATCTGTCAATGACAGCTCTAATAACAGTGTTGTTATTTAATTAAAAAATAGCACTAATTCGCATATTTTATATTTATACAAACAAACCTCTAGAAAAATATTTGATTTGTCAATAATATATTTGAGGTTCTTATACAGTATTTATATAGTAAAAGGCTAAGTAAAAGTAATCGTGACAATAAACGTTTGTACTTTTAGATTTTTTCTTATTATAACTATTTACAGATATTGTTAGTGATCATTCAATGTTTATATACTAAATATAGTTGTAACATAAATGTTCTAAAATATGACAATATATGCTTAACAACTTTATATCGTTTACGTCGTTGTTCGGGTGGAGATTGTGATAAATATTGTTGGCTAAAGTATGGTGTTGCTGCAATGGAGCTCGCGTTTTTATGTACAGATAATTTTTAAATTGGGTAAATAATGTCAATCTACATACTAATATCAATTTCATATCAGTCGTGTAAAAGCATTCGAGCTGTATCTTTATAACGTAGGCTGTTTAACTACCATCTCGTAGTATTAACCTTCAAAGCAAAATGCAATTTGTACAATCAAGAGTACCCCCAAAAACATGCTTTTGTCAATATTTATATGTGTGTTTACACCGATATTTTTGTGGAATGGATTAAAAAAAATCATGGATAAAAATTCATCGAAAAGACAATAAAACAAAAACTTTTAAATATTTCACATCATCACGTGTTTTACAAACACATTTATCGTACAGTTGTAAGTCCTTTATTTTAAGATTAGATAAGAATTAAATGTACAACTGAGACAATGAAATTTCAATTGTTGGTTAATACTTATCTTAAAACTTTGAAGTATTGTGCTTTTTCGTAATTTTGACAATAAACTTAAAGCATTTTGAGATGTATTTATACATAGATTAACAAATATATTAATAATATTATTATTTAAAATATACTTAAACGTTAAATAATGAGAAATGAATGGAAACGATTGACAATAAATTGGTCTATTCTATAAGGTAAGAAATAGACATTGCCAGGAATCAATTAATAAATGAAAGTACTTAGTACTATTGTTGACGCCATGGAACGAGTCCCACATAGACTCTTAATTTCTAATATCTTAAAATAGTAAGTTCATATTAAATTGTTCATATAAACATTTAAGTACTTTTAGACGCAACTTTATTCTAAAAATAATTAATTGTCCAACTTAAAATATACTTGGATTAAGTTTGGCGTAGTTTTGTTTCATGGCGTAATCTATAATACTGGTCGAGTGATGTTTGAATCGGCATTTTAATGAAAATAATATCAGTGGAATAACAAAATACGTATGGATTTTTGGATACTGCATCATAACGTATTAAATAACTTAATCTCTTAGCCGAATTGTAATACAGTGCTCACTGTGACAAACAATAGATAATGAAGGCCTAGAAGGCTTTTGTAACATTATTTTATACTTTCATAAAGTCACTACGTAGAAGTAATGTCTCATGACGAATTAACGATTTAATCTTTACTAAAAAGTAGACGAACGAAACTAATGTATCAATATAGGAACACAATTTTTCTGCCTTTTACAAAGAGTTTAAGAAATATTATTTCTAATATTTAAACTCAGCTATAGTCAAAAAATAAAGACAATAAATTATCTTCACTAGAATATATTTAAATAAATTTTACCACTTTGTAGATGTAGATGTTGGTGCACAACGTTTTGTTATTTTTAAGAGATTTAAATAAGTTAAATTTAAATAAAATTATTGACGTTCACTATTCGACAGTGCAATTAATTACGTGTATGAGACATTTGCGCTTAGTTGTTTAGTTACGTCACGTTGTGTTAAGTATTTAATTGTACAATTTAATCTTCCGATATTTTCACCATTGTTTAAAGCGATTCGAATTAGCTTGATTGTAAAGTGATTAAACCTAGTAAACCTATTGTTATAACTTATAAAGAAAAAGAACTAAACGTTGTTTTGCTGTATTTCAAATTTACGATCAATTTTAATATTTAGATTAGATAAGACTTCTTTTCCTGTGTTGTTTATAGAAATCGGATTTATTGGTTTCAAAAATCAAAAATTAAGTATTTATTTACTGTACCTAATTTTAATTATAACATAAAATAAATATATTTATTTGATAAACTCAGTTACAAGGTTAAATTAATATAATATAACATCTATGTATTTCCTTTATTTTTGTATTAAATTATTTACTTATCGTACTTATCTAGACACAATTATAATTTTATATGGTGTGTAATATTTTACAGCCTGTATATAATTAATTTAGAACTGCGTTAATTAATTCCATTATACCTGTATTGTGTAAGGGTTTCAGTACTGTACTAAATTTAGTAACTTTGATGACATTTGAATATGTGAAGTAATAAATTTGCCTGTAATGTTTAACATACATTTATTCGTTGTGTCAATTTAGAAGAAAAATCTTTCGAATTCAAATTTTACGATTGATTTCTGAGTTATAGTGACCGTTTTTTACGGTCGCCTAAAAACAAGTGGTTGGGTATTTAATGGATACTTGTTACTCTTACTTAAATTCAACAATTCTTGTATTGCCTCAGTTATCTGTTATATATATATAATATATAGTTATTTAAGTAAAAGTAAGTGTATCAGAGTGACATGAATCCCGGAATAAATCCGAGAAGACACAATAATAATGTTTTCAAAAATGTCACTTTAACTGTCCATTTAACTTTGGCGTAAAACTTCACAATTTTATTTAAAAATAGTTAAATCTGACTAAGTGAGAACCAGCTCAAAGCTGTAACTCTGTAAATCACAATAATGTGATTAAATGAGTAATTTAGGCTCAGGAACAATTTTAAGTTAGCAATTAAACATCTATTGCCAAGATTGTAGTGCAGTCTGAAATAACTGTATGTGAGCCTTTACGACAAAGTATATTCCTTGTCTGTAACTCCTTACAGTTGAGCGCAAAAATTATAGCAGCTGCTATTTATATTTCAACAAAATAATATCTGTAACTTTGTTGAATAAAACGTATAAATTGAGAGGAATGTACATAGGTTATTATTATTATTATTACTAGCCTAGATTGTCCCACTGCAGGGCAAAGGCCTCTCTTCCTTCCATCCAGATAGCCCGATTTACGGCTTTGGTGGTCCAGTTTCTATCATGGGATTCTAGTTCGTCACGCCACCTTCGTCTGGGTCGATCCGGAGGTCGTTTAGATGTTGGACCCCAAGCAGTGATCATTTTTGCCCATTTATGTTCCGGCATTCGGCAAACATGCCCTGCCCAATCCCATTTTAATTGGCCACTTTTAAAGCAAACATCTGTGATTTTGGTTTTTGAGCGAAGCGTTGTATTCCTAATCCGATCTGAAAGCCTAACTCCAAGAACACTGCGTTCCATTGCGCGTTGGCAAACCCCGAGTGTATTTTTTGATCCCTAGTCAAAGACCACGTCTGTGCGCCGTAAGAAAGGATTGGAAGAATGCATACGTCCATGATTTTACGTTTCAGGCATAGAGGGCCATAAAAAATACCTTTCAAGAAATCTTTCATCGCCCAATAGCTCTTCCAGGCGTTGTCGGTGCGTCTAGCAACTTCTTTATCTTGTCTCGCCTGGAATGAGACTTTTTGGCCAAGGTATATGTATTCATGGACGTATTCAATCTCATCACCTTGTATTACTATGCGGTGTGTAGCGCGGTTGGTCATTAGTTTGGTCTTCGACATGTTCATCTTTAAACCCACTTCACTACCTAAAATATTAAATATTTTCTCGTATATGATTTGATATCTATTGATCTGAAATTTGATATTTTAATATTAACATGAAATTTTCATAACCAGGATTTTGTGATTATTAAATATAACTTTGGTATATATGAATGCGTTTATAAAAAAATAATTAGTCATCGAAAAAAGATGTTCTCACTATAATTCAAATAATAGTGTCAGGATAGAAATAATAATTTTTTATAATAATTCAGCTATTGTTTTAAAATGACTGAGTTTTATAAGCTTGGATTAATTCAAAGAAAAATAGTAAATATCCTAATATTCAGCATGTCTACCATATAAATAAAGTTATTAATATTTATAATTTTACATTTGAATTTAAATACTATCTAGGAAACAGCTGATTGTGAATGTTATGAAGACAATAATTTCAATTTTTGGTAAACAATAAAGATTAAAAGTGTAACTATTGACAATAAAACTTTTCCTAAACTGAACGTGATTGTTTTATTTAATTCATGTGAGGTCTGCATAGAGGCGCACGTCAGATTTTTATTATTTTTGGGATCGTCGCAGTGTGTAACTGGTTATTTTCACTGCGATAGTTCTTGCAATAAATCCATGGATGATTACTCATGACTGATAAAAAATTAAAGGTGAAACCACGCTATTGAAGATGGTGAAGGTAAAAGTAACGCACTCAATAAACCTTGATGTATTTGTATTATATCACAATCATAAATAATATTTGCAAAAATTCTTGTTTCTGAAATGCCTTCATTACTTCAACTTCTTTTACCTTTGGCTTCTGTATGCGGCACGACCACAGCTTCGCCAGTGTTATACATCGTTCCAAATAGAGGTGAAAAAAATGTAAACAAATCAATGTCACTCTCAATATGACAGACCAGCATTTCTCAACCTTTGTTTTAGAAGATAGTTTGTTGAAGTTTCTGTGCTTGCCCTTTTAGATTTTCGTCACATAACAAGGTTTAATATATTCCAATAAGTCCTTTTTCACCCTTTTGTCTTATTTCTGTTGTTTTATAATTATACGTTGATTAAATATGTGGTACGCATAAGATTAAAACATTAATACAAAAATAACTTAGGTGGTTGGTTCATGGAACACAACAGTAACATATAAACAGTTTTTAATCATATTAATTATTAAGTAGGCACAGCTTTATTTTGTTGTGTAGCACTTAAATTCCTTTTTTTATGCTGTATATGAAATTACTGACTTTTTAGTAAACTTACATTTAATGAGCTAGATATACCTATGTATAAATATATACCTATCTACATTCAGTGGATGTACTTTTTTAACGATCTAGCACATCACTAGTGTAGTTCTTACTACATGTATTGTGTAGCTCCCATTGCGATTATTTTGTCTTAATTAAAAGTGGTTTACCTATTTAAGTAGTAACCTATATACTATTCCTTGCTGTAATTATTTATCTACGTTTTATATTTGAACAAAATAAGCAATCCAGTCTGAGTATATAGCTAACGTGGCCCTTATACTTGATTCCGTAACAAAAAAAAAAGTAAAATGACAAAACAAATGGTGGCACACAAAAGATATTGGTGGCACTATATCTATCCATGCTGAGAAGTTAGCCTTAGAAGATTCAAATAGTTTCAATATTAAGTGCCCCATTGGATGCAATTAATTTCAACTGCGCTAGATGCTGTTACAATTAATTTTAAAACGTATCAAAAACTGAGCACTGTTTTTATTTATCGTAATATAAGATTTTTTTTAAACATCCAAACAAATTTGTTAATGAGCGTTCTGTTTTAACATTAAGTTTTTGCTCGGCTCGGGTGGTCTTGTCACGCCAATACACAGACGCAGTGCTTGGTTCTAATCTCACGAGCACCTCTGCCTTTTCGAACTCTTAAGCGTAATGCTGCTAACGGTAAAAGAAAAAATCGTGAGCAAACTGGCATGTTCCTAAAATCTTTCGAGGTCAGAGAGGTTTGTTGTCCACCACCAACGCGGAAGAATTATAGCCCCAGTTAGGATTTATACCTATGCTTTTCCAGATGTAATCTAACCGTGTTCCGCGTTTTTAATATCTGAAAAATATTGTTCATCTAGGGTTTTTTTTGAAAACCTGTTTTTGGGGTGATTTCGGGAACATTTTGGAGAGAAATTGACTCGGTCCTCAGCGTAAAATTGTGTCTTAAGAGTAAATAAATATATTACTATGTATTATAATAATTTATTTTGGGTTTATTTTCCAGAAAACCCGTTTTTGGGGGGATTTCCTGAATATTTTGGAATATAATGAGATGGTGCTCTGGCAACACTGTTTTGCTAAGTGCAAGTGACTCACCACGGCCTGGAATGTGTTGTTTATTTTGTGAAATTGTTGATTTTCTGTACACAAAACGTAATAATTAATTATATTTGATGTTATTCTATTTGTGTTGCATTACATGGATGTGATTAAAATTTTATTTCAAATAAACTTTGGTACAGTGCAAAAATAACACGCTTCAATTCTTGTACAAGAAATTGTTCTCTCGATAGAATAAGCAGTAATTATGGCTGAAAAGGTAAGTAAATCACATAATTTTGTACAAATACACCTTCGGAGCACATTTATTCGTTCATTTCTTTAGTTTTTTGACCTAAAATAAACCGTTCAAACACAGCCATACTCTTTGTTGACAACAAAAAGGTAAAAAGGTACGCACCTGTTTGGGCATCGTGTGTCATAGGGTTTCATTATTTTTGGCTCCCGTTGCAAAATTTGGAGTAAATCAGTTTAAAGGTATTAAATTAATATCAGGATACGGTGTGCTAAATTATTGTAATGTGTTGAGTTTAAAATTGATTTGTAGAAAACTTGAAAATCTGTGATGGTAAACATGTAGTTGTAAAACTTCGATATTTTGTAAATTCCATTCACTTATACTTCAACAAAAAAATCCAGAGTACTATGGCAATTCTCTTTAACATGTTCACACAATTACACGATACTTAGTTGCCTAAATAATCTGTACAAGTTGATGAAACATCAGTCTTGTGTAAAGTATCTTATATTTCAGCCTTTGCTTAAAAATGTAATCTCAAGATTATTCCTTAATATATGTGTGATGAGTACAAACATTTGTACTGTGCCAGGTTGTTTTTTATGTATAATATTTATTTATAAATATATATAAAAGTATCATGTTTTGTGTGAAATTTCCAACAGTATAAATGTGTATATGTATTTCTTTATAATTCAATTTCGTTGAACTCTTTTCTGATTCATTAGTTATCATATGAAGTGAAACCACATAAAAACAAAAAAAAAACATGTAGAAACATAATTGATTCTCATAGATTATGGTCTATTAGCACAATGCTTTTATCCCAAATCTTTTAAACATAATCCCCAGTTGCCGAGTTCCTCAATAAATTATCCTTTTTAAGATTTTTGTTTGTTAAGACATTCACGAGCTAACGTGGACAGTATCCATGTTCTTCAATTAGCACTAATTTCAAACCAGATATGATAATGTAATATGTAAACATTAAGATAATGTATCACACTTGTCTTAACTTCCAGAAGATCCAAGAAAACCCTTTGCCAGAAGCACCAGAAACCACAGATCCTGTGGACAAGCCTAAAGATGTTGTAGTACCTCCGAAGCAGGTCCCAGTGAAGCCTGTGACGATGGCTCCGTCGCCGCGCCTGACACTGCCCTCATTTACCAAGATGGAGCCCAATGACCTGTACCGTAAACTCCTGCCTGCCGTGTTGTTTGTGCTCACGTTTGTCACTGTGATGACCATGCTGCTCATTTATATGGACACAGTTGGTGAGTTTTTGTTTATACCATGATTGGACAATAGTTTGACTCACTATCACTACTCCACAAGGACATCCCATGTGTTTCTGTGACTCTTAAAGGGTGAGGATTGCGAGTGAAAAGTGTTTTAGATTTGACAAATATTTAATAATGTTAATTGAATGTGAAATTTTTCGAATGCTCCTGGTCGCAGTGGTTCCATAAGACTGGAACAGGTTGCCTGAGGATGTTATTTCGGCAAAGTCTTTTAAGAACAAACTGGACAAATGGATAGTAAAAGACAAAATCATTTTAACAGACAATTACCTATAATTTGTTATTTCAACCCTGAGATATACCTAGGCATATCAGCTAAAGCTGCTTGCCTATTAATCAATAAATAAATAAAATGTTTGCATTTCATGGCTCCAACAACATTCAACATGTTCGTTTTGTTGACAATATTCAACATGATTTTTTATCTCTCAGCGTTAGGCGCCGCCCAGTTCCGTCTGAACATGTCTCGCGACCACGAGCTGGCGCGCATCGAGCAGGGCTCCGCGCCGCTCGTGGCGTACGTGCGGCAGCTGCACCTGGCACCGCGGCCGCCGCGCGCGCCGGAGCCCGCGCCGGGGCCCACGCCCGCCGTTGACGTGCTCGACAAGACATTTGGAGAGATCGTAAGAACTTTATTCTTAAATGTACAATAGGTATGGTTTTAATTTTATATAGGTAAACCTGCTGCTCATAACAGCACCGCAACACGCAGCTATTGGAACAAAAAGAGTCAGAATCATTAGTAATTTAGTACTGCACTGCGCTTGTTTTATCTCTTAGCTCATGTTTTTTTTTTCTCTGGAAGCATTGGACTTCAAACAGGAACACAGTAATGTGAAAACGTTACTGTATTCGTTGTGTTACTTGGTAGTAGAACAACTGGCGAAAGTGTCGTACTTCCCCAGGCAAACTCTGCAAAGAGTCGCTACAAAAAAAACAAATATGTACGGTCCAATTAAGAAACCTCCTTTTTTGAAGTCGGTTAAAACTAAAATAAAAAACTGCAAAATTGTGGTGGCTATAAAAAAAACTAATTACAGGTCTGATCGTTCTTGTGGAAGTGTCATACTTTTGTCGTGGCACATTGCTGTGTTCCCATAGCAAGTATGCACATCATCTGCTTACCAGTGGTACAAAGGAAAAATTTAACTAAAGTTACCGTCCAAAAGCACTGTTGCCTACCAATCTCCTCGTTTTGGCGTTCTATCTTTCTACGTGCCATTGGCGAAATTCTGAGTTGTATCATCATCATCATCATCATCAGCCACAAGACGTCCACTGCTGAACATAGGCCTCCCCCCTAGATTTCCATAACGAACGGTCCTGCGCAACCTGCAACCAGCGGTTTCCAGCGACCTTTGTGAGGTCATCTGTCCATCTAGTGGGAGGCCGTCCAACACTGCGTCTCCCGGTTCGTGGTCGCCACTCGAGAACCTTTCTTCCCCATCGGTTGTCAGTTCTGCGAGCGATGTGGCCTGCCCATTGCCACTTCAGCTTGCTTACTCTTTGAGCTATGTCGGCCACTTTCGTTCTTTTGCGAATATCCTCATTACGGATTCTGTCGCGCAAAGAGACTCCGAGCATAGCTCTCTCCATAGCTCGCTGTGTGACTTTGAGCTTCGTTATGAGACCAACAGTGAAGGACCACGTCTCAGTTCCATTCAGTTTCATTCGTCTGAGTTGTATGCTAAACCACAATAAAAGCCATAAACCAAAAGTTGAAGTTGAAGGAAAAACTTGATCTGTTTACTTATTTTGTGTCTAAAGTATATACCGATTTGAGTGAACTGCGACACATAGCAAGTGCGAGCTGTGACAGTAATGTGCGTCGTTCCCAGTGGAACGGCACGTTCGTGGAGTTCCTGCCGGCCGGCCCGCGCTCGCAGACCACGCGGTTCCTGGCGGCGGCGCGCGGCTGGGACGGCGTGGTGGCGCGCGCCGCCGCGCGAGACTACCTGGCGCTGCGCAGCTCCGCGCGCGCCGCGCACGCCTGCCTCTCCACCACGCCGCACCCCAGGGAGGTACGTGCGCGACACACCACTAACACTACCTGGCGCTGCGCAGCTCCGCGCGCGCCGCGCACGCCTGCCTCTCCACCACGCCGCACCCCAGGGAGGTACGTGCGCGACACACCACTAACACTACCTGGCGCTGCGCAGCTCCGCGCGCGCCGCGCACGCCTGCCTCTCCACCACGCCGCACCCCAGGGAGGTACGTGCGCGACACACCACTAACACTACCTGGCGCTGCGCAGCTCCGCGCGCGCCGCGCACGCCTGCCTCTCCACCACGCCGCACCCCAGGGAGGTACGTGCGCGACACACCACTAACACTACCTGGCGCTGCGCAGCTCCGCGCGCCGCGCACGCCTGCCTCTCCACCACGCCGCACCCCAGGGAGGTACGTGCGCGACACACCACTAACACTACCTGGCGCTGCGCAGCTCCGCGCGCGCCGCGCACGCCTGCCTCTCCACCACGCCGCACCCCAGGGAGGTACGTGCGCGACACACCACTAACACTACCTGGCGCTGCGCAGCTCCGCGCGCGCCGCGCACGCCTGCCTCTCCACCACGCCGCACCCCAGGGAGGTACGTGCGCGACACACCACTAACACTACCTGGCGCTGCGCAGCTCCGCGCGCGCCGCGCACGCCTGCCTCTCCACCACGCCGCACCCCAGGGAGGTACGTGCGCGACACACCACTAACACTACCTGGCGCTGCGCAGCTCCGCGCGCGCCGCGCACGCCTGCCTCTCCACCACGCCGCACCCCAGGGAGGTACGTGCGCGACACACCACTGACACAATAAACTAATTTACAAACATCGGGAAAAACATGAACCTTACAATCGGATAAAAAGAAAATGCGGTCCGAAGGGGACACAGGAGTACATGACCCCCCCCCCCCCAATTTGAGGCATTGTACCGGTGACTCACTCCAAAATTCGAGGCTGGGATCGCGCCTGAATCATAGGCACTACCAATAGAAGTGAAAACTTATAAATCTTTGATAGTTTACTTTGGAAACCACCCAGGTGAAACGGAATGGCGTGGCCATGAGCATGGTCCCGAGTTTACCCGAAGATTTCTTATCATTCCCGAGCGTGACGCTAGAATTCAATTCACAGCCCACGAAAAATCTGTATGTGTCGCGTCAAAAGAAGTTTTCACTTAAAAAAGGTGTCTGCAAAAGTTTGTACGGCAAACGTTTTTTTATTTTTTTATTCTGTGTTTATCTGCAACCAGTACAGTACTGTAAGCAAATAGTTTGTGTGGCATTGGGATGCTGAGTGTGACCTCCAGTATGGACAACTACTCCTAGTATTCTAATTGGGCATGTCTACAATATGTCTTTTCTTTTAAGACGCTTTGGGTAGCTTCTCGTCGTTAAACCAGCAGCAAGCACGTTTGGAGGGTTTTCTAGTCGTTTTTGATATTTCGTTGTGGACGCCAGTATTTCCTCCTGGATAGTACTCTATTGTAGGTGTTCATGGATTTCAGAATTAGTTATATACCATGGTACATGTGCTATTGATCTCAGTATGACATTCTGCAATCTTTGCAGAATTGCAATGTTCGAGTTACTTGCAGTCCCCCAAAGCTGAATGTCGTACATCCAAGATGGTTTCAGAACCGATTTAAAGATTAAAAGCTTGTTGTCTGTGGGTAGCTTGCTGTTTCAACCCAACATCCATGAAAGGTTTCTATGCCGTATACTCATCTCTTCTCTTTTGCTCTTGATGTGACGCTTCCAAGTCAGTCGTCGATCCAAGTGTAGACCCAAGTATCTTATACTATCTTGATATGGTAATGTTACATTTTCAAGGAGAACTGAGGGGAAGTTATCTCTACGGAGTGTAAAGGTAACTTGCACTAACTTTGTTGCACTAGATGCTGAAACATGGACATTCATAATCAGTCCGAAAATTCTAAGTGGCTCAGCCTGGAAAGAGTTATGCTTGGAGTTTCTCTAAAAGATTGTATTTGTGATGAAGATATCCGTTAGAGGATCAAAGTCCCCGACATAGCTTAGCGCATCAGCAAGCTGAAGTGGCTGTGGGCTGGTCATATCTGTCGCAGAACCGATTGGGTATACCAGATAACCGTTGGGGTAGACGAGTTCTGGGGTGGAGACCGCGAATAGGCAAATGTAGTGTAGGACGCTCTGAGACTAGGTGGAGTGACGATTTACGAAAGACAGCTGGTGGCAGGTGGAAAAGTAAATCTGAGGATCAGGCTGAGTGACGTATTATTGGAGAGGCCTATGTCCAGCAGGGGACGAATGTGAGCTGATATGATGATGATGATACATTCACTACATTATACGAAAACTAAGACAAGAAAGAAGATTTAATTGTAATGTTTTGTCTTTGGAATATTCTCCTGTAAAATCACGATTTTAGAGATACAACAACTTACGTAGGAGCTATTATTGTATTAAAAACTGTAGAACAAAAGTTGATCGAAAATGTAATGTATTTGACATGCCCGTAGAAGTGGCCTGTACAACCCGGTGTGTGTGTGTCAGGTGTCGTACCAGGAGTCCGACAGCGCGGAGCCGCTGTTCCGGTCGCGCGTGCTGTGCCTGCCGCTGTACACGCTGCTGCTGGCGGCCGAGGCGCCGCGCGCCGACTACGTGCTGCTGGCCGCGCCCGCCGCGCTGCCCGCGCTGCGCCGCCTGCCGCCGCGCGCCGCGCAGCTACGGGTACGTGCCCGCCACACCTAGCTACACCCAGCTAGCTAGCTACACCCAGCTAGCTAGCTACACCCAGCTAGCTAGCTACACCCAGCTAGCTAGCTGTGACTACATCTCCCTGCTAGCTGTGACTACATCTCCCTGCTAGCTGTGACTACATCTCCCTGCTAGCTGTGACTACATCTCCCTGCTAGCTGTGACTACATCTCCTGCTAGCTGTGACTACATCTCCCTGCTAGCTGTGACTACATCTCCCTGCTAGCTGTGACTACATCTCCTGCTAGCTGTGACTACTAGCTCTCCATGCTAGCTGTGGCTACATCTCCTGCTAGCTGTGGCTACATCTCCCTGCTAGCTGTGGGACTACATCTCCCTGCTAGCTGTGACTACATCTCCCTGCTAGCTGTGACTACATCTCCCTGCTAGCTGTGACTACATCTCCCTGCTAGCTGTGACTACATCTCCCTGCTAGCTGTGACTACATCTCCATGCTAGCTGTGACTACATCTCCCTGCTAGCTGTGACTACATCTCCCTGCTAGCTGTGACTACATCTCCCTGCTAGCTGTGACTACATCTCCTAGCTGCTAGCTGTGACTCTCCTGCTAGCTGTGACTACATCTCCCTGCTAGCTGTGACTACATCTCCCTGCTAGCTGTGACTACATCTCCCTGCTAGCTGTGACTACATCTCCCTGCTAGCTGTGACTACATCTCCCTGCTAGCTGTGACTACATCTCCCTGCTAGCTGTGACTACATCTCCCTGCTAGCTGTGACTACATCTCCATGCTAGCTGTGACTACATCTCCTGCTAGCTGCTGTGACTACATCTCCCTGCTAGCTGTGACTACATCTCCTGCTGTGACTACATCTCCTGCTAGCTGTGACTACATCTCCTGCTAGCTGTGACTACATCTCCATGCTAGCTGTGACTACATCTCCCTGCTAGCTGTGACTACATCTCCCTGCTAGCTGTGACTACATCTCCCTGCTAGCTGTGACTACATCTCCCTGCTAGCTGTGACTACATCTCCTGCTGCTGTGCTGTGACTACATCTCCTGCTAGCTGTGACTACATCTCCTGCTAGCTGTGACTACATCTCCCTGCTAGCTGTGACTACATCTCCCTGCTAGCTGTGACTACATCTCCCTGCTAGCTGTGACTACATCTCCCTGCTAGCTGTGGCTACATCTCGTGAAGGGGCGCACTAAATCTCATGCCTCAGGTCTGTCTCGTCGCTCTCGCCTTGTCACTTCCTATTTTTATAGTATAGACTGTATTGAGTGACGAGACGAGTAGGACACGTGTCTGATAGCTAACAACATGTCTGCCACATTACAGCACAGTGAGCCGCAGCTATTGAAACATGAAGAGTCCAAATCATAACCTAACACTGCACTACGCTCGTCACCCAGAGATACAAGATGTTTTATGTCTATGCTCTATAATTTCACTGGGAACATTGCCTTTCAAACCGAAATACAGTAATGTTTGGTGCTGCTTGGTGGTGGAATAACTGGCAAAGCTGTGGTACTTCCCCAGGCGTACTCTGAAAAGAGTCCTACCACTACAACTTCACCCTGAACCATGTAATTTTAAATGTATATACATATATGTTGTTATATAATTATTAATTGTCATTTATGATATTGGAAAAATATTTGTATGCCTACCATATCAGGCAAAACATGACGATAAACTACTTTGAAATGTTTGTGACCTATTTTATATGTCATGCATTATGTGTGTTTGTAATTAACTCATGTTTTGAACAAATAAAATATCTTTTTTTTTATCTATTAGATGATAGAGATCCGTAGCAACGAGACGTCGTACCGCGCGGACGCGACCGCCTACCTCGCCACGCAGAACTACACGGTGGCCGCCGAGTTCCCCGACTCCATCATGTACGCGCTCACCGAAGATTAAACGCGTAGGAAGGTTGGCGGAGACACTGCTCGCTGCAGCGACACGACGCCGACGCCGTGAGACTCCGTCATGTATGTACTAAGAAAACTTGATAAATAATCTCCGACAAACATCTTGAATGAGTGCTGGAGTTGAACAGCTTATAGTATTTCCCGCTCCTGTTATTTTCCCGGTATAAAACGTTGCCTATATTTATGTTCATAAAGACTATAATCAAGCTATTTCATTTTTCAATCAGAACCGTTCAGACTTTACGAGTGGATTGAGCAGCGAATATCCAAACGTTGACGTTTATAATATTAGTAGACGTAGCCGCCGTGGTCATCGAAAGTACTGAATGGTCAAGTGCTGTGTAATATTTTAATTGTTATGTGAATTCAAACCGCCAATAGACTCATGTTTCCTAAGGTCGGTGTTTAAGACATGTAGGTATTAGTGGCGGAAACCATTTCTACTTGTTCTGTCTGTGCGTCCGTCATACGGCAGGTTGTCGTTCAAGATGTTTGTCGGTTGCTCTATTCCTTTACAGCTATATCACCTAACTAAGATAGTACTTCCCTAGGCGGACTCAAAAAGACCTACCATTTATTAAACCAAAAGCCAGAACAAAATCGTTGTCCGTTAGCTATCACTTATCTTGGTTCGACTGTAGTAACATAAATATTATGTTACTGATCTGATATTGAAAAGGGTAAACAAACCTTATAAATGTTATAACATGATTCGAAATAATTGTTACGAATCTCTGTACAAGCGAACACTTTGTTTGGTAGCTCCGCTAAATGACAATGAATGTATTTTAAAAGTAAGTTATTAAATGCTGATACACCATCAGTTTGACGTTAGTTCAGTTCGTGGTTTTGTCAAAATACAAATGTATGTATCTTCGGCTGTATTTTATCTAGATATTATTTCCATGCCATCAATCTTAAGTCAGTTTTCTATCAGTCCCACGACAAACTGAACTGACGTCAATCTGACGAGTGTTTCACGAAAATGCACAAAACACGAAAGAAATCGAATGATTATACGAATGTATTTCCAATTGAATTAAATTTAAGGCTTATTTATAGTTTTAATTTAAAATTTTAATGTGATTTTTAACTGTAGTTAGGTATTAATTTTTTATGCTTTAATTAATAAGATTATGATGATTATTGCTCGTATTATCAATTATTTTTTTATTTAATTATCGTAAATTAATGAATAATTTTATATTCCGTCAAGTTTGTAGAAAAATTTGATTGGGTTTTTAATTGTAATTAAAAGTGCCTTATAGATCAGACAGGTTGATAATGTCATAGTAAAATACAACGCATTGCATGTACTGGTGTAATTTGAACTTTGGATCCTTTGCGGCTCTACGCTGTCACAGGTCTATTGGTTTTGTTCATTTTAATTAACCAAAATCCGTTGATCTATGATTAAAAGATCCACAACGGGTCAGTGGAGATCATTTTATAGTGTAATGTTCTGCGTTGTGTTCTCTATAATAGAATTGAAGGTTTTAGAGACAAAATCGTTCCAGTCCAACGCTATTGCATCGCCTTTTCGATATAAATGTAGTATTTTGTAATGCATCAATACTATGCACCTATATACGACTATTTAACAAATGCTCACTTCTCTGACAAACAATGTATCGAGTGTGGTATGAAAGTTCTTTTTGGATTTTCTTCCACCGATATTATATTGTACGATACATTTAATGAAAAAAACAAACTCGATATTCTCACAATGCTCTCTGTTAAGTTAAATAATAGAAATACGCTTATATTCACTGCTCTCGAATTAAACAGGTTCGCTTCCCAACGCCAAAATTGATTTATAAATCACTAGATAACCGGTAAACTTCGTACCGACCTATACACCACTCATATACATAATATACACTTTTTTTATGGTAATTACTTCTTTCAAAATCGTTTAAAAAGTATTTAAGGAAGTCTGTATTTTTATTTCTCAAATAAAAGTAGTCAATTACTCCTTTTAACATCAGGTATCTACCAGTGCAAGTCTCATAGAAATCGGTGCAGCCATTTCAGGGATTAGGTAGCTGAAACAAACAGACATATTATAAAATGTTTTTATGTAAGTACCGTGTGTACTCACTCGCATATGCGTTTAGCGATCAGCTGCTGTTTTGAGATTACAAACAGACTACATTTTATTTATTTAATTCAGATTATCATTATTTGGCTTGGTACAGACAGACCGACACTTTGAGGGCCGTCATTGATGTTACTTATTTTCCAGTGACAATAATTGCACGTAAGGTTGTGTAGTAATGTTAGTTTTATATGTACGATACGTGGCCAGTGTATTCGCTTCACTCTAAACTACACCACAACTGCACCTTACATAACAAAAAACACCGGCGATTTGATAACCTCGTTCTGTTGCAACTCGGTTAAAAATCAAAGAAGTTTCGCCTTTATAACAAAGGTGAACAATCATAGATCCATTAATTTTTTAGGACTTCGATTTGAGACTATGTTACTCGTATTATCAGTGTTTTAGTGGTTGTTTATTGTCAGTGTTTTAGTTAAATTCCTACTGCAAGGCAAATAATAAATACCAATACCATACATTAGTTCTATATTTACTGTCTTTTTTTATAACTTCCATTGAATTTGGCAATAAAGGCGAATTTTCTTTGGCTCAGTTTGTTAGATTAAAATAAAAGTTTTAGTCCACTATCCACAGGGAATTGATGTACAAATGTTTTGTCCTACTCAAACGTATGCATTCCGACAATGCGTGTGACGAAGACAACATCAACGTTCTAACTACGGAGACAGTTCCATCGATCTAGGTAATCTTTCAAGTGAACAACACACTTAAGTTTATATTTATATTGTAGTCACAATATTTCAGTATTGTTATTCCATCCAGTGCTGCTAATAATAGCTTTATATTTGAAATCTCGAATATTTTAAGTTATATTGTAATTTTATATACGCAAAACGATACATGCGTCTCGCCACTAAATGAAATAATCCGATGAGATTATACGAACGCTTACTGTTATGAAAATGTTCTTCCTATTAAGTTTAATAAACGCATTAACATTTATAATGCAAAACGTGATTTTTAAAGATCGAAAATGTTCCCTCACTCACTGCTTTTTCATGACTTCTTTAACATTATAGATAAATAAAAATATTTCCATAAAAACATAAGCGGCCCACTAAATGTTCCCACAGCTGGGACTCGGGGCTTTCTCTCGCAAGGAGAGAGTCTAAGAGAGTTGAGTACCATATTTCCGATAGCTCAATATTCATATATCATAGTTATTTGGACAAAGTACCTGACTTCCAGTTAAACATAGTTTCCCTTCGCCCTCGCTTGGGGCTGTTTTGATTTTGCCTACAATTGTTTGCTGCTATTTCTAAAGAGCAGTTGGCCTGATGTGTCGTCTACTGCCCAGACAACTTTAGTTTATTTGTATCGAGGCATAATTGTTCTTACATAAGCTACGTACTTTAGCTATGTATGAATATTCTTGTAATGCTATATCTACGGGTGAAGAATCCCAGCATCGCAGTGGGGAGACGATTTTTGCTTTTTGATTGTATTACGGGGACTTTTTATTGCCGTGATTGTTTGATTCAAATGACAGTGAACACTTCCGTAACTTTGAGCCAAATTACCCGGTGATAAGGTTCATAGTTGCGGTATACGAAACGTTGAGCATCAATTCGATGTTTTCAGAAGAAAAAAAGTTCCAAGCTACGTATTAGATGGCGATAGTGAGTTTTTTGTACTAAATCACAAACATCCACTATTTGCTTATTTCATTTTGTGTAATATTTCTCACGAACAATAGATTGTTACATGACTAGATCGTATTTAAGTGTGATGATGCTCAAAAGTAAATGAGAATCAAAAACAAAGTTACGAAGTAACAAAAATGTATTTTATGTTTTACGACACTGATTTGTCAATATTTACGTCAATCTGCCCAACTGCGAAGATTTAGACAGATTAAACATGTTTAACCGTCCGATAGACGCCATCATATAATATTTTTTTATTTGCTTAGTACGGGCCCTGTTCGGCAATTTTCTGAAGAACTGTACTGGCTGCGCGTGAGAGAATTAGTAGTACTATACGAACCTACCTACATACACCGCAAGAACGCGTTTCCAGATACCAAATATCAACCTACCTAATAAAAGATAATTTTTTATTGCACCAAAGATGGCGACAGTGTGCTTTTTCCTCCTGAATTTGCAAGAAGCGGTAGGTAGCGGTATCCACGACCTTGAACTAGTCCATTGCCTTGACTACAACTCGCAGAGTTGCGGTGTACCTACGGGTACACCCGGTGGTTACGGGTGGCTGTTGTGGGGATGTTATATGTTGTTAGTGCACCACCATCCCCAGCTTACCCTAGCCCATACTGCTGGACACCTGGACATAGGCCTCTCCCATGATACGCCACTCAGCCTTATCCTCGCTTTTCTTCTACATTTTGTTAGCTAAATTCCATAAAAAGAAACAGGCGCCATTTTTGGTGAACTTGAGAGAGAACTCGTAACTTTGACAAGTAGCTTTCTGAAAGCGCGTCGAGCACCAAATCCAGAAAGTTCTTCACAGAATGGCCGAACTGTTGATAATTTTAATTTAAGGTTGATTTTGTAAATCATTCCTTTAGCTCGATATTCCACGATTAATTTTAGTTTTAAGAAGACTGAATAACAGATATTTGAATTGTGTGGTGGATCTTCCGCTGACATTTGTACGCCCATCTTTCCGGTTTGTACCGTAGATCGACTTGATATCTGCATCATAAAATCACTGCAAAACTCGTGACCAACATCTCAAGGTCATCTGTCGAAATCAACCATTGAAAGATTTATCTTTACGGCATTTGTAATAAAGTTGTCAATTCATTAGTTCATTTTCATACATGGTTCTTAGATCGTCGGACCTAGGTGTTGTTTGCAAGTTGTATGTAGTGTCACGATTCTGTAATTAATTTCACGCGAACGAATGTCAGCTACGAGGAATCCACCGTACGATGGTTTACGAACAATGGTGATTATGAATTATGTTTTAATTTTAATAATTATTTTCAGTATTAATAATGAAGTCTCCACAATGAAGTGTATCGACAATTCTACGATTATTGTAATTTAGCTGAATAAGAATTATGTTCGGTTAGGCTTAGTTTTCTATGCGCTCAATTTTTCACCAATAAATTATTATTGCTTAGTTTTGGTTTTTATTATCGTATTTGTATTTTCCTGGGCCTACCTGTATCAGATCATAATATTTTTAACTATAGTTGAGAAGTTTCTAGATACTGTCTTCGACCGACTACTTTTAGTTCCCAGTTACTGACATCGAACACTTTGATCGAAATAACAATGAGTAAAAACCTAGGTCACACTATAAGTAAATATTACGTATGTACGAGTATGTTTATTGCTTTTCAAAATACTTTACCATTTTAATCATTTTTTCATTCATCTTTGTTTTGTTGGTAGTGTGTGAAGAAGCAATAGTCCCGATTAGAAGTGCAAACTTTTAGTGTGCCTCATGTACGTGTTCAATGGAAGCACCTGGACACAACGTTTACGTTTACGCGAGGAGCGGGGAGTGTGGAGGACTTTATACTGGTTCTATAGAACAAATATTCCTCGGTAGCTTGTTCTGACACAAGTGTCCAGGGTACTGATTCTAAACGCAATCCGATCGGCTCAAATTCGGGAATGACAATCCTTGTCTCCGTCATACTAAACAGACAAGACAGAGACGAGGTCCCGTGTCGGACCAATCCGACTGGGTTTAGGAATCGCTACGCAGGTAAGCGCGCCACCTAAACCACATCACCAGTATTGGGAACAATAAAATAAACAAAAAATATCAGGTAATTAAGTTTATTTAATACAATTTCCCGTTTAACAATCATACACTCGACTCCTCCGATAACCTGTCTAAGATTGATTTGAACAACAAAATAACTTGCGTTATTCACTACGTACAATTATTTATAATTAAATAATAATTGTGCGAATAATAATAATGACACTTAACGATAAAATATACATTTGATATAAATTACAAATAATAATTCAAATACACATTTAATTATTGCTTTAAAATCTCCCTCGTAAATAAATGGAAGAACATAAATTGAAATAATATCTACTATTTCGTTTTTTATAACTAAGTTTTGGAAACAAAATGACACCAAATAATGATAGAAATTATAATTAAAACTAATTTAATATTAATAAATAGACAAATTTATTTATTAAACCGCGATGTCACTCCGTTACCAACTTTAATTTCAATATACAATTTAATAGTTTAAATACATAATAAAATCAATAAAAAAAATAAGACGCACCAAAATTACTTTTAGCACACCGCAACACAGTTGACAAGGTATTTGTTAAAAGTGTAACTTTACACAAAATATTTTAGGCCTAGAAAAAAAGCTTTTGTTGCCTTGGAACTGCGATTTAAAGATCAGGCGCGTAGTTTATACTATTAAATATTCTTGCGAGACAAATTATATCTATTTTTATGATTTTTGTTCTTTAACATAACAAATCTGGTCAAAATCATTAATCGTTTTTTTTCCATACGATTTCGGAGGTAAGTTATCTCCAATATTTGAAAATTTAATTATTTCCTTGCTTGCTTTTAAATCATATTTTCTAGGGCAACAAAACCATTGTAGTAAACCGTTTGTATTACCGAAATATTCGACAAAATATCAATACGGTTAAAAGAAAGATGCAATATGTGAAATCGACAAATGCTACACCGCCTGAATGCAAACAATTTTGATACTTTGGTCCCAACGATCTACAAAACACAATGTTTTTAAAATAATCTCATAATTATTGGAATTTCATTGGTTGCCTTCGAGACAATATATTAAAGGCTAAAACAGTAAACTCTAAACTTACTTTTCAAGTGATATAGAACTTATTTTACTTCGAGCTGCCTGGAGCACAACGAGTGAACCGAACGGAATGGAGGTAAATGCAAAATTTAATTTTAAAATAAATTACTTACAGAAAACCTACACATGATACTTAAGTACTTTATTATAACTACACGGCTTAGCAACACCCAAATAACATTTTAAAATTGTGTTCAAATCAAAACCATTGTCTAGTTTCAATATCAAAAAATTTCGTAGCAACAAGCTCACCTTGGCTAAAACCTCAATTGATTTAGTTAATTTTAGGTGAAAAAGGAAGTAACGGTAGCTGTTTATTTTGCGGAGTATCGCCCATACATTAGCGTAATGAATAATTTTGTAAATATTGTTTTTTCACATTTGCTTGTTGGGTTGATATTTATAAATTTAACGTAGATATAGATTATAGAGACAGTTAAGAAATCGAAAAATTATAAAGAGAATACACAACGTAAGCGAATTTCAGTATTTATATTCAACCCTCGTTGAATCGACCGAGGTGTGCTTGCTACTTTACAAGTGATTAATGCTGTACATGTATGATCTTATATTAGCGTGTGCCCGAAAAAAAGTTTTTTTTTTTTAATAAACAAACTAAATACTTGCTGACAACCAAAACCAGTGCATTGTTTAACATCAGAAATTATCACTAATTATAATATTATTATGTTAAATTTAAACTGAATGCAAATTCTCTCAATGTTTACCCACCAGTATACAAAATGTCCATCCTTAACATCTCAATTCCCGCACTACTCCCAATATAACACTTATATAACAAACAACACTCGTAATACTAGTCATTGTTGACACTACTACAATTTTATTGATTATATTATTATTAATTTACATTCATTTTATTAGATTCAATTATTACATTATTTTTGTTTAAACCATTCAGTGTTTAGAGGCCCAAGTATGAATGTTTGCCGAGAACGTATGCGCTATTGTGCAAGCAAATCTATGTAAAATAGATATATTGTCACGCTAGCAGTGCTGTACTGCTTTTGATACGTTTGCTTGGGTTACGCGACGACTACATTCCCACTTTATTATTTCATACTTGGTCCACACATCTCCATGCTCCCTGCTTCCTGTGGTTACAATGTATTTGAACGTCCCCACATTTCAGTTTGTAATTTCGGGACATTTGTAAGTATTTTCTAAATTGTTTCTTGTCAGAAGTAGACGTCGTATTATCTATGTTATGCTGAATAGAAGCGGGTATAAAAATATTCTATGATAGATATTAAACATCAATTATTTAACGACTACCTAATGTCTAGACTACAACCTGAATTTACAAGGTACATTGCGATATTTCAGTGCAATCATATTTCATTAATGTCAATGATTTTGGACTTAAACTGCAGGACAGAAATGTCTTACTATTGCTCTTATAACTGAGCAAACAGACCAACCAAATTTATGAACGCTCCGTCCAATAGGGAACGAAATGATATTTAATGAGGCATGGAGGTAAATTGACTTTTCTGTGATAAATGGCGAGGGGTTCTAGTTATTAAATATTAGCTTAATTCATTAAAACGCCTTGCTTCACTAAAACGTGGCCAAATATTTGGAAAACCTCAAGTGAGATTGGGGTGTCCCAATTCTTAAATGGGATTGGATCGTTTCAAGTCGCAAGTGGAATTAGGTTGTCCAAAATCTCAAGAGAGATTGGGTTGTCCCAAGTCTCAAGTAAGATTGGGTTGTCCATTTCTCAAGTGAGATTAAACGTATGTCTCAAATTTTGAGTGAGATTGTGTTTCAGGTGAGATTAGATTGTCTCAAATTTCAAGTGAGATAGTGTAAGGTCATACATAAGTAGTAACCATACACTTACTTCAGAGATTTAAAGAAAACATTGATATAGAGCATAAAATAATAAAAAAAGAAGTGTGGCACTCGGGGACTGCCGCGGTAAAGCTATTGCATGTTGCATGCATTTTTATCAACATATTAAGCAATAGGGATGTTAACATTTTTTCGGAATTGCTTTTATTTTGAAGAGTGACATTTGTTTACCATAAAAAATATCACGGGAAATCCGTTAAGTTGGCAACACTGCTAAGAGCATTTAGTCTGTAAAGCTAATACAAATAAGATTCAAAGTTGAATGACCGAGTGGGGAGGACGGCGTTACGGTCTTCCATCCCTCTTTCTTGTGAACATAAGAAAGAGATGCACGATCACTAAAATTCGGTCCCCAGGCCTGCGATAAAAGCTATGCAATAGCTTAAAAATCATTGACATTATTGAAACTTGCTTAGCACTTTGTGATACCTTACTCTTTTAAATTATTATAACTATCATAACTTTACAGTTTTGCATCGTTCGACTTAGACCATAAAGAGTATATATTATTTAAGTATGAATAGTGATTTGATGCACCTACTGTGTTCAGTAAACAAATTAAATAATAGTGAAATACAAAAGAGAACAAGAATATAAGTTTTAAACTTTGGAAAAAAAAAACATTTTGAAAAAATTACATAGGACATAAATCACGACCTAAATTATTGTTTTAATTCTCCTCGACGTTTCGGTCGTGTATTTTGTTTTGATCACCTTTCAATATTGAATGGAAGTCATCGAACCACCTTCTGGTGGTCTTATGCATTTATACATTCAATGAAATAAGACAATACTGGTTGTAGCGATGTTACTAAAATACTGCTACCGTCATTTAGTTTGGAACATATGGAACTTTTTTTTCTTTACTGATGTTGAGTCTACCGCCAACTAAAATATATATTATATATATTTTTATATATAAATATATAAAAAAGATCATAGCTTTGATGTTGCGCTCTCTTTTCTTTTCGCTTGAAATGATAGAGACATAATGTCTCATCCCATTATAGGCCAGGAAGGTGGAGGAGAGGAGAACTCTAGTCTTCCCGTGACCACGGCCGTCACACAACCAAAACGTCGAGAGGTCATTAGTAAAACGTTTACAGTTCTAGAGTTTATACGTACAAAGTTAACAGAACTTTGAAACATGTGTAAAGTATCTAAAGCTTAATAAATACATAAAGATAAACCGATTGTCAGTGATAAACGAGCCAGTGGCCCAGTGGTTACAACGACCGACATCACAAAGCTAAGGTCGCAGGTTTGTGATCGTACATCTGTGTATTTAATTTAGTCTTCTAAGCTCAGACGTACAACTTTGTAATTCCCACTAGCTTTAAAGACATATAGACTCCACAAAATCGAGGACATCAGCCGTAATGGGCCAGGATTGTGAATTACGGCCTTGATCCTTCATTATAAATTGAATACAAAATCAAAGAAAAGCGAGAATAATTCAGCTTTAAAAAGATAAATTAGTTGAATAAAAATAAAATATTCTCACTAATGATTTATATCTCATTAGTAGCTCACTAGAACAGACGAGAAGTACAAGGAATGTAGAGTGAGCAAATATTACACTTCAAGACATTATTACCTAATAAATTATTTTACAATAAAATCTTACTATAATACACAATAATAATAATTTTATCAAATGATAAATATGGACTAATAACTGTTTTATCAGTGGATTATCGTCGTTTAACTAAATCTTTGTGTTATTCAGGGTTACATTTAGCAGTGGGAACATTTAGAGGGCTGCTTATATTAGATATCTTGCGTAACCCTGTATTTTCTGTGAAAAAATATAGTTCTGAAGGAATACGCAACTACATGACAAAATTCAAAACACCAACAAAATATCGTACTGATATAAGATGATATGCACCACAGTATAGGAGGGAAATGTTCCCCCTAAGCATTAACCCATAACGAAGTCACAAACAGCCAACCTAAGACATATGCAGATAAGATATTATTATCGTCTATTTTTTTTTTGTTTTGTGAATTAAATAGCAAATTTACCCAGATTTATTAAAATCAAGTAGATTATTATCTATGGTTTCCAAGGAACATTTTAATTTAATATCGGGGATTCAGAAAGTCTTTGTCCGGCGTCCTAAAATTTGGTATTGTATGTGATACCAACCTTACATAACAATGTAAAAAGTTGTTATATTGACCGCCGTATTGCAAAGATTACTTGCTTTAACCTCGAATTGGTCTATTCGAGTTTGTTTCACTTTTGTTCATTATATATATCTGATTTATCTATTAAAAATGTAGGGGTTTTGGCTCACATAAGTGTCAAGTAAATTTTTGAAATATGGCAGTAAGGACTTAATATTCATATAGAATTCATAAAATAAATAAATAAATATTGGTGGACGATTCACACACAACACCATCAAAAGGCAAGAGACAAAGCGTCTGCGTCCAGGTATACCATTGGTACAGTAAATAAAATTCTTTAACTGGAAACAATATAGCAATGTCTTCGAACAACGAATTTTAGGTCTTTGCCACTTTATAACTGTGGTTCTTTGTTGCAAGAGAAAGCCTCGAGACCCAGCAGTGGGAGTAGAAAGTGGGCTACTTATGTAAGGGGGCGTCCATACATTACGTGAGGTGTTTACGGGGGGGAGGGGGTCGAGACAAATCTCATGTAATCTTACGTTGGAGAGAGGGGGGTCTCGGTAAATATCACGCAATTTTTTTCTGATTGATACTAAAAAAATGTTGATTCCAATAGTCTGTTTTAAGACTGCGCAAGATTCTCCATGGACTGAGTTAGTTTTCTATCGTTAAATTTTTATTACACTTATAATTCAACTCTCAGCGACATTAATTAGCTACTAGTCTTAACTAGTCGTAATTAAAAGCACGAAACATTTTTTTTCTTTTGACAATAACAATCTAACGTTAAACACGTTAGATTGTTATTGTCAAAAGAAAAAAAATGTTACGTAAGAAACCCACATTTTGAAAAATCTCGCGTGAGATTGGGGGATGGGGAAGGGGGTTGAATAAAATCTCACGACATCTCATCAGAGGGGAAGGGGATTACAGAAAATTTAAAAAAACGCCTCTCGTAATTTATGGACGACTTAATTAGATTTCTGGACTTTTGCCAAATAAATGTTGCGAAATTATTATTAGATTTAATATGACTTTCGAGCAAATTCTGAATCAACCCTTCGATTAAAATACCGATGTCCTTTTTAAACAGACTGTGATGAAAGAGAAGGGAATATTACAAATAGTTTTTACAGTTTGAAATTTGCTTTCGGAATATACTATTATTATATTGTGGTTTCAAACGAAAATGAAACCAAACCAACGGTATTTAATATCAAAATCGTATAAAACTACTTCAAATACCCACTTCATTAATTTATTACTATTTTTACTTAATTTTATTGATTTACGACATTTTCGAGCAATGATTTAACCATACGAGTATAATAACTAAGATAGTATCAAAGGAAAAAATAACATTGCTAGGAAGTCAATATTGATACATGTATATACTTCAGTGGAATGATATAATGTGATTAAAAAAACATACACGGTCGAATTGAGAAACCTCCTTTTATTGAAGTCGGTTAAAAATCGCGAATGCAGAACAAAAGCGGTACAAATATAAATACTTTATTACTAAAACAAAATAAACAGTGCAATGCCCTGAGTTAATAAATAAAATCACAATATTTACGCAAAAGTGCGAACGCATTAGCGTGCGGTTCACATTATTGTCTACCTTTCAAGGCCAAGATGATGAATATCAGTCAATACTAAATAATAAATATGGTTTTAATAAAATAAGACATTATTACAATTTAATATTGACATTCACCAAAAAAAACTTCAAAGAACATTGCAAATTTGCAATTGTAAAAATTGCAATTGCATCTCATCTTGTCCGAGAGAAATCAATAAATTTTCATTTTATGATTTTTTTATAACAGGTTTTCGTTTGACCGCCATCTCGCCTGATGTTAAGCGACGATGCAGTCTACGCGCGGAAAGCGTTTACTGAGAAGAACGATACTTTAGCTAACAATATGTTTGTACAGAACGCTAAAACGAAAATAAAAGATTTACAAAGTTTATAAATGACGTTTAATAAATGCACGAGAAACTCACATGTGATAATTATGGTCGGTTCAGACTGCCTTAAGCTCCCATCTGCGTCTCTAAACTGGCCGCCAAACAGACATAGATCACGCGTGTGTACTAACGCTACATAAAAAAGCCACCGGACACGACTAAAAAAACTTATAAGTTAAATTACACTTGGCTAAATTTAGTTGACTAAATTCAGGAACAAATTTAGAAGCAAGCACTTCATTGGATTTTCAGTGAAGTGTAATACCTAGCATACTAAATTCAGAAGCAAAAATGTCTGGCTTATGTTTTAATGATGTCCGGTGGCCTTTCTTTAAGGAGAGTGAGTACACGCGCGTTATTTGAGCCCGTTTGGCAGCCATTTTGGCGAGCGCCATTCAACAAAATTTGCCAAGTGTAAAAGTCAGACTGAACCGACCGATCACAAGTGAGTTACGTACATTTATTGAATATTTGTAAACGATCACAGTCCAGTTAAATCATTGCACGAAGTACCCGCCTACCCGCTGCGGCAGGCGCCCGCCGTCCACTGATATCATTGGAGGAAAGAGTTGTGGTTCGCAAACGGCGGCCGCACGTTGTTGTTCAGGCCCGTACTCGCGAAGTTGTTATTTAAGTTGATGGGACTCACGAAGGGGGCGAACCCTCCCATCATGGGGTTGGGGTTCATGTGCGCGGGGCTGTTGGGGCTCGATTTGAGCTGGTTCATGGAGGGAGTGGGCCCGGCTTTGGGGGAACGCGGCGCCAGGAGGTTGTCGACGTCGATGTTGATAGCGCCGGTGGTGTCGGCCCAGGTGGCGCCGAGCTTGGCCGCGGCGGGCTTGGCGCCGGCGGCCGGCGCCGGCGGCGGCCCGGCCGGTCGCAGCGGCCCGGCGGCCGTCGGCTGTAGCCCTGTCGACGAACGATATTATGCGACACATATTTCCAGAACAAGACTGTTCAATTACAAGTCTTGTTACAGAAAGAAAGCTCTCTACGACAAAAATTATAAATAAAACATATTGGAACAATTTTTGCTTTGGCCCGTATAAAGTATAAACAAAATGGCGTATGAATGTTGTAATAAAAACTACCAGGAACTAGTAATTTGCAAAACTTATGACTTAAGTTTTTCTGTTTGAAAGTCAATTCGCCATTAATATTCATACCTAATATCGGGTGTAGATGGAAATATTGTGTATACGTTATAATCATCATTATAATTCCCATTGATTTGTCGCAATAAAAAATAGACAACATATTAGACCATAACCTACTCATAATAAATCTTATTGGTTGAAATTTGGAATACAATCCAAAAGATCTATCAGCCGTTCCAATGTGATTTTCCCATTTATAATATTAGTAGCATTCGTTCCATGCTGGATTAACATAAAAAATAACTAAATACGTGAATAAAATATATGAAGTACGTAATGCTACAAACATATTCGTCTTGTTTTCGACAAAATTAAGCCTGTTTGAAGTGGATCAAAATAAAATAAACCAGAAAGCGAAAGGGCAAGCAAAACTCTTTGTTATAAACCAATATTTACTACGTGTTCAGTCGTTTAGACATATATAGCCCGTAAAATTAAATGCACAGTTCCATACAAAAACGCATCATAGATACGACTGAGCGTGCGAAGCAGTCGACATTATGTTGACTACATTGGAAGTATTTTTAGTTAAAATGTGGCAAATTGGAACGCGATGATAAGGTCTAAGATAGCACACGGTTCCCCCAAGAAGATTCTGTTCTTAGCACTTAGACCTGACTCTGGACCGCCGAAAAACGTTTATGGCTTTGCTTCTCTAACATTTGAAGCGGATATAAAAATACCTTTTTAGTACACTGACGGGACGAGCTGGCCATGTGCATGATATTAAGCAACACGTCTGCCCATAACACAGCTATATCAATCCCTAAATCATTATTTAGGAGGTAAATACAAGGGGGTAAATACAATACATAATGATAATTTTAACATATACACAATATTTTCAGCTTAAAAAATGATTGATGTATGTATATTTTATATCCCTAAATGAGTACTGTAGGGAAGTTGAGTAGTTCAAAATACATGTGAGTAGTAACTTACCGTATCGTGGGAGCGGCGGGGCGGACGTGTGGGGGTTAGTGGGGGGTGGGGTACGGAGAAAAATGGCGGCGTTTGGTATTTCAAATGCTAGTATTGTCTTTACACGTAAATTAAAAGTTAAGTGTTTATTTATAATTCCAAATATTTCGTTTTTTTCTACTAAATCCATGTGAAAGTATTTACGGTGCCAACTTTTATAAAAAAATATCTATCTGTTCTAATATCTGAAACGGTTCGAAACATTTTGTCGAGAGTTTCACTGGCAGATAGCTGGTTGTTACAAAGAGTAATATAACGAGTATTTAATGACATAGATTTAGCCTTATATACACCACATGTTTTGAGGACCAGTGATCAGATCATTCTTTTTTAACCCCCGGCCAAAAAAGGGGTGTTATAAGTTTGACGTCGATGTCTGTCTATCTGTCTGTCTGTCTGTGTGTGTGTCTGTCTGTGGCACCGTAGAGCTCAAACGGATAGGCCGATTTCAATGCGTTTTTTTTTTATTCGAAGGTTGATATCCGTGCGATGTTCTTAGCTATGTTTGGTTAATATCGATTCAAGATGGCCGACTCCATAAAATGGCGGACAAAATATTTCTTCACAACCTACCTCAATATGGGTATCAAATGAAAGGGCTTGACCAATAGAATACAATACATAATAACAAATTTCAAATCCAAGATGGCCGCCACCACAAAATGGCGAATTATATTATTTTTTTCACTACTACCACAATATGGGTATCACATGAAAGGGCTTGACTAGTAGAATACTTTGCACTATGACAAATTTAAAATCCAAGATGGCCGCTACCGAAATAGCGAAATACGTTTATTTTTTCACAACTCCCTTAATATGGGTATCAAATGAAAGGGCTTGACTAGTAGAATGTTGTACAGATAACAAATCCAAGGTAGTCGGAGGTTAATCAAAATTTTTAATTTTGCTCTTGTTATTAAAAAACGGATAATTAATTTTGAATAGACACTTCTCGCGATATAAATTAGTGGTGAACTGGTCACGCCACACTGGCTTAGAGAATATTTGAAGATCAGTGCTAGCTTTCCAAACACCATTCGCCTTCAGACGCAAGATTCAAAAACGTTTATTGACGGTGGGTACTACGGAGCTAGAATTAAATATTCGAATACATTTTTCCTTAAAACTAGATCGACTCGTCGGTCAGTGATTTTTCCAGCATACTCAGCACTTGGCCAGCTAAGACTCCGAGCTCTGCCCTGGGGCCTTCCACGGACATCGTCAGGTCTACATTCGAGAGGCAGTCGATTAACCACGCTCGGATCTCCATCATATGATCGAAGAACTCGGTCCGCAGTATGCTCGGCGGCAGCGCTATGATCACAGCAGCGAATATCGACAACGCGCCCAGTTGCAGCTTCGTATCTATTGAGTATCTCAAATGTATCACCATCTGAAGGATCTCCCAGCAGTACTGCGGACATTTCAGGCAGTTCTTGCTGGAAAATATAACGTTCCCGATCACTGCCAGGTATTTGTACAGCAGAATGTTGTCGATGTCTTGCTTCTGGTTGTAGAGGCTCAGAGCTAGCTGCCTGTATCCGAACCCCCCGATCAGAGGGTAGAAGAAGTGGTCTGCGACGGAGGAGAAATCGTTTTTCTTCGCTTTGGAGAACGGGTGCGGTTGCTTCGAGTGGAAGTATCTCGTTTTGCTGATCAGACGGCGTCGGATGATCTCTTCCGCCGATAGGTTCACATTTTCGTCTTCTTTGCAGAGAACGTCTTTTTTCGTTTCTGTGGTAAGTTTGATGCTCGCTATTCGAGTCACCGCCTCAGATATTACGTCGAGCATGAAGATTTTCGTCGCTATGGAGTATCGTCCGACGTCCGTGTGTATCTCCCCACACACATGCTCGGCTGCCACTTTCGGCTGGCAGCAAACGATCGCGACGCAAACATTAAACTTGATCTGTTCGAAATCGTCCACGTGGTACTTCTCGTCCAAATGTAGGAATATATCGAGTAAATCTTTCACCAATCTCGGTCCCTCGGACTTCAGCTGCTTGTCGACTAGTTCCTGCGCCACGTTTAAGCAGGCTTCGAAGTTCTCCACGTCTTTCACTTCTATAATATTGTTTATGAGATCTCTGAGATACATCGGTTGCATTTTTGCCGTGACGGGGACGTCGTTGCTCATATCGTATGGGACTAAATCATCGTCTGAATCTAAATCTTCGATGACCGGTCTTCCCTCTCTCTCGAACGCGTCGAGTTTCACGGATATGATCGCTTTTACTATCTCCTTCGTTTGTTCCTGGCTTTTGACCGCGCAGGTGACTAGGGTGTTGCCAGTGGGTTCGGGTTTGACGTTCGTCACTCTGTGCGCGATGGAGTCGAGGATCTCTGGGAGGTTGATTTTCTTTATTTTGTGGTTCTTGGGTTTGCGTCTCTCTTTGTCGATGAGGCACCTCTGCGCGAGGTGCCTTAGTATCTTGTTCATCTCGACGCAAGTGTCTCCCATGGCAGAGTATTCGAAGTTGAGGCAGTTCGCAGCCTCCTTGTCGCTCTTATCGAGGCCCGCTAACGTTTTAAGCACGACTTCAATAGTGGTCATCCCGACGCATTGATACTCTTGAAACCACACGTCCAAATGCTTACTCATACCCTTGAACAGAATCGTTTTTAGTTCCGTCAGCGGCCAATCCAATTTGTCCCTTATAGTGATGACGGTACGGTATTTAACCGCCAGAATGAGCAATTGCGACGTGAAGATATGCTGGTTTATATTGGACACGTTTATCGGTTTGACGTCCGACCAAACTCTCGCCAACCTCATGATCAAGTCCGTCAGCCCTTCCACGTTGTTCTTTATAGTGGAGATATAGTACACTAAGTTCTCAGCTATCAGAGTTCGTTTATAATCTTTGGGCTTGAAGAAGAACGGTAATTTGAACGCTAAAATCTCAGCCCAGTCCTTGCTCATATCGAAACTGTCGAATAGTATATCGTAAATTATTTGTCGATCTTTCACGTAATCGATTTGGCATCGACTCAGGAACATGAGCGATAACGTGTCGATACTCTCGCGGCTGAGATGCTGCAACAGCATCTGTATCAGTTTTCGTTTTATGAATTTGTTCGGTTCCATGTTCGCGGGATCGTTCCATGCGATAACGATATCCACGAAATACAATATGGCGGGGGAGTTTCCGCCCATATTGAAGTTAGTTACAACTTTGGACACTAGATGGCAGAGGTACACCATGTCGTACTGCTGTCCTTCGGACAGAAACGCGTCAGCGATGAATTCGAACACTCGCACCATGTGGAACACCATATGGTACGCGTAGTTTTCGTGTGAGAAATCTTTTGGCGTCTCAGTTTCGAGTCTATTGGCGAGCCTCTCGGGCAACGTCGCCAGTATCTGCACGTAGTTGTCCCAGTCAGTTTGATATCTGAACTTTTGCTCGTCGGGTACTTCTTTGACGCTCCCGCTGTCGACTGTGGCGACGAACACGGAGTCGCTCTTGATGTACCGCACGAGGATATGCGAGAAAGCTCTTAACACGTCGACATTAGTCTCAGTTTTCAGGAACCCCGTGATGATGGTGAGAGCTTCGCTGCTGACGAAGAAGTTATCTTCGACGAGGAAGAGTTTGGTGATCTCGTCTTTGAAGAGCGGCCACTGGGGCAGCAGGAACCGGACCACGGTCCCGAGGAGGACGGAGTAGTCGTCTAACACTTCGTCTTTTATAACTTTATCTTCTATTTGCGTTAACTTCTGCGAGGTTATAGGCCCAGGGAGAAGTTCTATTAGCTTGTCAAAGTACGTTTTCAAGTTATACACGTCGGAATCGGCCCGGATCCGGCCTGTGGAATGTATAGCGCTAGTGAGGTGGTGCATCGCCCGGAGAACCTTATCCCGGTGCGATAGAGTCGAGATTCCCACACCTGGAAATGAAAACAGCCTGAATGTGCCCAAACAGTAGATAGACTAACGTTAAACATACACTACTCGGTACTCATGCAGGTCACATGTATTTTGATAACTACTACCGTACTACTTGGACTGGTAGAAAATATAAACATACATGGCAACACCTAACCTAGTAAGTAATAGTAGTATTTTTATGAATCTTGTCGATAGTTTTGTTTATATTTTATACCAAGAGACTTATGATTAATGAAATGATACATAAATTAAAGTAAAACCATACTAACAACTAATAAATAAAAAAGTTTGCATACTTGTTACAGCGGCCACAATTCAATGGTTGCATAAAAGTATTTATGTAATCATTTAATTGTATCTTAAAAACAAAATGACATCGAAGACTTTACTGCTCTTGAAATAAAGTAAAAGTTTACGTAAATGCTATCATTTCAATGAACCACAGCTAAATTAATTGAATATACAAAATAATAAAATCGCGATTGAAAAACATTGGTGGCATTACTCAACTAGCCCCAAACTAAGCAAAGCTTGTACTATGGTAGCCAGATAGCTGATATATATAATAAACAATATATCTGAACATAATACTAGTGATACATAAAATCACCCAGCATAGAACAAAAGAATCCACCAATATTAATGAAGTTTTTACTTTACAGCAGAGCAGTAATACGTCAGGTAGGGTGTGGCGCGCGCGCCGAGTGGGTGTTACCTTGCGGCTGCAGCGTGGCGGCCGCGAGCTGCGCCGCCAGCGCGTCCGGCAGCGAGTCCAGCAGCGGAGCGCCCGGCGCGCCGCCCGCGCCCGGGGGGCGGAGCCGCCAGCGAGCTCAGCAGGTCCAGGTTCGACACCGACGCTGCACAACATACAACTATTTTTATTCCTGTTTGCAGTTAAGCCATCCATGCGTCACACGTCAAGGGGAAGGGAGAGAGTCGACGAGGTGTGACATTGTGTGACAAGGGGGATGGGAGGAAGGGGCATAAAATTTTGTGTCGTCACATTTTTTTTTAATTTCGTAGTTCGTATCTAAGTATTACAACACTAAATTTAAACGAAAATTGCAAAACATATGACGTCACACTAGGTAGAGCTGTCTCAAAAATGTGACAAACTGTGACAAGGACAGACGACAGGGAAGGGGGGGGGGGGTATAACAATCATGAAATTCGTGTAACGTAATTTAAAAATGGCCCTAAGATAAGATGATGCAAAACATTTAAAAGATGACCCATACAAACTAGCCTCTTCGAGAGACATGCAATTTGTCTGGCAAAACAATTTGTTTTAGTCTTAATTTATACATAGATAATTATGTTAAGATGGCCGCCGCAACATAATGGCGGATGCCATATTTTTTCACAACTCTCTTCAATATGTGTATCAAATGAAAAGGCCTTGTCGAGCAGAATACGTCAGCATTTCTACATGAAATTCACTACGACAAAATTCTAATCCAAGATGGCTGCCACCACAAAATGGAGAATAATTATTTTTTTAACAACTACCTCAACATCAATATGTATCAAATGAAAGGGCTTGACAAGTAGAATCCTAGTCATTACCTAGCACTGCACTCCGCTTGTCACCCAGAGATCTTATATCTCTAAGCCCTGTAATTTCTCTGGAAACATTGCCCTTCAAACCGGAACACAGTAATGTTTGCACATTACTGCTTGACGGTAGAATAACTGGCAAAGGTGTGGTACTTCCCCCGGCGGACTCTGCCAAGAGTCCTACCACTACAAGTTGACCCAGAAGAGAAGAATCACTTACAATGATTGGCCGGCGGCGGCGGCGGCGAGGACATGTCGAGCACGTCTCCGGCGGTGAAGGCGCTGCTGAAGTCCGCGAACTCTGTGTGCTCCGCGACGGGCGCGGGCGCGGGCGCGGCCGGCGCGCCGAACGCGTTCGTGAAGTCGCCGAACTCGTCGCGCGGGGGCTTCGACTCGCCCGCTCTGGAATATAGAACACCGCTGGTTAATATTATTGCTTTAGGCTATCATTTATTGGTATGACAGTGAGTGTAAGTATAAGTGATCTGAGAGCCGCTGTGAGTTGGAGCACTGATCTAAGAGCCTCTATGAGTTGGGGCTCTGATCTGAGAGCCTCTATGAGTTGAAGCACTGATCAGCAGGTCTACTAACGAAGTCCGATAAACGATATGTATATTGGCCGACGAACGACGACGACGACGGAATTACGACTGAGCTTCTGAGAGCGGGTGGAAAACCGGTACTTAAAGTCCTCCAGAAGCTGTTCGATTCCGTCATACTTGACGGTAGTACGCCAGAAGCGTGGAGCAGAAGTGTGGTGGTGGTCTTCTTCAAAAAAGGTGACAACACCTTGTTGAAGAACTACAGACCCATCTCACTTCTGAGCCACGTTTATAAGTTGTTTTCGAGGGTTATCACGAATCGTCTCCCACGCAGGTTTGACGACTTCCAGCCACCCGAACAAGCCGGTTTCCACTATGTATAGCGTATGTGGACTATGAGAAAGCCTTTGATTCCATCGAGACCTGGGCAGTGCTTCAGTCTCTCCAGCGATGCCGCATTGACTATCGCTATATCGAAGTGTTGAAGTGTATTTACAGCAAAACCACAAAGTCTGTCCGATTACAGGACCAGTGCACAAAACATATCCAGCTACAGAAAGGCGTGAGACAGGGAGATGTTATATCTCCGAAACTGTTCACTGCCGCGTTGGAAGATGTTTTCAAGCTACTGGACTGGAACGGATATGGCATCAATATCAACGGCGAATGCATCACTCACCTTCGGTTTGCCGACGACATAGTCATTGTGGCGGAGTCGATGGAGGATCTCGGTGCTATGCTCAGGGACCTCAGTAGAGTATCCCAACAGGTAGGGTTGAGGATGAATATGGACAAGACGAAGGTCATGTCAAATGTTCATGTCTCACCTGTACCGGTTATTGTTGGGAATACCACACTCGAAGTTGTAGACGCATACGTCTACCTGGGTCAAAAGATCCAATTAGGTAGATCCAACTTCGACAAAGAGGTCCAGCGAAGGATCCAACTCGGATGGGCAGCGTTCGGGAAACTTCGGCACATCTTAGAGTCCAAAATACCCCAATGCCTAAAGACGAAAGTCTTTAACCAGTGCGTGTTGCCAGTGATGACTTATGGAACTGAGACGTGGTCCTTCACTGTTGGTGTCATAACGAAGCTCAAAGTCACACAGCGAGCTATGGAGAGAGCTATGCTCGGATTCTCTTTGCGCGACAGAATCCGTAATGAGGATATTCGCAAAAGAACGAAAGTGGCCGACATAGCTCAAAGAGTAAGTAAGCTGAAGTGGCAATGGGCAGGCCACATCGCTCGCAGAACTGACAACCGATGGGGAAGAAAGGTTCTCGAGTGGCGACCACGAACCGGGAGACGCAGTGTTGGACGGCCTCCCACTAGATGGACAGATGACCTCACAAAGGTCGCTGTAAACCGCTGGTTGGAGGTTGCGCAGGACCGTTCGTTGTGGAAATCTAGGGGGGAGGCCTATGTTCAGCAGTGGACGTCTTGTGGCTGATGATGATGATGATGATATCGGCCGAAATTATTGACGTTTTATACCACGAAACACAATCGGTCGGTTGATGACACAAAAACTGTCAAATCAGTGTCGGTCGGGATGAACGAAACGCCCGATCAGATCAGCCGACCGATTGTTTCGTGAAAACGTCCATAACTTCGGCCGATATATAGTTTATCAGACTTAGTAGTAGACCTGCTGAGAGCCTCTATGAGTTGGAGCACTGATCTAGGAGCCTCCATGAGTTGGAGCACTGATCTGAGAGCCTCTATGAGTTGGAGCACTGATCTGAGACCCTCTGTGAGTTGGAGCACTGATCTGAGAGCCTCTATGAGTTGGAGCACTGATCTGAGAGCCTCTGTGAGTTGGAGCACTGATCTGAGAGCCTCCATGAGTTGGGGCACTGATCTAAGAGCCTCCATGAGTTGGGGCACTGATCTGAGAGCCTCTATGAGTTGGAGCACTGATCTGAGAGCCTCTGTGAGTTGGAGCACTGATCTGAGAGCCTCTGTGAGTTGGAGCACTGATCTGAGAGCCGCTGTGAGTTGGAGCACTGATCTGAGAGCCTCTATGAGTTGGAGCACTGATCTGAGAGCCTCTATGAGTTGGGGCACTGATCTGAGAGCCTCTATGAGTTGGAGCACTGATCTGAGAGCCTCTATGAGTTGGAGCACTGATCTGAGAGCCTCTATGAGTTGGAGCACTGATCTGAGAGCCTCTGTGAGTTGGAGCACTGATCTGAGAGCCTCTGTGAGTTGGAGCACTGATCTGAGAGCCGCTGTGAGTTGGATCAGTGATCTGAGAGCCTCTGTGAGTTGGAGCACTGATCATAGAGATCTTGTACGACCATTGAACTACATAGAAAACTGACCAAGCATGTCTTCACACTGTCCTATCTGTGACCTCTCGATACATCAAACAACCTGCAGATCCGGTAACACAGAGCACTGGCCTGCCAGATCTCTACACAGTACAGGTGTACGAACTCTAGTGCTACAAATAACTTTCAAGCGTTGTTTCATTAAAACACGACTTTTACTAAATTAGCCACTTCACAGACCCTAAGCTCCGAGATCTTTTGTCCTGTGCGTTCTTTTTTTTCAATCTGAATTAGGAAACGCAGCTAATTTAAAATGGGGTTGGGCTGGCCGCGTCTGCCGAATGTCGGATGATCTTTGGGCTACAACCAGCACTCTGTGCAATCGGAAACGACATTAAGGAGGACCTAAAAAGCGTTGGCGGGACGACCTAGACCAATATCAGCAAAACTGGTGCCGTAGCACTGGATGGAGACAGATGGAAAGGGGGTAAGGAGGTCATTACCCAGCATAGGGGCATATCGGGCTCATAATAATAAGAAGAAGAAAAATAGGTAGGTAGGGAACATTTTCATAGCAAGGTCCTGACCTGGGATCGAAGTCATCCTCAAGCAGGCCAAGTCCTCCAGAGCCGGCGTTGCCGGGCGTGGGGCCGGGCGTCGGGCCGGGCACGGGGCACGTCTTGAACAGGTCGTCGAGCAGGTCCTGCGAGCCCTCCGCCGCGGCGGACGGCGGCGGCGTGGGCGGCGGCGGGCCCGACGGCTTGCCGTACGACGCCGCCGCACCTGACAACAGACACGCTAGTTATTAACTAGAAAACTATACCACACTATGACTGATGCCCACTGGGAGTAGGTGGATTATAGCCCCAACTATCTCCATGTTTGTGAAGGCTCGGTGTCCCAACTATGGGTTATGGGAACACAAAGTATGCTGTTTACACTGTAAAATGTCACATTCAATGGAATAAATGTTGATATCATAATGATGGCTCGAATATCGGGGAATGAATACTTCCCGCCAAAAACAAAACCACGCACGCGCGGTTAACAATAACTTTCAAAGATATGGCTACGTATTTGTGAATCCAACTAAATACACGGTTCCAATGAGACAGTCGAGGTTCCGGAGTAAGCGAATATTTCATCGAGGTATGCAAATTTTACAGTTTTGTTGACATTTAAAAAACACTAGGTATATCAATTTCGATAAAAGTGATGTGTGGCCACATCTCCAAACAAAAAAAAAATCAAAATCAATTAACAGAGTTATTGCATAACATACATACAAAAAAATTTATATCAACTCTTTTTCGAATTCGCTGTGGTCAGGAGAAGACAGAAGAAATTGCGGGTCGTCCTCATCGCGAAATAAGGGAGGGGATCTCATCTACCCTCATTTGGTCTTCAAAAATCGCAGGGTTACCCACCACGACACACAATACTAACCATATCGGTCAAATCGTGAGTTTAAAAACAATATCATCATCATTATGTTGACGAGGCGGTGAGTCGTACTTCACGTTTGAGGGGTATGGTTTGGGTCGCAGAAAGTGACAAGACGCGAAAGAGCCGTGCAGTTACCGAGGTCGATTTTCTTGACGGGCGTGCTGTTCTTCTTGGCGGGGCTGCGCAGGTTGATGCTGAGCGCGCGGCCGGGGGGGCCCGCGGGGGCGGCGCGCGCGCGCGGGGGGGACGAGCTCACGGCCTCGCTGTCGCGGTACACGTTCTCTCTGGAAACAACGCTGCAGGCTACAGGGTACCGAACAACGAACCTGGGGACGACGTCTTCAACACTGCAATTGTACAGATAGTTCAACTCAGTTGTGCGCGCGGCCTTATGTGTGCGTGGGCTTGTAATTATACAACTTTCAGTGTATATTAACTGTGGCAGTGACGCGACAGTCGTCGTCCGACTGTCACGTCACTGCCACACGAATGAAAGTTGTATATTTAAAAACCCACGCACACATAGGGCCGCGCGCACAACTGAGTTGAACTATCTATACTATCATAGGAGTACAATTTTGACAGCTTAAAACTGTTTTATCATAACAGGGTATCAGACTGGGTCAAAATAAACCATTCTAATTGGTCCGTCAGCTAAATATTGGTGGTGGACAATTCAAACACAACACCATCTGGTCTCAAACTAAGCAAAGCTTGTACAATGGCGGCCAGACAGCTGATATAATTTACTTCTATAGTTTTAAATACATACTTTTTTTTTTTTATTATTAAATTTAGCCACTCCACAGACTCCGGGGTCCGTGACCTTTGTCATTTGTTTTCTTTTTTTTTACATGAATCTTGGATTAGGAAGAAAAGGAAATAGGGGGGAGTAGGGAACATTTTCATTCTAATTCTAGGCCTATTTTATTTTCTAAGCCGCCTCCTCCCGGCTCAGCGCCTCCACCACGACTGCATTTCTATCTTTGATGGCCATCTGCAAATTGAACTCTCGGATGGTCTTCAGTGTTGCAGCCAACGCTCGCCGGACGAACCGACCGATGGCGTCGTCGGTGTCGTCAGCGTAGTACGTGAAGTCCCTTGTGTGCCGTGAGATTGCGACGACCGCATGGGGCACGCTCTCGTGCAGCTTCATGTTTGCCTTGGTTTTGATTACGATTACCGACTCGTATGTCAGTCCCTGAGCTTCATGGATGGTAAGGATGCGTGACCCGGTGCCTGACCCATAACCCTGGTTTATCAGGGTGTCCTTCTCCTCTTGAGTGTGAACTAAAAAGAGGGTGTTTGGTTGGGTGTTGGGTATTTGCGCTCCCTTATACCTTCTCTGCTCTAGGGACTTTACACGGGGCACCGAGGAGTACATACCGGAGTATATTTCCCTCAGCGCATATGCGACGTCCATTGGGTTTCGATGTGTGCAGAGCAACTCCTGGCTGATCTTTGCTACCAGGTTCGGGCGGTGATACCTCATTTCGAAGAGATTTTCCCTATCGATATAAGGCAATTGATTGACATCTCCGATGAGGACAATTTCGCCAACACCAGACAGCCGTGAGACCATTACAATGGCTCCAAAATGGTTCATGAGGGCTTCATCCACCATGAGGCGACTGAAACTCTCTTTTCCGAAACCATTTACCAGAGCAGAAGCCATGGTTCGCACCCTGGTTTTGACCAGGTTTCCGATACGGTGCGATAGCTTTTCTCTTAGATCTTTTGCTGCCTCAGTTGTTGTGGTGATGATAGCGTCCTTGTCCACGTCGAAGTGCCTAATCACCCATGTTGTCTTTCCACATCCTGGAACTCCATTGACCCATTGTATTCTCGGTACCTCCCAATTTTCCCAACCCGCTGTGACAATTGAGTTCCCTTCGATAATCTTGGCCATCTCTAGGATCTTGTCGTCATTGCATAATTTTGGTGCATCGGGCGGTAACTACGATAGGGTCGTTTGGCGGTATCGCATACTTGTAAACAGGCATTCCCGCGCGCTCTGTCTCTTTCTCGTTCAGTGTCACGAAGCCATTTTCTGCACTGTAAGCTGCCATATACTGTCCTGTCATGGTTCCCTTGATGACCCGGGAAGTGACATTATTGTAAATGGCTGCTTCGGCCTCCTCGAATTTCGCCTTTAAGAGGCTTTCACTTCCTAGCCTATATGACTGCATGATGTTTTCGCAGGTCTAGAGGTTGACTTGTCGTGTCGCTCTCAGTGTGGCTATGAATTCGATGAAGGCGTTACGTGCATGACTCCGCGGCTCCGAAGCCGTAACATAGCGGGGCGGTTCAACCTGTCCCATGTCAGCTCTCGTTCGGCTCATTTGTTGCTGTGAAGCTGCTTTGGGGGTTTTTGACGTCAAAAGGGTTGATGATGGGGATGAGATTCGGAGTACGCTCCTTGCTGCTGCGTTGAAGGCAGTCACGAAGGCCGTGATAGTGCCTCGGCTGCCGCTTTGATTGGCTGCAGCTTTCTCCGCGGCTGCCCTCTGCTGTGCTCTTTCGGAGCCGGTTTGGATGGTCGAATTAGGAACAGGATGTCCCCAGCTGTCAGTTGCATTTATTTGGTCGTGCGAAGGGACTCTGAGGTAGCTCAGATTTTCTCCCCTATCTTCGTATACGACAACCTCATGATGTTTAGAGGCCTCAATGCAGCCCAGCCGGTCTGCGACTCTCGCTCTTGAGTATTCGATTGCCATCGCATCCACGCTTATCACCCGGGGTGTGTCACCCGCATTTCTGCTCAGATGTGCGAGCAGCGCACTTGCCTGCGTAAAAGGCGTTCGACCTTCCGAGTACTCTATTAGCGCAATCGTTTTGTTTTTCGATCGCACCAACCGAAATCGGTGGCCGTCTACCTCGCACACTGGCATAGCATCGTAGGTTTTCCGCTTCATTGTGACTTTGGCGGTACTCCCATTGAGCAGGCACGACAATCCCGGTGACAAACGGGCGCATTTCCGTTCCCAAGCGAAGCAAAAGCTTATTCCGAATCTTTCTTTGTTGCTGTCCATGAAGAGAGCCACACCGCGGATACGGATTCCTGCCTTTCCTCGATTTGCGTTCTCCAGTAGTTGTTGGATGGAGATGTTTTGGAGGAGTTATCTTGAGCGGGGACTGCATCCCGCGCGGCATCCACGGACAGCGAGGTAGAATGTGGTGGCACAGGGGGGTGTGTATTTTTAAGTGTAGAGTTTCTCTTGGCCGCTATGCGGAATGAGCTCTCTATGAAAGACAGAAGCCGTGGTCTTTTATCTGGATCTGCTAAGATGTTGTGGAGATCCGAGACAACCAGCCTCCCGTCGATCACGGATTCGAGATCATGCCTTGCGGTCATGAATCTGGGACAATCGACCAGCACGTGCCAGACCGTTTCGGGTTGGTCGGGGTCACACTCACATGCAGGACTGCTCTTGAGCTTAAATCTGTACAGATATTCAGCTATTCCTCCATGCCCTGTCAACGCTTGTACCTGGAAGTGAGTCAGTTTCGTAGTTCTCGTCAATCGATATGCATTTGTTACATCGGGCAAGAACATCTGAGTGACTTTTCCGGTTTCCGAGGCCTCATATCGATCCTGCCATTTCTTGACCGATTCTTCTCGGATTTTTCGTTTGACGTAGGACAAGGGGATCCCTTCGTAGTCCCTGGGAGATTCCATGAGCGCCGCCGACTTTGCTAGTTCGTCTGCTCTTTCGTTGCCGACGGTGCCCACATGCGCTCTCACCCAGAAAAGACGGAGAGATCTCCCTTCTGCACTGATCTGTCCAATGTTTTCCTTTATACACTTTGCCAAGGGATGACTCGTTTTTGGGTTACTTAGCAAATCCAATGAAGATCGGGAGTCACTCATGACATTGACTTCTGGGTCCTTGCTTGTTAACGCTATTTGAGTTGCCCGGAAAAGAGCATAAAGTTCCGATTGAAAGACCGTGCATTCGGAGTGAAGCTTGAAGGTCGAGTTCTTGACTTCCCCTGCCTTTCTCCCACCATGTTAGAGCAGCTCCAACTTTACCCTCGATCTTACTGCCATCAGTATAAATCTGAGGCCCTTCTGGTAAGCTGGAGGTGTCTTCCAGAAGCTCGTACTCTACAGAAGCCTGTGTGGACGGATGGGGTTGGTCCAGGTAGTTGACGTTCCGTTCTAGTTCCACTTCTGGTGGGAGATAGTCTTGGGAGAAGTTCTTTTTCACTCTGTACAAATTTGCCGCTTCCTGTATCCTCAGATCCAGGGGGAAGCAGTCCAGAAAGGACGAGTGCTGACTTTAAGGAAACAGTATGGTACGACTTACAGATTTTCTGAGCAAAACCTCTTTGGATAGCGTTTAAGTGAGACTTGTTTTCCTCGAGGTCTGCCGCTTGCGCCCATACACTTGAGGCATACATAATGATGGGTTCCACTACCGCGACGTAGATGGTTCTCGTGATAATACATATAGTATAAATACATACTTATTGTACATAGAAACACTCAGACACAATACAAATATTTCAATTCATCACACAAATATTTGCACTGGGTGGGAATCGAACCCACGACCCTTGGTTTCACAGTCAGATGTGTCTTGCATTACATCATTACACGACTGTCTAGCTCGTCTCACCCACTCTGTTATATAAAACCTCAACTCACTTGTTGGCTGGTTTTCTGTACCCGTAGTCCCCGTCTGAGTCCTCCTTGTCGTATTCTTCCTCTTCGTTTCTCTCTTTCGGCTCGTCTGGAAAATTATTGATTACAAAAGTTTAAATACTGGTTGACATTCCTCGCCCCAACCCCCGGGGGTGACTTACGTTTTCGTAATAGACTACAAGCCCGTGAACAAAATTTATGGGTCAAATGAACCACCAGGAGACCTATGTAGGATGATAGAAGGGTATAAGGTAATAAGATTGAGCACTATGCCGTCACTTGTAAGCTGTCCAACTGAGTGCAGTTGAAGAGGGCCCGGTTCTAACCCTCGATAATTTCTCCTTACATGATATCGACTCGCCCCGGCTTCGCACGGGGATGCTGATACTGAATATACTAATAAAAATGGTAATTGTGGGTTATCTCTAAGAGATAAATATATACCATCACAAACCTTTTTGTACACTTTTTTAAGGGGTACAATACTGCGGTACATTATTTTGACCTATCTCATAGAGTCCACGCAGCATTTGCATTGTAAGCACAAAAAATGGGTTTATTTATGAGTTCACATTAGAAACCTTTAAATTTAAAATGATCAGTGTTTCTCTACTATTTTATGCACATATTATACATAAGCCACTCGCGGGCACAATTAACCTGTAATTTTCGTCACTTAGATCTTTTGTATAAAATCAGTTTTGTGGGATTATTCCTAAAAACCGTTTGTTTTCAATATCTTCATTTGTAACTACATTTATGTACGTACGTATGTACAAACATATTTATGTGTATCATGTGCATTTAAACATCTCAATGGTAACTTTCAACGTAGGTATGATCGTAAAAATTGCTTTGAAATTAGCAGTTTCTGCAAACTAGAGAAATACAGGTAAGGTAGTTAATTGTGCCTGTGAGTGTATGTGTGTGTAGTGTAGTAATCTTATATATTTTTGCATAAATGACAGCGTCGCTGAAGATACGATATGTATATAAACTTTGTGTTAACAATAGCACATAAATTAACTAGTTTATATATAACTGCGCAATGCCGCTGACTTAAAACGGTGAAGGAAAACATCGCGTGGAAACCGACATGTACGTAGTATCTTTCGAAGTCCGGTGTCATCCAGCAACAGTTGAGTCTCTCCTTGCGAGAGACCCAGCAGTGGGAACGTGTAGTGGGCTGTTGACGTGTGACTCACCCCACGTGGTGCCGCGGTCGCTGTACTCGCCCCAGCCCGCGCCGCCGCCCGCGCCCGCGCCGCGCGCGCCCATCACGGCCACGTCCGACGACATGCCTGCAACAGACGACACGCCTGAACGCGCCGCGGCGGTGGTCAGAGCGAGGGGGGACGATACACGAGCGAGGCGAGCGAGCGAGACAACAATATAAAAAGAGATCAAAGAGGATGTAGTATGTTGTAGGTATATTGTGTAATCTATGGGTAACCTAACCTGAAATAAATGATTTTAAATTTTTAAATTTAATAACGTCTTTATGCGCCGCCACCACGGTCAGAGCGAGAGGGGACAATACACGAGCGAGGCGGATGAGCGAGATCGCACTATAGATAGATAGTATGTAATGTTGGTGATTCCTGCTGAGGCGGCATTGAAACCCGACCCGAAAGCGAGGGTCTTAAGAAGGCCGAGGACTGTAATCATCAATACACCCGTGTATCATACGACGTTTTTTCTACACACTCGTGAATATTTCATATTGTTGTGTACTTGTGAATAATTTTACTTTATCGTTTCTGATCACCCTGTAATGAATATTTGAGAGTGGTAAATGTGAGAGTGGAGTGATAAATGATGATATAACATTGAAATTTGATTTCATTAGGAAAAACATTATAACAGTCTTAATCAAATTTTAACAAATGGAAGAAAACATCGTAATGTTCTTAAAATATGACAAACAAAGTGTGGAAAACTACAATATGGTATGATAAAGCTGAAAAGTCGACATTTTACAAACACCTGTGCTGTTCTGTCACCAAGCTCGCGCCTCCCACACCCACGTTCAAGTATTTATATGAGAATACGTTGCCTGATCGGGTGTTCCCATTATAATCTATTTGTCTTCGAAATCAAACTGAACAGATTTATAAACTTAACATGTTCCATCGTAGACATCGCTTGACATCAGACGAGATGGCGGTCAAGTGCGAACATCGGATCGATAAAAAAGACAATCACGGTTCCACAGGCAGATTTACTATTAATCACATTAGTAAGTCAAAATTTATAAAGATACTAGTTTTATCTGCATAGTACCACTTTTTCGGGATGAAAAATAGTCTGTGTTATTTCCGATCATTATTCACCTGTCTACCAAAATATATCATCCTATTCCCTTCACTAGTTTTTGCGTGTAACAGTAACAAAGATACAGCAATACATAATATCGATACCTTAATTTGCAAAACGAATAACTCCATGGTAGCAAATTTCACAGGAGTCACACCTAATCACCACTAAAATCTATTGCGTAATTGGTATTTTCATTATTCTAAGTGTTTATTAGTTAATAAGAAACACAATTTTCAAAGGGATGTTTGTTATTTTCTTTTGATGCTCTAATTTTTTTATATTAAGTTTTTAGTGGCCCCTGAGAAATGTGCTACTATGGAGTTATTCGTTTTGCAAATGAAGGTATCGATATGAGAGGTGCCTGCCGCCGTACCGATGTACTTGTCCTTGTTCTTCTTGGCCTTCTTCCGCTCGTCGCGCAGCCGCTCGTCGTCCTGGATGAAGTCGATGAGCTCGCGCACCTTGTGCCGCACGTTGATGCCCTGGAACCGGGAACAAGAAGAGACTATATACAGGGTCATTGGAAATTAGCTTATATTTATTAATAATAATGTTTATAATGTACAGAACTGAATCACGATTTAATTCATTGTTTAAATACCTCGGTGTCTTCTCGTGACCACGGCGGTTGTAACGCTGCCGAAACGTCGAGGTGTTTAAACAATGAATTAAATCGTGATTAAGTCCTGTATACATTATAAACCTTATGTGTTCAAATCGCGAATGTTAAAAAATAATAATAATTGACGAATGTGTACGGAAACATTCAACATTTTTTTGATGGGACGAGCAGAATAATAATGGGAAGCAACATTCAACCGGCCCATAGCAGCACAGTGACACACAGCTATTGGAACATGAAGAGTCAGAATCATTACCTAGCATTGTACTGCGTTCGTCACCCAGACATATAAGCTGTTTTGTCTCTATGCCCTGTAATTTCACTGGAAACATTGCCTTTCAAACCGGAACACTTTATTGCTTGGAAGTACAATAACTGGTAAAGACTTCCCCAAGCGGACTCAGCAAAGAGTCCTACCCAATTACACAGCAGAGTAAATATTTAGTTTTAAGTAAATCACATTCCATGACAATAAATATTGTCTATCGTATTCTCACCTGGTCTTTCCCGACTTCGTCCACGTAGGTGTAGTTCTCGAGAGACCGCAGGTCGTAGATGTGCTCGCGCGCTGACGTCACCACGCGCTCCGACCCGTTCCGAACGAGGTAGCTCAGCAGGAGGAGACACTGGGGAAATATTCAATACATTACATTCAACATTGTATAATAGACATGATGACTAAACAACTAGTCCGAGAAAGAATATTAAAAATTGTACACATCATTTTTCTTTCGTTACGCGAACAAAAATTACGAAAAATCATTTTCGAGCGACTTTTGTATTTCAGTGGATTGAAGTGTAAATAAAAAGCACTAACTACAAAATGTATGCATACATAGATTCCAGTGAGCATTAATTGCATAATTTCCCGGATATCTCTTTTCATCACGTTTTCAATTGTTTTTCAGCAGATTGTGTTCACTAACGACATTAGATGATGATGCTGTTAAAATTTAGCTAATTCACAATTAGTGGCGTATTTACAGAACTTGGTTGCAACCCATTCACAGCCAGATGAGCCAGATGTACTGAGAGAGACGATATTCTTAGCATTCCACGGATTCACCGTGCGGGTGTCGGGTCTATCGTGTGGCAGAGAGAGAAAACTCGAGTAGATCCCGAGACTTGTGTTAAATGTGTACGTTCACAGCGTATATTCATCGTTAATCGATCAAGGAAGGAAACTTCAAGATGATGGAGCCAAGGGCGGATCCAGTTTTGGCTCCAGGCATGGGTCACATAGTCGTGGTCAAGTCATAAAATTATAAGTAAATGCATGGTTTTTCATCAGTGGTCCACCTAGGTATTAGACCCAGCCCAGCCCTCCCTGGATCCGTCCTGGGACGAAGCTTTAGAAGAGCGCAGGCTCCGCGAAGGCCCCTCGTTACCTTGTAGGTGCGGCGCCAGTGCGCGCGGTTGTCGTGCAGCATGCGCCGCCACAGCATGGACATGACCTCGGGGAAGTGCTCGTAGGTGAAGGTGGCCAGCGCGAGCTCCTGCATCTGCTGGCCGGTGGGCCCCCACGCCTCGTCCGACGTCGCCTCGCGCACCTTGCCCTCCACCTCCGTGTAGTTCATCACCACGTTCGTGCTGGAATAAACCGTTCAGAAATACAGCGGACGCGTCAATTGTACATCAACTTCTTATTAATAAATGCAAATTATTATAATGCCTTGACATGGCCTATGTGAAAGAGAATTTGAATAGGAAAGGAGTAAACTCAGATTAGACACCTAATAGAGACGAGTGGAGGAAACGTACATGTTGTACCGACCGCGTATAAAGTGCGATAAGGCTAGGCGAATAATGATGCTTGACATACATATTGGCTTGACTGAGAGTATGTTAAGTAGCTATGACATATCAATATTTTATGGGTGGCTCGGGATTAGTGTCTCCGGACCCGAAGTGTCTAAACTAGGGTTAGACATATTTGTGTGTGATGGCTCTTCTTAAAGAGTTCTTAAAATCCGAATACTGTTTAATGCCGTCCTCTTCTCCGGAAGAACTCCACAAGCCACAAGCTTGGCACAGAAGTGTGGTTATCATCTGCTTTAAAAAGGGAGATAAGACCCTTTTAATGAATTATCGAAAAATATCACTTCTTCATCTTCTCGAGCGGTTCTCACGAATCGTCTCGCTCGAAGATTTGATGAGTTTCAACGTCCTGAACAGGTCGGTTTTCGAAGTAGGTACAGCACCTTACTGAGTCACTGGATGGGCTTGCATTGGATGCTGGACAGCCTGGCCAATGCTTCCCAAACGTATCAGCCTCCGGATGTACTTAGTCAAAACCATGTGCAACGAGTTCGTTAATCCGGGACCGATTACGGGACGGACCGGGACGGGAAATGGAATCACTCTCGAAATTGTTCAATGATACTTTTGCATAGAGCAGACGCTCGAACTAGGTAGAAGTAGCTTTGAGAGTGAAGTCATAAGAAGAATCCGATTGGGATGCGCAGCGTTTGGGAAACTTCGTCGAGTTTTCTTGTCATCCCAAGTCTCAAGACAAAAGTGTACGATCAGTGCATCCTACCCGTTATGACATATACGTTCTCAGGGACATTCGCAATAAAGTAATTCGTCAGAGAACGAATCAGAGAACGAATGCCGCCGATATAGCTCAGCCCATTAACAAACTGAAGTGGCAGTGGGGTCATCTGTTGCAGACCTGATAACCGTTATATTTAGATGGGTTCTGGAGTGGCGACCGCGAAACCGCCAAACGCCCTGAGACTAGATGGAGTCACGATTTACGGTAGGTGCATGAGCACCATAGAGCTTCACGGGTAAACCAGGTAAAAGATAGAGTTGACACAAAAGGAAAAAAACGGTTGTGGTAAATTTTGAAATAGCTCAATCTGACATTTCTAAATAGAAATCATTTTTCAGTATCTGAAAGGTGTTGAAGTTATTATAAATATTATAAATATGTAATATCAAAATAATATTTTCCTCACGCTCCAATTAAATAACTTTACCTGTTGCCAATTATAACACTATTTACCTCATAAAACCCATCATGTTATAATGAGATTTTTTTAGAATAACAGATTTCTATGTTAGATGGGTCAAAATAAATGTAAAATTATTGACATTGCCATAAGGTGCTTGTCAAATTGTTTTGATAAAATGAAACATTGGCTCGGATGGCATCCTTACCAATATTTCCCTGTCCTAATTCTCTTAAACGTCTCCTTTCCCTAGTTAATACTCCATTTGTGTATATTTTATGCAAATGTATTTATTAAAAACCCCATTTTTTTCTTCCCTTTTCTACGTTTTCTTCCACCGTTCGAAGTGTGCGGCTAGTTATTTTTTAATACTATAAATGTCAATGTTTGAGTATGTATTTGTATGTTTGTTGCTCAGTCACGTTGTAACGCCTGAACGGATCTGGCTGAAATTTGGAACATAGTGAGATTATAGTCGAGAAGAACACATATGCATTTTATCCCGGGAAAATAATGCTCAATAATAATACCCATATGTTGAACTAATTCTGTTACTAAGAGCGAATACATGAGGAAGATTCTGATTTTTCTATACTTAGGCGAATATCATAAAGAGACCACTTTATCTTTTTCCCCGTGTCGGTACTCAGGGTCATTGTCCTCGATCTTAATGAAGGCGACCCGAAACACATCACCACCGCAAAGAGCCTTTAAGGCGCTTTGCAGACGGCGGAGGGGGCGGGAGGTGTAATTTTGTCGGGGGGATCGCAGGACACCAAATACAATAACCACGCTCAGCTCAGTTCAGCACAAAAGGAACCCGTTGATGTTTTTCTTTGCATCCTGCTCTGTCCTTTGAAGTTTGTATAACTCTTTCTCGTTTTGTCCGATCATTCGTGGAAAGTATTGCACATCACACAGAAGATGTTCGCTAATCACAAGCGCGGTATCGTGCCTCGTCCTGCGCCCCCGCTGGTGAGTTGTATTAGTAGGCGAAATTCGTATCATCGCTGATCAATAGGGTATCTAATCTGAGCAGGACACAGATCCAACAATAGTATACGTTAAATTGAAAAGTGTACAAAATATAGAATAGTACATAGGCTATTTTAACAACTGGAACTACAACTACACGGGTAAAATCGCAAGACAAAAAAAAAGTGCGATCTACGGCGGGCAGCCACAGAGATCAGCCGGCGCGGCAGGATTGCCCAGTAACTTAGATAGAGAATAAGTAAATAGATCAGGTTTTCCGCAGGGTTCGTTTGTACCAATCGTAAGCAGATGAGGTGTATGTTAGCTATGGCGACATAATGATGTGCCGCGACAAAAGTATAAAACTCCCACAAGAGCGATCAGACCCGTGCTTTCAGTGTAAAGCGTTTGTTCTAACTCTGTACGTAGTATATTATGTAAACTCTTTGCCCAATATTTTAAATTTTCCAGTATGGTTTTCCTTTGCGTTATCGTTTGCGGTCAAATTGACCGGCCAGCCCTACTACCGCCTAACGGAACCGGCATTACTGTCTCTATAATTTCAAGTGTAAAGAAAATAATGTATGTTTGATACTCTTAAACCCAAAAACTACTGAAGGTATTTGGATAAAATGTCAGGGCTTAGAGATATAACATCTTAGATCTCTGGGTGATTTGGACTCTTCATGTTCCAATAGCTGCATGCCACTGTGCTGTTGTGTGGCAGGCATGTTGCTTACCGTCAGGCACATGTCCTGCTCGTCTCGTCACTCCTTATTAAAAAAAAGATATCAATATCAAAGCTAAGACAATTTAGGTAGGCTGTAGTTAGAACCTACAGGTGAATGTAAAACATTTTAGTAAGTATGGAGTTCGGATTAGAGATCGGTACGCCAGCAACATACCATAAATATTTAGCCAATAACCAATGATCGATTTTTGTAAATACATATTTAATTTACTACGCGGTGAATTTGAAATACCTAGTCTATAAACTAATAAATACAACTATTTGATATGAATATGAAGTTATTGGCTCCAAAATAAATAAATTCAAACTGGGCTACCAATAAAAATAAAACCTGGGTTTTTTAACCCTGATGAGGCGGTAGACTCTGCGACTCGCTCCATCGTCTACGAAGCGCCTCGGCGTGCACGAGTGCCGGAGGCACACACTACACTTGGACAGGCGCATAACTTAGCATAATAACCGATGAGATATAAGATTCAATTTAAAATCCAAGGCTGCCCGCCTCTGGTTGTTGTGCAAGCCAATTTGCCGAGAGAAAGGTTAACTCAAGGTCCCACAAAAATGTTTTATTGAAGTTCTATTAGGATTCTGTGCCCCTATATTGCGTATTCGTATATTAGTTAGTTCGCCGTTTTTAGCGGCATTACGCACATGACTTCTAAAAGACAGTGGTGCGTGTGGTTTGAACCCGGGGTCTCCGGATCGGCAGGCGCCGTTCTCCCGTCTAGACCAGCCGTAACTTGAAACATACATTCTCACAAACTTTCGGGTTTATACTAATTGTAGGACTTTCAGGTTTTTCTATCTACCGCGATAACAGCGAGATTTATGGCAGTAGATAAGTCATGCTTGTAATGTTTAATTGCATTTTATTTTTGGTGTGTAATAACGTATTTATATCTGCCTGTCTTTCTCTACGTATGTCCGTATACGCATATATTTATACATATATATATGTATATTTTATTTAATAGTAAGTTTAGCTTTAAAGGGTCTTACGCCTTCTGCGCTAAAACAAATTTATTTAGGGTGAGGTTGAATATAAAATTGTATTAGTTGAGAGTATTACCATTCAGAGGGGTAATGCAGCCAGTGTTTCGTGTAACTTTGGAGTTACATTTATGGGTAATTTTTGAAATTTTTGATATCGCGTCATCGTCACCTAACGTATTTCTAGATGACCATGCTTAGAATTAGAAGACTTATCTAGATGACAATGCTTTGAAGATTATTTTTCCGTTCCCGTTATTTTGCCGGGATTAAAAGGTAGCCTATGTGTTCTTCCAGACAATAATCCATGTTCCAAATTTAAGCCCGGTCCGTTCATACGTTACGATGTGAGTGAGCAACAAACATCTAAACATTCAGACATTGGCATCTTACTTACTAACATTATAAGCCAGCAGCGCCCTGCGTTTTCAACCATGTAGTTTTCAAAGTGAAGCTATAAGTTTCATTCATAACATCAGTCCCTATAATGTTTATAATGTACGAACCTTTATCACGATATAATTCATTGCTTTTTTTTTACTTTAATTTTTTAGACACGAACGAAGAGATTTGACTGTACTTATGTGATAAGAATCTCTAGGCTGTGGAATACGTTGCCTGAGTCGGTTTTCCCCGATGGTTATAATCTTTGCGTCTTGAAATCGAGAGTGAATCGGTTTCTTCTAAGTAAACACGCTCCATCATAGACGGCATCGTCGCTTAACATCAGGCGAGATGGCGGTCAAGTGTAAACCTATAAAAGTTAAAAAAAAACGTAGGTTTTTTATCCATGTCCATTGTGAAAAATTAAAATATTCGGACGAAAAGACAATATGCAAATTGCAATGAACAATGTCAAGATGACCATTTGAGTGACAGATAAATATAAACTTTATCAAATGACATACCTCATTAATGAAACTGCTTGAACTTAATTGGAGTTTTCATATCAACAACTTTGTATGTAGGTAACCTCACTATTAGTCGGTGGTGTCGTATGAACTAGTGATTCCATACGACACCACCGATGGTGTCGTTTTGGTGGTGTCGAGTGGAAGGAAGAGAAAATTTAAAAACAATATTCAGTCTTTATGACTGCCAATATGTATATTTTTTTCATTGTTCGTTAAACACTTTATTGATGAAAAAATCTAGTTTGAACACATTGCGAAATTCCACGCACACAAACAAATGACATAACAGTACAGATAAGGCGATAAGAGTTATCTGGGCCAATGACAGACACCTGGATATCAGCTTTTATTAATATGTATTTACATTAACTTGATGTGTAAATAATTACTACATTTTTTAGTTAAGTGGGCAGATAATCTGACGTTTTGTATTATTGTTTATTTGTATTTTAATATTTATTTACAAAGATTGTATTTTTTTAAGCAGTCAAAGTATTTTTTACTGTTAAAGTAAATTACGAATTTTATAAATACGAAAATCTGCCTGTCTACGAGTATTATGCTACCACGCATAAACTGCTGAACCAATTCAAATGAAATTTGGTACAGAGATAGTCAATAGTCTCATTTGGTTGGTTTTATCGAAAGGAGGGAAATAACGGGAACTACGCGGGTACAGCCGCGGGACACTGCTAGTAATAAATACGAACTCGAAACCATAGGAAATATTCATAAACGATCTAATAACCCACCCCGTACAGCAGCTGGTAATTTTCCCAAACCAATTATTTATTGGGGAAGGTCTTGTGGTTTCATCAATTATCAACATCCCACTAAATGTTCCCACTGCTGGGACTCGGGGCCTTCTCTCTCAAGGAGAGAGTTAAGGCCATAATCCACCACGCTGGCCCAGTGCGGGTTGGTTGATGACACGTGACTTCGAAAGATTTTAGGTAATTGTCAGTTTCCTGAAGATGTTTTTCTTCACATTTTTCTGTTTCCTTGTTTTCGTTAAAATTATAGGTTTTCAATTCTGTCTCCCTATGACTGCCAATTTTTTTGTGCTCGTCTGAAATGTGTCCTTTTAGTATTTGCTTCTCGGAACATGATGTTTTCTTCACGTTTTTCTTCACAGTTGAAGCAAGTGGCAAGATAAACTTGTACATATGCACTTGAGAAATTACTGACACATGCAGGATTCAAAGCCACTGACCTGACCTGGATGCTGAATCACAACGCAGTTGGAGAAGTTCCAAAACTGAATAACAATTCTTGTCTCTGTCTTTCTAAATGGATAAACCAAAGGTTCAATTCTATGTGGAGATCAATCCTCGTTCAATCTGTGTACAATCAGGGTACAACCTTACCTTAACCTACCTTAGAATGAAGTGTTAGGAATTTAGTTATTAATTAAAATTTTCTAGGTTTTCCCTGTGCAAAAGTCAGAAAAATAGCATTGGAAATAACAGGAAAGTGTATGTCATTGAAAAAAGATCATTTATCTCTTTGTCCTGTAATTTCACTGGAAACCTTGCCCTTTAAACCAGAAAGCTGTAATATTCGCCCAATATTGCATGGAGATATAATAACTGGCAAAGGTATAGTACTTCTCTTTTATACTTTTGCAGACTCGGCAAAGAGTCCATATACCACTATACAGTTTAATGTCGAATTGCTCCTATATTTTGACATTTTGCATCCAACAAACATACCACTTCTGATTTGTCTAACACAAATAAGATGCTATATAAAGTAAACAGTCTCTGTGTACACAAAACAATAATTGTTTTGGCACATTGCCATTTTCAGGAATTTTTGTTATAAATTAAAGTGATGCAGTCTCCATGAGTTTACATTTATATACAAAGAGCAATAGGAAAATGTTGCCTAATCATTTATTACTACATTTGGTATAATTGTACTTTTGTAAATTGTGGCTGGTCTAATCTGGAGAACAGCAACTAGTGATCCGTAGCCTGTGGTTTGAATCCCATGTGTCCTACTATCTTTTTGAAGTCATGTACATAACTTTTATATTGTATGGGGCTTAGTCACGATATAAATAAATAAAATAAAATAAATATTGGTGGACAATCCACACACAACACTATCTGACCCCAAACTAAGCAAAGCTTGTATGATGGCAGCCAGATAGCTGATATATAATACTTATATAGTTTTAAATACATACTTATTATACATAGAAACACCCAGACACAGTTATTGTGAGATTTATTATATCGTCGAGATAATAAATCATTGCTTAATTATCTCGACGATATGTGTCGTTATTGTTTCGTAACAAGAAAGTTTAAAAACAATACCTTAATATATATAAATCTCCTGTCACGATGTTTGTCCACGATGGACTCCTAAACTACTTAGCCGATTTTAATCAAATTTGGACACCGTGTGTAGATTGATCCAACTTAAAAGATAGGATAGTTTTTATTTCGATCAATGAGCTTTATGTGACAATATCCGAGCGAAGCCGGAACGAGCCGCTAGTACAATATATAATCTTGCAAGGTTATGTACCATTGACCCAGCATGGTAGTCGCTATGAGAGAACTACCGAATCTCAGCAGTAGTAACATGTGTGATGCTTATGCTTATTTTTGTATATTCATCTTAGAGGTTAGGCCAACAAAACTGAAATACAAATGCATAAATATTGACTGTTGATGGATATGTTAGGAGTATAAAAGTTGCACTTGTGACTGGGAACTTCTCATAGCTATGGTTGTTGCAATGCCGATGAAAGGATGAGACATCATCAAATTACAGTAGTTAAATATTCATTTAGATAATCTTGATCCTGTGTTATGTTTTAAAAATGAATTCAAATTCAAATCAAGTTTTAAAACTATAGTGTGTTAAAAGGAATTTAAAATCAGACACTCACTTGGTACGGGCATGTTTTGAGAAGAGAGAGATATATTTCTAGAGCTTTAGACATGATGATAAGAGGTTACGAAGGGGCCTTCCAAAACCACAGCTACCATAATATAGCCACAAAACAAAAGTAATACAATGTTTAAAAAAGCAGCAAAACTAGTATGAATCCTGTTGGGTACTAATTAAACTTTTGGATATTGAGAGCGGACAACAGAATATAACACCATTAAGGTAAATAACTATAAATTAATATCCTTAAACTCCGGATCGGTTGTTTGAGGTAGGTAGTGTTTGTTTCTGTTTTATGATAGGTAAGGCTGATCTCAGACAGATTATCCATTGACCCGCAACCAAAACTAGGGACCGAAAGTGTTTATTTACATCATTTATTCTCCCACTTGATACACACAATAGTGTATTCCCTCATAGTTTGGCTAGGTAGCAGTATCTAACTTACTTCAATGCATTTCTTGGAAGTGGCATATTTGGTCAAAGCTATTACTAATTACTACGGTTTATCTAGCCGGCAAGTTTGTTACAGCAGGTGAATTCAGATAACGAAAATCCTTTCAAGACAAAGTCATAATTTGAGCGAATTTTCCAACTATGTTGATGATGCCATTATACCAAAATAGGACACATAAACGTGAAAATAGTCAGTTATTTGAACACCCATACATAAAAAAACGCCTTTAAAATCTCTGTAATACGACCACAGATGGTTCTAATTTACATAAAATCAACGAAAATGAAGCGACAACTTACACTTTATCTGCCAGCTCCCGCACTTTCCACATGCTTATGAAACGATCCATTTTGATTTTTCAACTATTGAAACGAAAATTAAAACACAAAATCTCGGTTATTCGACTGAAAAATAACATAAAATTAAATAAAAACTCGATCTGATGATTTGGCTGACATTCTCGCAAAATGGCGAGTGGTAAGTGTTGCCGCATCTGATACGTAAAATCCACTTTTTATTGTATACCACATAACAAGTAGAGAGATACACTTTGTATACTAGCAGTGCCCCGAGGATTCACCCGTGTAGTTCCGGTTATTTTAACAGGATAAAAAATATATGATCTTAAACACGGCAGAAGTGAAAATTAAAATAAGAAACAACTACATATAAAAAACCAATGAATATTTTTAAGACATAAAAATGAAAACTATTACATAGGTACCTACCTACATTTATTTATTATAAAATGAATATAACACAGCGACACTACAGTAACAGATGCGGCTGAAGGAATACAGTTCACACATTTAAAAAAAAATGCCAGTCATAGGAACTGCCGAAAAAAGTGTAACTTTTAACTCAGAATTTGATAGCTTACCTTGACAACTACGCGAGTGAAACCAGAGGGCGTGACCGTGAGCGTGGCCATCTAGAAATGTGAAATGCTAACCCATTTCTGGATCGTCAATGTCCCGAGCTTACTCGAAGATTTTTTATCATTTCCGAGCGTGATGCTAAAATTCAATTCACAGCCCACAAAAATCTACCAGTAGCGTGACAGAAGAAGTTTTCACTTAAAAAAAAAACGTGACTTGATATATGTGGTCTGTGGTGCGCTAAAAGAAGTTTTCAGTTCTATAAAGAAACTGAAAACTTCTTTTAAAAGGCTGAAGAAGTTTTTCACTCTTATTTGAACGTTCTAATCTTTGAAACTACTGAGCCGATTTCACTTACAAACGTGACAAATGAGCTCAATTCACAGCCCAACAAAGAATTCTGTGTGGTGCCCCAAAAGAAGTTTTCACTTCAAAAAGTGGCATTTATGATATTCCAGGCTTATACTCTGTGTTCCAAATTTAAAAACAATCTGGTGAGCCATTATATATGATTGAACAACAAACATCCACTTTCGAATTTACAATATTAGGTTAAATGTGTGCAAAACCCAACGAATGTATCTACTTTTTCCAATGTGGTGTATCCCGCTACTTACATAATTGAGAAAATTTTGAACTGTAACCATACTATATTAGCAGGATATTGTACTGTACAAGTGAGGTGATAATCAAAGGCGTACACATTTCATCTAGTAGGTACAAAATAATCTTAAAGATTTAAATGATTAGGAAGACAAGGAAAATAATCTCACATTATCTTAGGACACAATTTTAATTATAGCAGCCAGCCTTATAGTCTTACAATGTAACATTCATATGACAAAAATATTATTAATCACTCATTTTACATTATTCTTAGTTAATACTACACTATCTTTGCAGTCAATTACTTAAAGCTAATTAAGCAAACAATCGTCCAGTTCATCACGAACACTCATAGTAAACCATTTTTTACTTCTAATGAGATCAACCCATTAGAAGGTCATACATCATTTCTTCGCTAGTTGATCATTTTGCGGTTGAGCTCCATAGTACTGCCACAGGTCAATTGCCTTGTTAGCAACGACTTCTTCATACTGATCAGAAATCTGTAAAAAACAAAATAAAATATTAATTACTACCATTTCAAAATATTTGTTTTATATGGCAATTCTTTACAAGTTGTTATTTTTTAAGGAATTTAGCAATGACGACAATATGCCAGGGAAACAAAAAATAAATTAAGTACCTCAGTCACGCATTTGAGGACTTCCTCAGGGGTTTTGGCCTTCAATATATTGCGACGAACTGTTATAATTAGCATAACAGCTGTAAATGACAGTATTTTTGTTGCACCACAACATATTTTGTCCCAAATTCTGTAAAAATAGAACAAAGAGTCACAGAAAGTCCATGAAAATTGAAGGGTAGAAATATAAAACTCGGACATACTTAGTCAAAGAAGTTTCATCCAGCACCCCAGCGAAGCAGCAATTGAACCACTTCATCAGAGGCAATATCTCCAAGGCATTGATCTCCTGTAGGTGACTGAAAACAAAATCAATTAAATTTTGTTACAATTGACGTGATGACTGGGACAAAAATATACCATTCTAACGTGGGCGTATAAAAAAAAAGTCGGACGTAGTCTCGCTAAAACAAAAACTGTGTCCATCGACTCGGCCACATAATATGCACGTGTGCTTTGTCACACACAGGCTGACACACACACATCAGTGGGTCATTACACGCGCTACTTGTGTATCTGTGTGCGTGTCAGCCTATCAATGACAACCTGACGACGCACAAGTGCAATGTGGCCGACTCTATAGTCCGTTCGCGTTAAGAAAATAGTGAGTCATCTGTGCAACTACAGGATAAGGGTGTATTCACAGTGGAGTAAAAATACAAACATTTTTTTTAAACATTTCATTATTTTTAATGGAAAAAATGTCTTAATAAACCACTAATGTGGTTTAAGTAATTTTAAGACATTTTATTTTTACTGATTACAGTATCGCTAGATTCTTCAGTTACATTTATTAGTACCTGGTTGACCGAGCTTTGCTCGGTTTAAATGCGTTTATAAATGGCTCTAAGTAAAAGATTTTTCTCAGAACAAAAAAGAAAAGATCCGAGTGTAACCATCATTAGGATTCGAACCTGTTGACTCCGAGGGCGAGCATATTTCGTCTGAGCCATTTAGACTTAAAGAACAGTGGCGAAATAAGTTATCGTATTCTTTTGACATTGTAGGAGTTTTACATTGTCTAAAAACGCGCATAAAATGATGTTTTAAAAGAATAAAATCTAGCTAGATCGATTTATCGTCCCCGAAACCCCCTGTATACATAATTTCATGAAAATCGTCGAAGATTCAGATTCTATATATATCTAGAAAGGCTTGTCTTCCGACTTCCGACTTCCATAAAAAGGAGGAGGTTATCAATTCGACCCCTATGTTTTTTTTTGTATGTTACCTGATTTCTCGAGAACCTCTAAACCGATGTTAAAATTTCTTTTTTGTTTTCTGATGGGTATGCTTCCCGAATGGCCCCATATAAATCTTTTCGAAATCCGTCAAGTAGTTTTTGAAATATGAACCAAAAACTGAAAATTTGCGTACAATTATCTGGATGACGTAGTTGTAGATTTCACAAAAGTTATGAATCTCGACCCTGTCAATACAAAATTGTGTAAATGCTTTAATAAAAACTTGTTTTTAACCCCCGACCAAAAAAAAGGGGTGTTGTAAGTGACGTCGATGTCTGTCTGTGGGTCTGTCTGTCTGCTGTGGCACCATAGTAGAACTCTAACAGATGGGCCGATTTCGATGCGGTTTCTTTTATTTCAAGGTTAATACCATAGCAAATGTTCTTAGCTATGTCTGGTTAATGTCGATTCAAGATGGCCGCCTCCACAAAATGGCGAACAAAATATTTCTTCACAACCTACCTCAATTTGGGTATCAAATGAAAGGGCTTGACTAGTAGAATACATTGCACTATTACAAATTTCGAATTTAGAAATTAGAATGCTATATACTATAACAAATTTCAAATCCAAAATGGCCGCCACGACAAAATGGCGAATTATAATATATTTTTCATTACTACCTCAATTTTGGTATCAAACGAAAGAGCTTGACTAGTAGAATACTTTGCACTATGAAAAAATTCAAATCCAAGATGGCTGCTTCCACAAAATGCCGAAATAAATTTATTTTTTCACAACTCCCTTTATATGGGTATCAAATGAAAGGGCTTGACTAGTAGAATGTTGTACAGGTAACAAAACCAAGGTAGTCGGGGGTCAATCAAAATTTTTAATTTTGTTCTTGTACACTAAAAAGAATAAAATAAACTATTTTCGTACAAAAAATTAAAACGACTTCAAAACCACAAATAGGCACTCAAAAGCGAAAAATAAACTAAAATCATTATTATAAGCGTTACTCACTCATCTATTTGAAGTCGGTGCCAGTCAGGTCAAAAAGTTAGTAGATTGATGCTATGTAGGCACAGGTAAGTAGTATCTACCCTATACCTGTTAGATTTGGCTGGCACCGACTTCAAATAGATGAGTGAGTAGCGCTTATAATAATGATTTTAATTTATTTTTCGCTTTTGGAGTGCCTATTTGTGGTTTTGAAGTCGGTTTAATTTTTTGTACGAAAATAGTTTATATTTTTTACTGTTGTATCCAACCATGTTTTTGTCTTTACGTGTCCGGCGTTTACCCACGTTTCGTCAAGATAGTAAATGGTTTTATTAGCGTGTCTGTATTCTTTTATTTGCCTAAGATATTTACGCCTCCATAAAACAATATCTTCCCTTTTGACTAACAATGCTCTATTATCCAGTTTATTGAAATCGAAACCAAGCTCGTGCAATATTTTATGAAGTACGTTTGAAAACAGGAATATCTTCAGCAGCTTCGCAAGTTTTCATAATTTTGTCCAATGTCGGGTAGTCGTTATTTAAATATATTGAGTGAACTTTTCTTCTTATTGCACATTTGTCTAGTTCATCTAATTTATCGACTGTTCATAGACGAGCTGTTTTTTCACGGGTGATTTTAATGTGTTAGTATCCTTTTGTTCTTTAATAATTTTATAAACAGTATTTTCGGACACACCGCATGCACTTGCTGTTTTTATGACTATGCTCTCCATAGTTGCATTTCAATCACACAATTTAAAGTACTTATAAACATTATAAATTATGCGTCTCTCTCCGCTATGGATTATCGAACCACTTTTATTCTTTCGAATTGGTGAAGTATTCATTTTCAAAATTTATTGTTGATCGAGTCACGCAATATACACAACCGTTTTGTTCAAAGGTCAGACTTCAACTGGTCACTGTGAACTCGACTTTTTAATTTCTAGCATTCTAATTGGCTGGGGGGCGTGGCCAGGCCGCCGGACAACGATGACTCACTATTTTCTTAACGCGAACGGACTATAGTGACAGTTTTTCCTTTGGCGAGACTACGTCCGACTTACTATACGTCCATGCATTCTAATTAGTCCGTCGGGTAGATTATGCAAAATTAGGGATACGTATTTTTTGTTTTAATAAATTATAAAAAATCAACAAATTAATATCACATATACAAAAAGTCAGGTGGTAAAAGTCCCTCGACACTTTTAAGCACCGTATCTTCATATTTTTTTCATCATAACCCAACCTATGCTTTGGTGGATAAGTATTTACTGTGTAAATGCAGTTTATTACCACAGCCAGAGGGAGGGCCCTTTTGTTTTTTTATAGACTTCATTTGGTTTAGACGTTGGACTTCATCTACTACGTTGGCTGACCTCGTGGCTTACTTGGCAGTAAGTCTGCCTGTGAAGCCGTGGGTTGTGGGTTCAATTCCCTGTGCAAATATCTGCGTGATCAATATAAATATTTATTTTTGAAGGTGTTTCTATGTACTTTTATTTAAACAAAACCTACTTATATACTTCTCCATCTTCTTTCTCGAGCAGAGTGAGCGTCCCTTCCTTGAGCTTGGGTATATCCTTCTGCATCTGGCGCACAATGCCCGTCAGGTTCTTGGAGAACCAGTACACGTCTATCTCGTCCTCGTAGAGCTCCAGCAGAGCGTTGCATATCGGTAGGAACGTGTCTGCTGACTGGAAGAGAATCATTGCTAGTTAGTTTGGTGGGGCCTTTTCCGCACCTAGCCTCTTAACGTACGTGACTGTGAATCATTGATATTATTTATTTCATTTATTTATTTACATAGTAGTATGGCTTAAAAAACAGACAACTACACTAATACATAGTCAAGTTAATAGTTTATAAACGTAAGCAGAAAAACAAATTAATCACAATATGTACCTCAAAACATAACACTTATTGTGTTATCCTATTAAAATGTAAATATTTGGATGTTTGTTGTCACGTCGTAACGTCTGAATGGATCAGGTTGAAATTCGGAACACAAATTATAGTCAGTCTGGAAGAACACAGGCTACTTCTTATACTGGGAAAATGGCTAAAACGACGGGAACTACGCGGGTAACAAAGCAGGGCGCTGCTAGTAAATTGTGTAATCCTATTCATCATTCACCTGCCCAGAATCAGCATATTTTTATTTATATCATACCAGTATATCAGAAATGAAAAGAAGATGACTTTCATTAGGTGACTATTATTTTTATCATTGTGTAAATGATATCACCAACTTTTAAAATATTTTATAATATCTTATCTTAGAGATTTACTACGATAACATGACCCGCCCCTCCAGAATTCAAAACGTTTGAAAGTATTTCTGAAAGAATATACAACGCACCACCAAGCATGTGTGCGTACAGCATGTGTGCGTACTGCTACTGAAGGCGAATAATTACAATTACATACAAACTCTTTCATAAGGATGTGACTACACACATTAAAACAGTAATTTGAAAAAAGTGTTTACAAACTTAACAACTTACACAGAAATTAGTCTCTTTCCATATAGGCGGCTTCCTCTCCTCGTTCTCCAGCATCCACATCCGCATGAGCACGTTGGCCCGCGGAGAGTTCTCCATGTCCATGACCTCGAGCGTGCCCAGCCCGAACATCACGTCGGTGTACTGCTCAGAGCGCTGCTGCCACACATACTCGTGTGTGTCCACATACACGGGCAGGATATCTGGAGCATTTCATTCATTTTAAAACATGGGACATTAAGTAGGAATGAAGTTCTTTCGGATATTATAAGCTGCAACAAACTAAACACGAAGTAGACTTTGATAAAAACCCTTTTCAATACTCCAAAAATATTTTCAGGGAGCAAAATGGAAAGCTTATCTTGACTAACGCGCAAATTTACGATCACTTTAAAAGCACATACGAAGTGCCTAAACGCGGGAGCTCGTACGTAGAACCAAACATCCAAAGACCTAATGATCCTCTGACAGGCTTTCAAGGCACCCCACCTAGTGAAGAGGAAGTAAACTATCAAATTAAAAAGAAAACTACTAAATCAGCTCCTGGCCCAGATGGCATTCCTTACATAGTGTATAAAAAGTGTCCATCAGTTCGTAAACATATCTTGAATATATTCATTAAGATCTGGTCAAGAAAGCAAGTCCCAGTAGCATTTGGAAGAGCAATTTTGTCCTCATCCCTAAAAAGCAGGAAGTAACTCATCCCAAAGACACCAGACCGATAGCCCTAACCAATACAATTTCTAAAATCTTTTCAGTATTTTGCAAACAAAAATGACCACATTTATGACCAGCAATAGGTATTTTAGGCCCAATCACCAGAAAGGGTTCTTGCCTGGTATTTCTGGATGCCTGGAACACAATACATTACTAGCAGAAAGTTTGAAAGATGCCAGAACACATGAGAGGCAAATTACAGTCTGCTGGATAGACCTAGAGAACGCGTTTGGTTCTGTCCAGCATGAACTTATGATATTTGCCCTAAAATGGTATAACTTTCCTGCTGAAATTATTGACATAATTAATTCTTATTATTGCCACTTAAAATTCGTCATAGCAGTAAACAAGGAATACACAAAACCACTTGAATACAATGTAGGACTATTCCAAGGGTGCTGCTTATCACCAATAGCATTTAATATAGTTATAAATATTTTAGTAGACAAATTAATATCCCGTGAAAAGAAATGGGGCTACCGGTTTAAAATCAACAATAAGTACACTGAGTCAATCTTGGCCTTTGCGGACGACCTTGCAATACTTACACGTAATCCCAAACAGTGTCAAGAATTGTTGAATGAAGTCGATGAGTTCTGTACATGGACGGAGGGAATGAGGACAAAACCATCTAAATGTCATTGTCTTTGTCTGGGTAGAAGAAATACCAAATATACGTCTTACGATCCGGGACTCTCCATAAGTGGCCAAGGAGTTGCCACAATTGCAGAGGCAGTGCCTTTCAAATTTCTTGGTAGAAAGATAGATCACAAAGGACGTACACCATCATTAGAGGTGGTTGTTGAAAATTTCATGAACAACCTCAATAAGGTAGACCAGCAGCCTATCAGCAATATCAAAAAGCATGGATATATGACAACTACCTCACATCACGTCTCACTTGGCCTTTCCTAGTATATGACATCGGTAAAACTCTCCTGGCAAAGCTAGATGCCAATGTCATAAAGATATTGAAGTCATGGTTCGGATTGGCACATCCGGCTGATCCTCTACTCTTTTAGGGATCACAATAGTTTTGGGCTGAAACTAAAGAAACCGTCTGAACTTTACAAACACCTAAGAGTTACAAAAACGCATGTTTTGGGAAAGTCGCAAGACGAATTAATTACATCTCTCCCAAAGACAAAACTGCTTCAGACCTGGAATCCAGACTTCAATTCCATAAACAATTTATGGCAGGTGCACAAGTAAATACTGCTGGGTTGGGTGCGAGAAAAAAAGGGAAGACCGAGACATGGTAAAAACCTTTCTACAACAAGACGAAAATGACGGTTACAAAGTGCACGCTATGAATTTAGAAATGCAAAGTGAGTGGTTAACCATAGGTGAGTTCTGTATCCCATTAGCTCTAAAATGGCGCACCTTGATCTATGACTGGTCCCCTGCCTTATTAAAATTTTATCTAAATGCATTCCAAATGACCCTCCCTGACCAGAGTAACTTGGTAAGGTGGGGCAAAGCCTCTGAAAAATGTTGCTATACTTGTGGAGAGGCGATATGTACAGCAAGGCACATATTGGTGGGATGCAAGGTGCTCCTTAATGGGGGTCATTACTCACGGCGTCATGACAGAGTACTTGAAATCATACGTGAAGCCATGAGCCTTTCGGTAGCTAGAGCCCAAAAGGGATTGACGACAAACAACAGACAAATTTTAATGGACACATATGAAAAGCACTACAAAATCCCAGAGGATGTGGGTGTTTCGTCATCCAGACCGGACATTTTCCTTTTTTCTAGAGCTACGAAACGCATAGTCCTTGTAGAACTTACCGTACCGTGGGAAACTAATATACCTAAAGACCACGCGATGAAACAAAATAAGTATTACGACCTCCTAAACGAGTTAACAAAAAACGGCTATGTAGTTAGTTTATACGCTGTAGAAGTGGGAGCGAGAGGTATACCAGCAAAATCTCTCTATAACCTACTGAAAGACCTTGGCTTATCCAGAAGTGCTGTAAGTTCTATACTAGAACGTGTATCTAAAGCTGCACTAGTAGGCTCATATCAGATTTGGCTGGGCAGGGAGAGAAAAACGAGTGGTGAAGGTGAGTGTTGATGTACGTCAGAAAGGGGCCCCTTAAACCTACGCCCGAGTCACAAGTCTCGGGAACTACTCGAGTTTTTCTCTCTCTGCCACACGATGGACCCGGCACCCGCACGGTGAATCCATGGAATGCTAAGAAGATCGTCTCTATGCAAAAAAAACATTAATTTTATTACACAAATCTACAGATTTTATCTCATTGTTTTGGAATATTGATTCCAAAACTCTCTTCACTGGTTCCAAAATTCACTGACTTATTCATAATTTATTTCAATAATATATATATATTTTAGGCTAAAATCTGATGTTCGAGCCAGTCGTCCACCGCAGCTGTTTAGACCACAATGTAGTTTTGAATACCACTGTTGCTTGTCTTATACTGAACTGAGCTTCTACCTTTGTAGAAACCTTTGTAGTATCTTGTTTTTCACAATACGCTTAGCACTAAACTACAAATCGAATGTGTTTTTTCCTACACAGTCCCATTTTGATTCAACTTTTTTTATTTTTGTTGAACCGAGTTTGGGCAGCTTTAAAAACCCATTAAAAAGCTGGCTTATCGATCAAACTTTTTATAGTTCCAGCAAGTTTTTAAAGAGTGATGGTAAACTCACATTAAATTTCTAATAAATTGACATTGTTAATTACAATCGTAATACCTAAATACATATTTTTTTATAAATAATTGACACTTATCTGTACAACAATTATTAAATGGAATATTCAGTTTAAACTTTACTACTTACTAAAAATGTACTAATGATTTTTTTTAATTTTCGTGTAAATTGAACCTTTATGAAGAAATTTGACATTTAAAAAATTTTGTATTTACCTACTACCCCAGTAACTATCTAGGTATGTATATATATATATATATGTATTACACTAGTATGGTCATTGGTTTTTTATACATCATTTATTTTGGAAGGTAAAAAAGCACGAGCCAAATATGCGTTACCAGATCAGCCATTTTATAGTTATAATTTATGCTGTTCTAATCGTTCTTAGTGTATTTTCTGTATTTAATTTTATTTACAATACAAAATAACCAACAGGCTAAACCAAATATGCATGTGATGGTAACTGACTCGTCTGCCCATAACAGCACTATGTTGTGCAGGTATTTGCAAATGAAGAGTTTAAAATCCCTGCCTACCACTGCACTAGTCACCCAGATATATGTATGATGATCGATTTCTTTAGCCTGTAATTTTTGTGGAAACTCTTCTTCAAATTGTACTTTAAAAGTAATGTTCCCATATTACTGCTTGGCAGTAGAATAACCGCCAAAAGTAGCATACTTCCCCAGCCAGTCTGCCACTACAAATTTGATTATAGAGAAAGAATTTCTTCTGAAGGTAGATATGAATTAGCTTACCCAAAAGAACTTTCCACACTAAAGGTCTATACGCAGCAGGCACCGTGAACCGCAAGCAGAAGTGTTTTAACTTCACCTTATCCCAGGGCTCCTCCTTCATCAGTATCTCGAGAGATTTCTTCTCTTCCACTCCTCGGCAACCGACTTTCTCATAATACGATGAACGAAAGTTCCTCTCGTCGGTCATCTTATATGGTGTCTGGTAGATTTACCGTGGATAGGAAAAGATCAAATGACCGAAATAACAATGCTATTAGTCTTTGGCTTAATATAACATTGTGGAATATGAGAAGGAGTTCTTAATTTTTGCTGTAAAACATTTTTTGCGACGAATGATGCTAGCAGAGAACCATGAAGTTACAACCCAAACAAACAACAACGTAGGTATGCACCTTGCACCACTATCGAATAATAAAATATATCGATATTTTTTCCAGTAAAAAAATTGGCGGTCATAAGAAATGCGAAAATAGTTTTAATTCTAGTTTCCAAGCGTAATAGAATTTAAAACTTGTAACTCAGAATTTGATAGCTCACTTTGGAAACTACGTTGCGTTGCTAGTCTAGAATATATCTTCAAAGATCTAAATATGATCGGCCATGCTTTTAACCATCCCGCGTTCACCCGAAGATTTATTTTACTTACGAACGTGATGCTTGAGCTTCTGAGACAGATTTTTCGTAGGCTGTGAATGATCACAGCTACGAAATTTTTTTTAATTTCTTTATTGCTATTAATACATTATTTTTCTAAAAATATAGGCTTTTAGGTTACAATAATGCATTAACCCTATATAAAAAGCGTTACAATTCTACGATGTGCATGTTCGACAACAAGCTTTGGCAATTAAAACATCTGTGTTTGGTGCTCCAAAAAATTTCACTTTAAACATTGGATGTCTGTTAAATCGGTATACGGGCGAAAGTTATTGTGACAACATCATTACAAAACATTGACGAAAATACGAGTATTGCATACAAGCAATCGAGTGGAAGAGTGGAAGATGTGGCATAAGCCTACAATGAGCGTAACGGGACAACGAGCGTAACGGGGCAGTTTTTCGTGCATGCAGACGGCGTTCATCGATTTACTACAAGTTGTCACATCAAAAATTGTACAATTAAAATGATTTTTTTTCTCGCCTCCATCATTATTTATTTTCAGACACTACATTTTTTCAAAAAGTTAAATTAATTAAGTTCTTCAGAAGCTCAAAACTATTTTTCTTCTAAAAAGTTTTTTTGTGTTGTTTGTTCTTGACTGTTCTTAAATACGAACAGAAAGCGAAAATCACATGTGCTTTGAAATGTTGTTTTTATTTTGTATTTAATTAAACTATATTTTAAAATTTACTTTTATCATTTTTATTTTAACATATACTTATATTTGTATAAAGCTTACCGCATTTTTTTTAGCAAGAAATAGAGATCAGTGATTTTAGGTAGATCTACTGTTTAGAATCGATTTAAGTTTTAATATTATCGCAACCCTACTACGATTTCCCGAGACGATTGACATTGACATAATACAAACTGCGGTCCGTAATCATACAAACAAAAAATTATTAGTAGTAACCACACTACTTTCAAAGATGAGTTTTGGATGGTACTCACTACTCTTAACAATAATGCGGAACTTCTAATGATCCCATCCAACTCCCAAGTTTCAAATCCATTACGTTTTTGCGTTTCTCTTTCATATTGTCCATGCCCTGCGAGATCGATCCAGATTTTATGCATAGAAATAACAATACCTACAAAGATAAATATATGTATGACTACGATGAATACTTCTCAAAGATAACTGTTATGTACATATATATAGGTATCTTTAAGAATGAACTACACTACTTATTACCTATTCGTTTTTTAAATATTGATTATAACAGAAACTGAAAGATACAGTCGCTATAGAAACACAATCAACAAAATATTTTTTGATGTTTTGAGTTGTCAAATGATTGAGAGAAACTTGCAAGAGATATTGTCATTTTACGGGGCTTGGAAACTAAAACAAAATGGAAGGGCCCGAGGATAAAAAAGGAGATTCAGATTTTATAGCAAAGAAACGCGCTGAACTTAAAATATTTTTCGAAGGCCTTCAACTTCCTCAAGAATCAATTGATCGCGCTATAGAAAATGAACTGAAACCTCTAAAGGAAGGTAAAAGACCTTACATTGCAGCTTCTTATCCAGGTGAAGTAAAATCTGAATACGAAGTAATGACAGGCCAACCCTTTACAACAGTTGGAGAACATACTCGTCCTCTAACCACGGAAGAAATCAAAGAAATGATAAAGAACAACCCAATTCTTCAAGAAAAGGCCCGACAGATTCAAATCGCTACAACGTCAAATGATCGGAATGAATTAGCTATACCTATAACTGATATAAACGTAGCTAATTATGCAGACATGAAAAAAGAGATAGAAGCCGCTGAAGGTGATAAAAACAAAATCAATAAAATAAATTATAAGCACATGCAATCGTTAGTAACAACTCTTAATGATTTCCAAGCTAAGCCGATCAAAAAGGAAGCAGTAACTACAAATGACTGCCCAAAAAATGAGGATTCTGATGATGCAAAAAATGATGAAGAATATGAAGCTATTGAGAGAGAAGTAAGCAAATATACAGATAAATCGTACGAAACTCGATTTCAAGAAACTAAAGATATGCTCATGAAAATGGCTGATAATTATGATGACCCGAAAAATTCCAACAAATCTATTGAAATAAAACCTATCGATTCAGTATTAAAAGATTCTTCTGTTTACTTTGTAAAAGGGCAAAGAAGAAAAACTTGTTTTGAAGAAATAAAAGAGCCATATGCTATAAATGCTGCCATGAATATACCTATGAAAGATAATCCAGTGCCTCCAGATTTAAGTGGGATACCAAAGAAACCAATAACATCTTCTGGTTTTATAAATGAAGAAGTTTTTGATGCTGAGGAAGTATTTCCTAAGAGTTTTAAGGCTAAGTTAAAAGATACAGAAAAATATCTACGTGATATTAATTCAGTATTAAGTAATCCTTCCTCTCTTACAGAAGATCATACTGTGACACAAGAGCTAAATAAAGCCCCTAATGAACCATTTGACAATTCTGTGAATGACGATAAAAAGTCTGAATCTGCAAACAATTCACAAAAATTTGATGAACGAATGGAAGAGACACTGCACAATGCTCTAGAAAATATTTATGAAATTAGTAATAACGACAACAAGGACAACAAAGAATTGGAATTCCGAGAAATGAAAAATCTTGCTCATAATATTGTTGAAGGAGCTGAAAATCTCAGTACGTTAATTAGATCAGACATAACGAATAAACTAAATAGCATGAATGAACTTCTTAATGATGTGAATGAAATTTTTAAGAATTCTAAAAAGTCAAATCTTGCATATCAGCAAATCAAAGAGGAAAGTGACAATTTAAGACGTGAGGGAGAAGCACGTGCCGCCAAAAATTTAGAAATAATTAAAACTGGGCAAAATATTACGCAAGAAAGCAATGAAAATATTAGTAACGTTTCTGATACTCAAATAAACGACATTCATTCCGCTATCGGTAAGCTGAACGTTGAGATACAATGCCATGAAGATAGAATCAACCAAAGTAAGGAAAGATATGAGGAACGAAACAAGGAATGCAAAAGTTTCATCAAAGAAGTTGACGATATTTTGAAGAAATCTCATTCAATTCTTCATCCCGTAGTAGAGTCTAGCCAGAATCTTAGCAATAGCTTAAATGAAGAACAAAAAGAAATAAGTTTGAAGACAGATGAAACCGATAAAATCAATGAGAATGGCGAAAAAGTACGAAAAGAACTTTGGGACGTCGATCTATCTCAAATGGAATCAAATAAAAAACTAGCTGAATTTAGGAAACAAGAAACTGATCGAAATAAAAGGATTGATAGCTTGCTCTATGATATAAAAGACAAGATGAAAGATAATCAAGAAGTTTTACGGCTAGCAAATAGCTTATTAAGGAGAGAAGAAAGTAGGAAGAAGACCCAAGAGAATGTGAATATTCGGGAAATGTCTACAGCTGACATCGACTCTAAAGCTCAAGGAGATCATGCTAGGCCTAGAGACAAATTGAAATCCGAAGATAATGCTACGCAAAAGAGTAAAGAAGTCAATATTGAAAAAGGTACTATCAACACCACATAAAACAACACCAGTCTTTGGTTAACATTCCGTAGGTTATGATTATATTATGTATATCGTGATGAACAGCACGAATTTTATTGAACTCTTTGAACTAGTAATGCTAAAGTACCCAAATTTTAGTAATGATAATGATGCATTTTCAGAATGACACACACCTGAGAGATTGAATATGTATACTTACCTATATTACTCGTAAATTATTAAAATAATGTCAATACATTTGCTGTGACAAAATGAAATATCAACGCTATCTGTGGTGTAATTAAGAACTATGAGTATGCATGTCGGTGACGCGAAAACACAATATTTCCCCTGCTATAAAGTGCAGCACACAAGCTCACACTAACCAGTTTAAATGTGACGTTGTTAGGAAGGAAGGCGGGGTCCGATCGGGCGCCGGGTCACAAAGCGGCCCGAACAGCATAGACATCGACATCGGGAAGAAGCACTGCCCCTGCTCCTTATTCCCCGCCTTCGTATTCTTCCGAGATTTCCTAATCCTCATCTTCTTGGAATCCTCCTTAGCGTCATGATGCTTCTCGTTACATTCCATTTTCTCATTTTTTGTAGTCTAGACACTCTTTGTTACAAACTGGCTTGTCTTTCTTTTCATCGAGTATGACTTTTTGTCTTCTCCGTCATCGGTTTTCGGCTCGGACGGTATGGGTATGAACGAGCGTAGATTTCTCCGCGCGTATTCGTATTATTGACTCTTTTTTCCTTGTACGTGTAGCTACGCTTAATTATAAGCCAATCTGAGTTTATTCTTCAACTTGATGACATTTAAAGTTTCGAAAATGGCCTAAAGATGGCACTTACTCGACAAAACACAAGTTGTTTTATTTTTGATAGATGCCTATCTATGCTTCATGGCTTGTAGATATTGTAAAATCCTCCAGGCCACGTGGTTCGACAGCGTAGTTCGATCAATCGGACCACGTGAACTTTTTTTTCCTCTTGGTTCGATTTTAGAATCGCACCACGTGAACTACTAATTCTTGGGACCTCGTGGTTCGACTCCATTGTCGAACCACTATGACAAGTTCATCTGGTTCGATTCATCGAAGTATATTCACAGGCACAATTAACTCGGACTAAGAAAACTTGGGATTAAGTATGTGCCTGTTTGTGGTTTTGAAGACGGTTTAATTTTTTGTACAAAAAGAGTTTATTAATGTTAGTTACTGTATATAAAGTTATAATGTCCTTGGAAACGTTACGAAGTAAAGTAAAAATGTAACATGGTTAAATGAAGATTAAAATATGCTTATTGTGTTGTTGTATTCATCTAAGTTCAGCAATTTTACAAGGGTTGACTAAGTTCGATTAACCAAACCTATTGAAAAAAGTCCACATAGTCAGATAAATCGAACTATCAGGAGTCTTAAAAACACATGGTTCTATTGATCGAACCAGCTGGAAAAAAAGTTCACGTGGTTCGATTGATCGAACTATCAGGAATCTCAAAAGCACATGGTTCGACTGATCGAACCAAGAGGAAAAAAAAGTTCACGTGGTCCGATTGATCGAACTACGCTGTCGAACCACGTGGCCTGGAGGTGTAAACTACCTAATACATATATTATTATCTGCAAGTCTTTATTTTAGTTTTCCCTTCTGCCGTGCGGTCAGAATTTTTATGCATAGACACATGGACTTTTTTATACGTCCATGGTATTGAGTGACAAGACGAGCAGGGAGCTGGACATGTGCCTGATGGTACACTTCACCGAATCCATTAGCGCTTAATTTCAATCGACACAATTGAGCTGCCTTTTATTGTAATTTATTTTTTTAGTGTAATATGCCTTTTAGATTTTTTTTCCAAATGAAACATTGGCGCCCTCTTTGGTGAATTTGTGAATTATCTTTTAGAGAAGATGTATTGCATTCTAAAACCCACTCATTTCAAAGTACCTACTCATTTCACCTCTATCCTCCTTCAAGAAATAATCAATATAGGTATATAAAAATAGATCTTCGAAATGTGTGTACCTACTTACGCTCTTTTACGCTACGCTAACTTTTGAATTACAGCACCAAATTGGATTGTTATGATGGTATTGGACGGATGGATTGTTTTATGTATTCGTTCTTGTCGGAACAAGCGGACAAGGTTTGTTTAGCAGAAAATTTAGAAAATGTTGTCGAAAAAAGTACTAGGTAGAGGTATACGAAGTTCGCCGGTTCAGCTTCGTAGTTCTGATCCTAAGTTTACAATCAAAAGTCAATCGAAACTTTTCCAGAACTCACGCCAACCGAAAGATCAAGACTAGAAAGAGAGCGACGGAGGAAAGAAGAGGATGAGAAAGAGAAAAGGCGACAGCGCGAGTTTCAGGAGAAGCTAGAGAAAGAGATGGAAGAGTTGAACAGGACGCCACGGATGACGAAGCAGTTTATAAAGAATCACTGCAAGCAGCACAAGCTGTACTGCACGCCGCACTTGAATGACATTCTGTATTTGCATTTCAAGGTAAACATAAAAACATTTATTTAATAACTAGCCCCTAGTTTTACCCGCGTAGTTCTAAACAGTAGTCTCTGTGCTATTCCAGGCTATAATCTAACTGTATTCCAAATTTCATCCGAATTCATTCAGCAGTTTTTACGTGATAAAGTAACAAACATCATCCGTTTAGTAGTAAGTTAGTAATGTAAGGTAAAATGAAGTAATACAACTACACACTAAAAAAAAATATATAATGCAAAAAGATTATAGCAGAGCGTGGTTTCGATCCACGGACCTCTGGGTTATGGGCCCAGCACGCTTCCACTGCGCCACTCTGCTCCATGTACACTGCGTCGAAATTACACATCTTTTACTATTTATCATTACGATGGTATTTAGTTACATCCTTTTGTCGTTGCGTCGATATGGCGACACTTTTTTGATGTACGAAACAGTACTTACATCTTAGTTTTTTTTTCCAAAAACTCTCCAAATTCCTATTGTCGAGTCTGGATAACGATTAATTGTATTAAGACATATTTTTAATTCCAAAAAATTGTTCCTAGAGCATACTTATTGATCTTGGAAATGTGGTTCTATTTTGAAGTGGTAGTGATGGAATGAACCGGAGTTCGAATACGTAGCGTGTACGTTATCTATAGGGCCGTTCACTTTATTTACAAAAGTTCAAAGTTATTTATTTGTAAAAATAAGATTTATACGTCAAATAAAATAATATGTATAAATTAATGAGTACATAAAAGAAATAAAAATGAAATGTCAGCTTAAAATAAACATTGGACTCATAGAGTAAACATATACAGCCCGATTTTAGTTCTTGCTATTTAAAAACTCATCAATGGAATAAAACGTTTTTTTAAACGAGCCAGTTTCTTAATTTTAATTTAAATACGTGATCACTACATGCATCCTTAATATCTGTCGGCAATCGATTATAGACCTCGACACCCACAACGCCTGTCAACTTCCCAGACCGCACGCCGCGTGTGAACGGGCGCGAGACTATTCACATTGCGGAGGTTGTATTTGAACGAGTGGCTAGCACCTCGCTTTTCAAATGAGTGCAGGTTATGTCTCATGTAGAGAGCCACCTGGAGTATCACTAGGGATGGCAGCGTCATTATCCCGAGTGACTTAAAATAGGGTTTCGCTGACGTTCGGCGCGACACCTGAGCGATCGCTCTTATTGCTCGCTTCTGCATTCTGAACGCTCTCAGCCTGTCGGCGGCGAGCTCAGCCCCGTATTGCAGAACTGAGTGAACAGTCGCAAAATAGCACGTGCGTACCACGTCAGCGGAAACCACCTTCGACAGTCGACCCAGGGCGACACGTACACGTACACACACATTACACATGTAGGTACACTATGTTTTTAATTACTCACATGAGATACTTAGAGATTTTTTGAAAGTGTTGATGATTTTTGGATTCGGTTGTTTTTTGATGAAATAAATGAATGAATAAATAAATATTGGTGGACAATACACACACAACACCATCTGACCCCAAACTAAGCAAAGCTTGTGTGATATAATACTTATACATTTAGTTTTAAATACATACTTATTATACATAGAAACACCCAGACACAGTGCAAACATTTGAATTCATCACACAAATATTTGCACTGGGTGGGGATCGAACCCACGACCTTCGGCTTCGCAGGCAGAGCTACTATCAACTAAGCCACTAGGGCAGTCAAAAAAGTGGTTTTTGTTGTTGAAACGAGGCGTTTTTGCGATGGAAATAAACTTGTCAAGATAGTTCTACATTACGTCATAGGTGGCGCCAATTATGCATTTTTGTTGGGTAATTGAACAGGTTTTTAATTTTGAGTTATGTGTACTTATTACTAATTTACTAGTTGACTCGGCAAACTTTTTACATCCATATTCAACCCGTTTAACATTATTTCAGTTATTTAGTAACTCTACTTATTAAGAAATAAAGGTTTTTTTTTTTTTTTTAATATAGAGTGACGAGACGATCAGGTCATGTGCCTGATGGTAAGCAACATGCCTGACACATAACAGCACAGTGACAAGCAGCTATTGGAACATGAAGAGTCCAAATCATTACCTAGCACTGCACTGCGCTCGTCACCCAGAGATCTAAGATCTTATATCTCTAAGCCCTGTAATTTCTCTGTGCCCTTCAAACCTTAAGGTAGCCTTAAGTTACTTCTTATAAAATCAGCCACCTATCTGCAAGTGAAAGAATCGTTAAAATCGATCCAGCAGTTTCAAAAGAACACATAAATAGACAACTTAAAATGTATATTTTTGTAAAGTGCATAGAGCACGTATTATGACTGTATCCACCCTATCACCCTATGCAATTTCATAAGTAAGTATTTAATGTTTTAGCAAATGCAGTTTTATCCGTGTTTCCAGATTAAATCCGAGGAAAGCTCCCGATACTAGTTTATATCGGCTATCTAGCTTCCACAGTATCTACAAGCTTCGCTTAGCCTGGGTTCAGATGTTGTTGTGTGAAAAAAATCCAAAATTTTATTTTATTAATGTAAGTCGTATTACAAACAAACAAACAAGCAAACTTTTTATTGAGACAAAAACTTAATCAAGTATTAAAATGATTGTTGGACCCCACTCCGAAGACACGGTCCAAAACTAAGACCTAAGCAGTCGCTGTCTCGTCTGACTAATACTAATTAAGAGATAATAAATTTAATATGACTGCCAGTCTCAATCCCGAACGCCGCGCCGGCCTCAAAGTTGAGTCACATTACATAATTATAATCCACATTTACACATTTATTACATGTTACATAATTTTATAAATTCTTAGGGCTTCGCCAAGATCGAGAATCTGGAAGAGTACACCGGCCTGAAGTGTATCTTCCTGGAGAACAACGGCATCCAGCGGATCGAAGGCCTGGACACCCTCGCCGAGCTCAAGTGCTTGTACCTGCATTACAACATCATCAAGAAACTGGGTTAGATATCAACAAGGTCAAGATTTAACATTTTCAGACAACCGAGACACAAATTTTACCTAAATATTATTTAGACATTTATTTGAACTCTTCATGTTCCAATACCTGCGCTGCACTGTGCTGTTATACGCAGGAATGTGACTTACCTGCAGACACATGTCCAGCTCATCTCGTCACTCTTAGAACTCTATGCTCTATACTACAGAAAAAAAATCTAATTCAGTCAAAAATATTCCATTAGTCCGTCATAGCTTGGTCATGGATAAATATGAGACAGTAACAAAAAAATATAATATAGATTTTATAAAACTGTAATTGGGGTTGTAATTGTAACGTCACTTTGTCGTAATAATCGTATCATAAAGTGACGTCACGCGAGACTTCTGACCACTGTATCTGCGTAAATTTTGTTCGAAGGAAGAGATAAATAAAACATTTTTTAGGAATGTAACTGACGGACCAATCAGTTTTTTTTGTCGTTTCACCTTTTGGCAGCCGTGGCTTTTTACTAGCCGAAGGCCTAGTGACACAGCGATGGCCGATGGCCTGAAGCAATAGTGGTCTAATTACGAGAACGTTCGATTCTCGTCGTCAGGCCGTTGATTCGAATTGTCCCTGTATCTTCTCTTCTTCTCTATCTTCTAAGTGCATATTTAGAAGTTTGTTCAAGAAAGAAATTTCGAGTACATAAATGTCATACGTCAACCCGCACTTGGACATAATAGTGAGATAAAGGCATGAATCTCTTTTTGAGAGAGTAACCGAATCCCAGCAGAATATCAAGATCGGAAAGCTCGCAATTTCCTGTGCATCAGCCTTCAAACTGTGAGTTCTCTTCGGTAAATAAAACTAAACTGTATTTATTGTGTCTTCCAGAGAACCTGGAGGGCTGCCCCAAGCTGGATACGCTGAACGTGGACCACAACTACGTGTCGCGGATCGAGAACCTGGCCGCGGTGCCCGACCTGCACACCCTGAGCATCGCGCACAACATGCTCGCCACTGTTGGTGAGTGTGCTATTGTACTGATCACTTTCGAAAACGGTTTGAACACGGTCCAGTGGTAGTTTTAACTTATATGCTCACTGTCAATAATATTTTAGTATGAAAACGAATGTGATTGTTACACAAGGTTTGATATAGTCAGTTCAGTCCGATCGATTTTTCGATCGCGTTCGCCGATCTGTAGAGTGCGCGCGCGTAATCCCCGCTCGTTTAGCACTGCGGGCAGCAGCACGGCGCGCACGCAAGCTCAACGGTTGCAGCAGGGGTGCAGGTGAGGGGGAACTCTTCCTCACTGGTGAGCTGCGCGTCGAGAACATTGCAGCACACTCAGATCACTGTGCCTTTACTACCATACGGAACACACTGCTTACCCTTTTAGAGACAAGGTGTCTAAGGGGGCGACACATTCCATCCACCAATTTGTCAATTCTTTTTTGGGGGCACGCCAATCCTCGAAAGTTGTAAATCTATAATTTATTGAAGAGCTCTGTGTATCATCGATGTGCCTTTAGGGCACTGTGTGCCCCGCTTTCACCCACTAAAAAAGCCCTGGTGGTAGGAATTTGATATCTGCTCAATATTATTAAAGAAGATTACGGCTGGTCTAGTCGGGAGAACGGCGACTGCCGATCCGGAGCCCCCGGGATCAAATATCACGCGCACCACTGTATTTTCAAAGTCATATGCGTAATGCCGCTAACTTAAAACGGTTAAAGAAAACATCTTGAGATAACCGACATATTTATACCTAGAATCTTCCGAGGTCATGTGTCATCCACCAACTCGCAATGGGCCAGCGTGGCAGATAATGTCGTTGACTTGCCTTGCGACAGAAGGGTTCGAGTCCCAGCAATGGGAACATTTAGTGGGCAGTTTAGGATCATGCAATAGATTGATGTAAAGTGTGTGTTCGTGGCTGCAGATGACATCTCGCAGCTGTCCGGGTGCGGGAACCTGTCGGTGCTGGACCTGTCGTACAACCGGCTGGACGACCCGCTGGTGGTGGACGTGCTGGCCGCCATGCCCGTGCTCAAGGGTGACTACGGAACCCACTCAGATTAATGCTTCTTTTGTAGTAAAAAATCACGATATCATACAATGCGATGAAGCTGCGTAAGTAGACGACGCAACGACGGTGAAGCAGTGAGGTTTTTATATTTTACTTGCGGCACATCACGGCTTCGCTCGGATATTGTCATATAAGTCTATCAGATTTTTTTAAATAATATAGAGTGACGAAACGAGCAGGACATGTGGATGGTAAGCAACATGCTTGCCTCATAACAGCACAGTGACAGCTAATAGACCATGAAGAGTCCAAACCATTACCTAGCACTGCACTACGCTCGTCACCCAGAGATCTAAGATATTATATCTCTAAACCCTGTAATTTCTCTGGAAACATTGCCTATCAAACCGGAACACACTAATGTTTGCACTTTACAGATAATCGAAATAACTATCCTATCTTTCAAGTTGGATCAAACTGCACACGGTGTGCAAACTTGATTCAAATCGATTAAGCAGTTTAGGAGTCCATCGCGGACAAAGAACGTGACGCGAATTGGATACTTATGTATTTTAGTAATCCTTCAAAAAAGGGCGTTGTAGCGCCTAACTAAATCGGCTATTGCTTTGCTGTCTCTAAAAAAAAAAAAACATTTATTCTTTCAAGATATTAATTACACTGTTTCTTAATTTACAATGAGAGTTTATGGCTAATTTATTTTTCAATGGAAAAGTTTACATTGAGCCCCAAACTAGGCTGAGCCTGTATCTTGGGCGCTCTGGTCCAATTATCTGTTTTAGTAGCACATATCGCGTTAAATCTTAAGTATAATATTTATTATTTTTAATAGTATACTGTTGAATCTAGAATAATTAACTATCATTTGAAGCGAGAAGAAGAGAGAGAGAAATGTAAAGCTAAGACATTTTTGCGTTCGGCGTTAGACCCCCCCGAGCACAGTAATGTTTGCAGATTGATTTAGTTGTTTGTTCAGTGCTGGTGCTGACGGGCAACCCGGTGGTGCGCTGCATCCCGGCGTACCGGAAGACACTGACTCTCCGCCTCCTGGAGCTGCTGAACCTGGACAACCGGCCCGTGTTCCCCCGGGACCGCGCCTGCGCCGAGGCCTGGCGGCGCGGCGGCGTGCAGGAGGAGATCGCCGAGCGGCGGCGGTGCGTGCCTGCCATACCCCACCAGTACCCATATCTTACCCCCGACCACCTAACTGCGGCCTTGGCTTAATTTACTTCGCTTCAAGAATTTAGAAATATATTTTGAAGTGAAAACTTCCTTTTGGCGCACCATCCACAAATTTTTTCGTAGGCGTAGTGAATGTTCGTAAAATTCGGAAGTGAAAGATTATATTTATAGAGTATGCAGAAGAGCTTACATATACCTACCAGTCCCGGCGGCACGCCTCAGGGGGCGCCAAATTTAGCGGCTCATCACGTCTTTCAAGTCATCGTCGTAATATCCGATACAGTATTATCATCATGAATTCTTCCTTCCTCACGTGAAGTTAGGGGAGCTAGATACTCGAAGGGAAAAGATGTCTGAGGAACATTTTTTTTTCCGCCATCTCGCCTGATGTTAAACGACAATGCGGTCTACGATGGAGCGTGTTTACCTAGAAAAAAACCGACTCACTCTCGATTTGAAGGCACAAAGATTGTAATCATCGGGGCAAACCCACTCAGGCAACGTATTCCACAGCCTAGACGTTCTTATCACAAAATTAGAGTCAATTCTCTTCGTTCGTGTCTTTGGAACAACAACCATGAAACGATGTCGCTTTTTCGAGCTACGAGCATTCCGATAAAAAAGGGCATAACCCGTTATGTCTCCTCCTGCATGGTGGTCATGAGTAGATACACCGATGCACCCCCCTCCCGGCGGCATTTTCAGATTTTGCCTCGCCTAACTGCACCTAACCTGCACTGCAGTGCTGCAGTCTGTTTGCTGTAACTGTCGTGTCGCTGTATTTACTATAAGTATTCAATTTATATGCCATAATTTATAATTTTTTGTTATTAAAATTATTGAGTAGGTATTTTTTAATAGCTATTTCTTCACTGCTGCAGTACGTTTTTTTTTAAGTGGCCCATGGGGATTGCTCACCGAAAAACGAGACAAGTGCGTTACTTCTAATACTTGTACGTGTGTAATATCACACAAAATGTAGATTGCTAAAGTATTATTTGGAACTAGAACATGACTACGTTTTTTGATATCAAAATGATATTTGTTCCCAATTCTAAATACAAACATGTGTGATCCCAACAGATGGATTGCTAAAGACCAGGAGAAGGTGATGCAGAGCGTCCGCTACCTGATCAAGATGCGAGACGAGAAGAGGGCTCAGCGGGATGAGAGCGAGAGGCAAGAAAGAGAGAAGCTTGGGCTTCCACCAAAGGTAAGGAACTAAGGAATGCTAGAAAAAGCACGCTAGGATAATCAAGATTGGAAGTCCAGTATTATATATCACTGGTACGTTAACCAGACGTTTACACCCATAGATAGAATCACTTTCATTACGTAGACTAAAAATGTACCTACAATGAAAATAGTGTACAAGGACTATTATAATTGTTATGAGTGATTGCCTCATAGCTTGCAGCTTGCAGCGATCTCCACCACGCAACCGTAAAAAAACTGGACAAGTGCGAATCAAGACTCGGCGGAGGGTTCCGTACCACATTATCTGAAGGAACTGCAACAATATTATATTCTGTTGCTTGGGAGCTCCAATAAGTGTTTAGTATATTCTGTGTTTTAGTACTTATTTGTTGTTATAGCGGTAACAGAAATAGGTAGGTACATCATCTGTGAAAATATCAACTGTCCAACGGTTCTAGAGTTGCAGCCTAGGGACAGACGGACGGAAGTAGCGAAGGTCAGAACGGCGGCTGAGCAGTGGAGCGGGTAATAGCGGCGTAATAGCAGTATATCATCTGTAGCCGACCTAATTGTGCAACAATATTTAGTCATGTTTATCACTAAAATTCTAAATTTTCACTTTAATCGGCAGTCCATATGACCAACAATTTTAATTTTTCATAAGCGTCGGGTGAAATGCAGGAGCATCTTAAACGCTTTACTATTATTTTCATCTCGAGTTTCCGAGGATAAAGAGTAAAGACCCACTAAGTATTAAAATTTTGAGTTACTTCATTTCTGTTTGTAGTTTTTATTACTATCAATTTTTGTATAATATCTTTCAGGAGGAAGAACTGAAAGAAGGAGAAACTTCAGAGGACAAAGTATCCGTGAAGGCGATCGAAGCTGCAGAGGAACCTGAGGTGCCGCATACTGCGGAACAGAAAGACGGGATCCTAGCGGATATGCTCTCTGCGTCCGGGGAAGAGGACAGCACGAGCGAAGACAGCTCGAGTGAGAGCGAGAAAGAAGGTGAAGGTAATACATATTAGCAAGCAGAGCTTATGTTACTCCAATAGGTTCAGCAGTGGTAGGACTCTTTGCAGAGTCCGCCTGGTGAAGAACTACACTTTGGCTAGTTAAGTGAGTTATGATCATACGAGTGTTGGCCGACTGGTTTTTAATTGCTTGCTGATGCCGACTGACTTATTATTAGGACAAATCACTAATAGACAATAAGTTTGTCCTGGGCTTTCTTTGACGGTTCTGTCATTACCTTAGATAAAATACCTTATTTTAATCACTACATTTCTTGTAAATAGTTATTTCGTTAAATGAGTGTATTCAGACACCAAAGTAAATATTTGATGATTAAAAACTTGTATTTGGTTTGGTAGAAGAGGCGGCAACTTCCAAGATCGAGTGGTCACAGGTGGAGGCTGGTAGACGACTGGTGCAGGAGATCAGAGCCGAGCAACCCGCGCCCGCGTCGCAGGCCGACTGCTGGACGGGGTACCGGGGGAACGTGGCCCCTGGCAGCTCGGCTCACTCGTCGTGAGTATTCCACAGCTATGTATTTGCAAAATAGGTCCGTCGTCCAAGATATCTTCCAGTCCAGTCATTATGTCGAAGAAACGGGTCAGTATTTAAACCGATACATAGCGACAAATTATTATTTTCTTTTAACGTGAGAATGGGCACACTATTATGACAGAAAATGTAGTATTGTCAGTCTTACTGTAAACAAAAATAAAGTAAAAAATAAAAGTTTTACCCTCGACTATCTCGGATCTCTAACTTGTCAAACACTTCACTTTGCCACTTTGATTTGATACCCATTTTGAGGGAGTAGTGAATAAAGAAATGTCATTCGGCATTTAGTGGAGGCCATGTTCTACTCTATAGGAATAGTTGAGTATATAATAATAAATAGCAAATTAGCATTATAAAAACTTACTTAAATCTTTTATAAAAACTTACTTAATCAATTCAATGTTTTCAGAAATTTTGCGTCCGAGTTTGAGGCAATCAATAGTTTATTGTTCCATCAGAATCCGCACGTTGAAAAGAAGAGTGCGTCTAAAACATTGGAAGGTAAGGTCCATTTTCGTATTGTTTGTAAGGTCTTGTCATATATGATTACAATACATGTGCCTGCATAAGACTAGTTGGTAATTTTTCATAGGTACCATGGCATTCCCGCAGAGGTTACTTTAATTCAAAATAAATATCTGAGTATACCTAACGAAACACGAATGTGACAGTCTGTTAGTTTTATTCATATCGATAAGCCACTTGCAGATATATACCTGTAACTAGAATCTGAATCTCTGAAACAGCTCGAATAATTTTCATGAAACAAAAACCGAACAAAGCTCGGTCACCCAGGTACCAGGTACTAATATTTATATAAGAAAATATAATGCTGAAGCTTGATGACTTTTCAGAATTACGTGCTAAGAAAGAGCAGATGATAATAACTGAAATTGACAACGAAGCCGAAAAAACGAAATCAGTTGAAAAGAAACCATTGATAGAAATTATAGGGGAATACGAAAAGAAAATTAAAGATTCAAAAGAAGCTAACGCAAAATCGAGCCGGGGTGTTGCCGTAGAACAAACATGTAAGGGCGCTGTCATAGAACACACGGGAATAGTTGAAGAAGGAAATAAGATAATAGATCATGACAAGAAACTTTTAAAAGAAAAAGCAGAGATCACGGAAGAAAAGAAAACTTTGAAGAAAGTAACAATTAAAGAACTTCCTACTTTAGATTCTAATAAAGATAATATCAAAAATGAGGTGCAAGAATCTGATACTGCCAAAGAAAAAGATGTCAAAGATGACACTGGGAAGAAGGTAGAAGACAAAACAGAAGATAAAGTTGAAAAGAAAACAGAAGGTACGAATCCAACCAGTAAGTAAACTTTTATAGATTACCGTTTTATCTAATGTTCTTGTTTCACGAAAATAAAGTTATCGCATAATGATGATTCGTATCGTAGAATGTATTATGTATTATAGACGTGATAGATAATTTGTAAAATACTTTTTTCATCCCACCAGCTCGTAAAGAGTACTTTTGCTCCTCGATATCAGGGCGCAAAAGTCGTTTTTACCCTCTAGAGGTTAAAGTAAATTTGAATTTAGAACATCGTGTGTACTGAGTTTTGAATTCAAAACATAATTCAACCTATTTATTTCTACCTCCTTGGTGCCAAATGCATCATATTTTTTTTTTAATATGTTAAAACTCAGACTCGGAACCTCCTTGGTGTACTTACTTTTTCTAATTTGCTTGGCGCGAAAACATTTAAAAATTTGCATTTAGTAATTTCCTCGCTGAGGTGGAATGAAAACTTACGTGTTGCACTCGAGTGCAAAAGATTTTTCACCTTGTGCTCTTTTGATTCCCTTGCTATGCTCAGGATTCAAATTTTTAATCACGAGCGCAGCGAGTGATTCAAAATTTTAGAATCCTTCGCTTGCTCGGTCATCAAAATTGAGCACGCGGTTAAAAATCAACTTTGCACTCTTGTATAACAAATAACTGTTGAACTATTCAGCTCAAGGCACCGGCGAAGGCGTATCACTCATCAGTTACATGCACCATATGAACCATCCTGGTGGCGCAGAGGATGATGACGAAGACTTGAAGCCTAGCGCTGAAGATCTAGAGATATTCGCTGAACTGGATCGAGAAATGGAAGAGAGAGATGCCAGGATTGCTAGAGGAGAACCAGCTGTTGATCCCATGGTATGATGGATGTATAGGGTTGAAAAACCATAACAATCTGATATTTGTTTAAAAACATTACTATTTGCACGCGTAAACTGAAGTTATTTATTTTCTCTGCTGTTGGTTATGTTGTCAAAGAGTTGTCAGAGCAAAACTAGCAGATACGAATACCTTTTAATAGCTGTTCAGCTTTTGGCTTCTACATCTTTTTTAACCCCCGACAAAAAAAAGGGGTGTTATAAGTTTGACGTCGATGTCTGTCTGTCTGTCTGTCTGTCGGTCTGTCTGTCTGTCTGTCTGTCTGTCTGTGTGTGTGTCTGTCTGTGGCACCGTAGAGCTCAAACGGATGGACCGATTTCGATGCGGTTTTTTTTATTTGAAAGTTAATATCCGTGCGGGTGTTCTTAGCTATGTTTGGTTAATATCGATTCAAAATGGCCGCCTCCACAAAATGGCGGACAAAATATTTCTTCACAACCTACCTCAATATGGGTATCAAATGAAAGGGCTTGACTAGTAGAGTACTAAACACTATAACAAATTTCAAATCCAAGATGGCCGCCACCACAAAATGGCGAATTATATAATATTTTTCACTACTGCCTCAATATGGGTATCAAATGAAAGGGCTTGATTAGTAGAATACTTTGCACTATGACAAATTTCAAATCCAAGATGGCCGCTACCACAAAATGGCGAATTACATTTCCTTTTTCACAATTCCCTTTATAGGTATCAAATGAAAGGGCTTGACTAGTAGAATGTTCTACAGATAACAAATCTAAGGTAGTCGGGGGTTAATCAAAATTTTTAATTTTGTTCTTGTAATTATTTTCGGTAAAACCTTTTATAATTTTATACATTGAGTTTTTCATTTTATGGGACAAGTCAGATAACGGAAAAGCTACAAAACTCTTATCATGGAGGTTATAACTAGTGGTTTTATGCATTTTAGGGAAACTTAAGTACAATCATAGCACTTCGTTGAGGACGGGCGATGAAAAGTGGGCCTCGAAGACTGGGACAATGATTACTGTTACGAAAGCGTAAATAGCAATACTATACTAATTATGGATACCCTTCAAAGCTATAAGTGCTGCTTTGCTAGATCCTATATAAACTTGTCCGATTACTTTTGTTTTTCAATAGATTCAATAGCATTGCATTGTATGTTATGTTACCCATACAATATCACCATGGCACTGCTCTTTCTGTCTAGTTATCTCACATGGTGATGGGTGCCTCCCCCTCTTAATTCTTAGCTTCACTTTGCTTATGATATTAATCCCGAAAATGTCAAATTTATATTTAAAACAATTATTCTGTAGAAAAACTACGACAAGAAGACGATGGACGAGTTCTACGCCGCAGAAGAGTGCACTCCGGCGCACGAGGTCACAGAGAAGACGCATTACACAACCTACAAGACCGACAATGCGTTCGACAGAGTAGCGCTCAGCCAGCTCACTGGCGGAGAGAAACCTGGTGCGTTCTACTACTTTCGTGCGCGAATAGGGAATATGCATGTAGTTTAAATTGGTTTGATTTTTTTTTCGTAGAATCCTTAATGTCCCGCCATTATCCCAAAACAATTATTTTATTATTTAGTTAGTTATTAATTATAAAAAATATTACTTAAAAAGTGCAAAATAGGCGCGGGAAATTCAAGTTTGCGAAATGCATCATTACCTGTGGAAACCAAATGTGACGTCACATGGCATGTTTTTTGCTTTAACGGTGTCGATATTCGTACTGAGCTAGTAGTGTTAGAGAGAAAAGTCGTGTTCTCCATCGTTTGATTAGCTAGCACAACTCAAAAATCGGTACAAAGTAACTGCAACACTTGTAGTAAACACACAGGTCGTGGCCTGTGACGTCATGCAGGCGCGGGAAAGATGGCGGCGTTTAAACTGGACAAATTATATCGATATTTTAAATATTATTTTAAAAATCAATTTGTACATTTACAAGAGTATTTATATTTTTTATTGTGTTATAATAATGTAAAAAGTGAATTAAACATATAAAAAAAAATGCATGCATATCCCTATTATCTTATTACTCAGTCTTTTGAGACTGTTAGTTGAGCTCGAATGTAAATCGCGACATAACACTCACTGTATCAGTACTTTTGCTATAGAGAAGGGAACACAATTTGTGAATTTTTAAAACACCCTAAGACCGGTATTCATGCATTTTATTGTCTGTAACCGTCATATCGAGCGAAGTTCCCATAATCTTAGATTTCGATGGATTTTCTCACCAACCTTAATATGAAATAACGTTGCACGGGCACGGGCTTACGAAGTTTAGCTTAGTGAGCAGAGGCTGAGTCCAGTAGGTGATGGCGGATTTGTGTAACTCATTGTTCTTTTACTGTTTTCTTGAAATAAAAACTTCTTTTGGCGCGCCACAGACAGATTATTCGTGGGCTGTGATTTTAATTCTAGCATCACGTCCCGAGCGTGACGCTGAAAGAAATTTCAGGGTAAACTCGGGACCATGGTCATTGACCATCTAGAATTGCCTCAGCTTTTCCCATTTACCAATGCTGATGCTCATAGCCACGCTCTCCGGTGTCACCCACGTAGTTTCCAAAGTAAGCTCTCAAATTCTGAGTTATAAGATTTCACTTCTATCGCCAGTTCCTAAAACTGACATTTTTTTTAACAAAGTTTCCTCCAATAGTGTATGTTCAATTCAATTCAATTCAATTTATTACTTCGAACCTTAGGATATTACATCACTTGGTAACGTCACATAAAACAATTATTATTGAATACTGATTCCGTTTACAATATACATGCAGCTGTAAAGAGGCTTTGTCAATAAATGCAGCTGTACAGAGGCTATGTCAGTAAAATTATATCAATATGTACAAATAGATGTATATATAAGTATGTCATGAAATCCAAAAATAATCAATGAAACATGTCAATAAAGAAATTATAACGATCAAAAATATTTAATGTCATTTAAAATGTTCACTTATTTAAATTGCATTTCAGTACATATGTTTTTGCCCATTCTTTACGATCATCAATAAAATCGTTGACTGAATAATAGGCTTTTTTAAGTAAATATTGTTTTATAGCAGTTTTAAATTTTGTTTCATTGAGACCCTCTAACAGTTTAGGAATGACATTATAGAAACGTACACAATTTCCGACAAAGGAACCCATTGTTTTCTGCAGTCTACAGCGTGGAAACGCAAATTTGTTGGTATGCCGCGTATTGAGTTTGTTATCTGACATTTTCGTTAGACTGGTTCTATTTTTTCTTGCATACATTATGCACTCATATATGTAAAGTGATGGAACGGTAAAGATACTTATTTTTTTAAAAATATCCCGCAGTGAACCCCCTGTTGGCACATTATAAAGTCCTCGAATTGCCCTTTTTTGTACAATAAAAACAGCAAGTTGTCGCAAGTTTTCCCTTTAAATATAACGTTTTTACCAGATGAGAGAAAGGCGCGTCTCACCCACGTACCAGGAGCTATCTTGTTCCGTTATGTGGACAAAGATGCACCAAAAGAGGTGGAGGCCACTGCGACTGCTGCTCCCGTTGGTTACGAGATTGGAGAAGAGCACATCGAGTCAGAATGTGAGTACAAATACTTCATGATAAAATCTAAACCTAATGTCAAGAATTTCATTACGTTAATGTAGCTTCCTGTTTTTTTATTACCTTATTACAAAATTTAAAAAAAAATGTTCGATCGTTACTTAAAAGTTTTTTTCAGGACATAGATACATTTAATGTGTTTCTCTATGCTAAACAGATTTCGTGTATAGATAGCTATAACTATTTTTTGTTCCTATAACGTATGTTCAAATGCCACGGACAGGGATAATTTTCCATGTTTTACAGCATCTTCTGGAGAAACAGAATCGATCAACATTTCAAGCGATTCCGATAGTTCAGATGGAATACAAGTAAAATTACCGCCAGCTAAAACCACTAGGCTACAGAATACCTTAACTGAACTCAAAGACGGTGATACAAATAGCCAACGTTTGGTAAACGAAGTCAAAACTAAAGCAGACGTTGAAGAAAAAGTTAAGGGAAAAGATGACAAACCAAAGGGTAAAGGCGATGAAAACAACTCAAAGGGCAATGAAGCTAAAGAAAAAGAAGAGGTTGAGAAAGGAAAAATTGATAACAAAAAGGGCAACGACGTTAAAAATACAGATAAAGGTGAAGTTGCAAAAGGTAAACAAAAATATGAAAATAAAAACACACGCAAAGAGGATAATCAAAATGAAAGAGGTGACGGAAATCGTGGCCAAAATCCAGGCAAAGTTAACAAAAGAATGGTTCGAAATACTACTTCGGCTAAAGCTAAAGATATTGGGAAGCGTCAAAGTGTGGGTAAAGGCGATACAAAGATGAGTGGAGTCGGAGGAAGATCGCGCAATGCATACGGCGGTGAGACAGTCAGAGGTAATTTTATAATAACATTTCTGCCATATGGTGCCGGTGACCAAATATTTCAGTTCATGTTTTGATTTATCTTTGTATTGTTTTCATGGTCATTATTAATCCAATATCCTATGTTTCATGGCGTTATAATACCGTTAATAATGTTATAGACTAACCTCCTAAATAAGTTTCAAAGTATCTAACTGTGTTGGTCATTTTCTAATAAATAAAATTGTTTCGTATAGGGATATTAAATCTTTTAATAATTATTGTTTCCCAAACCTTGTCTGGTTTTTTCCTGAACAAAGCAACTTAAAATTGTAGGTATTTCACCTCATTAATAATTTGTTTATTTTAGGTAACAGAGCTTCCTGTTCCACCGACAACCTTGTATTCGTGGATGCTGATGAAGCGAAACAAAGCATCATCGACACCATCAACTCTTACGAGGACGACCGGTTCCCTTCACAAGGTATCATTTGTTGAGGCTGTACTACTAAATAGAGTCTTCATCACTAAATTATTGTGTAGGCGATTGTGACTTCGGGTACCTACATCAAATGAAATGTGTCCTTTATTATTTTGTCTAGCGAAAATATAATATTGATACGGTTCACTAAGATGCTTGATGTGCTTAATAAATTCATTCAAATCTAATCCGTAGCTTTTCTAACAGCCACTTTCTTAATTAAAAAAATAACATGTAGGGCTGTAGTACTAAAAACCACATGAGCTATTTGACGACGATGCCCAGGATAGTGCGACATCAGACAAGGAAAAAAAGATATGGGGTTCTTTATGTTACTAATAATTAGCAAAGGTGTGGTACTTTTCCAAGCGAACTCTGCAAAGAGTCGTACTACTACGATAGATGTACAAGGCTAGGTTTCAAGAACTGATGCAGGGGATCCAGAACTTAGGTGGTAGGATCCGCTAATAAAAACGCACGCACGCATTTGTTGTAATTGTACCGTGGTATTGTCACTTGACCACGACTACGTGACCCCTGGCGTCAAAGCTGGATCCGGCCTTGCTAGGTTGGTGGACGGTGTTGTGGTTGCAGGCGTGAGCGCGGACCCGGCGGAGGAGGCGGCCGTGTCGGCGGCGGTGGCGCGCGAGCTGCTACTGCGCACGCGCGCGCACGCCGAGCGCGCCGCGCTGCGCGCCGGCGAGGCCGCCTCGCGCCGCGCCGGACACATCGACAACAAGACCAACGCCATCATCGAGAAGATCGCTGACGAACTCGACAACGATTACTCTGTGAGTCACCTAATTCAGGGTGTATTCTGGGAGCTGCGGCTCCGAGAAAGTTCCGCCTCGTCTGGTCGGCAGAACGGCGACCCGGGACCCGGGTTCAAATCCCACGCACACCACTGTCTTATCGTCACTGTCGTCGTTATCGTTCCTGTCTTGTGCGTGATGCTGCTAATTTAAAACCGTGAAGGAAAACATCATGAGGAAACCGACATATATATATACCTAGAATATTTTGAGGTCATAAACATTGTGTCCTACGCCAACGCACACTGGGCCAACGTGGTAGATTATAGCCTTTCGTGGTAGATTATATTGACTTTCTCCCTCAGGAAAAGACTACAAGTTCCAGCTGTCGGAACATTTAATGGGATGCTTATGATTCCGAGAGTTGGTCCCAATTTTTAGGTAGATGTTTGAGGAAACTGAAAACTTGTTCACATACCTCTCCTATTATTATCTACCTACTATACCCCAACTACTGGTACAACCTGACTGGTGAGTAGCAGGGCAAAATGAATCCTTGAATTTAGATCACTCCCCTGGCAGGTAGAAAGTCGCACAAAAATGATCTGTCTCCCATACCTCCCCTAAATTTGAATTTGGTACCAGCTCTCTAAATAGTGGGAGTAGTTGGCTTGCACTGACGTCCTGCTAGAGACAGTCATATTGTGCGCTTACCCCAGTGTCTCAAGGCGCCCATTCCCGTAAGGAAGTTCACTTCGACACCTATACTTTCCCAAAATTGAGGAAAAAAGAATGCAGACTATGACGATTGATCGCTTCCCCTACCTACTCACACAAGCTCCTGATTTAACAGACTGAAAAATTGGTACATTTTCATCCACAGCTTCCCGAAGTATCCCGTATTTTAGAAGTACACATGAGCATCGCAGAACAACGCTGGCGCGCCGGCGAACCAGTGTCAATTATAAACCAGGAATCGGCGTACGAAGAGGACCTGACTCTTACTCCGGACCAGGAGGACCCTTTGTTAGAGGAGACCCTTACTGAAAATAATGCTGAACTAGTAGATATTGAGAATAATGCCGAAGCCAATAAAGATGGGAACAATAAAGAAAAAGTTTTCATAGATACTGATCAACGAGAAATGGATGATAATGCAAAACCCATCAATAAAGACAAGAACATTGGCAACAAAGATGAAAGTGTCGTAATTAATGATGAGGCCGGAGCAGCCAATAATGACCTAGAGTTACTAAATGTTAACGCCAATGATATGGAGAATGCAATAAGAGTACCTAACGTTATCCCCGCACAATTTATTAACCAAGAAAGAGCTGAAATAGCAGATTTCTCTGCAACTGCAGACGACTCTGGAATAGCTCTACACGATGACGGCAATGATTCCCAGCTGTGCGAAGCTTTGGTAGAAAATATCAATGATTCCGGTGGAGACGATATATTCGAGGATTGCGTTGACGATATTGACGAATCTGGAGGACGTGAGAAAGGAGTCAAAGACGAGAAAAGCGATTTCGATCGCGTGAAGGTTAATTATTCTCTAGAGATGAAGTTAGCTTTAGGTATTGGAGACAATGATTAGCGTTGGTCATAAGCAGAAAAATATGTTATTAGAAAATGTTCAGAAGAAATATGTTCTTTTAGACCCGATTATGTATTTTTTATGAGAATAGATTTGTTTTTGTTTTATTCAAGCTTATGTTATTCGATGCAGCGCCACAAAGAGGTTGAAGACAGGTTGAGTTTGAGCCTGTAGACTTATTTATTGCCATTAAAATTTAATAATAGAATTACCCAACGGTATTTTCATTTATTGATGCGTTTTAATATAATATTTTATTTACAAAGATAAGATTACCACTATGTAAGTTCCTCATGTTGCATCTGATACCTACTGAACGTAGGTAAAGCTAACACAGAAGGGTCCGACTAACCTAATCTTAGTACGTAATCTACCTATCGTTGCCAAAAGCTTATAGACTGCAGGCCTATGGGTCAGACAAAATTTATGGGTCATATGAACCAACAGGAGACCAGTGTAAGATGATAGAAGGGTATAAAATAATAAGATTCAGCACTATGCCGTCACTTGAAAGCTGTCCAACTGAGTACCTACAGGTGAAGGAAGGGGGTTGCAACTCTCGATCATTTCTCTTTGTCTCATCATTTTTGTACGGCGTCAGGGAATAATGGATAATAATGAAATTATAAAAATTGTATAATTTAAATTTTTTATTGTTACTTTTGTGGAAAAAAATCTTATTCTCCGGCGTTTTTAAAGTGAATTTGGTCATTGGATTATGTAGGGCATTGGTTCAATACAGTTTCAATACCTCTTCTAATCAATTATTCCGCAATGCAGTACAAAAATCATGTGACAAGGAGAAATCAAGTGACGGCATAGTACTAAATCACAATCTTATTATTTTATACCCTTCTATCATCCTATATAGGTAGGTCTCCTGGTGGTTCATTTGACCCATACATTTTGTTCACGGGGCTGCAGTCTATTAGAACGCGCGATTTTTCGAATGTCGTCGAAATCAAGCGTTGTTGAGGCTAGAACTAGATGGAGACAAATAGCATGCACGTAGAGACGCAAATGCTGCAGTGGTCAACAACGAGCTGATAATGATGGCTTAGTAATTTTCAGTACAGCATGAAGCTACAAAACGATCAGTTTATAGAAGTCGACCGTCAAGCTCAATTAGTAGGTATAAATCTAAGAAAAAGAGTATAAGAAGTAACTACGAGTATATCCTTTGTCTGTGCGTCTATGGTACTTTTAAAAAAAATAAAGAGTGACGAGACGAGCTGGACATGTGCCTGATGATAAGTAACATGCCTGCCACATAACAGCACAGTGGCACGCAGCTATTGGAACATGAAGAGTCCAAATCATTACCTAGCACTGCACTGCGCTCGTCACCCAGAGATCTAAGGTGTTATATCTCTGAGCCCTGTAATTTCTATGGAAACATTGGCCTTCAAACTGGAACACAGTAATGTTTCCCCATTCAGTATTGCTTGGCGGTAGAATAACTGGCAAAGGTGTGGTACTTCACCAGGCGGACTCTGCCAAGAGTCCTATCACTACAAAAATACTACTACTACTTAAATAGCCTATAGCACTCAGGGATTATGTAGGCACATATCCAAAAGTGAAATATTTTTTGAAATCAATCCAGTAGTTGCAACTTGCGTCGATACTCTGGCACCATCACATCTTCCAGAGACACATAGTAGGGCCGGTGCAGCGGCTAATTCAGCTGAGCTGCGACTCAAACGGCGCAAATATGCAACCCTCGGATGTGGTTACATATTTGAGCCCTTTGGGGTTGAGACATTGGGCCTGTGGGGGCCGGGAGCTCACCTCATCTTCAAAAGCCATTCCGAGCGCTTGGTCGACGCGACGCGTGACCAAACTGCTGGCGTTTATTTGGCCCAACGCATAAGCATTGCCATTCAGCGTGGTAATGCCGCCAGCATGCTGGGTACGCTTCCGATTGGTAGTGGGCTTGAACATCTTGATTATCTGTAGACCTACAGTGGTCTATGGATAATTCAGGTGTGCTTAGTATAAGTAGGTAGTTGGTAGGTTTGTAGTGTAGTGTAGTTCTCATTGTACTTATTTTAGTTTTGTTAATAAAGGCTCTGCTCAGTTAAAAAAATCCAGTAGTTCATAGATTAGCGCGTTCCAGCTAAAAACCTCGTCAGCTTTATAGTATTAGTATACTCGTAGATAGATATGGATAGGAATATATTTTTGTTTAAATTATTCCCAGACACAGAACAAACATTTGTAGGCAAAGAGTTTACATATACTACCTATGTACGTATAGAGTTGGAACAAACGCTTTACACCGAAAACACGGGTCTAATCGCTCTTATGAAAGTGTCATACTTTTGTCGCGGCATATCACTCTGTTGCCTTAGCAAACACGCACGCCATCTGCTTATGATTGGCACAAAGGAACCGTGCGGAAAAACCAGATCTATTTACTATATCTCTCTCTATCTAAATTTGTAGGTATTCATAACACAAAAATATTCGCAGTGGGTGGGAATTGAACCCCCGACTTAGGCCACATCGTTGGCAAAACTATTAGGTTGTGGTGGCTTTATGTTCAATAAATTCCATTTTACAATCGTGAGCTCGTAAGTTAGATTCTCGCCTGTGCCTCTCAGTAGGTAGGTACCTAGCTATCTCTTTCAGCGCACATTATATATTCTTAGCGCAGCAGTGGAGACAATGGGCCCGTGGTCGTCCGATACCAAACATTTTGTGAACGATCTATCGGAACGTTTGGCCCTCGCTTCAGGGGATCCCAGAGCTGGCGCCTACTGTGCCCAAAAGCTGAGTTTAGCTATTCAAAGAGGCAACGCTGCCAGCATTCTGGGTACCCTGCCGCGCAGTAGTGATCTCGACGGCGTGTTTAATTTGTAAATTTGTTTTTTTTATTGTATGGTATAATATTATTATTTTGTTTTTATACATATTTATGTAAATATTGTAAATATTAAGACTTTCAATTTTATTCAACAAATTTTATAGCCTAGTGCAGATGTAGTCAATTTCAACTAGTTACAAATTCTTTACGAACGATTTGCCGTATTAAATCTAATATTAACTCTCTTCTTGCCAGAGAAGGATCCGAGGCCCAGCAGTGGGAACATACAATGGGCTGATTTAAAGTAATTGAAACAACCAAATATATAACAAACTATAATATATTTTGTCCATGTGTTACATTATTGCACTTAATTTTAAACAAAAACTAAATATAAAAATATTTATTTTTACACAACAACATTTATTTATTTACATTTATTGTAAAACATTGCTTATATAATAGTTGCTTACAATTTTGATACTTAATAACAGTGATAAATACATTTATTAACATAGTAAAATAATTAAACATAGTAAATCTAAAACAATACAATATAATTCTAGCGTGGAGCATCGGGAAGAGTGAGTTGTTATTATTTTTATACCAAATATAATATTGTCCTTTGGTCTTGCCAAAAGTTTATTAAACCAAGTACATAATTATGTTACCGTAAGACTGAAAATATAGTCAGTTTACAATACAAGAGCCGTGGTTTAAAACCTACGGCAAATTAGTTTACAATCTTACGGTGCTTATTTACACTTTTACGATGACATTGTATAATGACGGCACTGGCCGAACTATTGACATAACAGTAACCATTTACCAAGTAGGTATACATAAAAAAAATAGAGCGTGGAGTCCCGCGGGGAAGAAGTGAAACTTTTCACTCTCGCTCTATCTCTTTCTGTCCCCCTTCCCACACAAAAGTGCTTTCATACCCCCTCCATGGTAGCGTTCAACGTTTAACGCAACCTTGTTGGAAGTCGCATTTCAAAAAACGTTTATTTCACTTCAAAAAAATGACGTCACTTCCTAACGGATTTTAGATAAAGGATAGGGATTAAAGATGGCTTTATAAAAGGATTTAAAACAGCGTCAGATTATAAAATACCGCCGTTGGATTATAAGCTAACCTAACCTACAGTATGTTTACAATTCACCCGTTTTATTACAAATCGACGATTTTCACAATGTCACGGCGACATATCCAATACTGGGGTGTGGACTCACAATAGTTCGAGAGCGCATGCCGTGTGCACTAACTGCTAAATACCTGCTCAGAACAGTAATAATAAGTGCAGAGTTATGTCAGGCATGTTGCTTACCATCAGGCACATGTCCTGATCGTCTCGTCACTCTTTATTTAAAAAAAAAAAAAAAAATGAAAGGGGCTTTGATGTTAAACGACAGGTACATACAAACTGCCGGCTTCATTATTTTTATAGAGTTATCTATCCATACCTACTTGATATAGATCATCATCATAAATTTAAAATATTTTTATAAAATGTATGATTTATTAATTTAATTTGCAAGCCCGTGTTTGCAATAAAACGCGTGAATAAAAGGCTAGATTAGTATAATCTAACGTCATTAGATTATAGTCTGACGCTGTTTTAAATTGACTAACTGACAGTCTTTTCAATTTTCCAGTGACAGATATACTGCCTAGCACTACACTGCCCTCGCCACCCAGAGATATAAGATAATGTATCTCTTCGCCCCTTTATTTATATTGAAAAACGTAAGTTACATGGAAAGAAATAAATATAATCTAGAATTTTTTTTTCAAGGTCAGAGTGAGAATATTTTAGATATATTGCAGATCATCTCATCCCATCTCGCGAATCGGTAGGTAAACCACTGGCCTATTAATAATAAATAATAAGAAAATAAAAATAGAACGCCACATTTTTATTTCAGTGTTGGTCCGTGCATACAACATAACCTAACATAACTTAGTATAAAAAACGAGGTTAAAATAACATACTTCTGAATTTGCACCATTAATAATATTAGTAGGGGGAAAGTATTTCTCATACAGAACCATGCGAGGGCGCCACTGAAGTAATTCTAATTAATTTTTTCCCGATACTAAAATTGGTCGAATCATAAGTTTTGTTCTATTGAACAAAGTAGGGAGCTATAGACTTAGCAAACACAAAATAAAAATTCCACTTGAAATCCCATACAAAACAGTATGCATTAACATTACAACATCTATATTTCATTACACATTTGATATGTTCTCGTGAACTAATAACAACAACTAAACCTAACTAAACTAACAAGAATTCCGTTTTACTGAGGCACGGATCTCTAGAAACGATCAACGTTTACACAATAGTTCAGTTAATCAAACTTATTACAAATGTTGGCACTAAATTATGTAATACTAATAACAACTTGCGGGTTTACTTCCCTACTCTCATAAGTTTTGTGGGATAAAAAAGCTATACGAAATTTCATACGAATATATAGTGCATGAAGAACTAACAAATACTTAGGTGAGATGACTAAAAAAAAACAAATTAGTCTGTCAGTTACATAATGAAAAAATATTTCACACGTATTTTTTATTTTGTTTCACAAACAATAAATAACGAGGATACATACGCGGAGCATAGCTAGTGTTTAAGCGTCCACACAAGAATCCTAAAATCAGAGAAAATGACGTAAAAGTAGTGGGGCGGAGCCTACATCGCAACATAAATCACCAATCATATGGTGCGATGTAAGATATGCATGGTGATTTATGGTTCGATGTAGGCTCCGTCCCACTACTTTTACGTCATTTCCTCTGATTTTAGGACTCGTGTGTGCGCTTTTAAATAAAACGCTTTAAAAGGTGCTAATTAAATATAACATCTAAAATGTTTAGTTACTATCAAATGTAGATCACAATTTAGGCCATCACGGCAGATAACAACGATGTGTCATACGAATTGAGTAACAGATACGATAAATAAGATATAATTGTAGGCGATCCAGCGTGAATCATGGCTAGGTTATTCACAGATATTCGTAAATTTTATCAAAACAAACACATTTGGTGAGTCATAAGGGCGAGAGCAGTTTCGTGCCGACGATTTTGTAAAAATTCGGCAACGACGTTTACCGCCCAACTAAAATGGTGGTGTTATTATTGTTTTTAAGCTTTCGCGATTTGAGCACATAATGTAAATAATACTCTACTTTTGTGATAAGGACGTCAAGGCTATGGCATACGTTGCCTGAGTGGGGTTTTCCCGATGGTTACAATCTTTGTGTCTTCAAATCGAGAGTGAATCGGTTACTTCTATGTAAACACGCTCCATCGTAGACCGCATCGTCGTTTAACGTCAGGCGAGATGGCGGTCAAGTGTAAACCTATAAAAGTTAAAACAACAGGACTTTAATCACGAGGTAATTAAATAATAATAATATTCGTGATTTAGAAATCTACATATAAATTTAAACACTTAAAATGTGACCAATTATGACATCACCAAAGATCAGCTGATCCGTACAAAACCATCGCTCGCACATGATCAAATATGTGGAACAGTCTTTTTCGTAATATTTCGTCTCTTTTTGCATCTACATTCCAGTTCTATAAAATTATCTTTATTGTATAAGTCAGACAGACAGACAGGCAGAAACTCTTTATTATGTACACCAGTAAATTACAACCACAAACAATCAAAACAATATATATTTTTCTTTTTTTTTTCAATTTCTAGTGCCATAATTGTGTAGTGTATTAGTGTTCCTATGAAGAGTCGAGCACACCATCTGAAGTATGGGAGAGCGGCTATGGTAATTGGTGAAGTTGTGGTGAACGTGGCAAAAATATGTACCGAGTACAAATGATAGCTGCTGGATCAAGGATGCTACTCTTACAGATGGTGTAGGATCGTATAAATTATGGAATCAAATGATCCTAGAAGATCAGAAAGGTCCTTATCAAAAACTGCTAATTTTTAACAGATGGTAGTAGAATCAGGCGGAGTGGTACTTCAGGTCGAATTTCTCTGAGGAGAAGCGTTTTTATGGGGTTGACGTAAGGTAGACGTCGGCTGGATCAAGGAGGTACTAACAGATGGTGTAGGGTTCTATAAATTGTGGAACCTATGGATCCTATAGGATCAGGAAGATCTCTCTCGAAATATGCTGAATTTCTTATAGTACAATAGATTCTAGGTCTTTGATGGCTGCTGATTCAGGCGGGGTGGTACTTCAGGCCAAAAATCTCCATGAGGAGAGGCTCTATGGGGTTGAGGCCAGCTGGATTAAGAAAGTACTTACAGATGGTAGGATCCTATACACTGTCGAACCATCGGATCCTATAAAATCAAGAAGATATATTACCATATCAAAATATGCTTTAAATATGTCTCACAGAACATGGCTGCAGAATCAGGCAGGGTGGTGGGGTGGTGCTTCAGGTAGAAGATCTCTATGAGGAGAGGTTCTATGGGGTTGACGCCGTCTGGATCAAGAAGGTACTCTCTTCTTTCTTACAAATGGTGTAGGATCCTATAGAAAATTTTGCTAAGTCTTATAGATGGTAGTAGAATTAGGCAAGGTGGTGCTACAGGACGAAGACATCAATGAAGAGAGGTTCTATTGGGTCGTCGGCTGGATCAGGAGGGTACTCTCTTACAGATGGTGTAGGATCCTATAAAATGTGGAATCAAAAGATCCTATCCGATCGGAAGAATTAAAGGCTCCTAAGAAGGTCCTAATCAAAAACGGCTAGGTCTTACAGATAGAATCAGGCGGGGTGGTGTTTCAGGTCGAAGATCTCCATGAGGAGGGGCTCGATGGGGTTGACGTCGAGGTAGACGCCGGTGACCTCCTCGGCCAGGCGCCGCAGCTCGCCCACCTTCTGGATGAGCTTGAGGAAGGTGGACTTGGCCTCGCAGCCGGGGTGCACGCTCTCCAGGTAGCGCCGCAGCAGGTAGTAGTACGAGTTCTGTGGACGATGCGCTCTCTGTCAATTCATTGTTGTATTAACGTCGTATTAGTGTAATTGGCATTGTAGCCGTACTTATTTATTATTTGGCAATAAATAAATTAAGCAACAGATAAGACTGCAAGATTCTTTTCCATGCTTTTCCAACTGCAAGATTATGTATAAGAATAGTCCAAATGACAAAGATACCGTAGAGTTGCTAATTTATACATTAAAAACCAAGATGAGACTAAAAGATGACTATTAACGAGCGTGTAACTGAGAGATGACTACCTGACTGACCTGCTTGACATTGATGACGTAATTGGTCCAGTTGGACGGAGGTGTCGTCCAGCCAGTAGATATCGCCTTTCCAACGAGTGAACGAGAGGTGACGAGTTAGCTGACCTGCTCTAGCTTGATGACGTGGAACTGATAGGTGACGAGGTAACTGACTTGCTCTAGTTTGATGATGTCAATGCTCTAGTTGGATTAATGCTTCGCGCAGCCGGTAGATGTCGCCCTTCGAACGTCCGAGCGAGAGGTGATGAGCTAACTGACCTGCTCTAGCTTGATGACGTGGAACTGATAGGCGACGAGGTAACTGACTTGCTCTAGTTTGATGGCGTCAATGCTCTAGTTGGATGTAGACGGCAGATGTCGCCCTTGGAACGTGTGAGAGGTGAGGAGCTGACCTGCTCGAGTTTGATGACGTCAGCGTGCACGACGCGGTGGCGGTGCGGCGTGAAGAGCAGCACGGCGGACAGGATGAGGATGAGGCTCTCGTCGGCGCGCCATGCGTCCGGGAACGAGCGGATGAACGCCTCGTGCAGCCGGTAGATGTCGCCCTTGGCCAGCTTCAGCACGTCCGTGCGGATCCCGGCGAAGTCCTTCTGGTGCGGGATCTGATAATATAATAATATTAATAACTAGATGTCCGCCCCGGCGTTGCCCGTGGCACATTATATAGTACTCATCAGGATCCCGTACATATGCAACGGTGAAAGAATGATTGAAATCGGTTCAGTCATTCTGAGAATATCGCTTTCAAACAAAACACCTCTTCTAGCTACATGCTACGCCACCTGTCGGAAAGTTGTACCAGCACAAATTTAGAAAAAAATAGATTAGCAAAGGTTTTATATTCAAGAGGTATGCAATCTGTGATATTCAATGACGCAATCTTAGACACATGCTGTCATGTGTCATGTCAAAGCACGAAACGTTCGAAAACTCTCAAAATGGAATATTTTTCCCCGATTTTGTTACATTCTTAATTCATGCTCCGCTTCTATTAATAGTAGCGTTATTTTCTATAGCCTATAGCCTTCCTCGATAAATGGACTATCCAATAGAAAAATTATCTTTCAATCCGGACCAGTACTTCTGAGATCCTAGCGTTCAAACAAACAAACTCTTTAGCTTTATAATATTAGTATAGATATAGTTGTGTCGGCAAACGGCCTTGTAGCGAAAATTCTCGACCAACATCTTAAGGACATACCCTGAGCAAATGACCTTGAGTATTTCTTACCTTACCGCACACCGCAAGAAAGAGAAAGAGAGAGACAGTAGGATTTCTCGCTGTTTTACGCTATTATCTTAGAATAAACTCTAAGTAAAATCAGATTTTGGTCTTTTAAAAGAGACGATTTTCTTAGCATTCCATGGATTCACCGTGCGGGTACCGGGTCCATCGTGTGGCAGAGAGAGAAAAACTCGAGTAGTTCCCGAGACTTGTGACTCGGGCGTAGGTTTAAGGGGCCCCTTTCTGACGTACATCAACACTCACCTTCACCACTCGTTTTTCTCTCCCTGCCCAGCCAAATCTGATATGAGCCTACTAGTGCAGCTTTAGATACACGTTCTAGTATAGAACTTACTGCACTTCTGGATAAGCCAAGGTCTTTCAGTAGGTTATAGAGAGATTTTGCTGGTATACCTCTCGCTCCCACTTCTACAGCGTATAAACCAACTATATATAGCCGTTTTTTGTTAATTCGTTTAGGAGGTCGTAATACTTATTTTGTTTCATCGCGTGGTCTTTAGGTATATTAGTTTCCCACGGTACGGTAAGTTCTACAAGGACTATGCGTTTCGTAGCTCTAGAAAAAAGGAAAATGTCCGGTCTGGATGACGAAACACCCACATCCTCTGGGATTTTGTAGTGCTTTTCATACGTGTCCATTAAAATAGTCCAATCAGGTGCTGTACCCAGGATTGAGTAAGGCTTGTTCCTGGAGTTTGAAGTTGAGCCTTCTTTTACAAAGTTAATTTGTCTGTTGTTTGTCGTCAATCCCTTTTGGTCTCTAGCTACTGAAAGGCTCATGGCTTCACGTATGATTTCAAGTACTCTGTCATGACGCCGTGAGTAATGACCCCCATTAAGGAGCACCTTGCATCCCACCAATATGTGCCTTGCTGTACATATCGCCTCTCCACAAGTATAGCAACATTTTTCAGAGGGTTTTCCCCACTTTACCAAGTTACTCTGGTCAGGGAGGGTCATTTGGAATGCATTTAGATAAAATTTTAATAAGGCAGGGGACCAGTCATAGATCAAGGTTCGCCATTTTAGAGCTAATGGGATACAGAACTCACCTATGGTTAACCACTCACTTTGCATTTCTAAATTCATAGCGTGCACTTTGTAACCGTCATTTTCGTCTTGTTGTAGAAAGGGTTTTACCATGTCTCGGTCTTCCTTTTTTTCTCGCACCCAACCCAGCAGTATTTACTTGTGCACCTGCCATAAATTGTTTATGGAATTGAAGTCTAGATTCCAGGTCTGAAGCAGTTTTGTCTTTTGGGAGAGATGTAATTAATTCGTCTTGCGACTTTCCCAAAACATGCGTTTTTGTAACTCTTAGGTGTTTGTAAAGTTCAGACGGTTTCTTTAGTTTCAGCCCAAAACTATTGTGATCCCTAAAAGAGTAGAGGATCAGCCGGATGTGCCAATCCGAACCATGACTTCAATATCTTTATGACATTGGCATCTAGCTTTGCCAGGAGAGCTTTACCGATGTCATATACTAGGAAAGGCCAAGTGAGACGTGATGTGAGGTAGTTGTCATATATCCATGCTTTTTTGATATTGCTGATAGGCTGCTGGTCTACCTTATTGAGGTTGTTCATGAAATTTTCAACAACCACCTCTAATGATGTTGTACGTCCTTTGTGATCTATCTTTCTACCAAGAAATTTGAAAGGCACTGCCTCTGCAATTGTGGCAACTCCTTGGCCACTTATGGAGAGTCCCGGATCGTAAGACGTATATTTGGTATTTCTTCTACCCAGACAAAGACAATGACATTTAGATGGTTTTGTCCTCATTCCCTCCGTCCATGTACAGAACTCATCGACTTCGTTCAACAATTCTTGACACTGTTTGGGATTACGTGTAAGTATTGCAAGGTCGTCCGCAAAGGCCAAGATTGACTAAGTGTACTTATTGTTGATTTTAAACCGGTAGCCCCATTTCTACAAAAATGTTCGTAATGGAATGCCTATCCATTGGTGTAAGTACAAATTCCAAATAATGGCGGGGTTTTGAGTAGATAATTACAATAATTTTTATGGTTTCCTTGTGAGGAGATTATTCAAACAATAAATTAATTAACAAAAAAAGTAAACTACCATTTTGAAGCCAAGAAACTGTAAAAATGTTTTTATTACTTGATATTTGTTTTGGCTAATGAATGGATAGCTTTGAAAACTGGACAAAAAACTCGTTTTGCTGGGGGACGTCCCTTACGTTGGAAGACTTAGGAAGGTTACTCGGCTGATATATCGACCAAGTAAAAAGTTGAAAGAGCGCAGAGATCAGTCCTAAAAGTATATTTGAAAAAACCGTTTCGATATCCAACTTTTAGTCTGTACAAAGAAGCAGACGTGTTTAGTGTACGCCAACAATTTATTTTAAATATTACGCTCAGGGCACATAAATCGTTCTTGGCTTCCCCTGATTATGAATCTCTGACTACCCGTAGATTTTATAGAATGCCTCTGACACCAGTAAACACTAGCTTCGCGCAAAGATTTGGGGAGTTTGTAAGTGTCTTCGTCTACAACGTAGTTACTAAGTTCTGTGACATCAAAAGCAAAAAGTTTACGAATCTAAGCATATCATCCGAAGTTGGCTCAAAACACTACATTATAATGAAACAGAAGCTATACTAAAAAGGGGGTTTTAAATTTTTAATTTATTTAAGTTTTGTGTAAGTCTTTTGTACCTACCTAGTTCCCACCTATTCATTGTAATAATGTAATAATCATTCATTTAGTTTAACCTGTCAAATGTTGTCTGTCTTGAATGCGAGACTTGGCCTAATTGTTATTGTTTCCTCTGGATTTTGGGTTTCCCGATACAGGCTTGCCTAGTGGGAAACCAACGGATATTACTATATTTTCTTAATAATTGTGTACAAAAATTCAAAAATCGATATGATTGTTCTACCTTTGTCTTGTATATCTTAGTAATTTTTGTGGTAAGTAATACATTTTTTTCATATCTTTTTTTTCATCTAGACCTCGCTTTTGATTTTTACATGCACACTCAATAACTGAAACATAGGTGAAAGAATTACTTTGTTATCTTAAAAACTTCCCGTGATAACACGATTTTAAAATCACCATTTTTAACTTTCCCAAACACGCTTCATACAAAAACACTACTAAAGCGTGACGTCACTGTCTGGTATTTTAGCTATAGTAGGTTAGCTATATAAAACATTGCGTTTAGTTTACAAGTTTCATAACAAAAGCTAATTTAAATTGAATGGGTTATATCTGATGGTAAATAAATTTTCTACTTTTACAATAGACTTGCCCATCCAGCTTTGAATGATCATAAAGTAAGTTAAACAAAAGGATATCAAAATTAAAGTTGGTACATATTTTATTCCATTTAAATACTGTCATTATATTAAATAATTTAATATAATTCCAGGATCAGTCGTCATGCCTATCATTAGAGTGTAATCAACAGCCGTGTTAGCATTTTGAGATAAGAACGTTTTGGCTATAAAATGCTTGGCCTAAGTGGGTTTCCCCGATGATAACAATCCTAGTGTCTTCAAATCGATAGTGAATCGGTTTCTACAAGGTAATCGTGGGCCGCATCGTCGTTTAACGTTAGGCAACGAAGATGGAAATCGGACGATTTAAACTATTTACAATTAGAACATAATGAAGTGATTTTTATTTTGAATGGTTATTATTATTGTATTGACATTGGCTACCAAATACTGACTTAGCGTAATTGACATTTTGTTAATGTCTAAAATTTGTAAGGTTTATTACATACTTGATTGTATTGTTTTTATTTTTTAGTTTTTGTGTTCTATTACTAAGGCTAAGACTTATAGCGGTTGCCAACCGCGCCCGCGCGCAGGCGCGAAACTCGACGGGCGACGGTTTTATTTCAAAACTCACGAGACCGCTGTTTTTCGCGGTTTCGCAGCCGCCGCGGGTGAGATTTTCGCCCGCGAACGTGGCGGGTGACGGGCGGGCGGCGACCGCGCGGGTAAGCCGCGTCGTGAGTTTTGATTTAAATTGTTACGCGTCAAAGGCCTTTGTAAGGTCTCAAAACAAACGTTATTGGCACTGAACTTGCCTACGACTTAGTTCGTTTAAAATGTTGTTATTTTTAAGAGGGTTCCTTAAATATTTCAATATTTTTCGGGATAAAAAGAATAAAATGGAATCTGGAATGGCGTTTACAGTATTTGTACGCTTTTTAACTTTTATAAGTTTACACTTGACCGCCATCTCGCTTTATGTTAAGCGACGATGCGGTCTACGATGGAGCGTGCTTACCTAGACTCGATTTGAAGACACCAAAATTATAACCATCGGAGAACACACACTTGTCAAAGTCCGTTACAGCATCCTGCTGAAGCACAAGACGTTGGCGTAATTGTACTCATCAAACATATCACACTAACATAACACACCGGGATAGAAGCCAGAAATTAATACATGATGAATCAGATGACATATATGATACAACCGATTAAAAGTTTAAAATGAAAAAAGAAGAAGAAGACTTTATCAGCTAACTATTATTATCATGGTATAAATTCAGACCAATGGAAACTGTGTTGCCAGACCTATTGCATGCCTCTAGAAGAAGAGGCCAGTTTGTATGGGTCAATTATTTAAATGTTTTGTATCATCTTATCTTACCTGCAAACAGCAATAAAGATTTTGAATTTGTATTTGTAAGTTATGGACGTTTTATACCACGAAACACAATCGGTCGGTTGATGACACAAAAACTGTCAAATCAGCGTCGGTCGGGATGAACGAAACTCCCGATCAGATCAACCGACCGATTGTGTTTCGTGGTATAAAACGTCCATAGCTTCGGTCGATATATCGTGTATCGGACTTCGTAGTAGACCTGCAGGTTTGTCCGCACGGTTCCTTTGTACCAATCGTAAGCGGATGAGGTGTATGTTAGCTATGGCGATACAGTGATGTGCCGCGACAAAAGTGTGAGACTTCCACAAGAGCGATCAGGCCCGTGCTTTCGGTGTAAATCGTTTGTTCCAACTCTATACGTAGTATATGTGAACTGTTTGCGCGAAGCTCACCTTCCACTGGTTCTGCTGGCCGTCGTAGTTCAAGGTGCTCCTCAGCACCATCATCTCTATGCAGCCGCCCTTAAGCAGCGCGATCTGGAAACATGCGTCACGACGTCACATGCCGACCATATTAACATTCACTAACATTGTTTTGGGGCGGTTTGAAGGCAATGTGCTGTGGTAGGCCTGTCGGTCTACCAATCGATCTCAGTTATACTCAGTCGTTTATTTGTCTGCTAAGTTTTTTACAATTCATATAAAAAATGTATCATTAAAATAAAAACTTAAAAACTAGGGCGGTTTTCGCTATTATAATACCGTTTACTGACACGACTATCGGGACTATGCTCGTCGAATCAACATCCCGCATGGCGGTAACCTCGTGAGCCAAGTCAAGGTACTTGCTCAGCTTGTCCTTAAATAAATATTAGTGGACAATTCACACACAACACCATCGGACCCCAAACTAAACAAAGCTTGTAAGATGGCGGCCAGATAGCTGATGTAATACTTACATAGTTCTAAATACATACTTATTATACATAGAAACACCCAGACACAGTACAAACATTTGAATTCATCACACAAATATTTGCACTAGGTGGTAATCGAACCCACGAGGCTCGGCTTCGCAGGCACTTACTACTCACTAAGCCACGAGGCCAGTCTCCTCGGCTTTCTCGGTTTTCACGAGGTTCTCGTCCTGTGGTACGGTGATATCGACAATTACAACCCGGCGCTGAGACCGGCCTACCAGCACGATATCAGGCTTATTGGCGACAATAGCTCAGGCGTATTATGTATTGTTAAGTTAGTTAGTCAGCAGATAGTGACCTGATCTTCCTCGCACATGTTCTTGAAGGCGTTGATCTTCTTGGCCATCTTGATGAGGCGCCGGATCGCGATGGCCGTGAAGTTGACGATGGCCACCAGCCGAGGGTCACGCTCGCTGCCACCCTCCTGCCAACCACACTTTATTATTATAACCACTTATATTTTAAATGAGAATGTTTGGATGTTCGTTGCTCAATCACGTAGGAATATTAGAACGGATCCGAGAGTTTTTTTTACTTTCACAGGCTTACACTTGACCGCCATCTCGCCTGATGTTAAGCGACGATGCGGTCCACGATGGATGACATGTACGTAGGAATCATTCGACGTCATGCGTTATCCAGCAATCCGCACTGGGCCAGCGTGGTGGATTATGGTCTTGACTATCTGCTTGCGAGAGGATTCGAGTCTCAGCAGTGGGAACATTTAGTGGGCTACTTATCTTCTTCTTGTCGTGTCAGCGATTCAATTGTGGGCTGGCTATATATATGTCACCGATAAATAACAAAAACCGTAAATTAATCATTTTCCTAGGAAATTGATAAACCTTCGTAGGATTCTAAACGGGAACTAAATTGTATTATTGTACGCCAACATTTTCGTAAATTTAACTATTTGCAACGTCTCATGGTAAATTGATAAACTGACGGATATTCATTCGTAAGATTCTAAACGGTTCAACCAATCATAGAAGAGCTTTTAATTTTACGCTTCTTTAAAATACGGAAAATAACACACAGCTCTCTGATTGGTCGACGTTCATAGTGGCAATGCTTGTCTCCATAGACTTAGGTACAATTAGACATGCCAAAGTATCCGTTTCTATTACGGGCTACCTAATAAGAATTTTTATTTCAAACTAGATAGGTACTTTTACCGGGTTAATGTTTTGACATAAAACGCAAATGACACTTACTTCGCTCTACCAAAATAAAAGAACAGAAATCGTGTTTTAAAATGGTTTATAATAAGGAAATAACAATTATTAAACATAAATCCGGCCTTCTGCCAAAAAAAAACAAAAAAATTAAATTAAATTTCAAAAACAATCGAGGTTCCTTAGGCGAATTGCCAAACAGACTCTAGATAAGTATCGTAAGAGCTGTATAAAATATACTGAAAACATTTAGCAAATTAAACGTAAACAGATTCCCGAATCTACTTATTGCAACATGTTAGAGATTTATGGCACCTCGAATTACACAAAATATTAGCTCTTTTACAATTGCACTTATTAGATAAACATTGTCCCTTAGAATATTTTTTGCAGTTGCAGTGCTTCATTCCTTGCCCACCAAATGTTGAAGACATCGCAGATATTTTTCTTAATGGTAATTTGGCCTGTAAATATAAAAAATATAGCATATAAAAAATTGAATTCATTTTTTTATGTAATTATAATACTAAAAATAGTAGGTAATCGAACCTCTGGAAGATCATCAGTCAAAATTTCTCCTGGGGTTAGAAGGACAGCGTTTCGAGGCAACCAGTCACTAATGACTCCAAAAGAAGTGCCAACTTTGTATAGCTCATTCCTTTTTTCTATAACTTTGCCGACCACATTCTTGCTATCTAAAGGCCCTCTATCTACTTTTGGCACTTCGACTAACACAGTAGCACCAACATCAATATTTTTGAATTTCTTAGATGAATGTGCTGTCATTTTTTCTGCTGCTCTTTTAAATTCAAGTGCGAGTCTGTTCTTTCTCTCAGAATCTTTATTTCGTTAGCGCACAAATTACATATCAACTGCGAACCATATACTTCTTCATTGTTTTCTGTTGATTCTCCGCAGATTACATGTGTAATACGTTTACATTTAATACAAGTATGGGCCCCAGATGACTCCTTGGTACATATGTGACAAAACAATGTATCTGATTCTCTAACTGTTTTAGGATTCTCGATTTCGTGTGCAATATTGTCAAAGTCGTGCCAAATATCGTTCGTTTTTGCCACTATGCTTTCACCGCCAACTACGATTACTCGCTCACTACTTGCTTTGACTCGCTCAGTCTCAGTCACGCCTTCTGTCATAACAATTGACTCGTGGCAATATGAACAGTTTTACAAAGGTTTTCTTGATCAGAAGTTTTATTTTCATCGTCATTTACAGTCTTATGTTCATTGTTATTTTTAGTTTCTAAGAAAGTCTCCAAATCCACTTCCATTTCAAACTGAGAAATTATATTGTTAGACAAATGCGTAGAGGTTAGACCGCATCTTGGATCATCTCCAAACAAGGCTTTAAACGGTGTCCTTGCAATCGTAGAATGGTATGATGAATTTTTCTGGAACTGAGCGAAGTAACAACCTATTGACCAATTACTGGAATTATTATCCACCATCCAAGCCCGAATCATATTCTTCACGTCTTGGTTTGAGCGTTCTACACTGCCCTGGCTTTGGGGATATCTGGGTCTTCCATTCACAATTTTGCAAGCTGGCCATAAGCTTACAATTTCTTTCAATACTAATGCCGTGAACTCTCGTCCATTGTCGCTTTGGAGGATATTGGGACAACCGACTTCTAGAAATATCTTCAAAATCTCTATTGCGACTTCTTTTGCTTCTTTAGTCTTAAGTGGTCGTAAAAAACAAAATTTGGTCAAATGATCTTGGTACTGAAGCATCCATTTGTACTCCCCATCTGGAGATGATTGAAAATCCACTAGATCTACCTGTCCTCTTCTATTAAAGTCATCTGAAATTAGTGGCTTTACGACTATCCCGGTTTTAGGGAAACTTTTCTTGGAAAGACAAGTTTTGCACAATTGGAGAAAAATATTTATGGCAAATACTGGAACCATCTACTTGTCTTTCAAGGCATTAATAATTTTGTCACGCCGTCCGTGACCTGTAGCCACATGTGTATCGAGAATTCGTTGATAGTATTGACTGCTTGGAACTATTTGTACTACTGGATCTTGCTGAGACTTCCTTTTCAAAATCAAGACTTTTCGTCACTAAAAGTCATAATATCGTACTTCTTAGCGTGATAGTATTCTTTGTCTGTGGGCCGACGTCCCAACATTTTAGCTTTATTAAAATTCTCTATCATTATAATGACATTTTAATTTTTCCTCTGTCCATTCCGACTTTTTACTATTTTGGTCATGGCCACTGTAAAACTTTCGTAGCTCTGTAGTAAATTTCACTTCGTCAACAAATAGTCCAGTATTTACCGCACTATTTTCACCACTTTGGCTGTCCGCAGCTTGTAGGTCACTCATTATGGGTTTAGTTTAATAAACTTAGCAAAATAAAACTATTTTCACAGTTCCAACACGGTTATAACATTAAAAACTTTACAAAAACACAGGAGCAAACCGGTTTGTTTATGTTGTGCGGCGAACAATGCCGGTGGAGAGAACACGTGACTTATTCAACCAATCAGAGCGCACATGGCGGTCCGTTATTGGTTATTTATTATTTTCCGCGTGAGATTGGTAAGTTTATCAATTTACGAAAATGTTGGCGTAAAATAATACAATTTAGTTCCCGTTTAGAATCCTACGAAGGTTTATCAATTTCCTAGGAAAATTATTAATTTACGGTTTTTGTTATTTTTCGGTGACATATATTAAACTTTCTTTTGATTTTATAAAATGTTGTCTTTTGTTTTTAGATATTTTTTGTATTTTTCTTCTTTTTTTTCTTATGCTAAAAAAGGCCTGATGTAATCTAAAACAAGGAAATTGTTTGTAATGCGAGCGCCGCGCCGGCGCCGACCGGTTCCGGAGTCGCTGCCATCGACGCCGTACCTCATCTAACGGGACACCTGTGTGGATTCCATTTCAACTACCTAAATTGAAATTCAACTGAGTTTCTCCATCGTCAGCTAAAGGTATTATTAATATTATAAACTATTAGTGGTAAGACTCCTAGCAAGTCCGCCTGGGGGAAGTACCACACCTTTGTCAGGTATTCTACCGCCAAGCAGTAATGTGAAAACATTACTGTGTTCCGGTTTGAAGGGCAATGTTTCCAGAGAAATTACAGGTCTTAGAGATATAACATCTTAGATCTCTGGGTGATGAGCGCGGTGCAGTGCTAGGTAATGATTTGGAATCTTCATGTTCCAATAGCTGCGTGTCACTGTGCTGTTATGTGTCAGGCATGTTGCTTACCATCAGGCACATGTCCGCACATGCTCGTCTCGTCACTCTTTATTTAAAAAAAAAAACTAGCAATGCTTCGCGGATTTACCTTAGTTCCCGTAACTTTCGGGGAGAAAAAGTTGACGATGCGCTATCCCAGTCCATAAATCTGACAGTGTTCCGAATTTGAACCAGAGCCGATCAGACGTTTCGGCGTGATTGAGCAGTGTCGCTCAATCAACCATTCTAGTAAACTTTGTAAAACTTACCGTTTACGATTATAGGCCCATTTAATGAACCGGCCCTTCTACCGCCTAACTAAATCGGCTTTAGCTTTGCTATAGCTGTCTCTATCTATTCAAGCGGAAAGAAAAGAGACGGCGACTACATAGCTAAGACAGTTTTCGCTAGGCGGTAGACCCCGGGGAACATTTAGCGGACCGCTTCTCCAAGCTAAATAGGATCATAATGAAAACCAGATTATTGTCTACTGTCAGCTGGTTCAGGCAGCGGGGTAATGCATCTCGCTCGTCACCTTGAAGGAGGCGGAGTGCGCCGAGTCGCCCACCAGCATGGACATGTCGTCGTCGATGGGCGCGTTGAGAGCCTTGTTGGCCACGATCAGCTCGTTCAGCTTGGCTCGCTCCACCTGCGTGGGGGAACTTAGCTTAGTTACTAGGCGTAGATATAAACCAGGATGTGCCCTCCCAAACTTCAGACGCACGGAATTATGTCATCGTTGGGAAGAGTGAGCTCACTCCTTTCGTTATAGTCGGTTGCAGGAAGCGGTGAACGCCGGACGTTTTTATCTATCACTATTCGTTATCAACAACCAAAATAAGTAGAACCACAGCATATTTCACCGCTAACACTTCTAGGGTCCAAGTAGATTGGTGGTAAACCACGTACGCTACACACACAGACACAGTTTTTTTTACCAATTTCATAGTGCTCAGCAGGTCTACTACGAAGTCCGATAAACGATATATCGGCCGAAGTTATGGACGTTTTATACCACGAAACACAATCGGTCGGTTGGTGGTTCGTAGTAGACCTGCAGGGCACATTTTATGGTTTATATCGATGTTACTAGGCACATAATATAAAACAAAGTCACTTCCCGCGTCTGTCTGTCCCTAGGTATGCCCAGCAGGCTAACCTAACCTAACTCTCTTGCTTTCTGCTATGGCATAGTATAGCAGCTATGCTTTGATTTATGGTGTCATCTGCCAATTTGATAACGGCGATGAAAGCAGACAACTACATCTGCTTTCCGTATAAACTGAAAGCAGATGTTGTTGTCTGCTTTCATCGCCGTTATCAAATTGGCCGATAACATCACAAATCAAAGCATAGCAGAAAGCAGGACGTCTGTTCTCTTTCTACGAAAAACGTAATTTCGGGTGGTCGAAATCACCGCCATCTGACCCCAAATTAAGCAAAGCTTGTACTATAGCTGATATAATACTTATATAGTTGTAAACACATACTTATATAGATAGAAACACAGTACACATATTTGATACTAGCGATCCGCCCCGGCTTCGCACGGGTGCAATGCTGATACTAAATATAAGTACTAATAAAAATGGTTCATCATCATCAGCCGCAAGACGTCCACTGCTGAACATAGGCCCCCTAGATTTCCACAACGAACGGTCCTGCGCAACCTGCAACCAGCGGTTTCCAGCGACCTTTGTGATAAACTGTCCATCTAGTGGGAGGCCGAAAAATAGTTATTGTGGGTTATTCCCAAGAGATAGACATATACTATTGCAGACTTTTTTGTAGACCTTTTGAAGGGGTACAATACTGAAATACATTATTTTGATCTAGCTCAAAGGGTTCAACCAGCGTTTGCAGTGTAAGCGCAAAAAATGTGTTTATTTATGACATTACATTAGAAACCTTTAAAATTATCCATGTTTCTCTGCTTTTTAATGCACGTATTGTAGTACGTAACCTACCTCTTCAATCACTCTATCTATTAAAAAATAAAAGAGGTCAAGTGCGAGTCGGGCTCGCCCATGAAGGCTTCCGTAGCAGCAAGTAACGTAATACAAAAGTTCTTGTACTTCGTTGTTACTTTAATCAGTGTTTTAACAATAGTCTATTTATGACGTATTAAAATAAAACTACTTACTAGATATCATTCAAACCAATTTTTGTTGATAGTTTACATGGTAACGTACGCGATACATTTCTTTTTTTTGACATTCTCTTATTTTAGAAGTTACAGGGGGAGAGGGGACACACACACTTTTACCACTTTGGAAGAGTCCTCGCGCAAACTATTCAGTTTAGAACGCTAAAAACCGCATCTAAATCCATTGCGTAGTTTTAAAGGTTTAAGCATAGGTACACTCCGCGAGGTATAGGCTGAGCTTTGCATTAGTGTGAGTGATCACCAATCAGGCAGGAGCGCGGCGAGACAGAATGGCGCCGCGCCTAAGGCCGGTTGTCACACCTACACTATCCATGTACACTCACACAAATGCAAAGCTCAGCTTATGCCTCGCGGAGTGTACATAGGGACAGAGAAAGCGACTATGTTTTATACTATGTAGGGAGTGAATAAGAAATGAGCTGAATGAAGATTTGTCTCCTTTATGTGACGTTACCTCGTTGAGCTCCCGGGAGGATCCGCTGCACGGGTTGACGGAGGTGTACGCCTCGAACTCCAGCTTGATGGCCTCGCAGAGGATCGACTCCATCGAGTTGGGCTCGATCCTGCACATAACAACGTTGTTTAACATCACTCATAGATTTCGACATGCACAAGGCGAGATGGTGGTAAGTGTTAAAAAAAAATTGGCAGTCATTGGAACATTTTAACTGATACTTAATTTTAATTTAATTTAACTCTGATACCTGATAAGGAGTCAGAAGCTTGAAATAATAAATAACTATTAAATAATTGATCGTATAAAATGTATTACATTATCTTAAAATTCACTATGTTATTATAGAGTCATTGAAACTTCCTGTGTAATCCGCCTAAGCGCAAAATCAATTGGTGCCCAAAATACAGGCGTAGCCTAGTTTGGGACCCATCATATAAACTGCAGAGCCAGATGTGACACTATTGAAATATATACTTTTGTTTACCCATGTGCTGCTATTCTTATGGAAATAAATAAATGACTAAATGACTATGACTTGGCGACAGAAGTGAAAACGTATAACTCCGAATTTGATAGCTCACTTTGGAAACTACGCGGCCTCCGGTGAAACCGGAAGGCGTGGCCATGAGCATGGCCATCTAGAAATGCGTCGGCCAATGGGAAATGCTGACGCATATTTACATGGCCAATGTCTCGAGTTTACCCGACGATTTCTTATCATTCCCGAGCGTGACACTAGAATTAAATTCATAGCCCACGAAAAATCTGTCTATGGCGCGCCAAAAGAAGTTTTCACTTAAAAAAAAGGTTCTAGTCAATCCTCACGTTAGGGGAGAGGGTAGTCCCGACAAACCTCACATAATTTTTTCGCTTTCGCAGGAAATGATGTTCATTCTGGGAGAAAACTGGGTTATAATTGGGTAAAATATGTTACTGAAAATTCTCAAGTGATTGGCGAACAGAATCTCACTAAAAGGAAGAGAGGGTATCGAATCCGAAGAAGAGAACCGGCGAAACGACAGATGCGACCGGCCCACTGCCACTTCAGCTTACTAATACGCTGAGCTATGTCGGAAACAATATATATAGTGTTGCACAGTTTAAAATTATTATACAAAGTTAAGAATTTACGACAAATCTAAACATCCAATAACAATAACATACTCAACGAGTACTTCATCTCGTACGGCGACAGGCGCAAGGGCACACACGGTAAAGAGAAATAAATAACATTGCATACACCAACCTGATATTGATGTTTATTACACTATGGTCAAGGGAATCTGTTATGACTAAATTCTAGGCCTGGTAATATGTTTTTTTAAGTAAAAACTTTTTTAGGCGTCACACAGACAGATTTTTCGTAGGCTGTGACTGTGTTGACTTCAAGCGTCACGTTCGTAAATGAAAGAAATCTTCGGGTAAACTCGGGACCTTGACCATTGGTCACGCCCTCGGGTTCACCCGCGTAGTTTCCAAAGTGAGCTATCAAATTCTGAATTATAAGTGTTCACTTCTATCGGCATTTTCTATGACTGCCAATTTTTTTAGGGGGAACTGGAACGGCCTTAACTTGTCACCAATAGCCCAATAGCAACGCGATAATCTCTGTATGAAGTTACGGCTGGTCTAGTCGGGAGAACGGCGACTGCCGATCCGGAGGCCAGGGTTCAAATCCCCACGCGGACCACTGTCTTTTCCAAGTCATGTGCGTAATGCTGCCAACTTAAAACTGTTAAGGAAAACATCGTGAGGAAACCGACACGTACCTAGAATATTTCGAGGAAATGTGTGGATTATGGATTTTTTTTTACTTTTCTAGGTATACTCTTGACCGTCATCTCGCCTGATGCTAAGCGACGATGCGATCTACGATGGAGCGTGTTTAAGGTTGTCTAGCAGAAACCGATTCACTCTCGATTTGGCATTAACTATTACCTTGCGAGCGAAGGCCCTAAGTCAACCCCTGAGTCAAGTGGGAACATTTGATGATCTGCCTAAGCTAAGCAATCTCTGTATTCAACACAGACTTCTTTATTAGGGTTCCGTAGCCAAAATACGGAACCCTTATAGATTCGTCATGTCTGTCTGTCCGTCCGTATGTCACAGCCACTTTTCTCCAAAACTATGAGAACTATACTATTGAAACTTGGTAAGTAGATGTAATCTGTGAACCGCAATAAGATTTTGATGCAAAAGATAGAAAAAAAAACAAAATTTTTTAGGGGTGTGTCCCATACATAAAACTAGAATTCAAAAAAAATTTTTGGTCAGTACCATACGTGTGGGGTACCTATGGATAGGTCATCAAAAATGATATTTAGTTTTCTAACATACTTTTTTTCTAAACTGAATAGTTTGCGCGAGGGACTCTTCCAAAGTGGTAAAAAGTGTGTCCGCCTGTAACTTCTAAAATAAGAGAATGACAAAAATAAAAAAAAGTGTATGATGTACATTACCATGTAAACTATCAACGGAAATTGGTTTGAATGATATCTAATAAGTAGTTTTATTTTAATACGTCATAAATTGACTATTGTTAAAACACTGATTAAATGATTAAAGTACAACAAAGTACAAGAACTTTTGTATTATGTTACTTGCTGCTACGGAAGCCTTCATGGGCGAGCCCAACTTGCGCTTGACCACTTTTTTTTATTTTTGTTGTACCTATAGAGTGACGAGACGAGCAGGACATGTGCCTGATGGTAAACAACAAGCCTGCCACATAACAGAACAGTGACACGCAGCTATTGAAACAAGCAGAGTCCAAATCATTACCTAGCACTGCACTGCGCTCGTCATCCAGAGATATAAGATGTTCTATCTCTGCGGCCTGTTATTTAATTGGAAACATTGCCCTTCAAACCGGAACGCAGTGATGTTTTCACATTACTGCTTGGCGGTTGAATAATTGGAAAAGGTGTGGTTCCCCAGACGGACTCGGCAAAGAGTCCTGCTAGTACAACTTATCATCGATACCAACTCAATCTCTGTATTCTATACCAAAGCGGGTTGGTGAATGACACACATGACCTCGAAAGATTGAAGGGACATGTCAATTTCCTCTCGATGTTTTCCTGATGATTGAACACAATCAAATAGCGATGATGCCATTATCTCTGTATCCGACAGAGGGACCTCGCTAAGTGGTTCCAGTACCTCTCGACGTCTTGCAGGATGTCCCTCGCCTTGTTGATGTCGGGGTCTGCGCTGGTGGACGGGATCTCCTCACACACGTGCTGCTTCGCCTCCCGGTACGGCTCGCGCGGGTCCCCATTTGTTAATATTGACCTGGGATTGAAATGATGTATAGGTCAAAAAAGAAACCATTCTACGAGTAATTACTCCCTCAGGTAGATTACTGACAAAAATGGGACCCATAGTGGTACTCTTTGCAGCGTCTGTATGGGGAAGTACCACAACGTTGCCAGTTATTTTACAGGCTAGAAGTAATATTATTTATTAGTATTAGTATAAGTGTTGCGGAAGGACAATGTTTCCAGTGAAATTACTTGGCGTTGAGATAAAACATCTAAGAGTGACGAGTACAGTACTAGGTAATGATTTGGTCTCTTCATGTTCCAATAGCTGCGTGTCACTGTGCTGTTATGTGGCATGCATGTTGCTTACCATCAGACACATGTTCTGTCACTTTATAATATATATTTTTTTATAAAAATACAACAAAGTATGGTACACTGCCGTGTGTCCTAGATCTGTAGTTCATGATATGAACATTTGTTTATTATGAACTACAGCATGCACTGTTAGAACTTCACTAACAATGTGCTACTTTTTATCATGGGAAAATAATGAGAACAGGAACTGTGCACTTACAACCGTAGGGCACTGCTTGTATTACATATTTATATTATATTACAAATGGGAAAAAACCCACAATCTCTAGTATTTGCTAGGCTTTGTGGTCAGACTTCTTACAAACAGATCCAGATCATAACAACAGTTAATTTGAGAGCCATAATATATGACAAATGCTTATGATAGACAGTTATAGCGTCACCAATTATACCCATTCATGAATTACCGATATTACTACTGAGTCATAGACGGGAAGCATATGTTCATTAACAAGGAAAAATATTTTATTGATCTGTTAATAAAGATTCAATATGAAAAAATTTACATAAATAGAAATTTATCATAATTTTTTTCACTAGGCATATACATACCTACGATTAACATCCATTATCATGATAATAAATAACATTTCTCGTTAGTGTGGCCACAGCATAAATGAGAGCTTCTGTTTTATATTACTTAGTTAAAACATAATATTGTTGGAATAATATAGAATTGCTATAGCTAGTAGAGAGTAACTAGGTTTAGTTACTCTCTAAAAGGAAGTTAGATTAAGGAAGATGTCAGGAAGGCCAAATGGAGTAGGAAATGAACAAAAGAATCTACAACTCTTGGAAACGCTTCTGACAAATGAAAGAAATCTTGAAAAATAAAGATATACCAACACCAGACAAAGGGAAAATTATGAACCTTTGCATAACACCATGCCTCTCTTACAGTGGCCAAACATGGGCTCTTACAAACAAAAATATGCAGAAGCTAGAAGTGTGTCAAACTCTATGCAGAGAAGTGCGCTACAAATTTAATTAAAGGACAGAATAAGACTAGAAGTCATAAGAGAAAGAACGAAGGTAGTTCCCAAAGCAAAGACCATTAGAAAACTAAAATGGAGATGGACAGGCCATATGGTAAGAGGCATACAACAGTGGTCTCATAAGGTAACACACTGGTATCCTCGAGACGATCTTCTTAGCATTCCATGGATTCACCGTGCGGGTGCCGGGTCCATCGTGTGGCAGAGAGAGAAAAACACGAGTAGTTCCCGAGACTTGTGACTCAGGCGTAGGTTTAAGGGGCCCTTTCTGACGTACATCAACACTCACCTTCACCACTCGTTTTTCTCCCTGCCCAGCCAAATCTGATATGAGCCTACTAGTGCAGCTTTAGATACACGTTCTAGTATAGAACTTACTGCACTTCTGGATAAGCCAAGGTCTTTCAGTAGGTTATAGAGAGATTTTGCTGGTATACCTCTCGCTCCCACTTCTACAGCGTATAAACTAACTACATAGCCGTTTTTGTTAATTCGTTTAGGAGGTCGTAATACTTATTTTGTTTCATCGCGTGGTCTTTAGGTATATTAGTTTCCCACGGTACGGTAAGTTCTACAAGGACTATGCGTTTCGTAGCTCTAGAAAAAGGAAAATGTCCGGTCTGGATGACGAAACACCCACATCCTCTGGGATTTTGTAGTGCTTTTCATACGTGTCCATTAAAATAGTCCAATCAGGTGCTGTACACAGGATTGAGTAAGGCTTGTTCCTGGAGTTTGAAGTTGAGCCTTCTTTTACAAAGTTAATTTGTCTGTTGTTTGTCGTCAATCCCTTTTGGGCTCTAGCTACCGAAAGGCTCATGGCTTCACGTATGATTTCAAGTACTCTGTCATGACGCCGTGAGTAATGACCCCCATTAAGGAGCACCTTGCATCCCACCAATATGTGCCTTGCTGTACATATCGCCTCTCCACAAGTATAGCAACATTTTTCAGAGGCTTTTCCCCACCTTACCAAGTTACTCTGGTCAGGAGGGTCATTTGGAATGCATTTAGATAAAATTTTAATAAGGCAGGGGACCAGTCATAGATCAAGGTGCGCCATTTTAGAGCTAATGGGATACAGAACTCACCTATGGTTAACCACTCACTTTGCATTTCTAAATTCATAGCGTGCACTTTGTAACCGTCATTTTCGTCTTGTTGTAGAAAGGGTTTTACCATGTCTCGGTCTTCCCTTTTTTTTCTCGCACCCAACCCAGCAGTATTTACTTGTGCACCTGCCATAAATTGTTTATGGAATTGAAGTTTAGATTCCAGGTCTGAAGCAGTTTTGTCTTTTGGGAGAGATGTAATTAATTCGTCTTGCGACTTTCCCAAAACATGCGTTTTTGTAACTCTTAGGTGTTTGTAAAGTTCAGACGGTTTCTTTAGTTTCAGCCCAAAACTATTGTGATCCCTAAAAGAGTAGAGGATCAGCCGGATGTGCCAATCCGAACCATGACTTCAATATCTTTATGACATTGGCATCTAGCTTTGCCAGGAGAGTTTTACCGATGTCATATACTATGAAAGGCCAAGTGAGACGTGATGTGAGGTAGTTGTCATATATCCATGCTTTTTTGATATTGCTGATAGGCTGCTGGTCTACCTTATTGAGGTTGTTCATGAAATTTTCAACAACCACCTCTAATGATGGTGTACGTCCTTTGTGATCTATCTTTCTACCAAGAAATTTGAAAGGCACTGCCTCTGCAATTGTGGCAACTCCTTGGCCACTTATGGAGAGTCCCGGATCGTAAGACGTATATTTGGTATTTCTTCTACCCAGACAAAGACAATGACATTTAGATGGTTTTGTCCTCATTCCTCCGTCCATGTACAGAACTCATCGACTTCGTTCAACAATTCTTGACACTGTTTGGGATTACGTGTAAGTATTGCAAGGTCGTCCGCAAAGGCCAAGATTGACTCAGTGTACTTATTGTTGATTTTAAACCGGTAGCCCCATTTCTTTTCACGGGATATTAATTTGTCTACTAAAATATTTATAACTATATTAAATGCTATTGGTGATAAGCAGCACCCTTGGAATAGTCCTACATTGTATTCAAGTGGTTTTGTGTATTCCTTGTTTACTGCTATGACGAATTTTAAGTGGCAATAATAAGAATTAATTATGTCAATAATTTCAGCAGGAAAGTTATACCATTTTAGGGCAAATATCATAAGTTCATGCTGGACAGAACCAAACGCGTTCTCTAGGTCTATCCAGCAGACTGTAATTTGCCTCTCATGTGTTCTGGCATCTTTCAAACTTTCTGCTAGTAATGTATTGTGTTCCAGGCATCCAGAAATACCAGGCAAGAACCCTTTCTGGTGATTGGGCCTGAAATACCTATTGCTAGTCATAAATGTGGTCATTTTTGTTTGCAAAATACTGAAAAAGATTTTAGAAATTGTATTGGTTAGGGCTATCTTCCTGCTTTTTAGGGATGAGGACAAAAATTGCTCTTCCAAATGCTACTGGGACTTGCTTTCTTGACCAGATCTTAATGAATATATTCAAGATATGTTTACGAACTGATGGACACTTTTATACACTATGTAAGGAATGCCATCTGGGCCAGGAGCTGATTTAGTAGTTTTCTTTTTAATTTGATAGTTTACTTCCTCTTCACTAGGTGGGGTGCCTTGAAAGCCTGTCATAGGATCATTAGGTCTTTGGATGTTTGGTTCTACGTCTGAGCTCCAGCGTTTAGGCACTTCGTATGTGCTTTTAAAGTGATCGTAAATTTGCGCGTTAGTCAAGATAAGCTTTCCATTTTGCTCCCTGAAAATATTTTTGGAGTATTGAAAAGGGTTTTTATCAAAGTCTACTTCGTGTTTAGCTCTGTTAAAATTATCACGATTTTACTAATTTGAAGCGATATTCCTTGTATTAATTTAAGGATTGATCTTAGAGCCCTGGACAGTTGGTGACTTAGATGGTTATCGCCCATGGTTTTAGCTACACGAAGACGTTTTATTAACTCTCTTTTCTTCCTCCGCAATTTCATTTTGAACATATTTTCCTTGCTATTTTGAGCATAACAAGTTGATGGTGGGTAATGTTCCGAGAAGTATGTATATATGGTGTCCTGGAAAGTTTCTACTTGGCTGTTTAGGTCTTGTTTTGGCCCAGGATGTTCTAATAAGATCGCCAAGTTTTCGTCATGAACTTTCCAGGTAGGGTTTTTTAAACTGGGAATGCCAAGACGTGTCCTGATGACAATGGACTCCTGGTAGTTTTCACTCGATGGTTCACCTTGGGATATATGAGGGTCAACTCTATCCATAGTGTTTGTCGAAGTACTGACCGACGGCTGTCGTGCTTCAACACCATCATGTGTCTTTAAATGCTTTTGGTACCAGGCTCGTCTCTTGTAAATTTTCCCGCACACAGGGCATCTCAAGTCCGTATTCGCGCCAGGGTCGTCATTACTATCACTACTACTGTCATTACTGTCATTACTATCATTACTATCTAATATTAGAAAAGAGGGAGACAAATACGTAGATGGATAACAGAGAGGAATTGAAAAATTCATAGGAATAGAATAGAAGGAGGCCTATGTCGAAAGACAAATTGGGGGGTAAATTATAGAGTTTAAATAAATATATACTTGCAAAAATGTAGTCAATACCTTAGAAATAAAGGCTATCTTTATCTTTAAAGGAGGCCAATTTTACTGCCTTATGAGATTTAGAGTTTGGTTTAACGTATTTAGTGACACCCAAATCAATTCATGAGGTTAGTGATACAAACAGTGGCCATTTGGAATGAAAACTTTCAGACAAAATCAAATAAAATAATGGAATAACAGAAATGTCTTAACATAAATCAAGACGAACAGCAAAAGTGAGAATATATATTGTTTAATAATATAGGAAATTGAGCAGATTTGAATATCACTGTGAGAGATATCAGGACGTCCTATACTATGTTTGTGGTCTCCCCTCCAGAACCCAACATGTGTAAGTACAAATTGCATGCAGTGATAAATAAATAATAAGTACATACAGATCAAGACTTTACAATAGATCATGCTGACTCAAAAACTAGATTTGAATATTTGTGTATCAATTAAATTGGTTAAATTTAGGGCCAAACCTTACTGTGTGGGCCAGTCTAAGTTATTAAAAGATATAATGTAGTAGATATTTTAGTTGCAAAACTAAATAAACAAATTTTTGTGTGCAATAAGAACTACAATCATTAACTAGCTAGGTGGAAAATAGAAACCATTACAATTCTCTGTAGTATGGACTACAAACAAGTTTATAACATTGTTATTAGTATTTGTTTCTCTCTTACCTTATACTATTCTGTTTGGGAAGTTCAGTGTACATATTGCTATCAACATTGTCATACATATTGTAAGACTCCACAACTCTCTGATCGTACACTGCTCTGTTGATAACGGACTTCTCATCAATGGGGTACACTTTCATTGTGTACGGCTGGTCTGGGACGGCCGGCATTGGAGCGTAGTTGTAGGGAGGCAGTGAGGTATCGTAGTCCCCACTCAGAGGAGACTGCACGGTACTGCTCGGGCTACAACTAGTACTGTTCAGTGACTCGTATGGTGTTTGACTAGCTGCCTCTGGTGGATAATTTGTTTCCTCATCTCTTTTGAAGTTCTTAGAACTAGATACTGTGTCTTCCTTATCACATAACTGTCGCTTTCTTGCTCTATTTTCCTCTATCTTTCTCCTTTTCTCAGCTTTATCTTCCTCAGACATGATAAACTCTTTCACCATTCCGATCGCCAAACACTTCTCTAATCGACATTTCTGACAGAACCTTCTAGTTACTACGGTTATAACACAGTTGTTCGTGAATGGACACTTGAATTCCTTACTCGCTAATGCGTTTCTTCTAAAAAAACGCTTTACAACTTTCGCACGAGATCGCGTTGAAATTGTAGCCTAAGGCTTTATCACCGCACACTAGACATATTTTTTTGTAAACTGGATGGTAGTTCTTTCTTCTGGCTCGGTTGTTCTTCACTTTTATCACTGTTTTCTTCCATTATTCACATTAATTAACACAATACTATGGAGGTAAACAGTCAAGCCATCAGGCATTTTGCACTATTTCATATGGTTCCTTCATAGTACATGATGGCTATTACTCACATAATGCACACGAGCGGTCACAGGCCTTGAATATTTGCGAATTACAAAGATAACGCAGCAGAATCTAAGTAATTCAAAAGATAAATAAGAAATATCAGTTTACGATGACTAATGTCAGAATCAGAATGTCTGACCAATCAGTGCTGCCACTTTCAATAGTAAAAGGGCCTGCCAAAGTGCCAAATGCTTAACAAAACTTACAAATTCAAAACCTAGCTTGTAATCACCTTGTAATCTTATTACCTACCATTACAATGAATATTTAAAAATCTTTGGTTTATTACCGTTGAATTTGTATTAAGTACCTACTACATAATAGCAATCAATCAATCAATCATTTATTGCATTATAAATATTATAATAAAAACTAACATTATAACAAAATAAACTAAGCATTTACCATGTTAGGGCATAGCAATATTAAAATTGTATAATTAAAAAATTAATTAGCCGTTTTCCGACGAGATAAAAATAGTTCTAACTTACGCACTAGATGTCGATAGTGTAGACTCAAAAAGATTTGTCTCTACCATAGACTCTCAAAAGTGTAATTACTATGAAGCCTCTCCCAATGTTCAGGGAAAACGTGTAAATCTAAATTATTTGTGATAACTAAAAATTTTGGAATTTTCCCAAACACATCACTTATTTTAGATAAATTATAATTTTATTCTCAGCTCAGCTGATGTTTTTGGTTTGTTTAAACCCTAAATACTCGAAGAAAAAATGTTGTACTAAAACAATTTTTCTTCTTTTTATAGTGTTAAAATGTTGTGAATAAAAATAGTCAATTATATTGATAATGCAATAAAAATCGCTACTAATTACATTCGATTTTCAATAAAAATCTCTAAAATTCTCGATGCAGAGACACAAATTAAGCAAAAGTAAAAGGAATATTAAAACATATAAATGGCAGCACTGATACGAAACTATTTATCTATGGCTGAAGGACTAGTATCCAATGTATCCATGGCCAAGAATAAATAAAAAAATAATAGTGTTGGGACATTAGTTACCAAACGACGAGTATAAAGAACCGCTCCTTAAGTTTTTGTGAACTATGCGAATTAGCTCATCGATTATCTTGTTCCGTGACCGTTATTTTTCGGCGATCCACTATTGTTCAGTAATCCCGCAGGGTCAAGTGACTGATTTAGGTCACTCTTACCCGAATTGTATGTTACGTATTCAACGATTTTATTAGACTTCGTATTTTGTAGTGAACATTTCTTTAGAAACGTTGTGATTTGAAAATCAATGAAACTAAAAAGCGTCATTAAAAAGAAAGGTAAGCATTTCTAAAGTATCACTTCTACCACGTACTTTTTTCTAGATACAGATTGTCTAGACATTTTAAAAAGATAAAAGCAAAGAAATGTTAGATGGCGCTTATGTTACGTCTAGCATAACTTAACATTTCTATCCTAATCTAAGGTTTTGACAATATCCGTATATTCAGATAGGTGAAATGTTTAAATCAGAGAATTTATAGTTCTCTTGATTTTAATGCATGTACACAAAGCGTTTCCGATTTTACAGATGTTATTAAGCAATAGCAACCAACAACAATAACAAATAACAACAATCGTAGACATCTACGATCAGGTAGCAAAAGCATAAGCAGCTCACTAATTGTTCCCACGGCTGGGACTCAGGGCCTTCTTTTGCAAAGAGAGAGTCAAGGCCATAATCCATCACGCTGGTGCAGTGTGGTTTGGTGGATGACACAATCATGACCTCGAAAAAATCGAGGTACATGTCAGTTTCCTCACGAAGTTTTCCTTAAGCGTTTTAAGTTAGCGGCATTACGCAAATATTTTTGAAACGATAAGATCCCGATCGGCAGTTGCCATTCTCCCGACGAGACCAGCCGAAACTTTTCTCAATTCACGTGTAATTTTAGTATTTTACATAACATGAAATAGTTAAATATTGGAGCGCAGTATGAACTAAAAATTGCAATATTGTCTTTTAAAATATTTGAAAAAGACCGAACGAACGAAAGATAAGAGCGAACTAGTTCGACACAGGTATGCGAGCTAAGTTCAGCGTTCCCAGTAGACCTCACTATGTGGCTCAGTGGCTTTTGACATTGACATCGCAATCTAAAACTTACAAGCGCCTTCTATCGTCCTTTTTTGGAACCATTTTTTTATCTCGTCGGAAAACGGCTCATTGTATAATTAAAAAAATAATAATAGCAATAATTTAGTTGACTAGAAGAATAAAAGATGGAACAAAACTTTTTGGACGCATTTTAGTTATTATTTATTGGTCTTGCAATACTAACGAGGATATCAATAATAGTGATGTGCCGGAGTGCGTGTTGCGTGCAAAAAGAAATCATATGTGAGTCTGTGACCTAAGTCCTAAGTATGATCACAGACACGGAGTTACGGAGGTGGCGAGTAAGCAAACGTCATAAAACGGCAATAAACATTATATCCATAAATGTACATTAGGTAGGTATATACCTAGCATAAACTACTAACTACTACTACTGCATGAACTGCTTCCCGCGGTGTAGCCGCGTTTTACCTAAACTATTGAATATCATCATTGTTTATATTTATGGAATTCTATGTTTGTTTGATGTCACCTCATCTTAAAAATCGATGAAAGCAGTATGTACGCAGGAAAAAGTGTCACGTTCGTCTAACCCGAGAGCGTGCAATAAGCGATGGAGAGGCATGATCCGCCTAAACGTTAGGTTTGTTTATGCTGCTACTCATAGGTATTTAATGACGTTATCAGATAACATTGTCGACCGTAAAGCGGATATAAAGAAACACATTTTGTTATAAAAAAATAAATATTTAAAGCTATTATGGAAGCAATTCAGTTGTCGGTCTTATCGCTTCGAGGAATCTGTACTAGATAATCACGTAGAAATAGAAATAAATTTTATTGCTTAAAACCGTGTAGGTACATTGATGGTGTTATAAAAGTTTAGTATCAACAGTTTGTCCTAACGGACGTGCAACAAATAATAGTTGTGCCTTATAATTAAGAAGGTGATAGTAAGGTAGGTAATAGTCAAGTGAGTACATAGGTACTTAGTGAGTACACAGGTACTCAATACTCATTATCCACTAAACACCCTCACAAAACAAATTATTAAATTAAAGCTTAGTGACATTTTACAAAGTAGGTAAAAAACATCAATAACAAATTACAGTTATATTAGTCTTCTAAATACTTATTTTTAATGTGATTAGCTGCAGTAAATGTATAATATTCTTCCAAGTCGTAAAAAGTTTTATCATTGAGCCAATTTTTCAGTGTGTTTTTGAAAATACTGTTTGAGGTTTTAGATTTAATGTATGTTGGTAGGCTATTAAATATTTTATATTAATAGATACCTACCTTTCTTACTTTGATGATTTATTATTAGTAGGGATGGGCCGACTATGGTTTGAACCCAATACGAACTTCGGCCGAAGATTCGGTAAAAATGAAAAATTCGGCCGAAGTTCGGCCGAACTTCGGTTTAATTTCGCCGCGCTTTTTCGTGTTGTGACTTCTTTACGCACTTGCTGCAAATATTGCTAGATGTGCCCCGCCCGCACTCCGCGCTTCCCCGCGGGCGCGGGTCCGTTAGTAGTCATTTGCAAAGAACCCGCTAGCTAATCATTTGTAAAGAACCAGCTTGTCACACACTATTATTTAAATTACGCAAATTAATTAATTGGTTTTACCTACGTGATTTTTGCTGGCTTTTAAAAAGTTGGTAGTTAAAAAGACCAATTAAAGTTTTTTGTTCATCACGTATGATTACTTTTTCTAATTCAAATAAATTACTAATATATAATATCAGACTTATTTTATTTCACTGTTACTATATATATGTTTTTTCATTAATTTCTATTATGATAGTGCAAGTATATTTAGTGCAGAATGTTCGGTATTTTAACCGAAATTCGGCCGAATGACGAAGTTCGGTTCAAGCTGCCGAAGTTCGGTTAAACCGAATGTAAAACGAATTTCGGCCCATCCCAAATTATTAGGTATTGTTATTTTTCTAAAATAAAAGTAGCAAATAGTGGTAGGTAGGCCTTATCACATCAGCTACCTGCCAGTTAAATTAGGTTCCACGTTCCATTAAAATTGATTTAGCCGTTTCAAGAGAGTTTTAGTATTTTTTATAAAATAAATAATAGCGTAGGTACCTAATATTACCTCTAAGGAGTAGGTAAATGTTGCTTAGAATCTGAATCTTGGAAACAGCTGAAACGATTTTCATGAAATTTAGAATGTTTCGGGGACGAGTAATCGATCTAGTTTGGTTTCATCCAGGTAAGTACCTACTTAATGATGAACGTCAAATAGGTGCATCACAAATTATGTCTATTTATCAGTCGATAGGTATTTAATAGTTACCTAATGCTAACGAAAACACACTGCATTAGGTATATTTATTTCGTTCTAGAGCTACATGACAACATGACATTGCATGTGTCATGTGTTTCCACAGATTACTATTGTGTTTCAAAGTATAGCAATATTTAGTTTCTGTAATTTAGTTTCGATACCTAGGTATTTTAAGCATATAATATTTTTAAGAGTAGTACCTACATCTTACTTACCTATATAACTAAACATAAATTACAGAGATATTTTAATTGAGCATAATTAATTAACATATCTAACTAATTTTGGACTTGTGCCAATCTACCTATTTCATTGCACTTATGTTTCCAGAGCCAAAGAGGTTATATCACATATGTTTATCGCATTGTTTTTAATATCATTTATCATCATCATCATCAGCCGCAAGACGTCCACTGCTGAACATAGGCCTCCCCCCTAGATTTCCACACATGAACGGTCCTGCGCAACCTGCAACCAGCGGTTTCCAGCGACCTAAATGAGGTCATCTGTCCATCTAGTGGGAGGCCGTCCAACACTGCGTCTTCCGGTTCGTGGTCGCCACTCGAGAACCTTTCTTCCCCATCGGCTGTCAGTTCTTCGAGCGATGTGGGCTGCCCATTGCCACTTCAGCTTGCTTACTCTTTGAGCTATGTCGGCCACTTTTGTTCTTTTGCGAATATCCTCATTACGGATTCTGTCGCTCGAGACTCCGAGCATAGCTCTCTCCATAGCTCGCTGTGTGACTTTGAGCTTCGTTAAGAGGCCCACAGTGAAAGACCACGTCTCAGTTCCATAAGACATCACTGGCAACACGCACTGGTTAAAGACTTTCGTCTTTAGGCATTGGGGTATTTTGGACTCAAAGATGTGCCGAAGTTTCCCGAACGCTGCCCATCCGAGTTGGATCCTTCGCTGGACCTCTTTGTCGAAGTTGGATCTACCTAATTGGATCTTTTGACCCAGGTAGACGTATTCGTCAACAACTTCGAGTGTGGTATTACCAATAATAACCGGTACAGGTGAGACATGAACATTTGACATGACCTTCGTCTTGTCCATATTCATCCTCAAACCTACCTGTTGGGATACTCTACTGAGGTCCCTGAGCATAGCACCGAGGTCCTCCAGCGAGCCGCCACAATGACTATGTCGTCGGCAAACCGAAGGTGAGTGATGCATTCGCCGTTGATATTGATGCCATATCCGTTCCAGTCCAGTAGCTTGAAAACATCTTCCAGCGCGGCAGTGAACAGTTTCGGAGGTATAACATCTCCCTGTCTCACGCCTTTCTGTAGCTGGATATGTTTTTGCACTGGTCCTGCAGTCGGACAGACATTGTGGCGTTGCTATAAATACACTTCAACACTTCGAAATAGTCAATGCGGCATCGCTGGAGAGACTGAAGCACTGCCCAGGTCTCGATGGAATCGAACGCTTTCTCATAGTCCACATACGCTATACATAGTGGCCGATTATACTCCTCGGTTTTCTGTATAATCTGCCGGAGCGCATGGATGTGGTCTATGGTACTATAGCCTTTTCGAAAACCGGCTTGTTCGGGTGGCTGGAAGTCGTCAAACCTGCGTGCGAGACGATTCGTGATTACCCTCGAAAACAACTTATAAGCGTGGCTCAGAAGTGAGATGGGTCTGTAGTTCTTCAACAAGGCGTTGTCACCTTTTTTGAAGAAGAGCACCACCACACTTCTGCTCCACGCTTCTGACGTATTACCGTTAAGTATGACGGAGTCGAACAGCTTCTGGAGGACTTTAAGTACCGGTTTTCCACGGTTTTTTAATATCATTGACCAGAGTAAAATAAGTAACAACTTGAGAGAATCTTGAGCATCAAGTTTAAAAAATTGAAAAAGTAAGCAACCATGCAGAGTAAGCAGAGCTGTCTATGTTTGAATGATGTTTACATATTATTAGGAATCAAAAAATCAAGGAATAACGAAGCTCTAACTTTCAAAAGAGTCTAACGCGCACGACCCGCTTCACTGCACCACCGCCGCTCCAACGCTACACGAACATCTTGGTGACGCGGACTCATAAGATTTCCTCCTACAAAATGTCCATAACGCGGCTGAAAAACTATTCATTGTAAAAATATTATATTTTTAGAGTACCTCCGTAAATAAACAACAAAGTTAATCACCGAGCTATGATCGGTCCTAATATTATAGAGTAGATAGATAAACTCTTTATTGCACTAAATTAAACACAAAACTTCAAATGAATAAACTATTTTCGTACAAAAAAATTTAACCGACTTCAAAACTACAAATAGGCACTCAAAAGCGAAAAACAAACAAAAATCATTATTATAAGCGCTACTCACTCATCTATTTGAAGTCGGTGCTAGTCAGATCAAAAAGTGAGTAGATTGATGCTATGTAGGCGCATGGTAAGTAGGCACAGGTAAGTACGATCTATCCACTACGTTTTTTTTTACTTTTATAGGTTTACACTTGACAGGAGCTCTACGGTGCCACAGACAGACAAACACACAGACAGACAGTCATCGACGTCAAACTTATAACACCCCTTTTTTGGTAGGGGGTTAAAAACAAGTTTTTTGTTAATTCATTTACATAATTTCGTATTGACAGGATCGAGTTTCATAACTTTTGTGAAATCTTCAACTACGTCATCCAGAAAATTGTACGCAAATTTTAGTTTATGGTTTATATTTCAAAAATTACCCGACCGATTTCGATAAGATTTGTATGGGATCATTCGGGAAGCATACCCATCCGAACACAAAAAGAAATTTAAAAATCGGTGCTGAGGTTCTCGAGAAATTAGGTAACATACATAAAAAAAAACAGGGGTCGAATTGATAACCTTCTCCTTTTTTGGAAATCGGTTAAAAAGAAAACATTACCTAAAAATTTAGAAACAATTGGCGGGCTTATCGCTAAAAGTGATATCCAGGCAACTGTGGTATGAAAAAGGGTTAAAAAGAGTGTGTGTTGTCAAATCTTTGGGAAAGTTTGTTTGATACTTTTATTGATTTGTAAGGAAAAATACAATGTGAAAACCGCAGGCAGATCTTTAGTGAAATATCTGAATTGTTTCTAAGAGTTGTACTAAGTAGATATCTCATTTTATTAGAAGGTTCACTGTCCCAGCCTCCCAGCACTAGGGATCGACAGTAGGTAAGCAGACTATTATGCTCTGAATACAAAAATAATTTAGGTACATTTCGATAAGTGTCGATAAGATTTGATAACTGATTTACACAATCAAACCACGCCCTTTTTCCTATTTGTCTCTTCGGAGCTAGAAAATGAGACACAGTTTTTTGATTTTTAGAATTTCTAAACTGGTAACAAAGAAGATTGACGTCAATTTCGTAATACACAAGTGTCTAGATTGTGACTGATTGTGGAATGAGTTGCCTGCGGAGTTTCTTGATGTATGCATACATCAAGAATCTTGGCATCTTCATTTTTTTTATTTTTACATAGTTTACAGTACCGTTATCCTCTACTAGCATCAGAACATGTGCCTGATGGCAAGGAAAACGCCGGCCCATAACAGCACAGTATCACGCAGCTATTGGAACATGAAGAGCCCAAATACACTGCACTGCGCTCGTCACCCATAGGTATAAGATGATTTATCTCTATCTGTAATTTCTCTGGTAACATTGCCCTTCAAACCGGAACACAATGATGTTTTTTTTATTTAGCAACTCCACAAGCTCCGGGTTCCGTGGCTTTTGTCATTTGTTTTCTTATACAGAGTGATGTGGGCTCTGCAAAGAGGCTATTTATCCCACGTGGTGATGGGCTCAGCCTTCCTACGTTTGCTTGACTTATTTTTTCCACTTCGCTCAATCTATGACATCGTCAGGACCGCTCTCATTATTTCATGTCCTTTCGCACAACAGTCCTCCACCTGGTTTTGCAAAGAGTCCTATCATTACCAGCAATCCTGGATTCTTCAAAGGAACCGCACACCATCGTAGATAGCATCAGATCAGGCAATGAATAAAAAGCATCAATTATTTAAAATCATCTAAGCACTTTCGGTAAACGTGACAATATGATTGGTTGTATGTTATATGACATTGGTAAACAACACAAAATGCTACGCATACCTCAAGTATGCAGTGTTGGCAGATTTGCGGAGCACGTTCGTGTTACATAGCGTGTGGTGAATTAGGAAATTTGATAAATGGCTGGCTCAAAAAAAGTGGATACTTAGACATTATTCCATATTCTAAAATTTAAAGTTTTTTGAGAGGCAGAAGTATGAATGTGGAATTTTTGTAAAAAGATTTTTTCATGACTAGTGATGGACCTTCATATTGATGAAATGATGTCAAACAGCAATGCGGATTACGATGGAGCGTGCTCATTTAGAAGCAAACCGACTCACTCTGGAATTATATAATAATATCCATGCCCATTAAGGCAATGTATTTCACACTTCAGATTTCATTATTGTGAAAATTGAATGAAACCTCATACCTAGTTCTCGTTACAAATAGGTGTCAATTGTAATATTTTGAAAATATTGACTAATACAATTTAGCTAAATATCAGATTAGCTAAATATCAGACAAGATGGCAATAAAGCTTGAGCCTGTTTATGATTTTATTTTATTTTTTAATTATCGGGTTTGTGGTATTAGGTACCTCCTACAGGAATCAGGATCACAAAAAAAGGAGAAACTGTAAACATCTTAAAGTCTTCAAAATCCAGGGTCTTAGACATTCATTTGTAAATACCATTTAAACCTGGGCCAAGTTATGCAATATAGCCTACTAGCCATTTATCTACTATCCTAAATTCTCACACTCACTGCATCATTTTCCAAACAACGAAATATCAGGTCTTCATATAATCCAAGGCACGGAAAGAATGATTTGATTAGACTAAGACTAGCTATAGTAATAATGGCTTCTATATTTTTTGCAATATTTTTAGGAATTTTGAGTCAAGGCAGTGGTGAGACGTATAGTGTTAAAATAGATACAGAAAGTCACGTTAACTTAATCGATGCCAAGTTTCTGAGTTTTACAATAGATCCTAAATATTTGTTTTCGGGCAGTGAAAAATATCGAAGGTAAGTTTCAGTTTTACGCCGGATTAATAATATTATAACTTGTATTTCTTTTGTACTAAGTCGATCGCGGCCTTAAAGTAATACCATCTACATATATCACAGAAACAAAACAATGCACGTAATCGAATTTTCCGAACATTAGCAAAAGCAGACCACTAAATATTTTCACATTCCTGGGACTCAGGACATCTACACTCAATGTTTTAAAATAAAGAGTGGCGAGACGAGCAGGATGTGCATGTGCCTGATGGTTTTTGTAGTGGTAGGACTCTTGGCAGAGTCCGCCTGGGGAAGTACCACACCTTGACCAGTTATTCTACTTACCACAGTTAGTTAATGTGCAAACATTACTGTGTTCCGGTTTGAAGGGCAATGTTTCCAGAGAAATTACAGGGCTTAGAGATATAAGATCTTAGATCTCTGGGTGACGAGCGCAGTGCAGTGCTAGGTAATGATTTGGACTCTTCATGTTCCAATAGCTGCGTGTCACTGTGCTGTTATGTGTCAGGCATGTTGCTTGCCATGAGTCACATGTCCGGATCGTCTCATCACCATTTATTAAAAAAAAAGCAACATGCCAGCCACATAACAGCACAGTGACACGTAGCTATTGGAACACGAAGAGTCCAAATCATTACCTAGCACTGCATTGCGCTCGTCAATGAGTTTCCTACTCCGGTTCTAATTCGTTTCGTCTGATCGAACATTGATGGACGTTTAAAATATGTTCTAAGCCTTACTCTAATTAGAGTAAGGCTTAGAACATTTCAACGGACCAAACGACAAATCGAAATAGAACCGGAGTAGGTAAGTCGCGAAATTCAATTCAATTAATTTATTCAGATCATAGGATACAATTATAACTTGGCAGCGTCATATAGTTCACAATTTCTTTTCATGATAACAATTTGAAATAATAAACATTATACAAAATTCATAACAATAATAACCATTTAAGCGGCTGTAAAGGTGCCTTTTCAAATGTTTCAGCTGTAAAGGGGCTTCGTCAGGCAATGTCTTAAATCTTAAATTATATTAGGTTGAGTACTCAATACAATAATTATTTTAAATGTCAATCCATTATTTCGATTTAAATTAATTACATCTCGTTTTCATTGTCTTTCGTCACGAATAAAGTCTGCCGAATAGTAATAGGCTAAGCAGACGACTATAGCATTTTTATTTTTTTTTCCCTTTGAGACCTGCCAACTGTTTCGGAATAGGGAATATGCATGCATTTTTTTTATATTTTTAATTCACTTTTTACATTATTATAACACAATAAAAAAATATATACTCTTGTAAATGTACAAATTGATTTTTACATTTACAAGAGTATATTAATATTTAAAATATCGATATAATTTGTCCAGTTTAAACGCCGCCATCTTTCCCGCGCCTGCATGACGTTACAGGCCACGACCTGTGTTTGTTTACTACAAGTGTTGCAGTTACTTTGTACCGATTTTTGAGTAGTGCTAGCTAATCAAACGATGGAGAACACGACTTTTCTCTCTAACACTACTAGCTCAGTACGAATATCGACACCGTTAAAGCAGAAAACATGTCATGTGACGTCACATTTGGTTTCCACAGATAGTGATGCGTTTCGCAAACTTGAATTTCCCGCGCCTATTTTGCACTTTTTAAATAATATTTTTTATAATTAATAACTAACTAAATAATAAAATGATTGTTTTGGCATAATGTCGGGACATTAAGGATTCTACGAAAAAAAAATCAAGCCAATTTAAACTACATGCATATTCCCTATTACGTTGTGAAATCGTACACAATTTCCAATAAAGGAAGCATTGTTTTTTTTGCAATCTACATCTAAGGAAAGTCAATGTGTGTGCTACCGCCTAACTAAATCTGCTTTCGATTTGCTACTGCGGTCTCTGTCATTTCAAGCGGTAAGAAATGCAAGCAATATCAAGGCTAAGATAGTTCTAATTAGGTGGTAGACCCTCCCCTTTGACAATTTCTCATAGTTGTTTTCATTTTTCTTTGGAAACATGATACATTCGTAAATCTATAAGCAAGGCACCGTTCATATATTTATATTTTTAAAGATCACTCTTAATGATTCTCTAGTGGGTAAATTGTAAATTGCACGAACATTCCATTATTTCGAAAATACGTTTTTCGTAGAAAGTATCTCCATAATCCAGTATCTTCTCTTGCAATAAAAGAGTCAAGGCAGCATCCACAATGCTGGCCCAGTGTAGATTGGCGGATGATCCTTGGAATATTTTTGCATCATACGTACGCTCTCCAAATAGTCTTGGAAAACCCGGGTTCCTCACGATGTTTTCCTTCACCTTCAACCAGTGATGATAACAAACTTGTACTTCACGAAAAGGGTTCGTTCGAATCTTGCCTGGATTGGAACCTACCGCCTCTCCTTATTGTGAATCGCAGTTTCTAGCAGCTACTAGTTTTATCTTTAAGTATGCCAACCCTAAGATCAAAAAAAAATACCTATGCTGATTTCACATGTTGAAATCAGCAAGAACGAAATGTCAAGAACGTGTGGTTTCAACAATACAAGCTTCCTCAGCCACCAAAATAATTTGTTAATTGAATCGTTGTAGTAGCACCTGGCCAGGCCTGCTGACGCAGCGTAATCTGACTTTATTAGTCCGGTGTAGTACTCCCACGATAAAATGCACATCTGGGTGTAGATTTGGCCATCAATAATGACGTAGAGGTACCTAACATCTGTAGGAGAATATTATCGCAATATTTTTTGATAAGGTGAAAAGTATTAATCGCTTTATCTGTAATAATCGGATGATATTGAAATTTTGTAACTAAGGCGATAAAGAAAGTAGAAATGTAGCGTTTGGATATGTTTTTGCACACTTTGGAGTAAGTATATACTGACAATACTATAAAATACACGACAGGACTCAATCGCAATCAAGCCTTCCGAGTTCGGGTAGCTTCAAAACTTATCGATCAAACTTTTTATAGTTACAGCGAGTTTTTATATAGTGATGGCAAACTCACAACAAAATTGTAAATAATATAATATTAATAAAAAAAAGAACCGACTTCAAGCAGAAAACTAAAAAGTAATAAATAAATTTATTAAGCACAAAGATATACGTATTTTGATTTGTAAGATAGATGTAGAATAAACAGAAATGATTGAACAAATATTTTACACTCCTGAAGTGGTATTCTTTTTTTTGTTAAAACTATATTATTTTACGATTTTAAGTGATGAGTAGATCTACTAAAAACACTTCTTGAATAAGGAGAAACTAAATATATAATAGGGTAAATAGCTTACACGACAGACGAATGAAACAACGCGATTAAGACACTTTCACGCAGTCTCAAATTGACGCATCGTCATAACGTGGTTGTCCTATGTAAAATTTTAATATTCTTTGGTATTCTTTTTGAACTTTGATGCAAAAACGGCGGGGTATTAGAGGCACAGACACTTCATACTTGACGTGTGTGTGTATCGCCGTGTCTCGGTTGGATCCCAGCCTCAGTTACTCACAACCCGTCTATGTAAAAAGTTCTCATCGATACAAGTTCATCGTGCCCAAACACAAGGTTACTACTATGTGCCGTCGAGGAGTTCCCTCGACCGTCTTTTGGTTTCCTTATAAGATCGACTCCAGACCTTCTTTTAATTATACTGCTTTAAAATGCTCAAGGAAAAACTTAATTAACGCACTACTCTCATCTTTACATTTTTCGAAAGTTATCCTAGTTTTCTCTATGATGCCCTCATCATATCCTGGTTTCCTTATCATGGTACCACCATTGAAGTATCTCCTTTACAACAAAAAAAGAATCATCAAAATCGGTTCATAAACGAAGAAGTTATTCGCGAACACAAAAAAAAAAAAAAAAATATACGGTCGAATTGAGAAACCTCCTTTTTTGAAATCGGTTAAAAATTGACATTGTTCTTTACAAATAAGTACATATATTTTAATTTTTGACACTTATTTGTACGATACTTACGATAGTAAGTAATAACAATATAATGCAATATAACAATATTATATTCAATTTAACTTTACAAATGGATACTCTTTGTATGCTCTTATTTTGTTTTTTTCTAAAATTGACGTGTAAATTGTACATTTATCAATAAAGAACTTTGACTTTGCCTTTATTAATATAAGCCTCTATTGGAATACATAGAGTCCAAATCATTACCTGGGACAGCACTGCGCTCGTCACCCAGAGATATATGATGTTTTTTTGTATGCCCTGCAATTTCACTGGAAACATTGCCCTTCAAACCTGAACACAGTAATGTATTATTTCGTTTTCCTATTACTTTTTTGGTCTTCCATTCCTTTTTAAACCATGTCTAATACACCAGTCGGTTAATCTTCTACTACATTTTTAACCGACTTCAAAAATAGGAGGTTCGGAATTTGGTTGTGTGTTTTTTTGTATGTACGAGTGTGTTACGCGATAGCTCGTTCCTTTTGAAATATGAATAAAATTAATAATTTGCTACAAGTATCATATGACCCTTGATGACTTAGTGATCGCTTCTATAATGTAATTTGGATGAGTAAGTGAAGGTCCTCTTCACCGGGAGAACTCCACAGGCATGGCACAGAAGTGTGGTTATTCTGTTCTTTAAAAAAGGGAGATAAGACCCTTTGAAGAACTACAGACCGATTTCGCTTCTGAACCACGTCTATAAGTTGTTCTCAAGAGTCATCACAAATCGGCTCGCCCGAAGACTCGACGAATTTCAACCTCCTGAACAGGCCGAGTTTCGAAGTGGGTATAGCACCATAGACCACATCCACACGGTACGGCAGATTGTACAGAAGACAAAGGAGTATAATCGTTGAGTCGTGCTTAGTGTTTGTGGACTATGAGAAGGCCTTTGACTCAATCGAAACCTGGGCTGTTGTGGAGTCCTTACAGCGATGCCAAGTCGATTGGCGATCCATCGAGGTGATGAGATGTTTATATGACGCCGCTACAATGGCGGTCCAAATCCAAGACCGGCGGACGAAACATATTCCCCTACATCGAGGCGTGAGACAAGGGGATGTAATTTCCCCGAAATTGTTCTCAAACGCATTAGAGGATATGTTTAAGACGCTGGATTGGGTTGCACGTGGCCTAAATATCAATGGCGAGTGCAACTCTCACTTACGATTTGCGGACGACATAGTAATTATGGCAGAATCGCTGGAGGGCTTGCAGTGGATGCTGGACAGCTTAGCTAAAGCTTCTCTCATCGCATCGGCCTCCGGATGAATTTGGGTAAAACCAAAGTCATGTGCAACGAGTTCGTTGCTCCGGGACCGATTGTCGTTAGTGGAACCACTCTTGAAATTGTACAGAAATACGTTTACCTAGGGCAGACGCTCTAACTAGGTAGAGGTAATTTTGAGAGTGAGGCTATGAGAAGAATACAATTGGGCTGGGCAGCATTTGGAAAACTTCGTGGAGTCTTCTCGTCATCCATCCCACAAAGTCTCAAGACAAAAATGTACAACCAGTGCGATATGATCTACGGTGCTGAAACGTGGATACTTACAGTCAAAATGGTCCGTAAGCTCAAAGTCGCCCAGCGAGCTATGCTTGGAGTTTCTCTGAGGGATTGCATTCGCAATGAAGTAATTCGTCAGAGAACTAAAGTGACCGACATATCTCACCGTATTAGTAAGCTGAAGTGGCAGTGGGCCGGACACATCTGTCGCAGACCTGATAACCGTTGGGGTAAACGGGTTCTGGAGTGGAGACCGCGAATCGGTAAACGTAGTGTAGGACGCCCTGAGACTAGATGGAGTGACGATATTCGAAAGGCAGCTGGTGGCGGTTGGAGATGGAAGCCTCGGTCTTCCATCTATACATCGGGCTGAGTGGCGTATCTTGGGAGAGGCCTATGTCCAGCAGTGGACAAGTACAGGCTGATGATGATGAAGTGAATTTAATTTTGTATTGATGTCAGTTTAATGTATTTTCGGAGAAAATAAATTATTCGCATTTACACCTCATCATATGATGATTACTGACGTCCGTACTGCCCGAAGTCAGTGCTCAAGCTGATATGGGAAATACCACCTGGAGATGGCTTCTGAGTAAACACATATCTTGATTTACTTACTGATTTCTAATCTCTCTCCTTTTTCTTTAATCGTTTCTCTTTCTTTCGTTTACTCTACTGATATTAATTGAATGATTTTCTATATGATTTACCATAATGCCAAGTGAAAATACAGTCTTACGCCGAAAAAGTTCGCCCTAAAGTAAGCCAAAAGCAAGACAAAAAACTGACAATTTTTTGGGAGAAATCGAATTGGTGTCAAATTTTTAACATTTGTGACGTCTAGTTGGCTAAGAGAAACATAATTGAGCTTATAAGCAGCCCACTAAATGTTCCCACTGCTGGGACTCGGGGCCTTCTCTCGCAAGGAGACAGTCAAGGTGAAAAATCCACCACGTTGGCCAAGTGCGGTTTGGTGGTTGGCACATGACCTCGGAAGATTCTAGGTACAGGTCGGTTTCTTCACGGTGTTTTCCTTCACCGGTTTTAAGCTAGCGGTATATGCCATAACTTTGAAAAGACAGTGATGTGCGCGGGATTAAAAACCCGGGGCTCCCGATCGGCAGTCGCCGTTCTCCCGACTAGACTAGCCGTAAAAGAAATATAAAATTGAGCTTAAGGCAGGTTTTTTAACTCGGTTGTAAATGACCTCAACTCCAGTCCTCCACATATCTGTCCCAACAAGTTATCAGTCCCACGACAGATATGACCCGCCCACTGCCACTCTACCCGGCTAATGCATTGCCGTGGGCTGCTTGTGCTCCATATTTTATGTTATTTCCGTATATCTTAACATATAAAACTGTTATGTTGGTTTGTGTACGCTTCAAAAACTCAAAAAGCTCTGCACCGATCGAGCTGAAATTTTAGAATGATATATAAGCCTCATCAACGATTGTTTTTATCAAATGTTTGCGTCAGTCACATATGTGCCAAGGCGAAGCGTGGCAGGGTACAGCTAGTGTAGTATATTTGTAAACACTTTGGTTTTAATTAATCGAGGCAAAACGTAACTGTAATGTGGAATGATATTTTTTGTATGTTAGCAAAGTAACATGTTTTATAAAATAATTACAGCAAACAAGTTCTTTTTCTTTCCTACCTTTATTTCGGCTTTGTACACGCGTTCTACTAGGCCAATCTACGGTATCCGCTTGATACACTGGCCGCTTTACAAATTTCGCGTTTTACAAATTTGGCGGGAAAACGGGTGTCAGGTTACATAAGTGCGGTGTTTATGTTTCGGCATATGAAGTGCCGCCTTACTTTTACCCGTTTGAGCCATTTACTCTCAAGAGCGTTTCAAGACGCTTCTAGCTGTATCATTTATTTAAAATTAATGTACTTAAAATGTAAACTAACATTTTTTGACACTTGAGTAAAAACTTTTGCGATTTCTCAAGTAGTCTAACAACTACAACTTTAATAATTTATAAGGGAGACAGTGGTTTTATGGGTTAAATGTGTTGTATACGAAATAACAAACTCGAAACACCAAAAATACTGTATTCGATTCGATTTTTTTTGATTTTTTTCAATACTTCGGGACCATTTTGCCGCCAAAATTTTTTTTTTAATTTTACGATTTTTCTATGTAAATGAACTTTAATTTTAATGTGGGTTATATCAAAATAAAGACCGGTTCAAGTAGACGCCATTAAACACAAATTTATCGGTATGCCTACCCAAATAAAAACACGAAAATTTTTTTTCCCGCCAAAAACCCAAAACACAACTATAAGTTAGTTTGTTGTCGTCATCAACCAAGTTTTTGGGTACTATATTACACGCCGGTGTATCAAGCGGGTATACAAGAAGTATACCCTAGATTGGCCTTGTCACTAAGTTGGCTATAAAGTCCACATAGCCTTAGGTAACGTGTTCGATTTCCATCCCAAGACTAATTCCGAGAGCTGGTAGCAAAATTTGGCTGAGTATTTGAGGCAAGCTGAAACCTTGTCATATTTTTTGAAGTCTCTTAATTATGACGACACTGACTCGCTGACGCTGACTATTACTCGCTGTACTGAAATAATTATCAAACCCGTGTAACAATTTAAATCCCATATACAATTACGCTCAAACACACATCTGCAAACCCAAACTAAGTAAAGCTTGTATCGATGGGTAAATGAAGTCAGTTTTTGGGGAAAATTAAAGGATTAAAGTTTGAATATTGTTGTTTGCAGCAAAGAATGCATCTGCATGGCGTCATCCCTGACTCCGGCATACATCCGCATCGCCGGCCCGTCCACGGACCACCTCGCCTTCCACAACGCCACCATCGCGATACAGGACCTGGAAGACTTCCTGGGGTGCCCACTTCCACGATGATTTCGCTGACAACTTCTCTAATGAATTATTGAAGTCCAGGGATGGGCTGGAGAGCCGGTTCAAGAGGAACCATGAGAAGGTTGAGGTATGGTGTTAATTAAGATAAAGAAGCCATTACTATCAATCGACTATGTCTTTGGCATGTTTTATTTCGTAAATATACTGGTGCAAAGCTGGAATGGGTCGATAATAATCTAACTTAAGAACACAATAAAGAATTCATGGCTCCTGGTTCGCGCAGTGGCTGCATCAGCAAAAGCTAACTGAAAAGCTAAACTTGCAGTCGAGTTTAAAGTATAACTTGCGAATGTCAATCAAAATTAAATCAAAAAAGAAAGTCATCAAGGACAGAAACGCGGCCGTAGTCGGAATCCCAACCGGTAGTGATCGGCTCAATAGACGAAATCGGAAATGTTCACAACACACCCCCCCCCCCCCCTATTTTCCTTTTCTTCTCCTAATCCAAGAAATAGTAAAAAAAATGTTTGATTATTGTAATGTGGCAAAGGTCACGGAACCAGAGTCCGTGGACCGGCAAAAAAAAATCAATCAAAGACAGGAACGAGGCGGTGGTGGAAACACTGACAAGATCAGAGTGATCTGAACTAATTGTGATATTTTCTAGAACTTTTTTATAGTACTGAGTGACAAGACGAACAGGACATGTGCCTGATGGTAAGCAACATGCCTGGCAGCACAGTAACACGTAGCTATTGGATCATGAAATCGTCACGCGGAGATATAAGGTGTTTTATATCTAGGTCAGTTTTATCTCTTGGCTAGTTGTTAATAGAAAGAAACGAAGCGGACCCAGGAGCCCGTGAGGTATGTAATAAACCTAAGAACTCCGTTCTTGATTCCAGGTGTCCCACAGAGAGTGGCGCAAGTTCGTGCAGTGGGCCAAGGCGAGCGGGTTCGAGCTGGTGTTCGCGCTCAACAACCGGGAGAAGACGTCCTCCGGCCTGTGGGACCCCAACACGGCGCTCCACATCCTCACCGTCGCTGAGAAGGCCCGCGTCGGACACATCTACTGGCAGCTTGGATATGGTCGGTATTACAACTTTGATCTACACTAATCATAGCTACCGGAGAGTGTGGCCATGACCATGGCTATCTACATCATACGAGTTCACCCGAAGATTTCTTTAATTTACGAGCGTGACGCTTGAGCTCAATTCAGAGGCCACGGAAAATCTGTACGTGGAATAAAAAAGTTTTGCCTTCAAAAAGTTATTATAGCATTGTTTTGTCATTCGCTGTTTATTTTCCTCCAGAGTGCCGAAACCAGTCCATAGAAGAGTATCTGAACGACCTAGAGACACTGGGCGTGATAGTCGAGACCTTCGGCCCCGGGCGCGCCGGCCAGTGGCGCGTGGTGGGCGGTGACATCACACCCTGCCTCCAGGCACACTCCAAGAGCGACTTCAAGGATTACATCACGCTTTCCAACGATATCATGGACGCCATACTCCTCAACGGGTAAGAAACATGGCGACTTGAGAAGTTTTTCTAGTGGTAGACACATTCAATTTGGTGTTTCAACAAACACCCGTACTAATATAATAAACGCGAAAACAAGATTGTAGGCCTATCTATCCGTTACACATTTCAGTACGATTCCACTGATACCAAATCTCCTCTCTTAGAAACTCTTCCACCCAAGAGCTGGAACGTATGTCCGAGCGCGACCGTCTGAGGCTACTCCGCCTCTTGGGCCAGTCCTCCACGCCGCTGTGGCTGACGGAGCCTCCTGCGGGCTCCCACGACGAGCTGGCCAGAGCCGCTGATTGGCTGGTGGGCCTGGGACACGCAGCCAGGAACGGGTTCTCCCATCACTTTAGAGAGCTGGGAGATGAAATGGAAAAACCTTCGCTGGTAAGAACACCTTAATAAATCAAGATCAGAGACTTCATACTCCAGAACTAGTTTTCACCTTCAATTTGATAGATCGGAACGAGGAGGCTTAACTGCAGTTTTGCGATAAGAGAACGTCTAGGCTACGGAGTGCGTTGCTAGAGAGGGATTTCACAGTGATTACAATCTTAGTGTCTTCAAATCGAGAAGGAATAGATTCCTTCTAGGTGAACATGCTCCATAGTAGACTGTATCTATTGTATATTTAATTACTATATTTTTTTGGCTCAAATAAGTTTTTATTATTTGTTGTCGGCGAGATGGCAGTCAAGTGCAAACATAACATTAAAAAAGTATGTTTACAGACAAAAGGTGTCATCAAGCAGGTTTAATAGGTATAATAACTGAATAAGATATTTGAGAAGAAGTTATAGATGTCCAAGCGCACATTGTAATTTGATCTGATTTTGTCGTTTTTGGTTATTTAAAGAGTTTCTACATGGCGCTTCTCTTCAAGAACCTGGTAGGTTCTAAGGTTCTAAACGTGAACATGGACCCAGACCAAGCTATAATATTTGCACATTGTACATCGCTGCGTCACAAAGCGGTCCCAGGAGCGGTGACGCTGTATGGAGTGAACATGGATGTGGAACCCGCAAGATTCTCGATCAAACTCGATAAGAGGGAAGAGGCCGGAGACATCATGCAGTTTATACTTAGTCAGGATACTAGCGGGTATGTTGTTTTAACGTTCATTGTGGTCTGAAAAAAACGAATGTGGTGGTTACACCTCCTTAATTAAGTCACGGCTAAATCACGTGTAGTTTTATCGTGGTAGGATTCTTTGCAGAGTCCACCTGGGGAAATACCACATCTTTGCCAGTTACTTTACCCCCAAGCAGAAATTTGAAAACATCACTTGTTCCGGTTTGAATGGAAATGTTTCCAGATAAATTACAGGGCTTAGAAATAGATCATCTTATATTTCTGGGTGACGAGTATAGTGCAGTGCTAGGTAATGATTTGAACTCTTCATGTTTCAATAGCTGCATGTCACTGTGATGTTATGGATTGGTGTGCTGTTTATCATCAGGCGCATATCCTGCTTCATCTTGTCACTCTATGTGTATAATAAAGTGTAATGTTAGTACGACTTTCGACTCCAGATTTAGGCGCATTCGACGGCATTTTTCAAGGACAGTGCACGGGAGCGACCACTGCTCGTTTGACACTGTATAAAATGTGTACAGTTTAACAATGCTGCTCGTTTGGGTATATCGTTTGAGCACTCTCAACTTGAAGACGTCGATATTGTAATAATTGGGAAAAACTCCTGTGACTCAGTTGGCCACTACCACCGTTCTGCCCACAGACTCATCGGCCTTAGGCTTGATTTCCACAGTGGAAAATATAATTGTGCGATGAATATTCGTACCTTGTATTGGTGTTTCTATGTGTTATAGAATATATAAGTATTACATCATCTGTCTAGTTCCCATAGTATACGCTTTGCTTAGTTAAGGGCTAGATGGTGTTGACCAATTTTTTTTATAAGGTATATCAGACTATACTAACTTTGTTCTTTATTTACAGAAATATACTAGTAAACGGGAGATCGATGTATTTTGAAGGCGATTTGAAACCAGCTGTCAAGAGGATTCGTCCTTACAAAACGTTACTTCTCAATCTACCAGCTAGAAGTTTCGGATTCTGGGTCCTTGCTAACACAAAAGTTAACGCATGCTATGATGAACAAGATGTTCCCAATAAAGACTACGACGAACCTTTGTCCACGGAGAGTGAAGAATACGAAACGTTCAAAGTAAAAAGGTCAGCCATACACAAAGATTTTGATGAATATACAAGTCTACCGGAAGTTTCTGTAGATTTTTTCGATGAAAACGATGTGAATGATAATAAAAACAATTTGAAAAGTAGAATAAATGACCTAAATGATAATTTAAATACAGTTCAAAAATTAAATAAAGATAAGCCCCAATCTGGTACACGGTTGAAACGTCAAATTAAAATTGAAAGTCTAAAAGAAAAACTTCAGAAATTAAGAAATAGAGGATTGGTTTTGAGGAAAATTAATAAGAAAGGCGATGAAACAGAATCTAAATATAGAGGAATATTTCCAAATAATATACTAAAAATAACAAAACGCAACATAACTAGACGACACAGAAATAGTAGACCTCGTATTTCCAGATTATCAAAAACCAATATCTACGATCGTAATAACAAGAAAACAAAAAGTAAAGAATTTATAATGAAAGCAAAAAAGACTCAACAAGCCACCGAAAAACCAACATTAATCAAATCAGAATCTACTGGACGGGCTCGTAGAAGTGTAGATGATAATCAAATAGGATCAGTAGAAAATGAAATAGAAGTACCCAAAGACAGTGAAAAACTTTGGAAAGTTTTAAGGAAAATTCATAAAGAATTGAAGGATCCATCCGATGAAAACAGTGACATTATTATAGAAGATGCTCCAATTGATCCTGATGAAGAAATTGCGAAAGAAGACGATGAAGATATGATAGAAACTGAAACTGGATTCATAAAAAGTACAGTCGTGAATCTCATGAGAGTTTTGTCAGATCTGAATAAAAATTTAAGTAGGTTTTGGAATGGTATAAAGCTGTTAGATTAGATTACTATATATAATGTTTGTTTGTATAGTTTATTTTATTGTACATAAAGTATTGACTAAAGACTTTCTTTTTTTATGTGTGCCTTACAATTTTCTCGTCTTTGTTCCCTAATATTTTTTTATTTTTTTAACTTTTATAGGTTTACACTTGACCGCCATCTCGCCTGATGTTAAACGATGATGCGGCCTACGATGAAAAAAAGTGACTTAGTTTTTAAGCCTTTACTTACTGCCGTATAGTAAAACTTGACTTAACCTTAATTTTGGTTGTTTGAGTTAATTTCTTAACGTCATTAACTTCGACAATTTGTGTATGTTCAAAATATGACTGCTTTTAGTTTGCAGCTGGCTTGGCGGTTATACCAACGTTGTTACTTAAGATATATTTTTATGACTTATAACGAAGAGATTACTTGCCAAGTTTTGCCAGTGTAAAGGTTTTCCATTAAATTCTATATTAGAAGTTTATTTGATGATTACATTTGTATAAATAATTATTTTCCTACTTTTTGTGGGTTAATTCATGAAACGTTCAGTTTCTCAAAAAGTCGTAAGTTCTAAATTCCACCTGCATCTTCGATTATACGAGTTTAACTAAGTAGGTAAAGATATTCCTTGTTATCCTCACCACTAGGCTCAATAGTGGACAAAAGCATCAACAGAAAACCATTTTTCCAAGAATGACATCTTTCTAGAACATCCCTCATTCCCCAACCCGCACTTGATCTGCGTGATGAATAACCTTGGTCCTCTCTATATAAGAAAACTAAAGGCAGCATCAAGTGAGAAGCTTTATTGCTCCTGTTATGTCTAAATTTGTGTAGGTACAGATAAAATAAAAGTCATAGTCACAAAGTCAAATAGATAAAATAAAACGACCCATAGTGGTACAATGTAGTTTATTATTATTTAACAACATGTTAGATGAACCATTTTCACATTAAACCATTCACATGAAAATGGCCACCTCTAAACCTTTTACGTAACTAATAGGGACCTCGTAAAGTAAACAACAATGCCTTGCAACAATAAGGAACGGAGTGATAGCGAACAAGCGTCTCAGACGTACTACGGTGAAGGGATGGATACGAAACTGCACAACTACCAAGAAATCTGTTCAGATGATATTGCTTCTCCACATGATAAAATACAAAGTAAATTGTCTTACAAAGTTGAAGTAAATGCAATTTATCCTCTTAAAGAACTTTCCGATGAGGCAGAAAAGAAAACCATTATAGTATTTATTACATTTGAAAAGGATGCTAGTTGTTTATCATCCGCTGTTAGGTAAATTAGAGAGTAAATTAAATTCAGTCAAAGTTTTTGACAACAACACTAATTAGACTATTCCAGTCTAGATGAAAATAGCTGCATTAGTTTTGATTCCTATACAATTAGAACATTTGTCAGTATATGCAGCCAGCATACTCATAGAAGTTACAATTAATAACTTTACCTTTATTTTCTACAGACAATAGCTCATAAACAGGTAAGTATTGAATATATCTTGAACAGATAACCTGGGAGTGCTGTATTAGATCAGGGAAGGCAGTATTACAGAAACAGCTGAACGAAACTAATTCGTCAACAACAAGATTCACAAAAGCTCAATCCGTATTATCACCTAAAACATTTTTCAACAATAACCTTTCGTTATATTCCATAATTCTAAATGTGGATAAACTACTAACCGTTTTTATAATAACAATACAACATCCGAACCGCGTTCTTTGTTTCATTGTTTCCTTATGGTAAGTTGCATTTAACACTAGAATGTCACTAATATTAAAAGCTAACGTACTAAAGTGTGATTTTCTTGGCCAATAATGTTGCGCTGAAACTACATATCAATCAAATTTGCACAAATAAGGGGGCACAAAATTCAATTTCATTTCGTTTATTATGACTATAAAGAACACATAATATGTTTTGAAACTTTAACGAAGGACACGATGCAAATACATATTAATATCTTTACAATGTAATTATTAAATTAGAATCCAATAAGGACTGTTTTTATATAACAAGATTTCTTCAAAACCGAAGCCAACGTTGATATATTAGTGATGTCGAATACTGTAAATTTGACGTTTATGTAGTTGCTGCGCAAAACAAACTAATAAGGGAAATAAGTTTACTCATTGAGACTTTACAACAAATTTATTGGCAGAGATATTGAGGCGTTCATTTATAAACTTATTTCCCCGAATATATAAGTGATAAATATTAAATATATTAAAATTGTGTTTCCGAATAGTACAGTTATATAAATCATAAAAATAAAACCAATGCACAATGTTTTTCTGGCACTTCAATGTCAGTTCTTTGAGTTAAAAGTTCGAAATTTTTAAAAGAATACAATTAATTTTAATAAGTCATGAATGTTGGCATCGTTAGGTGTAAAGAAGCTCTCGTGAGTGGTACGTAGTGTCGTTGTCTCTAAATTCTCTATGCATATCTTGAAAGCTGATCCTTTCCCGCTTACTCTGACGGGTCATTATGCGATGAAGTTATGTTTATTTCGTCAGAATAAGCGTTCCCTACATCGATTGTGTGAAGTCTGTTGGTGAATTTGTAAATGTCACAGAAATATATACCTTATTGTTTGAGAAGTTTGTGCACAATCGATGCATCCTTGCAATTTATTGTTGAGGTGATATATTCATAGCCATTTGACCTATGATATTGAATGCAAATGATGTACATGTTATAATAATTGTTGATAAATTCATACATATAAGTTGTCACGTAAATTTAAAAAACGATAAATTCAATATATATATTGATATTTATACAAATATATCACCGAACAATCTTGACATTCATTCCCTACAACTAGACTAGTGCAACTATAAATAGGCTAGTTTTTCAATTAAACTTTTAACAACGGTATGTAATAATCTATACCATCATAACACTTCTAAAGAACAGAAATATCTATTACAGGAGAATTTCAAATTTATTTTAAAGATCACATGAAGAAGGATTCACCAAGCCATCACAGGCCAAAAAGTCAAAAATACACCCTAAACCATCTAAATGAAACAGAAAGTATGAATATAATAGATTTATATATATTTACCCTGAGTATAAGAGTCATAAGATCAATGGAATCCAAATATACATAAATATTTTTGTGGGAAATCTAAAAAATTGGTCAAAGTTATCTTGATTTCTTAAAATTAATCTACGGATAGAAACAAAGAATTTGTATTTTAGATCGATTATCAAATAACATACATTTATTATGACTATTCTACACTTCTACCTTGTATAAACCTCCTTATAAATGTACTATAATTTTAATACAAAAAGAAAATCATAGGAAATATTTTAGAAATGTCCAACATATTTTATAAAACTGTTCAAAACGATGTGTAAAACTTGTACTATTAGTAAAAATGTACTATATATTAATAAAAGCATGTCGTACCTACGTATAACAAAACTATCGACACAGAATCATTACGTACATAGAAAACAATATACCAACCATTTCATTATCACCCAAATTCCTTGCGTTTTGAAGCAACGTTTTATTCTAGTTACGATATTACGTGTACACTAAACACTCAACACCGAAAGCTAGACGAAGAGAGCTCATTCAAGCATCTAAATACATCTCAATACAACAGAAACAAATAAAATAGACGAATCAAGAGAAAACGACACCCAAACGACCCCAGAGCCATCTCACACTCTGAAACCAGCGCCATGCACCACACACCACAAATAAAAACAAATCGGAAATATATCTTTATTTGAGACTTAAATTACTTACACAAGAATTAATGAATAGACAAGACGTTGATTTGTAGCCCGTAGTATCCTCAAACATCGGAACAGTAATGTGATGTAACAGTAAGTTGTAGACTTTAACTGAGCTGATTCCAACATGTTGCAATGTGAATGTTTGTTTTGATAATTCACAAATTGAGGTTCACCATGTTCCAATAGCTCTTTTGGACAGTGCTCGGTCGCAAATCAACATTTTGTACATAAATATATACGTTATATATACCGTTAATTTCAAAATTAGTGACAGTCAGCTTAAAACACCGTTATTAAGACCATGCTAAATACCAAAATAACGTTATCTAAAATTACCACTACTATGAAAGTTAACAACGAAGGACTCAGCTAGATTCCACTACAAAGATCCAAGATACCATGAAGATAGGGTTAAGGATAGATTAATATAGAAATAGCTAACACACAGTGAGGGTGATTCGGTTATCTTATTGGTCAGGTTAAATCATACAGGTCCTGAGATCTTATCACCTATTATTGTTATTTGCAACTACGTACAACGTTACCTAATGCCATGCACATACATAGAACTATGTTTAAGATCTAGTATAACACTCGTGAAGGTAGACTTACATATAGATTGTGAAATGCCAACCGGACGGGGCGCAAACTTCCATACATAGCCCATCTTTAGATTCCGAAATATATATACTGTATATGAATGCGTGCTCGAAATAAATATCCTATCGAATCAAGCTATGAAAATATGCATCGAGTGCAGGTACAGTGCGAGAAAATATCGATTTTATATGTCAGAAAAATATTTAGCTTTCAATAAACAATCAGAAATTACTGAATCTTCGTATTTACAACAAGATAGTTTGCTTTGTATATAGAATAGTGTAATCTTCCTTCTGATCTATTTAAATTATGTTTCAGCTGTGTTTTGTGATCGAGATCTTAAATCGATGATTTGTGATTTCGTAAAACATATTTTAAATAATCAGAATGCATGAGAAGGTGGAAGTGAAGGTAGAATATAATTGACCTGAAATCCATAAAAATAAATCGTTATAGTAAATGAAATAAGCGAAGCTATAAACAATACAAATACATGATGTGCTGATTGAGTTACATATTAAATTTGAGAGATTTAAGAAGAGTCAAAGATCGTTATAGTTAGTCAAAGAAGAAGCGAGAAGAGTAACGCGAGCGGCATGTCCGCATCTAGCGTTTTATAATATATTCATTATATCACAGCTTTTGACGATTAACAAATCTTTTGCATTTGTAGCTTAATTTGTGGACATAATTGTTCGAACCATTAGCTGTTCCTTGACAATAGCGCACTGCCCAAACTAGGTTTTACACTAAAATCTCTATCACATTTTCCATAACACGCAGCACTATTTAAAATGGTGAACTGGGTATATGAAACAAACGAATCATCATTTCAGTCATTTGAAATAGTATTGGGCGTTGAAAGTTATGATACTGATGTCGTTTAGTTGCCTAGTGCGTGCAGTTTGCTATTTGACGTCCCAATCCTACTCTTGGCTTGCATGTTCTGGACACGAGTGCTTGTGTTTGTGTTAGTTTTATTATTGTGCTTGTGTTCGTCTGGTGTGCCTGTGTTGTCTGATATTACACGTTCCGTTGCATGTCCAAAAACTACCGACATCTCGCAATCACAATCGTCCCTAATCGCTCGAAAAATTTGCTCACAACGTGTATCATTTACATTACAATTAATACCTAAGCGTAAACATTGAATTAGACTTGAAACCGCTTCTACACTAATTACAACTGTAAAACAATGTGATTACTGTGTTTATCTACATTTACACATACTAACACCGATCTTAGTTTAAGACATGCAAGAACGAAATCGACAACGCGAATCTTAGTAGATTAATAACAACAATGTTTTAACTTTCGATGTGGGTATTAAGGCTAGGTCCATTACAGGTTAAACCTAACGGAAACACTGATACACAGTTATATAGACACTGCTCAAGCACGCATGCAAAAGATCCACAGCGCAGCCGCATGGGTGGGTTTACATCTCGCATGGATCACTGTACAGTCATGTTGATCCATGATTTGACCGGATTAATCCATAGACTAGTTATGTTGGCAGTCACGTAAATTCATCTCAAGGCTAGTTATAAATTGAACTGTTATTGAAATGTTTAAGCTATCTCATATATCCTTAACGTGACTATGCATATTTTATCTACAGCTTGGATCTTCAGATTAGCTCGATGTATTTGGCAGTATGTAGTTAATAACACTTTTTATAGATATACAAATGTAATTATGTCACAAATCATTGATGGCGTTGTATAGACGGAATGGATGAATCGTACATATTAACTAGTTTCATGGATTAACACGCGGTTGCATGGATCTAGTCACCGTCGCATGGATCCGAGACGCAGCCGCATAGATCCACAGAGCAGGCGCAGAGAGAAGAGGAAGAGTGATAGAGAGAGAGCAAGCGACACTTCACCGGCGTTCTTTTTATACTTAAACAACAATTTTACACCAAGCCGAGTGGAATTTGGATGAAAACAAACACGAAAAAGATCGAATACATTGTTATTTCAATGTAATGAAGGCGGAAGGACGACAGAAGTGAACAGAGCGATGAGTCTACACGCGTGCTAAAGATATAGAATCCCTTATAATACAATTTTATTCCCTCATTTTAAATAAATTACAGTTTCCGTTCTAGTTGTATTTTATATTTATTTGTTCTTTACACTTAAATAACAATATATCACAAGCGTCAAAATATAAAACATGGGTTTTAGATCACTCGTATTTTTTTTCCGCTCGGTTTCTTGTGATGACTTTTTGACCGTTCGGCCGAGTTGTCAGCTGTCGATGGCCGCTCTCCGTGTTTTTTTATGAATGTATAAAAATATTATTGCTCATTAACAAGCACCAACGCGCCACTAGCCAACTACCTTCCGAAAAATTTAGAATCGAATCTCTCCTACGAATTTTTTGGCGCGACGCAATTCCAAAATCGAAATGACGATCCTGTGAAACAAAGTTCTAAAAATTGAACTCTATATTAACAGCTATTGTTAATTTCAAATAACGAACGTCAGATACAGACGATACAACCAGTAGCATCGATAGACGTTCACTATTTGAAGCTATGTCAAAACTAAAATAGAGTTCACTTCTCCGCGGCTCCGTCACTTCGAATTCAGAACGCGCCACACATTTTGAGCGCGAATGATACGATTTTGAAATGACGATGGTTTTTTCTTTCTCATAAAAGATCAGGGTTGTCGGGGAGGTGAGTGACCGGGTTGTGAAACGTCGTAACAACTTAGCACAGCTACATCATGTATTCAGATTAATATAATAAACATGTTGGCGCCGCGAGCCGAGCGAGGGCCGAGCCGCTCACTGCATCACGCACTTGCTCTCGATCTGAGACTTTAGTTCATTCACTTGCGATTCGATGGTGTTTTTCAGTTCTGAAAATAGACAAAAATCACATTGAAATAAATTTACAGTACAAAACGAAAAATAAACACAGATTTATGTTTTGTCTGTGACATGTAAAACAAAATAAACAGAATTATTTTTAAGATAGAGGTACGGAACGCGCATGATGTAATTTGATGGTACTACACTTCTGTACGTAAGTATATTATGCTTAAAACAAATGGTGACTTCGATCGGGCGTTATTGACTGATTCCATTGGTAAGCTACATAAAAACACAATGAACTAAGAGTATTTCATTTCAAACCGGAGAGTCTATAGCTTAACTAAAACTGTTTTAGCTTTGAGATTGCTCGCTCTTTTATTTTCTTTTAAAAATACAAAGACAGCAATAGCAAAGCGAAAGCAGAATTCGTTACGCGATAAACCCACGGAATACAGTAATGCATGTGAAGTACTGTTAAGCAGTATAAGAATTAGCAAAGGAGTTGTACTTCTATATCCATTTCTGCAATCCAGAGTCCTACCGCTACATCTATCTTATACTACATGAAATAACACTATAATATGACGTACAGAAAGGTGGGGTGACTTAGTAGAATGTGTGTAATGAAAGTGGGAATGTGCGATTCTACAATCTTGAGACAGTAGGATACACTCACACACACACTCAGCTTATTTTTCCAAGTGCTAATTTTATATTTATACCTCTAGAAGTTTATATTCATCACTGTCTAACGCCAAAAGAAAACATTGTGAGGTAATCGGTATGTTCCGCAAGGATGATACTTTCGATGATATGCATCATATAATCCACATTTGGCCACATTAATTATGACTATCTCCTTGTTAGAAATGGCCCCAAGACCCAACTGTGGGATCGTTAAGTGGGTTGCTTATGGCTTTTTCTGCTTATATAGCAAACAACGATAAATATACTACATATAATACTTTTATGGTAAAGTAGAAGATCGCGTGAGGTTACAAACCGAACTTCCAACGAAAGTTCTCGTGAACACACAAAGTTTTTGGAACTTAGAAAGTAGTTTACTTAAAACTAATTTGGTTCACAAAAACAGTGAATGAACATTTTAAAATTTGAATGGAATATTTTTATCGTTTCTTTCAGAACTTTGTCATTTCTCTTTCAGGAATCCAGTATCTTAGGAAAAAAACAATATCAAAGAAGGAGCAGACTTAAGATTTACAGTTTATAGGTGAGTGACAAGTGTCGGCAGTGAGTGACAAGTGTCGGCAGTGAGTTTGTGACAAGTGTCGGCAGAGAGTTTGTGACAAGTGTCGGCAGTGAGTGACAAGTGTCGGCAGTGAGTGACAAGTGTCGGCAGTGAGTGACAAGTGTCGGCAGTGAATTTTGTGACAAGTGTCGGCAGTGAGTTTGTTACAAGTGTCGGCAGTGAGTGACAAGTGTCGGCAGTGAGTGACAAGTGTCGGCAGTGTGTGACAAGTGTCGGCAGTGAGTTTGTGACAAGTGTCGGCAGTGAGTGCGTGACAAGTGTCGGCAGTGAGTGACAAGTGTCGGCAGTGAGTGACAAGTGTCGACAGTGAGTGCCAAGTGTCGGCAGTGATCACTGAGAACCAGCAATAACCGGTAAGAGGCCGCAGTGAGCGGTGAGAGTCAGCAGTGAGCGTTGAGAGCCGGCAGTGAGCCGTGAGAGCTATAGAGTGACTCACTGGTGAACTCGTCCTGGTCTTCAAGCTCGGCCTCTGCGGCGAGCTCCTCGGGCGTCTTCTTCTTCCTCATGAGCGGGTTGTCCGGCTCCGCTGCCTGGGTCTCCACCACCTCTTCCTTCTTCGGTATCTTGTACTGGAAACGACAGAATATTAATGTTAATATAATAATAATTTTATTTAGGAACTAGCTGTGACCTGTGGTTTTATCCACGTAGTTTCTGTCCTCGTAATTTCTCCACGATGGAATGGTCACTAAACTATTTGCGTTCCAAATTTCCATCCAATCCTATCAGCCATTTCGACTTAATTGAGCAACAAACATTTGAACGCTGCCAATAATATTATAAATGGGAAAGTTTGGATGTTTAGATCCTTGATAGTTTATTGCTCAATCACGGTACAATAATTGAAAGAATCAGTTGAAAATTTTAAACTTAGATTGATTTTGTCTGAGATAATAAATAGGCTACTTTTCATCCCAAAAACAAAAATGTAGAGTTCCTTAGGAACTAGTCTTTCCCAAAATTATTCAAGGGCAGTCGCGGACATGTTCCATAGTCGTCACAACGGCGTAACAGATCACGTTGAAATTAGGAACACAATTAGAATTTTAATTTAATCTGGATTGCACATATGCATTGGAGATTGGAAAGTCTTTGAAACGTCATCCATGAAACGATGCCGCCTTTTCTAGCTACGATCAGTAGTCCCAATAGAAGCAAAAGCTGCACAGTGCGCACTCTACAAAATACATCTGATAAAAACCTATAATATTCATTTCCCATTAAAAAAACAAGAGCATAAAATTGCTCACCAGAACTATGACTATTCCCAGTAGATGAGGACTCATTTTAAATTACTGAAATATTTCCAGATCCCGTGTATTCAAATCGTCAAAGTCAAAGCAACCCATTTGAGTCAAAGCGTAGTTTAGAACGCAACTCCTTACAAAGTTGCAATGCTTCTGAACGCGACTTCAGTGCTGCCAGTAATTTCCCCAAGGTCCTACGCTGATTTCCGATTGCCAGTGTTGCCACAATCAAATAAATTGGCCGCTTTCTCGGTAAATAGCCAACTCCCGTAATGGGGTATTTATATTTTTATGCTTCTGTAGTTAGTTTCGCTTGACATTCCCCTGAGACGGAAAATATAAAAAATGGATAATAATGAGAAATGACAAGCGTTTATTTGTATAAAATGAAGTAAGCGAAACTTCAAACGCTGTATTAAGGTATTATTGTTATTTGTTTAAATTAACGCGAATATAGACATGGGACTGTGCCGAAATACATATGTAAAGCTTAATATCTGGTATGCCTCAACGCTATGACTAAATATTATTTTGGGAAAAATCACATTGAATACCTAACAAAAAGAGCTCATTTTGAGAAGTAAAACGTAATTATTAAAATCGATTCACAATTATCGTAGCTATTGCGTAACAAATCTTCTAAATACAAACGAACAAAACCTCCTCTTTTTTATGTAGAAGTCAATTGAAGAGACGTATCATGTTCAAATAAATAAAAAAAAACTATACCTATATATTATTCTTGCAATCGTATCTTGTAGTTTGGTATTATTAATGGATTCAGAATCATTTAACACCAATTTGTTGTTAATGAAACTTGTATTAAATAATGAAACCAATCTTATCGACTTATCGGAAGCTTAATTATTGGGAAAGAAATACATCTGCGCGAATCCTGGCAATCCTCTTTCGTTTTAATCTGGAATTGATTAGATGCAGCCTTGGGGTTGCCAGCAAGCCCGAGATAGATTTATTTTAATTTAAAAAGCATTTTTCCCGTTGGCAGCCCTCTTGAGATCTCATTAGTCTCGGAGACATGGAGTAAGGACACCGAGGAAGAAATATAGACAGAGATATTGCTGGGAATTATTCAAAGTTGACGTTCTCATTTACTGGTTCTAATAGAAATTAAGAAAAACAACGTCATTTTGCACAAATGTATAGTTGTTTATGAATATAATCGTTAACAAGTTTATTACAAATTTATCACAGTATCTTCTTAATTGTAAGAATAAGAAAATTGTTGATGGCTTTGATGATATTCTTAGGATATAAAGTATTTTAGAATGAACTTGGATTCAAGACCTAACAAGATGTACAATTTGGTTGATTGGTACAACTTCTGTGCTATAAAAAATACACAAGAAAAACTTATGAACCAGGTCACAAGACAAGGTCTTGTTGTTGAGAATAATCGGTTGTGGATTACCAGCCTATAATCTTAATAATTATATATAAATAACGCGTCACTTTCTTTGTCCACGATGGGCTCCTAAACTACTACACCGATTTTAATTAAATTTCCACACGGTCTGCAGTTTGATCAAACTTGAAAGATAGAATAGTTTTTATTTAATAGTCTTTATGACAATATCCGAGCGAAGCCGGATCGGGACGCTAGTATAATATTATAATATATTGTGATAACTATGTACAGCTTATAACTTGCATAACAGACCAGTACGGTAAAGACCGAACTGGTCCGCGGTAAACATGAGCGGCTTAATCCAACCCTGTGACACTTCCAATTATGCAAGTTGTAGAGTCTAACCATAAAAAATATTTCATTTAAATATTATGAACAAAAGTACCATAAATAAAGAATGTTAAAAAAAAGCTGTTTTTGTAATTCAGTTCTAATTGAGAAGCATAAAAAAATAGATATAGAAATAGATATAATAGAAATAGATAGCATTATTAGTTTTGAGTTGTAAAGGTGCTTCTCTGCGCGAAGTATACTCTGGAGTAAAGATTACGGTTAGTGATCCTCTCCCGCGCTGACAGATTATGAAAAATATTATTTAGAAAAATTATGCGAGCTCTGGAAATTTGGAAAATAATAGATATTTTATTTCTTAGAAACTAAATTATCAGATTAAAAACTAAACTTTTGTAAATAACGTTGTTACATCACGCTAAATTTCGTCACACAAGCAATAGACACAAATAAACAAACACAAATGTTTCATTAGTATTTCGATCAATTCCACAGTTTCCAGTTTAAAACCCTCTACACACGAGCTCTAAAATCAGAGGAAATTACGTAAAACTAGTGGGGAGGACCCTACATCACACCATAAATCACCAATCATATGGTGCGATGTAGGCTCCTCCCTACTTTTACGTCATTTCCTCTGATTTCAGGGCTCGTGTGTAGAGCGTTTTGTTATCAAATATACCTACTGATTTCATACAAATTATTATACTAGACAATGACAAATTGTAAGTCTTAACCTCTGTCGGAAATACTAATAAAAGAGGGAACCAGTAAAAACCCTCCGCGTAATGTGACATGTACGGCCATTTGCAAAATTCGCAATTAAAAAACATAATGACCGCATAAACCCTGCTTCTCGCTTATATTTTAGCTAACGCGTACATTTCGGATGTTTTTTGGTGTTGCCATAATAATTCATCCTGCTCGTAATCCGGCGAATTTACGTAATGAAGGTAAATGTGAAATACGGTCGGGTATTACTTGGATTTATATGATTACACATTTGTTACGATTCAGTTGAAGACACCGCAATATAAATATGCAAGATTTGAAAAATATTTTTCTAGAAACGAGGAATTGTTATTCATATCCAATTTTATTTATGATTGACTTGGATGTTTCAATTAAATTTTACTGCATAATAATTCTAATGAGACTTTACTTAAAAAAAAAAGACTTGGTATCATGGGACACCAGGGGGCCTACCGACTAACTAAAACTGTCTTAGCTTTGATATTGCTCTGTCTTTTCTTTTCGCTTGAAATGATAGAGACAGCAATAGCAAAGCCAAAGCCGATTTACTTAGGCGGTAGAACAAAGTTCCTTGGTATAATAATAGGTACACAGAAGCATGGCAATTTGCAAAAAAATGCTTAGATAATTTTATTACTTATGGTACTACCTACCTATTGTTATTTTATTAAACTATTGCATAGCTTTTATCGTGGGCCTGGGGACTGAATTTTAGTGATCGTGCATCTCTTTCTTATGTTCACAAGAAAGAGGGATGGAAGACCGTAACGCCGTCCTCCCCACTCGGTCATTCGACTTTGAATCTTATTTGTATTAGCTTTACAGACTAAATGCTCTTAGCAGTGTTGCCAACTTAACGGATTTCTCCCGTGATATTTTTTTATGGTAAACAAATGTCACACTTCAAAATAAAAGCAATTCCGAAAAATTGTTAACATCCCTATTGCTTATATTGATAAAAATGCATGCAACATGCAATAGGTTTACCGCGGCAGTCCTCGAGTGCCACACTTCTTTTTTTATATTTTGTATTATGGTACTTTTATGATTTATGGTGATTCCGTCTTCTGTTGAAAGTCTTCTTATGATTCTTCTTCGCGTCGACAAAGCCTCAAAGAAGTCAACCTGACTCGATTAGGGAGTCGCGTGTTAAACGGACTCCCTACTAGAGTCAATTTAACATCTATGAGCTTATTCTTCTCTCTTCTCTCCTGTTCCATCTTCTATCTTCTGTTATCTTCATTACAAAAAAAGGCTTTAAAAATTATAACATACTAGCTGTACCCTGCCACGTTTCGCTGTGGCACATTGTGATGCAAAAATTAGATAAAAACAATCCTTGATGCGGATTATATATCATTGTAAAATTTCAGCTCGATCGGTGCAGAACTTTTTGAGTTTTTGAAGCGTACACAAACCAACATAATATTTTTATACATAGAGATTTCATTGAAAAAAAATACGCAATTCCTCAAAAGTTAATTCAGATTTTACAAACATATGCCTAGGGTTCACTTAAAAACTCATTCGAAGCGTTTCTGACAAATATTTTATGACTGGATTTATGGACATCACCTTGACCACATTGGTGGATAGCTTGTCAATATTCTCCAAAATAAATTTTGGAGTATGTTCGGCGAAGCTACACGATCTCTGATGTTTGTTAATTTGTTCCCGAATTGTTTAATGTTGAAACATAATACTTAATTCATGATTATAACCCTGTAAGAATAATATTGTTGGAATTAATTATGACTTGCTCGAATTTTGTAGTAACTTACCTAATGCAACAATTTGTTATAAGGCCAATAAATATTTCTTTTTCTATTTCTCATTTGCCTTTCTCTTTTCACTACATGACTAGTCGTACGTCAGTTGGCCCACTAGCACTCCTTGAGGGCGAACGAAAACATTACTAGGAAAGCGACGTGAAAAAACTTATATTTCGATAAAATATGTCATCCACTGACCTGTACTTTATTTTTTAGTAAGGGGAATTATACGCCTATGCGTAATAACATTATTATTAGTTAGGATTAGTTAGTTAGTGGATTATGACCTTAACTCTCCTTCTCCTCTTCTCCTTGCAAGAGCAGACCCGAGTCCCAGCAGTGGGAACATTAAGTGGGCTGTTGATGATTGATGATGCAGCTAAAAGTACTTTATTCATAAATGTACAATTTACACGTCAGCTATTGGAACATAAACAACCTAAGTTTGCACTCGTCACTTGGAAATATCAGACAATTTATCTCTATGCCCGGTTTTTTTCTGGAAACGTTGCCCTTCAAACCAGAGCACAGCGTTCTATGTACATTACTGATTGACGGTAGAATAGTTGGCAAAGATGTAGTATGATGACCCCAGACGGACTCTGCAAAGAGTTCTAAACTAAAATTATGTAGTCTAAGACCGGGCTAGCATAGCGTCGCCGGCTGACGGCATTGGTCCCGGAGGGGGTGTATTCCATATATTACACCCGAGTTATAGTTAACAAGTTCGCTTAAACGACACAATAAAAATCAATAGTCTGCCGTTTCGTGCGGGGTCGCTTAGGGGTGACAACTTCATAGAGTTTATATTTTCAAACGACATAAAACAGAAGACTCTCTTTTCGGCGGTATGTAGTCAATATTACTTTACTAATACTAGCAGGACTTTAGTTTTACCGACGTAATTCCCGTTCCTATTATTTTCTAGCAAAGAAAAGTAACCTATGTGCTATTCCAAACTATAATATAACTGTGCTCAACATGATCCAGTCGACAGTTCCGACATGATTCAGCAAGAAACATCCAAACTTCCATATTTATGATTTTAGTAGGATATTCAGAAATACTGGAAGATCAAAGAAAAATTTGACCACCGTCTACTTATAATACCTATACACATGAAATAGAATAGTTGTGGATAGCTTCGATTAAACTCGAAGAATGCTGGATCAATTGCAATGAAAATTTTAATTATTATGTGGCGAAGTCCGGAAAACTGTCTAAATTGTGAGAAAAACAACTTATTTATTCCATAAAAAGCTATCCTTTAACAGGTAACGTTTCAGTTTAGAAAAATAGTCTATCCATTATGCCACAGGATTTATTTGTTGTCAGTGATTTTTTACAGAGTGAAATAAATATCTTTGTTTCTAATACAAGAACGATTGCATGTTTTGTTAGTCATTGGCAGCCCTGGCAGGTTCGTCGCACGACAGTACGGCGCGCAAAACAAGCACGTATCTACAACAGTGGCGACGGCCGAGCGCGCCCGCTACATTAGTCGAGGCGCGGTAGCGACAGGAAAACAACAATAGTTTGTTTAAGCAAATGGTCCCGTCACCAAGGACGCGAATATGAAAGACTTTGGCGAATCATCTCCATCTATCAGAGTTATGCAGCGAGCTGTGATTTTTGTTTCTTTGAAGGTTTCTTCTTTGGTAAAGCGTCAAGAGTTTCAAAGAGTCCTACCCACTACAAAAATGTACTCAAGAAGGAATACCCATCAGGTTACGTTTTCCTCATTTTAGATGTTCTTATTTTGAAAATAGATTGACGAAAATATATCCTCTTCGTAAAAAATTTTGAAGGGTCCAACTACCAGCAGTAGGATAAAAATATTTAGAGAAGTTTTGAGTCGTCTGCCAACACTTACTTGGCCGGCGCGGCCTAGTGAATTATTGCCTTTATTGTCTTCTTTTGAGACAGGGTTCCAAATCCCAGCTGTGGGAACATTCATATAACCAGCTATTTTTGCTTCTTATAGAGGTATAATAAAATTTCTAAGCTCGATTCAGTAAATATGTTTCTTTACTTTTTGACACATAAAAGGGAAAGCTGATGTAATTTTGTATGGAGTTTTATGACATGAAGTTTATTGAATCGTATATTTTGTGTATTATTGTTCTGTCGTAAAAGTTTTGGACACTTATCGGTTTATGGGTCAAAGTTTTACGCGAATATCGGAATAAAACCCCGAGCAAGATAAATAGGTGTTATTTCTGTAAAATAAAATACATTTTATTTGTTGTGACTGTTATTCTTTACTATATGTATTTACGATATTTAGCTGTTCCAGTGTGGATGAACAACACAATTCTAGGCTTTGATATTTATAATATTTGTAAGATTTACGTCCACTTAATTCGTGAAAAAAATATGATAATAATTATTTATGTTTTATATATTATTATTCGTATATTTATTTATTCCAACACACAAAACGAAATTCTAATTTCTTTCTTTTATAAGTAATGCAAAGAACAGAATTACTTGCTTTTTTATATTTCTTTCAAGCATTCACTAGCTTGGAAGAGATTTCTTTTAGCGATACAGTTTAATCTTTAGCTATAAAAATGTGTCTTATAATAGTTTTTTTGTGTTGTGAAAAATATCGAAAAAGTCTCTTATGAATTATGTGTTTTAAAGACTATTTTCAGGCGTAAGTCAGTCTGGAAATTTTATAATTTACTGAAATCAGAGATTATATTACTTCTATCAATGATTATGGAAGTCTTTTAGATTCGATAGATTTTTTATGTTTGTGAAGACAGACAAGATGGAGCTAAAGTCAGGTCGTAACGTGACGTTTAAGGTATATTATCAGAGCTAGTGTGGCGAGTATCACCGAAGTATTTCCCTATAGTAACATTATTTCCCCGGCGCGTCGCAAGTGGCGCCCCCGCAATTTTCCACCGCTCGCACGCATTACTTCCAGCGAGCGAGCGCCGATGGATTTACATTCTAGTTTACACCAGAAAGGTTTATACTCGGGACGGGGGAACAGCTTCGCTTCAATGCGTTTTACTTCGTTACTTGAGAAAATGTTAACCAATTTCGAGAAAAACACGTAGGTATATACGTTTTTGTGAGTAGAGTGAAAACTTCTTTTGGCGCCACATACAGATTTTTCGTGGTCTGTGAATTGAATTCTAGCGTCACTCTTGGGAATGATAAGATTTCTTCGGGTAAACTCGGGACCATGGCCATTAGCCAACTAAAAATGCGTCATCATTACTAGATGACCATGCTCATGACCACGCCCTCCTGTTTCACCCGCGTAGTTTCCAAAGTAAGCTATCAAATTCTGAATTTCTTTTACTTCTATCGGCAGTTCCTATGTCTGCCTATTTTTTACAGGTGTTTATACATTTACATATACACTGGTTTCCGAAACACAGTTCTAACTATAGCTCGGGGCCAGTGGACACCAGTTTTGTATAGACTCATTATTTTTAAGTTCCAAATAAATAAATTTGATTTGATTTGATACATGACCACCTTTCTTTCTTCGCCTGATGTTAAGCGACGATGCGGTCTACGATGAAGCGTGCTTACCTAGAACCAACCGGAAAAGAATTCGGAAAAACCAACTGCGACAACTTATGTAGACTTAGGGTGTGGATACAAGATTTATTTTTTATTTTATTATTTTAGAAAACGATTTTATCACCGAAATGGAGTCAAACCTTCTCGTTCGAGTTTTTGCAACATCAACCATGGAATGAGTTGAGTGTTTGATGGACCTAAAACTCTTTGGTATTTTTTTCCTTACCTCCAAAACCTCGCTTAGCAGAGTTTGTACTTAAATTACCATTATTTTTTGGTTTCACGAATCATATTTCAATTATTTTGGTATTTTTTTCCTTACCTCCAAAACCTCGCTTTGCAGAGTTTGTACTTAAATTACCATTATTTTATGGTTTCACGAATCATGTTTCAATTATTTTTGGGTATGTCTAATTAAAAAAACAGTATTAGCACAGTTTGTACTGTGTTTTTTTATAGAGTGGCGAGACGAGCAGAACATGTGCCTGGTGGTAAGCAACAAACCTGCACATTACAGCACACTGACTCGCAGCTTTTGGAAATTAAGAGTCCACATCATAACCTAGCACTGCGCTGCGCTCGTCACCCAGAGATAGAAGATGTTTACCTCTACGCCCTGTATTTTCTTTCTCTGTTGTTGTTTAAAAACAATTTGCCCTTTAAACCGGAACACAGTAATATTTGCACATTACTGTTATTAACAAAACTGGCAAAGGTGTGGTATTTCCCCAAGCGGACTCTGCAAATAGTCTTACTAGACTACTGTTCTACGTACTGAACAATAGTACAGCACTAATGCTGCATAATCGAGTATAGTCCTCCTTGACGTATTCGTCAACGGCGAACCCCATATCTATCTGGGCTATGCATGTAAATGGATGCATAGCCATAGATATATCTACAGCTATTTCATACATGTGTCGGTCACGCAAATTCACAAGATACCACCCATCCAAAAAGAGTATAATGTGTCCCGTTCCGCTGCTCCACCGCCGCTCCGATGCTACACTGCTATGCCGCTACACTAGCATGCCATTGATGTCGCCCCGTAACATTTTCATTCAACATAAAAGAGATAAGGCGGCTATTGAAGATTTCACTTCTGAAAGGTATTTTTTTGCAATTTCGTATACTCGTATTAAAAGTGTTTCACAGAGATAAGTAGAACGAGGCTTTTTTGGTTCAGTACAAATTGTTCTAATGTATTTAAAAAAATAAAACAAACAAGGTTTCACATTTTCCCTCCCGCCTCTTGTCTATGGCAATATACATATGCGCGTTAATCCTTCAGTGTTACTCGATAAAAGGGAATGCGAGGCAGCGGCGCGTTCCGATGATGCGCGAACGAGCTGGAAAATTGAGTCCTGGCAACAATATAGCATGTACGGTACGTAAAAAAAGTGTTTTTAAAAACATAATTTTTCATAAATTTTTGTAAGAAAAATATGATGAACATTTTAAGTGGATTAATCGACTTGCGCAGTATTTTTTTAATGATGTACTTAAATCAAATTTTAAAACACCACTGAAAATGATTTTTTTTTCCAACTTAACATTTTTTTATCAATGATAACCTTACGATTGTTCGCCATCTTATATTCTGACAATAGACGACTATATGGTCTACGATGCAATGTATTTAGGAGAAGCCGATTCACCTTTGACTTGAAAACACTAAAATTATATCAGGAAAAACCACATAGGCAACGGATTTCACAATCTAGCTGTTTGTACAACGAGCGAAACGTTTTCGTTCCGGTCTTAGGAACGTTAAGCCTCAAATTAGATGGTCTTTTTGAGATCCGAGCAGTCCAGTAGAAAAAAGGACAAGGTGGTATTAGTATCATGTAGATCAGCACGTTTTCGGAAATGCATCCGATAAAACAATACAGCTAACAAACAATAAACTTCGAATGATAAATAAAAAAACGATGTTCAAGACTGTGAACTTTTTTTCGAACAAGAGTGTCGTTGCCCATGTGCCTTATGTCGGATAGGCTTGGTTGGATAGGTTAATAGAGCTTTATGAATTCCTAAGCCTCCAACTGAGACCTAGCGGACACAATACTTCTCAATAGTGCGAACAGTATAGGTATACAAGAATGAACCTGAAATGTCTTCTATTAAATCAACAGTTAGTCCAGCAAAACATGTCAATAAAGCCAGGAAAAAAGGGATCGACAAGAAGTGGTCCGACAGTGTTCCGAATGTGTGTCTAATCCCGTAAAGGGCTGAGATCCTCAGCCCACGTAGTGTTTGTGTCCCGTAATAGTGTTTGTTGGGAGGAGACGTTAAAAACCTAAACACGAGCAAACACTTGAAGATAAACGGCGGAATCGAACTTCGAGTTGCGTGGTTAATCGGTTGTTTGTGCTGCTATCTGCTGTGGAAGGTTTAAGTTCCATTTCTAGACTATTTATATGTGGTTTTGATATTGCACGTATTCTGTAATTTATTGATACTGTTTCATACTTTTTCTTAACGTAACATTTAGTAGGTATACACAGTTTTATGCAACAATATTTTGATTTTAACTTTCGATTTTGTAATTTACATTGTAGTTAAAAAATATATTTTTCAAAATTTTATTCATTCTAATTTAGCAATTCAATATAATTTAATATTCTTATTATTTTTTTATCCGATTTAGTGTAATATGGATTTTTTAGATTACTTTCGTTTCATTATTTGAGAAAGACCCAAAAACACAACTTGGAACGAAACTAGAGGAAAATTTGACAGTGTTTTCCATAATTAAATTTTCTTCAAAAAACCAAACCGACTTCAATTTTACGATGACACATCCAACGAAGAAAAAGACTTCATTTTAATATTAATTCAGACACTCGACCCAATTTCATAAGAAACTATCACTACGTCATCCAGATAAATGAAAGAAAACTTCAGTTTTTTGTTGACATTTCAATCAATCGATAAAATTGTAATAAATCGATTATTATATCGATAAAATTGTAACACCATCACCATCAGGGACTTCAAGATGGCCATTACAGAACATTATGTAATGGAGGTGATGGTAATGGAGGTTTTACCCGGGAGTAAGCTTTAGAAACAAAAAAAAAATATAAAGGGACAGATGAGGTGTTGTTTAATTCTTGCCAAATGCAATAAGTAAATTAAGTTTAATATAAAAATGCATGGATCTTGGAGTCCGTGGAGACTATTATAAAGGAACCCATTATATCAGAAATGATGAGAATAAACTGTAAGACGACTTCCATAACAATGATTTTTGAGCGTACACTGACTGTCGTAGAAAATAATCGGTGAAAATTAGCCAAGATTACAGCAAGCCTGCCGAAGGGTAAGGGGGCGGCAGGGCAGAGAAGGGGCATCGGGGCCATCAGGGGCCGGTAAACTGGTTACCGACTCATCTCTCGCGAAATTGACGCCGACGGATTTGAACCTCGTTCTAAACTAATAACATTTGACACTAAATAGGTTCAGACTACAGACTGGAATCAGGTACCATACTAGCTACTGTGTTTACTGGTACTAGTTAGTAGCAACCTGTGGGTTTAACACGTAGTTTACATTCGTGTAAATTTCTTGTGGTAAAAAGTATTCTATCTTACTATCCTATACCTATTAATCTTCTATAATATAAAAAATGAATCGCAAAATGCCTTGCTAAGCACATCCACAACAGCTGGACCGATTTGGCCAATTCTTGATGGTTTTTTCTTCGAATAATTGCCGGGAATATTGATGTACCACGGGCAAAGTTGGGGCGGGCCGCTAGTATTATACAAATGTCAATGTTTGTATGTTGATCACTCAACCACGTCGTAACGTCTCAACGGATCGGGCTGAAATTTTGAACATAGATAGGTTATAGTCTGGGAGAATCATATAGGCTACTTTATATTACGATAATATACCGGAATCACAAATTACGCGGGAAAACCGCGTATCACTGCTATTGTTTCATACGTTTCTATGTATTCCAAATTATGTTCATACGTACTATATAAGTTACATGGCTTTCATTACACGAGCTTTGATTAGTTTAGGGCTAGATGTGATCTGTGAAAAAGGTCAATAAATATTTCACAAAAACCTTATTACCTGTAACAGTCGCGTGTCTAAGGCCTTAGTGATAAGGTGTAGCCAGTAATCACTTGAATACTTTATCGCCTGCCGAAGCATGGAGGTCGGCTTCTGAGGAGCGGCCATTAAACATTCACAACCAAGTCTATTGTAGCGGAATACAGAATGTCAGGCTATTATTAACGGAATTCAGGTGTAGAGGCTTGTAATTAGATAATTATGCTTTTTTCAGGTTAAAACGACAAGTCAATGTAGGTATCGGTATAAATGGGCCTATTTTGGAGGTACAATTTAAAGTTATAACACTAGTATTAGACAGTTTGTTTACACTCGGACAATATACTTTACTAGCGGTCCGCCCCGGTTTCGCCCGTCGTACATAGCCTATAGTACTCAGTGGTCACGAGCATATCCAACGGTGAAATAATTTTTGAAATTGGTCCAGTGGTAGGGTTGTTAAAATTTTTTCGGAACTGCTTTTATTTTGAAGATTGACCCTTGTGTACCGTAAAAAATAACATCTTATTTCAAAATATTAGTATTTTCGATGACTAAAAATACAATATTATACTAATGTTGAATTTTGCCGCTAAAACACTAACGACTGACATGACATCACTAGTCGCAAAACATTGGTCGCGATTCATGACTGTATGTCCAGTTTATGTGTTTTCTTTTCATTACTTGAATACAAACAATCAAAATCGTCGTCGCTAAGGTCGCAAACTATAATAAAAAGTCCTTTTAAGTAAAGTATTTTTGTAAAAAAAAAGTTTCAACAGTTTGTTTTGCGACTAGTGACGTAAGAATTCATATTGGTGTTTCCAGCCACGTGACAACAGATAAAAAATATAGCATTTAAAATTATTTATAATAAATTTACTACATAATATTACATTATAATAATGTGATTTTCTATATTCTATTAATGCAAACTATCATAAAATTAACATTAAACATTAATGAGTGATAAGTGTTAACATCTAACCATTAACATCTCATCAACATCGCAGTGTTAACATCTCATCATTAAACATTAATGAGTGATTAGTGTTTCTCGTCACCCATCCCACAAAGTCTCAAGACAAAAATGTATAACCAGTGCGTCTTACCCGTTATGACCTACGGTGCTGAAACGTGGACACTGACACTGAAAATGGTCCGTAAGCTCAAAGTCGCTCAGCGAGCTATGGAAAGGGCTATGCTTGGGGTTTCTCTGAGGGATTGCATCCGGAACGAAGTAATTCGTCAGAGAACTAGAGTCACCGACATAGCTCAGCGTATTAGCAAACTGAAGTGGCAGTGGGCCGGTCACATCTGTCGCAGACCCGATAGCCGTTGGGGCAGACGGATTCTGGAGTGGAGACCGCGAATCGGCAAACGTAGTGTAGGACGTCCTGAGACTAGATGGAGTGACGATATTCGAAAGGCAGCTGGTGGCGGTTGGAGAAGTAAGACCGAGGACCGGGCTGAGTGGCGTATCATAGGGGAGGCCTATGTCCAGCAGTGGACGAATACAGGCTGATGATGATGATGATGAGTGTTAACATCCCGGACCGGAGATAAGCGCGTTCAAACAAATAAACTCTTCAGCTTTAAAATATTAGTATAGATTTTTATTGAAATGAAACGTTTTTTTTAGTGCACCACACAAGTCTTTTGTTTTATTTATATAAACTAGTCGAGTTTTGAATTATTCGTTTTTTAGTTATACTTTATATTATTTTTTCCGCAATTAATTTAAAGGAAAAGATAGCACGCGCCACTACTTAACAACAAAGCTCCGGTTAAATTGTATGACGTGATATCTGCAAATGATTAACTTACGGCAGAGTGACGGCGCTCCCCATTACGCGAGCGTTCTGTTCGTTAGCCGATAACGAGCAGGTCTAATGAGTGCAACTTCCGATCACAGCAACTTTCACTTAATTGTCGTAGTTGTGTCTGTTTCATTGTTCGGTTCAGTCGATTGGCGCAATGAGATCATGGCACGGAGACTTCGAACAACTCATTATTGATAGATACTTACCGTGTTAAGAAACTTAGCCAAATTGACTTGGCTTACTTCTTTAAGTCTTTTTTGATGACATACACGTTGAAAATGTTTATTATCTAATTTATGTATTAGTTAATCAGGAATCCGGAGACCCCGGGTTCAAAACCACGTCTTTTTTGATAATTCATGTACATAATGCCGCTTACTTAAAACGGAAACCGACATGTACGTAGAATCTTTCGAAGTCATGTGTCATCCACCAACCCGCACTGGGCCAGCGTGGTGTATTATGGCCTTGACTCTCTCCTTGCGAGAGAAGGCCCCGAGCCCCAGCAGTGGGAACATTTAGTGGGCTGTTTATGCTAAATATTTAGCTAACAGTAGTAAGCACTGCTAGACACAGGTGAGGCGCCCACAATACACCACTTAGCCCGGTCGCTACGTTTCCAACCGCCATAAGCTTCGTAAATAGTCACTCCATCTAGTCTTACGGCGACCGTAAGTAGAGTAGTGAAACGTAGTACCAACACTACGTTTAGGCAATCGGTAAACGTAGTGTACTGTGTATACGATTGGCTATTACGGCTCCAGAATTCGTCTATCCCAGCGGTTATCAGTATGATCTACTAATATGGAGAATATTCGAAGTTGTATAGAATATGAAACTGTATCAGGACTCGGTACTGATGTAATTACAGTTTTATTGACATTAATTTATTATGCATTATTTATTGACATTAACCAAAGTTTTAATTACTTCTGAATTAAAGTAAATTCTACTTTTTATATTATGGTTTGGATGTTCGTTGCTAAGTCGCTTCAAAACTGATGGATCGGGTTGAAATTTGAAACACATAGATTAAGTAAATTAACGGCTAAACTGCAAGAGCTACTACTGCAAGACCTTGGATTCTACATGTCACATACACACACACACTTGTCAAAGTCCATAACATCATCCTGCTGAAGCACAAGACGTTGGCGTAATTGTACTCATCAAACATATCACACTAACATAACACAATATAGCCAGATATGGGATTAATACATTTTTTACATGATAATAAATATATAGCCAGAAATTAATACATGATAAATCAGATGACATACATGATACAACCGATTAAAAGTTAAAAATGAAAAAAAGAAGAAGAAGACTTTATCAGCTGACTATTATTATCATTGTATAAATTCAGACCAATGGAAACTGCGTTGCCAGACGTATTGCATGCCTCTAGAAGAAGAGGCCAGTTTGTATGGGTCAATTATTTAAATGTTTTGTATCATCTTATCTTACCTGCAAACAGCAATAAAGATTTTTGTATTTGTATTTGTATTTAGTAATTATAGTCTAGAATTTGGAATAACATTTAAGCTTCTTTTCATTCCAGCAAAATTACGGGAACAGGAATTACGTGCGTAAAATGTCACAGGGCGCTGCTACTCGTACTTAGAAACATTGATGGCGTTTTCTAACAGCGCAGAAATTAACGTATATAGCGCTCAAAACTACTACCCACTACCACTTCAAACTTCATCCACAAACTCGACACTTTATAACTGTCCCCGTTACATTACCGGGTCGGTACCGGCACCGGCTACACCATTACTCGCCCGCCCCGCCTGAGTGCCGTAATGCAATTTGGATCCTAAATGGCCGTGTCAAAGGAGGCGGTAATTCTGACGGGGTGAGAGGCGGAATTTTGACTTGTATAGAAATGTAAATGTGAGATTTTTCCTTTTTGTGTAATGCTCAACGATTCCACTTCTTTTGTGGGAGAATTTTGAGAGCGTTGCTACTTTACTTCATTTAAATTGTTCTTTTAAATGGTAAAGGAGGGCTTAATTTTTGTAGTTATTATTTATGTCAATGGAAAAGTTCGAGTGTATTACTTTATTCCGGTTTTGTATACCCATTGTAACATTCTTTATAATCTTTGTTTTCTGATAAAATCTAGGTAAGGGACCTAGAATTCAACATCATCTAAAAACCAAGAAATGCGCGCCTATCAACTTCCAGGGCGACCGCATATCTTACCACCTCCCAAAAATCAAAATCCCCAAACGTTGCCCCATAAAATAAAGCCATAACTACACATGTATGCATAGCGATATTTGTGTCGACGTTGGTTTGTTTGTGCACGAGATTAAACGGAGACATTACGTGCGCTGATTGGCCGGCTTGTGCAAACACTGTATGCGTTGAGAGTCCGCACGTAGGGAACAACATGTATTCGAGATAGTTTGTTTGTTTAGTTAAATTTGATTGCAGCGTCCAGGTGCATACCGGAACAAATATAGCCCTAAATTCGAGAATAACACTCAGATAGAATTAAACGTTACAACGTTTTAAATAGAATAAGCTCAGATATTTTAAGTGGTACATTGTAATCATCACTGTACGACCCCACCCGACTAAGTTCAAATTCATTTGCCTTTCGTTTGACAAAACACAAACGTTGAAAATTTAAATACTTAAATAATTTGTCAAATGTTTTGTTCCTCTTAGTCTTGAGTAAGTATTAAGAATGCAGAGGATAAAGACTGAAGTAATAAGCTCGAGATAAAATGTCTGAAGTCTAAGCAAATAAAGTGATTTAGGCCAGTCGTGACAATTCTAGGAAGAGTGACAATGAGACCGCGGGTTTCTTAACTTTTTCGGCATGTAGCAGATTATACGTACTGCAGATGATAACTTCTAAATAAATGTATTTATATTTAAAACTCCCTCAAAATCTTACAAAATACTAAGTAAACTCTATCAAATTAAATTTACTTTATTGCCAGAATATAGGTATTCATTAAAGGTCTTTTAATTTAAGTAAGGTGTGACTGTGTCGGAGTCTGTGTGTGCAATAAATCATTTTATACAATATTTTATGTACGTATCTTGCAAGAATACAGCGGAGTCAAAACTTTGACATTTGACACCCTTACGCTCACAGATTACTGAAACAAAATGCTTACGCTGTAGTTTTTTTCAATTATGATTCAAATCGGATAAACCGTTAGAGCCTGCAAGATTAATAAACATACATTGGACTAGCTTTTTACTATCAACTGCCTGCGTGGGTTTTCCCCGATAGTTACAATAAATCAATCTTAGTGTTTTCAAGTCGAGAGTGCAACGGTTCCTTCTAAGTAAGTACGCTCCATCACAGACCGTATTTTTGGTTAACATCAGATCAGATGGCGGTCAAGCGCAAATCTATCATTGCCAAAAAAATTAAAACACTTGTAAGAATATAACCCGATAATAAACTGCAGTAAAAATATATTTAGTTAGAAATGTTTTCTGTGAGTACGAGTTATACTTTTGCCTCCCTACTCTGCTCATAACATCCTTCAATCGTCCTGCTCGCGAAATTGCCGGCAATTCCGCGCGCTAGTGCCGCAAATTGCGCGAAAGTGGCACTTCCCCTTTAGGGGGTGGTTATTGCCCCTACAGCCCTACAGAGCCTTATAGAACCTCTGTAAAACGTCTTGGGCGGTTAACTTTTATTTCAGGACGGGGGTAATTTTCTAGGTCTTTCAGGAAATTTCAGGGACTTTGTGAATGAATATTTCATATTTATAGTGAGACCGCGATGACGAGAGGGGTGAAATATTACTATGGAGATAGCTGGACACGTATGTTCTGTAGGGTTGGAGAGAAACGTCAGAGGGAAATACTATGTTTACAACCTTAACATAATTAGTTTTTACATTACGGAATGACAAGATGAACAAGACATGCGCCTGGCGGTTAATAACACGTAAATACGAAAACTATGTATAACCACGAGCCGTTACTAACAAACAAATAACGAATAAATAAATTATTATTTGAATACATTCCTCACATAACACTATTTAGCCCCAAACTAAGCTAAGCTTCTCTTGTGGGAATCAAACAGCTGATATAATAGAATTTTTGTATGTTCACGTAACATATGGTGCTAGTTCATAAGTGTAATATTTCTGTTCTTGTGTCACAATAAAGAGTTATCTATCTATCTATCTATCATATTCATATTGTTACTCGTAATCTTGATATCTTGTGCTGTATTCTATGAAAATAATTCTGCTTGCTTAAATGCTTCTCTCACTGTGTTACTGTCACAGAGTTTTAATAATGTATTTGTCTATTTCTTTCCTATCTTCTTCCACATGTATAAAATTTGTGTCTTTAGTAATGGAGTACTGATTTAATCTCAGTTGATATCAATGCATAATGACGGGACGAGCAATAATAGTAAGCTACACTCCCGTCGCTAACAGCGCAGTGCCAAGTTCTTATTTGCACAACCATGCCTCGTTTGAGGAGTACAAGTAACTACACACTGCATAGCACTCGTAACCCGGAGATTTCAAAATAAGCTATATTTTTGCTGTTTAATATCTCTGGAAACATTGCTTTTCAAACTGGAATACAGTAACTGGAATACATTAACTGGAATACAGTAACTGGAATACAGTAACTGGAATACAGTAACTGGAATACAGTAACTGGAATACAGTAACTGGAATACAGTAACTGGAATACAGTAACTGGAATACAGTAACTGGAATACAGTAACTGGAATACAGTAACTGGAATACAGTAAGTGGAATACTAAGACAGTAGTGATTGACGGTAAAAGAACTTGGCAAAATCAAGATACTTCCTCAGGCAGACTCTGCTAAGATTTAGATCCTTACATTTGCAATAAATGTTTTACTGCTGAAATTTGTACTTACTGTTAGCAGTTTCCGTATATATACTACCACTGATAATATTTTCACACATGCATCATGTGTGAAAATAAGCTAAACATTCCATAAAGCTCACAGTAAAGTCCCAAGTGCTATAAAGTTGAGTAAATGCACCAGGTTCGAGCTTAACTTCGGAGCTTTTAACGCTACGTGAAAGTTTTAGAATAAGTTGAGTTTAGACGTGGAAGAATTTGCGCAAGTTTACTTTTCCATGAAAGTTTTACCAAGAAATATCTATGCGACTATATTAATAAGTCACGGAATAATAAATGTGGTCATTTGCAATTTTTTCTGTTTGAAATGTTTCAATTTCTGTTATGACTTTAACACGGTACACTAATAAATAAAAAGTTAAGTCGTTCTAATAACTAAATTAAGAGCCATTAATTAGTCTCAAGAGTCAAATTGCAATTTGTGAATATTTAAAAATGCTTTTAACTATTTTACAAATAATATTTATTCCAGCGACATTATCACAATCCACGATTTCAACATTATATTATTCTCACATCAATGTCACTAATATACATCTACACAACGACTTGCAAAGTGCAAAGCTATTACTTTAGTAGTTTTAAACTCGTGGTGTTCCGCTAAAGTTCGAGTTCTAGGAAAACAGGTTAAAAGCTTGCAATTAGGGTGCTTTACTAAGCGTGGACAGAGCTTTTAGAGTTAACCTAAATAGTGACTTTTAGAAATTCATTGTCTTTCTGATTCAAAAATACAATTTGCGAAAAATTATGAATGCATCTCCTACACCTACAGAGACATCAACAGAGAGATGCGAGCATTATGAAGAATTTTGGTCACTGACACTGACTTTTGACCTTCAAACCAATCAAATGTCCTTCCAGGCAAAGTCAAGTGTAGCACTAGTTACAAAATAGATTAAGGGAAAGAAATATTATTTTCCGCACTTATTTTATTTTTACTTTTTTTTGACGTTGTGTATGTAATTTTTTATTATGTTTTAAATAATATAGCTTAACATAACTTTTGTAACATTTGCAATGCCCCGTAGTAGTGAGTTGTAAGTTACTATACCGATTAAAATTGTAAGATTATAATGTACACTTAGTGATAATAAAGTTATGAATTTGAATTTAATAAATAAAATTTACTTATGTAAGTTACGGCAAGGGCGACTGCCGGTCCGGAGTTCCGGAGATCCGGGCTGAAATCCCAGGCGTGCCACTGTCTTATCGAAGTCATATGCGTAATGCCGCTAACTTAAAACGGTGAATGAAAACATCGTGGGGAAACCAACATGTACCTAGAATCTTATGTATCACCCACCAACCCGCGCTGGGCCAGCGTGGTGGATTATGGCATTAACTCTCTCCTAGCGAGAGAAGGTCCCGAGGCCCAGGAGTGGGAACATTTTGTGAGCTGCTTGTGCTGTGTCAAACATTTGTAGGGCTTACGTACAAAAATATATCCTGTAAAATATTGACAGGCTACTTGGCTACTTCATGACGGTGTTCAACTGTGTAGTTTTTAAGTCAGACTAATCAGATGAGCGGACCACCGAAGCGAGAGCTTAGAGCTGGTGTACATAGTAGTACATAGCCGGGGCATTCCAGAGTTAGCGGGACTCAGAGACTTCAGTACAGCAGTTCTGAATTGCTTCGTATAAAATATTTGTTATCAAGAGAAAGTATGCGTGCTAAAACTTGGTTAACATTTCCACGTCAAACAAAAATGTCGTAACAAACAAAAAGTGAATTCGAATACCCGAGAGCAAACTGACATAACTCTGGTAGCTGAAAAAATTGGTCACGGAAAAATTGCTCGTGACATTCCGCGAATTCCCGAGCTCAGATTATAGAGTTTTTAATTAAAAATAAGTGAAATGTTCCCCCGAGCTTTTTGTTCCGGTAATAAAGATGTGCGTTTTTTTTCATTTCGGCCCAGATTAATGTCAGTTTCAGGTTAATTTTTTCGAGTGGAATCGTCTTAGGAAGATTTTTTAAATTAGTTTACTGGAGTGCTTGGCGGTTCCGTTGATGATATTTTTTAATTAACTTGTGAATTTATTATTATTTAGCTTGTGGCCTTGGGAAAATGTGTAAGGTCGGCCGCGTATCTTTTTGTGGGAAAGTATAAGCGGGATATATTTTGGAACTCAAAAATGTGACGCTGTTTCATTGTGCTGAATTGACGATTAACTGATTGACGCTGTGAAGTTCCTCAGAATCTTACAAATAGTATAGAACTACTTTCATTACAATAAAAAATGAACTGTAGAATAAGTTGCATGAGTGGATTTTCCCGATTTATATAGCATTGAAATCTTCTAGTCGAGAGTTTATCGGTTTACTCTAAATAAACGCACTTTGCCGTAGGCAGAATCGTTGCTTACCATCAAGAGGGATAAGATAAGATAAGAAAACTCTTTATTAAAAGCCACAACAGAAAAGAAAAAATTACATAAGAGACTTAGAACTATTACACAAGCATGACATTTTATAGGTGGTCAGGCTTATGTTTACAAGCAACCTCTGTAATTCCATTGTTGGACAAAGGTCATGAATTCCTCCCAGCTTATTAGTAAATTAATTGAAAATACGAAAAAGTTACGATTAGCTTTAATCGATTTAAAAAACCGGTTTTGTTGTGTTAATGTTTTTTTTTTCTTTTAGATTAACCAACAGTACATTGGTTTTTGAATTGAGATGTACTACCGAGTTACATTTACTAGATAAATTAAATTAAGGAGTTCTCTTGTATACAATAAATTAATGTTTTATCCGAGTGGATTATGTAGATAATAGAAATGTTACGTACTGTTTCAAACGCCGGTGAAATAGATATATAAACAAAAACATAAACATCAATGAATATCCCATGTCCGTAATTAATCATCCGAGGTGAGTGAAAACTCATCAAAACAGCCATAAAGGCAGTAATACACGCGCGTGTACGGTACGTTTTACATGCGAGCTACTCTCCGTCATACTGCCACTGTGCAGACGAGCAGTGATGGAAGAGTAGGATTCTATCAGACATAGTATCATAAAAAAAGACTGTGTTTGAAAAAAAATTTCGTATTTGAGAGTGTATTTAATGTGTGTAAAAATTTAAGCTCAAATGTGTGTAAATAGTAGTACCGTCGTGTAGTTCTCATTGTATTTTAGTTTTGTTAATACGTAAATTAACTACCTAGCCTCTTTATAATATATTAGCAGCGTCCTGCGCGTAGTTCCCGTTTCCGTTATTTTCCCGGGATAAAAAAGCCAATATGTTTCTCCAGACTATAAAATTTGTCTATGTCCCAGGTTGCCGCCCGCTGTCGCACTAATTGACTATTTTTTGTTTATTTTTTTTTTTGCTTTGTATCATTTATTTTGGTGTGTCAAAAAAGAGTATCTATCTATCTATCTATCCACCTACGTTCCAAGTTTTATTCTGTAAACAGGGTTTAACAACCTACAAGTACATGAAAATACTGAGCGTTGTTCCATTATTACTTTTTATCGAGTAGAGTGACAAGACGGGCAGGCCAGTGGTAAGAAACATGTCGGCCTAGAAAGCACAGTATCACGTCGCTATCAGAACATAAAGAGTCCGAATGATTACCTAGCACTGCACTCTAGTGCTCGTCACCCAGATATATAAGATGTTTTATTTTTAAGCCCTGTAATTTCTCCGTAACATTGCCCAATCGGAATATAGTGATGTTTTCCCATTATAACTTGGCGGTAGCATAACCAGCAAAGGTGGTCCTTCCCCAGGCGGACTCTTAAAAGAGTTCTACCCTACACAATCGAATTCAGTTTTGAACTACAATTATTAATAAAGAATCTGAATAAATTAATTAAAACTTGTACTGTCTGAGGGTAATAGATATACTTTAACTAATAATACTATAGCAAAGGTAAGTACTTTTTGAGACTTTGCAAAGGAGTTAAAATTATAATCTTTCTAAATTAAAAACCTAGAACACAACATAATTAATCGCATTATTTGCCAGCCACTCGTCCAAGCTCGACACACGTCATAAAGATCTCGCGTCGAACAAATTGCCTCTCGGGTCGCGAGCCCTCGACACTCGACCCACATGTCGACAGCGCGGTGATTGTCGCGCGGCGCTAGATTGGTTCCTGCAGTTTTTCACTTGCGGCGTTTGTGGTTAATGTGTGCGTGTAGTAGTTATTAACTGGAGAGCACCGTTGGAAGAAAGTCAAGGAACTTAAATAAATGGGAATTCTCCGGCTCCTATTTCCGCCTTTTTTTCCGTGTTACTTGTAGTTGGTGACCTATGTACTGCTCTCTATTATGCATCTATTTGTAGTTCCTATAAATAGTACAGAATAAAATGTGTGTATTTAACTAGTATGGCAAAAAGTGAAGAGACCTGCTCATTATATCCTGTATGTCGATTTCCTCTGCCTTTGCTAACAGGAACGTTTACGTTTCTAATAACTTACGACAAATATTTCACTTTTTTTTCTTTTTTTTAGATTAAATCTTATTTTAGCACTTCTAATTTTATCATTTCCAGTTCTAAAATGTCGAAATATTTTAACCTAAATCTCATGTTAGTCTCTTAACGTACGTTCTTATTTTAGTTTAGGGGTATTTTATTGAATTCCTTTTATTGTTCCAAAGTATTTTTTTTTTAATATTTCATACTTACATGTTATGCAGCTACGTACTTTGCCCTAAACATTTATCTAATCTTTATTTTCTGCTTTCACATGCAACTATGTACGCTGCCCTAAACATCTGCATAATCTTTATTTTCATGTGGTGATGTAACATTTTACTCTGGTTACCATTCAAAATAGTTATTTATTCAGGTTGTCATATTTTGTATTATAATTTGCCTGAAACCCCTTACCTTATCTTTTCCCCCCTTCTTCTTGCAGGGTCTTCTTACTGACTTCTTCAAAACCGTGCGTATAACCTACCTCTAATACTCGAAATTTAATGTAAATTTAATGTGTATCTTGTTCCTGGTTTTTAATTGTTCGTCCCCTTACCGATATCTCTTGTTACTCCTTTAACATAATCAAAGATATTTAACTCTTTTGCAGTATCATAAATGTGTATAATATCTGTATGATACATACCTTGTCTCTAATCTCTTGCCTCATCTTTTCCCGCTCCTCCTCCATCTTGCGGTGCTTCTCCTTGCGCCTCTCCTCGGCCTCGCGGATGGCCTCTTGCCGTTCGCGTTCTGCTTCTTCTTCCTTTTCCTTGTCGTCGCTGTCATCGCCGTCACCGCCGACTGCGCCTGCAACAAACGATACATTCGTTAGCGTTTATTTTTAGCCGACTTCAAAAAATAATGAGGTTCTCAATTCGGTTTTATGTTTATTTTGTTTGTATGTTACACGATTTACGATAGCTTCGCTAATTGTGATTCCATTTTGATGATTTGTTTTCGATGTTTTTCCTTAATAGATAACACTTCACATGTGGTCTCATATAAGTTTTATCGAACTCAATAGAGAGATTTTTGATGTCAACAAAAAACTAAAATTTGCTTACATGTATTTGAACGACATAGTCGTAGCTTGTAATGAAATTCAGTCGAGTGTCTAAATTTAATTTTAAATTGAAGTCGATTCGATTTTTTGATATTAGAAAATCAAATTGCTTTTCATTTATCATCCTGCTGGGTAAGAACCTCTCTTTCATCTGCGGCTTTAGCAAATCAGTTCTCATTGTGAGATTGCAATACGTGACACCACGTAAGTCTGAATCAATATGGATACCATTTAAATGTTAGGTTTCAATCTGTGATAAGTTTTTCTTAGCAGTTGTCTGTCATCCGAGAAATTGTTTTCTTATGATGGTGTTTGGAAAGGAAGAAAATAAAAAAGGCTGCGCTGTTTGGATCTCTTGTAAATCATATAGTTAAAGTTAAATTTACCGCCGAGTAGATATTCGGCGGTACAAATACGAGTATTACTACAATAAAGATTAATTTATTTGTTATTTTGTAATTTTCGAAGCAACGTTAACTGTAGGAACTTTTTAAAATTGTACAATCTCGTGTTTTATTCATAGCTTATTTAGGTACGCGTATTCTATTTAATTAAAGTCTAATTAATTAGTTAGCAAGACTTTAATCTAACCGAATTCAACCCCATTTGTGTTAAAAGTGACTTAAGTTATAAAAAAAAAAATGTCGAACGCATTTTCTTAAAAAACAGCTATATAATATATTAGATTTTAATATCTAAGAATAATTACCAATCCAGAACCGTAAGTGGGTTCAAAGGATAACACCCAAAGGTTCATTACGAACAAAAACTTAATTAACCGAACCCTCACGATCTTTACCGAAACCGGGTCGAAGGATAATTTGCGGTTCCTTATATTTATTAATTAATCACTTTGTTACATGATTTAACTGCGTGAGCGGATTTGCGTTTGAGTGAGTAATTTTTATTTTTAAATTTGTACAACACTTAGTAGTAGGTACACAAATATTATAAGATAAGAGATGATACATAAGAAAATTCTTTATTACTAAAAGCTTCAAAAAAATAATGTATAGAACAATGACAACGCAGACGAACAGACTGAAAGAAGCAGAGGAAAAAAGATAGTTAACATTTCATTACATCTAACTAAAAGCCCAAAAAATAAGTTTCAACCTCCAAAAATGAGGAAACTTTCATACCAACTTTCGTTCACTATTTTGAACCCTTAAAGCCTTTTACCAACCCATCTTAAAAAAGCTATGTAGGGGAGGTCAGCTCAAAGCGGACACCTTAACTTCGACTTTAATAATAGATGACAAAACGAACGATATTCTCAAAGACTTTTTGATGAATAGATAGAGAGTTAATTATATTTTCACAACATGTAAGCCGAATCTCCAAATGTGCGTTTTAACAAAATGTTTTTTTTAAATTTGAAAAAGTTGTCCTAAATCCGCTTTGCCCAAGTGGTCGCCTAAAGCGGCCACAAGGAATGGGCAAAGTGGCCAGCACTATTTTTGACTTAATTAACAGGACATTCTTTGACTTTTTGACAATAAAACATGACGATATACGAGACTGAGTACATTCTCTTTGGACTGAGTCCATGTACTTGAGTTGAAGTAGGTATTTTAAGGATTAGATACTTTAATAATAATAATCTCATTTCACAGCATTGACTAAAAACTAAAATAAAAATCAACCACATTAAAAACATTCATTTCGGCGTCTACTTTACTTAACAATCCACAAATTTTGCGTTTTGTATAAATCAATAGTCGGATTTAGGAGTACTTCTTCAGAATAAACAAGACCAGGTGACGAAGGTTTGTTGTCGATTAAAATAACAATTTGTGAGTTTTTTTAATACCTAATCAATAGTGTTGCTCGTCCATAATCCACAGTTTGGGGTTTCCGTTTGTGATTACGTAGGTAATCTCATCACTTATGATATCAATTGATCAAATCAAATGCTCAGATATTGCAGGTATGGCAAAGCGGACAGTGGCCACTTTGCCCGGACCGCTTTGCCTTTTCAGACATTTTGTTTTCATCGTAAATTGCACCCACCATTTCTCTATTTTGAAAAGAAAGCAAAGCTACACGTCCGTTTGCAATGAAACAATTAATTATACAATTGAACCACAAACACTAAAATATTATAAGATTGGGCCAAATCAGCAAATATTTACCAGCCATTTTTTTAGTCGCACGGATAAAAATCATACTTGTCACACCACGGCTCTGCGCATGCTGCGAATACGGGAGCGCGGCGACCCGGTGCGGGGCAGGGGATCGTCAATGCGCCCCAAATGGCAAAGTCACGCTAAAATTCAAGATAACCGAGTTATAGACCATGGCCACTTTGCCTCCTATGGCCGCTTTGAGCTGACTTCCCCTAAGTATTGACAAAATATATCTCATGACAAAAGTAATCTTACGTCAACTTACAGGCACCACGAAAAACGGCCATAAATTTGGCAGAATTTGTTTTTTGCAAAAATCAATATAAGCGTTAAATTAAGCCGCCGAAATACCCGCCGCTAACCCACTTATAATGTCAACACGAAAACAATTGATACGTAACGTAATTACCGTCGCATTTGGCTTCCCTAACCGCTTCAAACCGGATCCGCCCGGTCGAGTGGACAACATGGCCGACCAATATGGCTGCCATTCAAAAATCCATTTCACGATTTTCACGTCAATCTGGGCATTTGTCACGAACGTTCGAGGGAATAGCCCTATTTTCCGATTCGCTCACTTTAGAGAAAGGGTTTTGTCTAGTTCCAAGTTGACGTGGTTAGAATACTGACGAAGTAATATTTGCAAAAACTTACGCTAAATGATAAACGTTTCGAAACTTAGGAGAACGTTTCGACAATATTTACTCCCCAGCAAATATGAATACCATTACAGTATTCAGGCAGGTTTAATGTAGGGACATAAAATATTATACCTATGCATAACGTCCTTGATAGAAAAACAACAAACATTTCGTTGTAGTGTTAAATCGTTTTAGGTAAAATTTTAAAATATTTGATATAGGCAAAAGAAACGAAGTATAAAGCATCTGAAGTAATTATAAAGCATTGAAGGAGTGACTAGCGCTGTACTAGGAAGTGATTTTGTTCAAATAACTTTGTAGCATAGTGCTGCTATTGACAGGTAGTGTTGTTTACTATCAAGCACACGTCTTGCTCGTCCTTTTGTTCTATCTCACAAAGAAACAGAGAATGGGAAGGTTATCAATTAGCTTTTTTAATCAAATAAAGGAAAAAAACATTTTAACTTAATAAAAACTGGAATGTTTTGTTTTAAATGATGAATGTTGAATTGATGATAGATAAGTAAAGGGTAACTAATTCTATTAAATCTTTAAATAAATAACTAGGTCTGTATGCCATATAGGGCAGAAGCTAGTGATACTAACTACGTGCAAAACTTAATCTGTACATAACCTAGTCTTCACAGGCCAATAAAGCATTGTATCATCATTGTATCAAAAATATTAGATATTACAGAAACACTGTATACAGCTCAACAGTTTGTTTTTTTATTTGAATGCGGGAATACTGGCAGACACCTAACAGTCTGACATTAGAACACTTTTTGCACCTGACAACACAAGTCATAGAGAAGGATTTCGTGAAAAGCAACGACATAATGTCGACATCGTGATGAACTATGTCAAGTAAGAATCAATTTAATTCAACATATTTTGATATCACTCCAGATTTGTAGCTAGATGCAAACTAATAAGGTTACAACAACTCTTCAGATGTTCAAACAGAAAAAAAATTTAGCCTAACGGTTTTACATCAGAACCTTATTCAAAGAAGAGATAAAAAAAAACAAAATAAATACGAAAAGAACGACAAAAGCCACCAAATCATTGTTAACAAAACTCCATTAACATTCAAATGCCGAAGCGTATATTTAATTTGAAAACCGAACGTCAATAGGAATTTAGAAAAAAAGTCAAGAAAAATGGCGGGAAATAGGGAGGAGAAAAATTCAGCGGCGTATCATCAATTAACAATCGAATTTCGTATTCGGCACGTACTCGAGTGCCTTTTCTTAATGGGTATTGAAGTTAGGCGAGGGTAATTCCTATAGCGTGGTACAGACACAAGTGTTTGGTAGGGGCGTTCCACTTCAAAAAAACTCAAGTTATGAAAACTTTGGAAGAAAAAAGAAATAAAAAAATCCACTAAAAATAAATTTTGCATTGGACAAAATAAGTGTCAATTTTCACAATTTTTTTTGTAAGTTACATTTTTGGTCGTTTTTACAAATGTATCCAATTTTAAACATTGGTAGACCACTTTAATTTCGCAAGAAAACATTTTTGTTTAACAAGTTTGTGTTAATTGTAAAGTTAATTAAAGTTTAATAACAATCCATATTACTCGTAACATTGAAATCATTGGTTCATAATATGTTAAATTATCACCATACATCTGCTCGGCCATTTCCTACACCTACATGAAAAATTTGTTTTGAAACTGATATAACTGTTCCAATATACATAAAAACAAAGTTCAATTGTTCACGAATAGTCTACCACGGTATGAATTTGCTAAAACCCAGATCGTCATCCCTAGTTCCGGCCCTGTCACGGACTCCGGCGAGTATTGAAGTCGAGGGTAAATTGAATTGTTCTGGCGTCGGCGTAGTCAAGGAATTTCGTTTAATACGCTCCGCCACAGAGTACGGCATAGCGCGGCGTCTCGATGTGGATGCCAGGCATGGCTTCGCGTGGACACCTCATATTTGGAGAGAATTAGACGCCATCTTAGATTTTTAATATAGGGGCGATGGCGGGAAATACGTGAAGGGTTGTGGGGTCGCTTCTCATTCTCATCTATTGGAAAAATATTTTTGTCCTTACGGTAAAAATAGTTTTGAAGCTGTGTTAAATGATATATAGTGATAATAAATATAAAGTGAATTGCTTTGCGGTTTTTTCTAATGCACATAGTGGTGGTTGAAATAAATACTGGCGGACTTTTCTCATGCCAAGCTAAGAATGATCCACCTCAAACCAAGAAAGCGAGGAAACTATTTTTTTACTCCTAGGATATAACTAGGACACATCCTACGAATACTGTTAATGTGAAAGTTTTTAAGTTTGTTGCTCAATCACGTCGGAGTATCTGAACAGATCACGTTGAAATTTGAAACACAGTTTTATAGTCTCGAATAGCACAAAGGCTACTTTTTGTTGTAGGAAAATTACGGTAACTACGCATGTTAAGACGTGGGATACTGCTAGTTTTGTCTACAGTTCCTAAAACTCCGCAATTTTGCTAGTTGCTAAGTGTTTACTAGTTACTTGTTTTACTAGTTATAGTTAGAAAGCCAGGGAGACATGTAGAATTGTAGATTATTCTCAAATTAAATCAACATAACTGAATCCGTCATCCATTAAAGTACGGAGTTTGAACGTCAAGAGACAAGCCATACATCCCGTTTGCAATTACATTTACGTTTTAATTTATTAGGTGGGTGTTCACAACTGTGTTGGTAGTATTATGAAAAATTATCTGTCAGTTATTCTATTGCCAAGCAGTAATGTGCAAACATTACTGTGTTCCGGTTTGAAGGGCAATGTTCTCAGTGAAATTACAGGGCGTAAAGATAAAAACATCTTATATATCTGAGTGACGAGTGCAGTGCTAGGTAAAGATTTGGATTCTTCATGTACCAATAGCTGCGTGTGCTGTTATGTGCAGGCATGTTGCTTACCATCAGGCACATGTCCTGCTCGTCTCGTCATTCTAAACCCACTATAAAAAATCAGGTTTTGTTCTTTATAATGAAATGCTAAAATTATGTTTAACAGAGTTTTTTGTTATCTACAGTTTGCATTGGATTATTTCTCCCCGTCTACGCCGCGGAATGCGTTTCCAAAGCGGCGTTTCCCCGATGGACATAATCTTTATGTCAAGTCGAGAGTTGACAGTCTTCTGTTAGTTCTTTTTGTGCTTATAAATATCAGCGGTCTGACTTTCATAGTACAAGCTTTACTTAGTTTAGGTCTGGATAGTTTTGTGCGAAGAAGTGCCCAGCAATATTTTACTTAAATATTATTCCAGGCTTTAATCTTGTATTGGTACCGTCTATACATTCAGCATATAGTATATTAATAACTTTTAACTAAAAAACCCGAGTGCAAAAATCAATCGACACAAATCTAACAATATCCTATTTTGGAAGAGACATAATAAAGAAATTTACAAACATATAAGATAAGCACGAAAAACATAACCCTTCTTTCAGTCGGGTAAAAAGCGGCTATTTTAATATTACAAACAGACTTTTCGATTTGGCTGATTATTATTGAGATTTAGTTAGCCACAATAAAATATTCACTAATTCAGCTCGAATATTACGATTATCGTATATACGGCTCGAATTACCATGTAAATACAGTAATTTAAACATCTTATAACTTGCTTATGGAAATTGTAGAAGCAGCATCGTTAGCGCGTTTTAGTATACAGCTAGCGCCATCTACATAATCTCGCAAGTATCAAACAGAGTATAAACACTGATCGTTACATACATTTTGTGATTTATTTCAATATAACGATGTAAGATGATAAAGCGATGTCTGTGTGTAGCGCGGCTTATATCTTGTTCAGTCTGGAGCTAACTCCGCACAGTTCAATTCAATTATGTAGAAGCCGTACTTTGGAGCGTGATTACAAGTGTGGTTTGAAGTACCTCATGTGATACTGAGTACTTTAACTAAATACTCATATTAAATAAATAACAATATTAACATTATCATAATATATATAATACCTAATAATGTTATCAATGCGAAAATGGGAGAGCATGTATGGAACACAGTAATGTTGACACATTACTGCTTGGCATTAAAACACCGGAAAAGGTATGGTACTCTCCCAGGCGGACACTGCAAACAAACCTACTACAACAAAAAATGTGTATTTAAGACCCCACGGCAGAAGTGAAAACTAAAAATAAGTACTCATCATCATCATCAGCCGCAAGACGTCCACTGCTGAACATAGGCCTCCCCCCTAGATTTCCACAACGAACGGTCCTGCGCTACTTGCAACCAGCGGTTTCCAGCGACCTTTATGAGGTCATCTGTCCATCTAGTGGGAGGCCGTCCAACACGGCGTCTTCCGGTTCGTGGTCAAAACTCGAGAACCTTTCTTCCCCATCGGTTGTCAGTTCTGCGAGCGATGTGGCCTGCCCATTGCCACTTCAGCTTGCTTACTCTTTGAGCTATGTCGGCCACATTCGTTCTTTTGCGAATATCCTCATTACGGATTCTGTCGCGCAAATAGACTCCGAGCATATCCCTCTCCATAGCTCGCTGTGTGATTTTGAGCTTCGTTATGAGGCCCACAGTGAAGGACTACGTCTCAGTTCCATAAGACATTACTGGCAACACGCACTGGTAAACTAAGTACGTACGTACTGGTAAAATAAGTCCTTAAAACAGTAAAATAATTTTAATTACTCGTATTCTCAATAAAATTTTTACATAAAAATTGAATATAGTGAACAGCGACACGATAGTGACAGACAACAGACAGCAGCAGCTGACTATCTTTCTCACTCAGGCGTTCCTAAGTTCATACGAAAGAATCTTTTACTTACAAACGTGACAATACACAGCCTACAAAAAATTATGTGTGTGATGCGCCAACAGAAGTTTTTAAACCGATTTTACGTTCTCCTAAAACAACAGACCTGAGGAATAATACAATAATACAAGTAACATCTCAAGGCCTTCCCTGAAACAATATACAGTGATATACGTCGCTCACGTAACACACGCCGCCTCTGGGAGCTGTGACGTCACGTCACGTACAGGATAATATAATAATAATAATACAATAACCGTCGCGGACAAACGGCCTGCCGACGGGTTTGTGGCGGGAGGCTTCGGAGGACGATCTGTGAGGGCCCATACTCGGGGTACCACGGTATTGGCAAAAGCCAATATTGTAGAGTGATTGCAATTTTTTAAACTATAAAAATAAACTAGCGTTATGTGGTTTTGCCCACGTTATTTCCGTCCCCGGAACAAAAACAGCTTATGTGCTAGATTCTACTTAGTTCAGACTATATTCTATCTGTGTTTAAAATTGTATCCCAATCCGTTGAGTCGTTTCGACGTGATTGAGTAGCAAAAATCCAAACATACACACTTTAACATTGTAGGATAAAGTGAATGTTGGTGGACATTCCTCATACAGTACTAACTAGCCGCAAATTAAGCAAAGCTTCTATTATGAGAGTCAAATAGCTCATATAATACCCATACTATAATCGTTAAAACATACATAATACTACACATAGAAACAACCAGCTATAGAACAGATATTTACATTCATCACACAAATTATTTTCTTAGGTTCGAATCGAGCTCATAACCTGAGGCTCCACGGGAGACTTACTACCAATTCTATAGACTATTATAGATACATTACAAAGTTGATACACTTAATTGACAAAACGAAGAAAAAGGAACGAACACAGAAAATAATAATGACAAACTTTAAAACTAATGCGATAAGTTGGCGGATTTGTCTCAAGTGGCGTCTAGCTTCTACTGCTTATGTTATACTAGCGGCTCGTTCCAGCTTCACTCTGATAGTTTTATATAAAGACTCTCAACCGAAATAAAAACTATTCTATCTTTCAAGTTGGATCAAACCGCATACGATGGTGTGCAAATTTGATTAATATTGGTTAAGTAGTTAAGGAATACAAACAACGTGACGCGTTATTTATATATACTACGATTATATTAAAAGCCTATATGGTAATATGATACCCATACTATATATTATTTTTATTTTATTTTATTTTTTATTATGACATTGTCTGCTCAATTTTAAATTTGATTAATATTTATTATGACATTGTCTAATTATTACTATTTTATTGTACAATATTTATATTTCGTATAATTACTGTTATACAATTTATTATGCCTGACTTGTAAATGTATATTTATCAATAAAAAACTTTGACTTTGACTTTGACTTTGACTTTGTTGAGCAAAGGCCGCCTTACCTTGCTACCCTTTACTGCTTAGCGATGTTAATTATAATCCAACCTAACTTACCATAAATTTATAATTATATCACACGTTCTGTAAACTGATGTATAATTATGTGTATTATGATGTATATTATTACTAACTGTATTTACAACTTTACAGAGTCATAATCGTATACACGAAATACAAATTCAAATTCAAAAATATCGCCATAAAGTGTAATATTCGTTGCGATCAGAAAATCTATGAAATTAACGAGCTTGTTTGTCCTGCTGTAATGACGCGGATAATGACGCAGTTAACGTTTTACGATACCATTGTTTACGTGGGATATCATGTTTTCTAGAGACGTTACAGATTTTCAAACATGGACATATTTATCGCATATATAATTAAATAAATAATTGGTGGACATTTCACACACAACAAACACCATCTGACTCCAAACTAAGCATAGCTTATACCATGGAAGCCAAATAGCTGATATATTACTTATATATTTTAATATATACTTATTATACATAGAAAACACCCAGGCACAGTACAAATATTTGAATTCATCACACGAACATTTGCACTGGGTGGGGATCGAACCCACGGCCCTCGGCTACGCAGGCAGACTTACTACCAACTAAGCCACCAGGGCAGCCTTAACTTAATTATGTATCCTTACTGATATTAAAATAACACAGGTTGTGAGGCCGGATAGACAGATGGATGTACAATTGTTACTGTTTCACACAAAACTACTAAAGAGATCTGGATGGGACTGGTGTTTAGATAGATAATGGTCTGATATAATATATAGGCTATTTTTATCCCGCCCCGGCTTCACCTGTGGTACATATTTATAAACTATAGAACTCAGGGATCACATACATAACCAACGATGAGAGAATTTTTGAAATCTAACCAATAGCGTGTTCAAACAAAATAAGTACCTCTTTTTTTTAAGTGTGATGACACTAGCAGGACTTGTGCTTGATGGTAAGCAACATGCCTGCCACATAACAGCACAGTGACACGTATCTATTGGAACATGAAGAGCCTAAATTATTACCTAGCACTGCACTACGCTCGTCACCCAGAGATCTAAGATGTTATATCTTGCCCTTCGAACTGGAACACAGTAATGTTTGCACATTACTGCTTGGCGGTAGGATAACTAGCAAAGGTGTGATAATTCCCCACACGGACTCTGCTAGGAGTCCTACCACTACAAAACAGCTCATTAAATTAACAGACAATTCATCATCATCATCATCAGCCGCAAGACGTCCACTGTTGAACATAGGCCTCCCCCTAGATTTCCACAACGAACGGTCCGGTAACAGACAATTAAAGTTAAGTAAATCTAGATAAATCATCCTGAGACTACCTATGGTTATGCAATAAATTATCTAAATCTGTTAAAGATATATTCGAATGAAATGTTATGTGCTAGTTTGGTTTTTTTTTTAATTAACTCTAGGCTAAGTCATGTTAATTTAACGTAGATATGATCTGTACAGGACGACCCCGAGGCTGACACTACACCCCTGACACTAAGTCTCACGCCTCAGCTGCCACGATCTTTTTATCTCCAAGGTCCTATTGTAGGCCGCCATTACCGGTAAAAGCCTATGACAGAAAGGGTCGGAAGTAATCACAATGCGGTCCCTTTGTACTTTTATCAGGACCCTAAGCTTTCCTGAAGAGCACTTTATAAAGGATATCTTTTAATATGTTATTTATTGGTAGTTCATTTAACGGAGAACCTCTCGAAACTATCATTTTGAAAGGATAGGTAAGGTATTGGTTCATCGTTTTGGTAGTGGTTTTGCCGTCTATACTTATAAATTGGACATTTAACATAAAAACTGTAAATATTTGCATTTTTGTATGTACTTTAACTTTCATCGGTAACTGACATATTTTTGTTCGTTTTAACAATCATTTGTAGCTTCATTGCTAACTGTACGTACAATACAATACAATACAATACAAAAACACTTTATTGGCACCACAAACAAAGTTGACAATAAGTAAAATAAAATAACAAACACATAATGGGCACAAAAGGCGACCTTATCGCTAAAAGCGATCTCTTCCAGATAACCTTTGATTTACAAAGAAACAAGATTTGTAAGATTTTGGGCAGTGGTGCAACTAACAATATAAATAAACACGTGTATTAATTATATATAAATTAAATATAATAGAACAAAATACATATAATAGGTGTACAATAAATAAATAAGTTTAAATATATAAATACACATACAAATACATATATATATATATAAAATAATGTATGTATACAATAAGAAACACAAAAATCCAAGAAAAATAAACATAAATCAGTGAACAACTTTTGTCAGAAAATGCTGCCGAATCAGAGTCCTGAACGAAGCGACGCTCTGCGCACGTCTAATGGCCGCAGGAAGAGCATTCCATAAGGCCACAGCCTGCACGCAGAACGACGAACCGTAAAAGGAGCTTGTATGAGCTGAGGTAGATAATAGGAGATTTGTAGACGACCTAAGATTTATTGAATGAGTGTCGCAAAGAAATGTGAAACGGGAGCTTAAATACGGAGGGAAGAGGGGTGAAAAGTGTGTTATATAAAAGTGATAGGATGTGAGTATCCCGACGTAAACTGATAGGGAGCCACTCGAGCTTAGATCGGAAAGAGAAACATGGTCATATTTTCGGAGACCGAAAATAAGCCTAATACAAAAGTTTTGAAGACGCTCGAGCATATCGAATTGGTCCCGTCTAAGGTCAAGATAACAGACGTCAGCGTAGTCAAGGATGGGAAGAAGGAGGGATTGTACTAACGCAACTTTGGTGGCTGTAGGCAAAAAGTTTCGAATTCTTCGAAGTGATGCTGCTGAGGCATATATTTTGCGTTTTATTGATCGAATTTGTGGATCCCAAGTAAAACAACTATCGAAAATAATGCCAAGATTTTTTACTTCTGCGCTAAATGGTACTGTCACGCCACCGAATAGAACTTTAGTAGTAGTGCCATAATCGACTCTCGATATAAGCCGCGAGCTTCCAATAATTATGGCCTGAGTTTTCGAGGGATTGACAGTGAGACCGAAAGACCTACTCCATTTTTCAATGCGGCGCAAATCATCGTTTACCAACTTAATAGCATCATCTAGATTGTCAAGTGAGGCTTGTGCATAAACTTGGAGATCGTCAGCATAGAGGTGGTAGGAAGAAGAAATGAGAGATGTGACTGAATTTATGAATAAAGCAAAAAGTATAGGAGAAAGAACGCCACCCTGAGGGACACCCGAACGCGTTTCACACCAAGAAGAAAAGCTATCTTCTATATGAACACGCTGCCGGCGACCCTGCAGGTAACTACGAAACCAATCAATTGCCGTTGGAGATATGTTAATCGAACGTAGCAATGCCAGGAGAATATCGAAATCAACAGTGTTAAAAGCATTGCTGAAATCGAGCAGGGTGAGGACAGTAAGCTTTCTGTTGTCCATTCCCAGCCTAATATCATCAGATATCTTAACAAGAGCAGTAGTAGTACTATGGCCGGGACGGAAACCAGATTGCAAGGGATTAAGAAGGTTATTGCAGTTTAGAAAGAAGCTAAGTTGGGAGTGGATCAGACGTTCGAGAACTTTAGAGAGGAAAGGGAGAATGGATATTGGGCGAAATTCAGATGGAGAGATGGGATTAGATTTTTTGGGAATGGGTACAATTTGAGCTTCTTTCCAGGAAGACGGTACAGATGTCAATGACACAGAGGCGTTAAGGAGATGGCACAAAATGGGTAGGATTTCATCAAGGATTGGAAGGATCATGTTACGGCTAATGCTATCACTGCCGACCGCATTAGAGGAAATGGATAGGATCGTTTTCTTAACATCACAAGCGGCAAATTGATGAATTACAAAAGGAGCGTAATTAGGTGTTGGAAGAGACGAGAGGTGATTGATAGTAGCATGTTTGTCATTTGCATCAATATGTGACGACGAAGAGAAATGTTGATTAAGGGCGTTAAGATCAATACTCTGAGGGTTAAGATTTTGCTGTGACTTACCAACACCCAATGTACGGAGGAATCTCCAGACTTTGGCTGGATCACCGTTCTCAACAGATTTATGGATATGTTGGCGTTGCGCGTCCCTGCACACTCTATTGCAGCGATTCCGAAGTTGATGAAATTTCTCTTTGTTATGATCACAAGGGTTGTTATGGACTTTAGATTTGGCCAATGCTTTAAGATGTATCAGCTTCTTTATGTCATCAGTTAACCAAGGTGCCGGAAGATGCTTTATTTTTACTGCATGTAAAGGAGCATGGTTGTCATACAGTACATTTACATACATTTCATTTACGTACATTTCATTTTCATTCTTTATTATAATGAAATAAGAATTTAACTTCTTTCTTTTTAAAGAGATAGATTTGACTTTATTTGAAGCTTACTTTTATCATTTTGATCTCAATTAATGAAACAAAACGCGACCATCTTTACGACAATTTAATGTAGAAAACAATTTGATAGATTTTTGCTTATTTGTTGTGTTCTTTCGTAGGTCCGCCAAAAAAATTTTATTATGTCCGATATAAGGTAAATGATTGGTTAAAATAAAACAAAAAACACATTTGTAATTTTATAAATTAGTAGCGATTAGACGTGTTTTGAAATTTCATACACACATAGTTCTTCTATGTAATCTATGTAATCAGTTTACAATTTTTGTTAAAATAAATATTGGTGGACAATTCACACACAACACCATCTGACTCCAAACTAAGCAAAGCTTGTGATATGGCGGCCAGATAGCTGATGTAATACTTATATAGTTATAAATACATACTTATTATACATAGAAACACCCAGACACAGTGCAAACATTTGAATTCATCACACAAATATTTGCACTGGGTGGGAATCGAACCCACGACCCTCGGCGTCGCAGGCAGAGTTACTATCCGCTAAGCCACGAGGCCAGTTTTACAATTGAAGTATCATGCGGGGAATTATTTGTTTGAAGTTTTTAAACCATGGATAGGTTTGCGTGTAGCCGCCATCTTGCTTGACGTAAAGGACGATGTCATCTAAGATGGAGCACGCTAAGCTAGATGAAATCGATTCCTCTCGATTTTCAGTTTAAGGACATTGACGAGAATTCACTCGGGAAGTATATTCCATTGCTTGGCTTGTAAAGAAAGTCAAACCGCTTCATTTAAGATTACGAAACCAAACAATAGACCAGTATTGCTCCATTGAACTATCTTGTCTGATAGCATAAGTATAGAATAAACTAAATTAAATTGACTGGCCTCGTGGCTTAGTGGGTAGGAACTCTACCTTCGACGCCGAGGGGGCGTGGGTTCGATTCCCACCCAGTGCAAATATTTGTGTGATGAATTCAAATGTTTGCACTGTGTCTAAATGTTTGCACTGTGTCTGGGTGTTTCTATGTATAATTAGTATGTATTTAGAACTACTATATAAGTATTATATCAGCTATCTGGCCGCCATATTACAAGCTTTGCTTAGTTTGGGGTCAGATGGTGTTGCGTGTGAATTGTCCACGCACGAACTGTTACCACTTCTGGGACTCGTGGCCTTCTCTCGAAAAGAGAAAGGTAACCATGACCCTCCACGCTAGCCCAGTGTGGGTCGGTGAATGAGGAACGGACCTCAAAAGATTTTTGGAACATGCCGTTTTTCTCACGATGTAATCCCTCCACAGTTTTAAGTTAGCGGTATTACAGCTTCGAAAAGATAATGGTGCGTATGGGATTCGAACCAGGGGCTCCGGATCGGCAGTCGCCATTATCCTGACTAGACCAGCCGTAGCTCTAATTTCCAAAATAAAAAAGTTAAAACAATTAACCGTACAAAAGCTTCCGTGACGCAACTACGTCGAAATTTCATATTACTGGTTCTCATTTGTGGAGTCAGTTTGTATCAAGTTTATCAGTAATCGATTACGAGACAGTAATTGTACTTTGATGTCGAATCCACCGTTATTGCGTACTGAGTTATTAAAATTAGCTTCGGTTGTTTTTTGTTACATCTTTTCTTAAGTTCGCGTGTCTGTCGCTCGTCTTACGCAGGTTTTATAGAGCGAATTTGAAGAAACGAGACATGTACTTGGATAAAATATTAATGAGCATGTGGATTAAAGCAACTATGTTTTGTATAAAGCTAGCTGATAGGAAAAGTAGTTCTGTCTTATGAATTTATCAACAGATTGAAGTTTCAAAATGATGCGATACCTCATCCATCACCTCGTCAATCTCAAAGCTCTGGTGGAAAGCATAGTCTCGTACGGATTGACAAGTTATGGCCGCACATACAAAACATATCTCGATAAAATCTATCAACTGCAAAATAGAATTCTTAAATTAATAACTCCTCGTAAAATTAAAAACAAATTTTCCAATAATCCAGACGGACTCTTTAAATTCTGCGGTGTTTTGCCAATTTATATTAAAATTAAGTATTGTTTATTAATCGAGCAATTTTTTCGATCGGAAATACAAACTATAAAAACGGGGCGTATAATTACTAGAAGCATATCAAACGAACAACTTGTTGTACCACGTTTTAATAATACCTATGGTAAAAGAACCTCTAAATTTATCATACCCAGCCTAATTAATAAATTACCAGTCGAAATAAAAAAAAAATTAAACGAAACAAATATTAAGATCATGTTAAAGTCATACTTCTCCAAATTGTAACATAGGTGGGAGCAGCCTGTATGTTGAGTCTGCAGCGCGCGCTGACTGCGGCGGCTCGTATGGCCAAATTAGATAACAAACCGGTTTCCTACTAAACGAAAACGCATACGGCTGTCTTGGGTGCGCGCGCGCAGATATGTGTTTTATTTAATTTGTATTTTCTTTAGTTTTTGGTGTTTTATAGATATAATGTTCACTTTTTTAAGATACGTGTTGAGAACTGTTTGTCCTAGACAAACCTTGTTGAGGTTTTAAGGGCGAATTTATATGTATATGTAATGATTATAGTTTTAAAATACATTAAAAAAAAAAAAAAAAAATCACTTAAAAGATCAAAGACGGTTAACTAAAAAAAAAATTGCTGGACATTTCACACAACACACCATATGACCCCAAACTAAGCAAAGCTTTATACTATGGGTAATAGATAGCTGATTAGCTAATATAATTATATCAAATATACACAGAACAAATATCTGTATTCATCAGACAAATATTTGCATTAGGTGGGAATCGAACTCATTGACCCTGGGTTTCGAAAGCAGTCTACCAACAAAGTCACGAGCCTTTGATTCAAAATATTTGAAAAATGAGACTGTTTGTAGGGCTGTATAGTCAAAAATACTTTATGATCTGTTTTGCAAGCTACCAAATATACGAAAAAAAATATCGTTAGCTAGTCGTTTCGGAGGAAATAAACTTTAACAACTCAAAAACTAGCTGCAATCTTCACGTTTTATTGTTACTATTTTACTGTAAATTAGCACTTAATCAACAGCTACGGCTGCCCATCCAAAGACTGCCCGCGTCTGGCGCCTGACATCTGTGACACAGTTAGCAACATAACCGACACGTTGAACCCTATCCAGTCCCCCTCCCTATTTGTCGCTCGATATCGGTGTTCCGACTCGATAATACCAGTCATCGGCCAATAACACGATTATGTAGCGAGCGGCGCCACTCTAATTATAGCGGAATCAATACTGATGTACGGAATATTTGAATAGGCTGGGCTGCGCAGAAACAGCACAGTTAACGATAGCACAGCGAACAGTACTCTCTATTTGGGAAGTGTGATTTAGATACTTTTTTTTTTAAGTAAAGAGTCCCGGGACAAGCAGGACATTTGCCTGATGGTAAGCAATACTCCTGTCCATAACAGCACAGTGTCCCGCAGCTATTGGATTTAAATTAATAAAAATTTAAGGAAAATTAGGCAGCTAATATGATGAAAACGGACGTTTGTGTTGTGTATGTGTGTCTCAATGTAAGCATGAATTTAAAAATACATTAAAAAATCCGACAATTAGTTGATAAATAATAAAAAAATAGAATAAAATATGTTTATTTCAGGTAAAGTAATAATAATTAATAACATTACATACAACCCATTGTAACGTTACATATTGGCTTTAAACAATATGTAAGCGTACATTTCCTACTAAAATCATAATTCATTGGAGACTATGTAGAAACTTAGGTACTTACATAGTGAATTTTCATACAACTAATATCTGTTCTATCGTGTACTCACGATAAAGCATATTTTTCTGATCATAATATTAGTATTCTTCATGTATTATTTCTATTTTAAACTGTAGAAAACTACGTTTTTCTGAAAATTTTATTTATTTACTTCATGTCATAATATTTCAAAACATTCACTATTGCTTAGCAACCTCTATCATTTTCATAAGGTTGAATAGTTTTTAGGTCTAATTCTCTCTGGCCGCTAATTATAAAATAAACTGTCTCTCATTTTAGATTTGAATACCATTATTAGAATACCAAGTCTTCTTGTAAAAGCTAGGAACTGAGATGGGCAGTCAACATTTGGATTTCAAAGTAGTAGCATCACAAGATACCCTGAAAGGTGCAACGTGAAAATAGGACTGCTGTGGGCTACTACCGCTGCTGATCCCTGCTGCAAGCCACTGATGTTGTGGACTGCTGTGGGCTACTACCGCTGCTGATCCCTGCTGCAAGCCACTGATGTTGTGGACTGCTGTGGGCTACTACCACTGCTGATCCCTGCTGCGAGCCACTGATGTTGTGGACTGCTGTGGGCTACTACCACTGCTGATCCCTGCTGCGAGCCACTGATGTTGTGGACTGCTGTGGGCTACTACCGCTGTTGATCCCTGCTGCGAGCCACTGAGTGAGCTGCTGAAACCAGGTGGATGTTGTGGTGCTGTGCGCTGTTGATCCCTGCTGTGAGCCACTGAACTCTACCGTGGGCTACTGATCCTGTTGTGGGCTGCTGATCCCTGCTGCGAGCCACGGAATCCTACCATTCTACCGTTCAAACCCTCTCAGTTCCTGTTCTTTTTTCTTTATCTTTAAGTTACGTCTGTTTTAATTTTTTATTTTATTTCTTTTCATTTTTTTTTCTTAATATATTTGTTTCCTTAACCTTTTTTCATTTACCCATCCCTATAAAAACCTCTTATGTTCACTACTGTGACACCATAGATTAAGTGAACTAAAGTAAAATAAAAGATAAAATAAAAATACTATTAAGAACATACTATTCCAGACGTACAACTTCGTCATATATCGTCATTTATCTATTTTCGATTCGCACTCTGATGCGTTGCCCTATACGATTTAGAAATCGGGCTATCATAGCAGTCAACTAATTAATGCATTAAAAACAAGCATTCAAATCTTTTGACTCAGGAACACCTAAATAATATAGGCATAAATATTTTTTTTGGGTGAGAATCGTATCATCATCATCATCAGCCGCAAGACGTCCACTGGTGAACATAGGCCTCCCCCCTAGATTTCTACAACGAACGGTCCTGCGCAACCTGCAACCAGCGGTTTCCAGCGACCTTTATGAGGTCATCTGTCCATCTAGAGAGGAGGAGGAAGAGGAGGCCGTCCAACACTGCGTCTTCCGGTTCGTGGTCGCCACTCGAGAACCTTTCTTCCCCATCGGTTGTCAGTTCTGCGAGCGATGTGGCCTGCCCATTGCCACTTCAGCTTGCTTACTCTTTGAGCTATGTCGGCCACTTTCGTTTTCGTTTTGCGAATATCCTCATTACGGATTCTGTCGCGCAAAGAGACTCCGAGCATAGCTCTCTTCATAGCTCGCAGTGTGACTTTGAGCTTCGTCATGAGGCCCACAGTGAAGGACCACGTCTCAGTTCCATAAGACATCACTGGCAACACGCACTGGTTAAAGACTTTCGTCTTTAGGCATTAAAGTATTTTGTACTCAAAGATGTGCCGAAGTTTCCCGAACGCTGCCCATCCAAGTTGGATCCTTCGCTGGACCTCTTTGTCGAAGTTGGATCTACCTAATTGGATCTTTTGACCCAGGTAGACGTATTCGTCAACAACTTCGAGTGTGGTATTCCCAACAATAACCGGTACAGGTGAGAATCGTATCCACGACCGTAATAAATCGAATAATATTAGTATAGATCATGCAATAACTTATAAATAAATTTATTTAACCTAAATAAATCAAGCTATTGACAAGCACGCGCCATTATACGACCGACTTTCAAAATTACACGAATTCGAAAGACAAAAGGCTTTGAAAGTAATAAGTAACAAAGTGTACTCGTTATGGTAATTGTGGGGAACTTAACTGCCAAGTTAGAGTTAAGTTAACTCTAAGTTAAGTAGCTGATGGGTGATAAGTCGAAGTTACTTCACGTCGCGAGTTCCTGACTTGTTTCCTACTTTGATTTGACGTTCAAGTTTTTCTGAGCTTAGATGTAGCTTAAGTTATTCGTGTCTGTAACTCGAAATGTGGGGAAATATTTATTTTGGTTGTATGTTAAGGTTAAACATAAAGCTTCAATGTGTCATTTTTTTTTTGATTTATAAAGATGATCAATAAACAAAAAAAAAACAAATCTTATGTAAGGAATGGCTGTTCCCATACCGGGACACTGACCACGCTGGGCAGGAAACGATTAACGTTAGACCTAACCCAGCTGGTCCAAGAGGCCACAAGAGTACCCGACGTTGAGTCGCATACACCTTATTGTTTAGACCTTCTGCTGACAACAGATCCAGACCGTTATTCCGTGGTGGTATCTTCGCCATTAGGCAGCTCTGACCACTGTCTGGTGAAATCCGTATCCGTCTACCATCCGCCTGATCCCAGCCCTAGAGGCAACCGGCGGTTATGGCGATACAAGTCAGCAGATTGGGATGAGATGCGCTCTTTCTTTGCATCTTACCCATGGCAGTCATTGTGCTTCACTTCTGGTGATCCCTCAGTCTGCGCGGATGCTGTGACTAATGTAATACGGACGGCTATGGAATATTTCATTCCGTACTCCGACGTCCCATTATCCAGCAAAGCTCGCCCTTGGTTTGGTTCTCAATGTAAAGGTGCTGAAGCACTTAAACATGAGACCTACCTAACCTGGGTTGATGCTCGACAGCGTAAGGCAAGGGATGTACACCAGAAGAAGAAAGCGTTCAACAAGGCTGCTAAGGCATGCAAAAAGGTTCTTCAGAGGGCTCGTTTTGACCACATTAGTCGAATAGGGAACAAACTTGCTTCGTACCCTGCGGGCAGCAAAGCGTTTTGGACCCTAGCTAAATCGGTCGAACATGTTTGCATCTCAGTTTGCGGAATCTTCGCGTCTTGATGCTGGTAGCGCGACACCTCCTACTCCATCCGGCTGTCCGACTTTTATGTCAGAGATACACATTCGCCAAATGGAGGTTCGCAAGGCTCTACGCAATCTGGATGTGAATAAAGCCAGTGGCCCAGATGGTATTCCTGCCCTAGTGTTGAAGGCTTGTGCGCCTGAGTTGTCTCCGATACTGACGCGCCTATTCAGACTTTCTCTCAAACGGGGCTGGTACCGAAGTCTTGAAGCTTGCCAATGTGCAACCAGTGCCCAAAAGGGTAGTCGTGCTGACCCTGCCAACTACAGGCCAATCTCGGTCACGTCCATACTCTGCAAGACTATGGAACGTGTCTTAAACCACAGGCTCCTGACGTACCTAGAATCAAACGACCTCCTAAGTGACCGGCAATACGGATTTCGCCGAAACCGGTCCACCGGGGATATTCTAGCGTACGTCACTCACATCTGGAGTGAAGCTATTGAGAAACACGGGGAAGCACTTGCAGTCTCCCTGGATATCTCGAAGGCTTTCGACAGGGTTTGGCATGATGGCCTTATAAGCAAGCTTTCAAGTTATGGTTTGTCTCCTGGGTTTATTGCGTGGATATCGGACTTCTTGAGGATCGATCCATACGAGTCGTCATTGATGGCTGCTCGTCGGATCAAATGGCTATCAATGCCGGAGTCCCTCAGGGGTCGGTACTCTCTGCGACACTTTTCCTGCTACATATTAATGATCTGTTGAAGCCTGGTATCTTTGGGTACGCAGATGATAGCACCGTTGTAGAGAGCTACATATCTAGCGCGAGAGCCAGTGGGCAGCAAACCCAGGTACTGAGAGAGAGTTTGATTGAACGTTTGAGCTTGACCCTTGAGGCGGTGTCTGAATGGGGTGATGCCAATCTGGTCAAGTTCAACGAGAGTAAGACGCAGGCGTGTCTGTTCTCCGCAAAAAGGAGTCCATTCCAACTGACTCCTACTTTTCGTGGTGTATCCGTGCCAGTTTCTGACCGTCTTGAGCTTTTGGGCGTTACTTTGACATCCACGCTCAACTTTGGCTCGTATATCGAGTCCAAGGCTAAATTAGCTGCCAAAAAACTAGGTGTCCTCTCAAAGGTGCGAAGGTACTTCAACTCTGAACAGTTGCTCACATTGTATCAAGCACAGATTCGCTCTTGTATGGAGTACTGTTCGCACCTTTGGGATGGATCGGCTAAGTATCAGCTGGAGGCCCTAGAATCGATCGAGAGACGTGCCAAAAGGCTCATAGGCAATGACTCTCTTCTGCGAAAAAGACTACAAAGTCTTGATCATCGCCGAAAAATTGCCAGCCTATCGGTTTTTTATCGGATACACTTTGGAGAGTGTGCGACTGATTTGCATGATCTGATACCACCTTGCCCTTTTTTCTATCGGAATGCTCGTAGCTCGAAAAAGCGACATCGTTTCATGGTTGAAGTTCCAAAGACACGAACGAAGAGATTTGACTCTACTTTTGTGATAAGAACGTCTAGGCTGTGGAATACGTTGCCTGAGTGGGTTTTCCCCGATGGTTACAATCTTTGTGTCTTCAAATCGAGAGTGAATCGGTTTCTTCTAGGTAAACACGCTCCATCGTAGACCGCATCGTCGCTTAACATCAGGCGAGATGGCGATCAAGTGTAAACCTATAAAAGTTAAAAAAAAAAAAAAAAAAAAATGTTAACTGAATGAATGTTTACAGTCGAAGGCTGTTTGTTAGTAGGCACAACATATAACATATGTATATGTGAAACAATTGATTTTTTTTGTAACTTAATTGATGTTGTTTGAATATGTTACGACTTTCAAGGTGAACATTTTTTTTTCAATAATGTAATTAGCATTAGCCTTTGCATATCCAATAAAGTATGAAAATTAGAACACTACTTGAATTGGAAGTAAAAAGTACGGATTTTCTTGTTGTTGTATATCTCTACATTGCAGCGTGTGCTACAGTGTAGAGCAACGGCTACAGAGCTGCTACGGCGGCACGGCGTACGTAGCCGTAGCAACTCTGTAGCAGCGTTACCACCGTGACCACGATAATAATGTCTTGAATGAGTCGATAATATTTTCAAAACTCCTGTGTAATATTTTCAATAAACATATTGTGTAATTTGCCCTTTTTAACTGTCTTTAAAAAAGTAGGACGTTCTCAGTTCAGTTGTATGTTTTCAACGTATGTTACGCGATAGCCGCCAATTGTGAATCAATATCGATGTTTTTTTATTTGGTAGATACGTATACGAGTAGAAGTGGCCCTATAGACATTTTATCGAAATCGGTGTGATGGGTTTTGATATATGAATAAAAATCTAACAATATACTTTCATTTAACTCGATGATTTGGTGATGACTCGTTTTTTTGTTTTTCAAAGAAAATAATTTATAAAATTTTTAAACCACAAAGTCGTGAGCATTTATTACTAATAAATAAGAATAGAATAGAATAGAATAGAATGTTCTTTATTTCGTAGATTGACCACATACATATATCTTTGATTAAAAACACTTGTTAATGGTAACCTACGAATAGTCAAAATTACAAAAATAAAAAAGAATTATGCATTGAGGTACGTCAAAAAAAAAGACGACAAAAGATAACTACACAATACAGATCAATAAACTGAGTATGCCTCAGGGCAATTGACATCATACATAATAACAGTAATTTATCTCGATTTTACACTTACAGTTCCATTTTTTTAAATTTTACAATTTCCATCACAAATGAGATTTGCAACATATATATATGTTTATAATAATAATTACAAATATATGTTTATAGGTATGTATAGATGTCAGGTCGTAGTCAAGTATAATTAACTTTGATATAGTCATTGTTTAAATATTCCTTTAAAGTGTAAATAGTTTTGTCCAGCAATTTTTTTTTTATTTTTCTGATAAATACCGCGTCATCAGTCATCTTCTGTATTTCCAACGGTAATTTGTTATATAATTCTTGTCCTCTGATGTCCCCTTTTCGACATATTCAGCCTGTAAGGTATGTACTCAAAATATAGTCTGCTCCTACTAGGTACTACTACTAAGTTAGCAACATCTCTGTAATGGCTCCGCCAGTTCCGCAAACACATTCGAAGATAACGCGTTATGAATGTGCAAGCTCGTGCAGTGTTGCCAGCTCAAATAATAAATAGCGCGAACTATCAGCACCGCGATCGGGCAACACCACTCCGAAACTTCCGCCACTATTTGGCACATTGTTTTTTATTTGCTGTTTATATTTAAGGATTTGTAATTACGTATTATCAAGTAATAATGTATGTATTTTTGATAATACACACTTATATTGCATTAGAAGTGCTTCACGGCTTTTCCCACGTATCTTCCGCTCCCATACGACGACAAAAACATATCTTTTGTTAGCACATAAGATATTGAAATTCCAAATTTAGATTGTAGTCTGAAATAGCTTCCAGACTAGCGTTCCGATTTGATTGAGCAACAAACATCAAACAAACTTACAAATGTATATTAGTAGAATTAGTAAATTAAAACAAAAAGAATTGTTGGTATGAAAACATTTCTTTTTCAATATTGGGTCTCAATATTTTGTCATTATTTCCCAAAGATAAATTAAGCAGAGGAATAATACTTAAAGCTTATTTATTTCAGTACTGCGTAGTACTGGAGATAAATAGTTGTAATATATTAACCATAACAGAGTGCCTCCCTTCCAACAATGCGTATAGAGGCATGTGAGGAACGCTTGGAAAGGACGTTGGGTCTTTTTAATTTAACCTCAGGTGCAGCCCGAACATAGACGGACAGATTCTGGATACGGCCTTTATATGTATTTTTTTACATGATAAGTATTTTTTGTGATAATAGGTTTGTACCTGACTGCCATCTCACCGCTAAACTACGATGTGATCCATAATGGAAGTTTTAATCTAGAAAGAACGAAATAATCTCAAAACACCCACACTTAACCAACTCAGGCATTCCAAAGTATAATAATTTTCTAGAAAATGACCGTTATTTAATTCGCGTAGCCATTGAAATGGACTATACCCTAAGTACTTTACAAATTTTTTACATATAGAGTAGCTTCTATCTTATTATTAATATTGTAAATGGCAATGTTTGACTGTTTGTTGCTTAGTCATCCGTATCAGCGTATGAACTGATCGGGTTCAAATTTGAAACATCTTCTATAATATAATTTAAATGTTCGTTAAACTACAAGGATGGTTTTTATGGCAAGGAAAATTCGAATAATTGCCGGGAAAATCTTAAAAACAGCCCTTTTCCTTTTCCCGTACAAACGATTTGTAATATTAAGTAAATTTGACAATATTCTGGAGAAACACATAAGCTAAAATAAAAAGCGGGAAAAGGCACTACATGGGCAAAACCGCGGGCGCTGCTAGCGCAGAATGTAATATACCGGATTTCCGAAGTTGGCTAAGCAGTAGAGGCAAACGGAGGTCTACTGTCGTAAGTCCTTTAAAAAAACACGCAACTAACTTTACTGTGTACAAGTCAGATGTCGGCGCACGCGCACATCGTGACAATTTATCTGAAGAGATGCAGATCAGCCAACGTCATCAATTCGTTTTTTTGACTATTTAATATTTTTGTAAAAATATGCTCACATCATTTTATCCAAGCTCGCCAAAAGAAAAGTAACATCAAAAGTTTATCTATCTAACGCTCCGTTCTCTATGTCGGAGATTTAAATTAAGTTAAAACTTAAAAACGTGAATACATTTCGCTCGACAAATACACGTCTCGTTCTCTTCTAAAAAAAATCTAATCTATTTGTTGAACCGTCCGCGTCCTCAAAGAGAGTCGCATCCAGCGCTGCCGTCTGTCGCTGACGGAGGTTTACACTTAATTAAAAGTTCTGCGGTCCAGCTGAACCCGAGCCGGGAGGCGTGGCCACGGCGCCGGCGGCGAGCGGCGGCGGAGCGGCCAGCGGAGCGACGAGCGGCGAGCGGGAATGTGAACTAGTTTTAACATTATTGGCCTCCTATATATACTAACGTTAGTAAAATATACACACACACATATTAATACGCACACACTGCATACAAACCTAAACAACTCTCAAGCACACACGCCGACCTACAATGGAAGGCGCTGTATTCCACAACACAGGTCTAACCTAGTGTGGAGTTCAGAGTATTGACGTCATACAATACACATCCAACATCTAACACATGCTTACTTATAACAACCATAACTAACTCCATTTCTACATTTAAATATTTTCTTTCTAGGTTATGTACTTCTCTGTTTGTACCCAAATAAATCATTTCATTTCATTTTTATTTTTAACAAAACCGTGTTGATATTATAAGCCAAAACTTATTTAGCCTCAAGATTAATGCTGTTGAATACTATGATTCTAAGGTGTTATAATTATAAGTTTTCTCTACTATCAGTAGTCCCTGTTATTTTAATGGCTATTTTTAACTTTGTTTATAAAAAAAAGTGAACAGAAACTACGTAAAGTATGGCTTTTAATTATAAATAATAAATAAATAAATATTGGTGGACAATTCACACACAACACCATCTGACCCCAAACTAAGCAAAGCTTGTGTGATGGCAGCCAGATAGCTGATATAATACTTATATAGTATTATATCAGCTATCTGATTAGGATTTAATTCAATTAGGATGTTTTTCGTTCACCGTTTTAAGTTAGCAACATTACGCATATGCCTTTGAAAAGTGCGCGTGGGATAAGAAGCCGGGACTTCAGATACTCTGCCCTTCTCTCGACTAGACCAGCCGTAACTTGATATAGTTAACTTCAAGTGGCCTCTAATGTAATTTCTTTTGTTGCTGTTCGCTGCAAGTTTCCTAAATGCACGTTTCGCCATCAACTCCAAACCACTTGACGCTTTGTCTCCGCCCATCGCTTACTTTATAGCCGCAAGGGTTCTCTCGGAGGGAAAACTATTTTGTTTTTTTAGCAAATGTAGCTGGATTGAGGCTCACTGGTCTGAGAAAATGAGGTTTAAGCTTAACAGCGCACCCACGTGTGCCGGGGAAGTAATATGGTGAAAAGAGATTGCAACTTTGATGGATTTTTTAAATCTTCGGAGAAAAATATAAATATGAGAGTTTACAGCTTAGGAGTTTGATTTAAAATTTGATTGCTCTCTACTTGAGGTGTACATTTTATTTCGATTATAACAGTCTTTTTACAGGTGCATCTAAGTGACGAGGCCCCTTTACAGCTGTTTTATTCCTTTTCGATATTATTTATCATGGTATCTTATTATGTATGGAGATTCTTTGCCTTTCAAACCGATTTCAAAAAAGTGCCCTGGTGTTAGACAGCATGCTTAAGTGTTTAAATTCATCAATCCCAATTAAGCTTTACCACAGTAAATAGAGCTAAATTGTATACTTTTGAAATAATTTATTTGGTTAATATAGAAGAAATCATCATTATCAATAGCCCACTAAATGTTCCCACTGCTGGGACTCGGGCCATCTCTCGTAAGGAGAGAGTTAAGGCCATAATCCACCACGCTGGCCCAGTGCGGGTTGGTGGATGACACATGACTTCGAAAGATTCTAGGTACATGTCGGCTTTCTCACGATGTTTTCCTTCACCGTTTTAAATTAACCGCATTACGCACATGACTTCGAAAAGATAGTGGTGCGTGTGGGGGTTTGAACCCGGGATCTCCGGATCGGCAGGCGCCATTCTCCCGTCTAGACCAGCCGTAACTTATAGGATACTTTATTTGTAACTTTTGTTTGAGAAGTGAGATAGAGTCTGGCCAACGAAAGTAGATACTGGATTTTTTCGCAAACTTTTTACATGACAACACTTCAGTGTTCCTACCATCGGGTATTTACCCTACGAATTGGGATATTTTAAACAGAAAGTACTTAGGAACACTTGATTCCAAAAAGGCATTTTCAAAACAAACTGATTTAAACATTATATGAATTAAGTTTTAAAAATTCGTATGTGATCTAAAATTGTTTTCATCAAAAATAAGTACGACGCATGTAGGTGTTGGCGATTATTTCAAGAGCAACACTAAGCCTTAAGTTGGCCTAATAAATAGATTTATTAATTACGCTATTTAATAGAGAATAGCTTGTGCAATTTCATGTTAATTTTCGGCGATAATCCGAAAGATTTGGTAGAATCAGTATCAGTGTATGGTACCCCCCATCTCTGACGCAACAAAATGGCGTGTTTTTATGTTTCGTAGTAGCTGGCTTGTGTTTATTTTTGGCGAGATTTTCAGTTTAGGGATGCCATGCTGATATATTTTAAATTTGCCGCGCTTTCTCAGTATCAACTTTCGTTAGCCAGACTCTAATGTTATTGGTATTAAGCCTTAGGCTGAAAATAACTATCGAAATAATGAAATTTCTTGCTAAGTTCACAATATGGCATGTGTTTACCAAAACAGCGAGCGAAAATTGCTCTAACGGATACTTTTTCCGAGTATTTTCATGTTTTCTCTGCGTTCCCCGCGACTGACAGCGCGGGTAGTAACAAAAACAGCGCAATTTGCGGGTAGGCGCGCGCGGAGCGGACGTGAGCGGAAACTGAACGAGCGAGGATTACAGGACGCTGATTTTGGAGATGTCCCGGAAGTACCCACTATGACGTCACGTATTACTTATTAATGAAAGTAACGATTCACTAGGCCTAGTGCGAACACCAGCGTCTATCGGGAAATGCGTGGATTATTAGAACAACAAAACTGAAAAAACCTGATAAAAATGAAAATACCTGTTTCAATTTGTAAATTATTGTTAGGTGTAATTATTGTAGTGGTAGGACTTTTGGCAGAGTCCGCCTGGAGAAGTACCACACCTTTGCCAGTTATTCTACCGCCAAGCAGTAATGTGCAAACATTACTGTGTTCCGGTTTGAAGGGCAATGTTTCCAGAGAAATTACAGGGCTTAGAGATATAAGATCTTAGATCTCTGGGTGACGAGCGCAGTGCAGTGCTAGGTAATGATTTGGACTCTTCATGTTCCAATAGCTGCGTGTCACTGTGCTGTTATGTGTCAGGCATGTTGCTTACCATCAGGCACATGTCCTGATCGTCTCGTCACTCTTTATTTAAAAAAAAAAAAATGGTTTTGGTGTATTTAATAAACAATATATATCTATCTATCGAAATATTATTTCAAATCCAAGTACGCGGTTTTACTATTTTAAGGTTTTTATGTTATATAGAATAGTGTGGCAATGATTCCAGTGAAATTACAGGGCATATAGATAAAATACCTTATATCGCTGGGTGATGAGCGCAGTGCAGTGCTAGGTAATGATTAGGACTCTTATCTGGTAGGACTCTTCATGTTCCAATAGCTGCGTGGGACTGTCCTATAACAGGACAGTGACAGCAACATGCGCATCCATAGGGGCGCGCATGTTGTTTACCATCAGGCATATGTCCTGTTCGTCTCGTTATTATATACTCTATAAAAATGTGATGATGATGATGAAGTGCAATAAAGATTTATACATCTACATATCGTCGATCGAGAATGTAGTAATTGAAGTGAGTAGTGTTCGTGTGCCGGTATAATTGTAGCATGAAGTATTTGTGTCGGCGCCTAGCGGGCCGCAGCGGGCCGCAGCGGGCCGCAGGTGGCCGCGAGGGCCGCAACTACGGACGTAAGAGGAATTAACGAAGCGACCCGCACGCGATCCGATCATGGAAACTGTTGCGGGCCGGTGGCGCAAGTTTAACACCACTGACGTTATATTAAATACCAGCATCGGCCTCGGTTGTACCAGCACAGTGCTCGTTTCCTTCATTTTCATGTGATAAAAAGTAGTTTAAAGTGTGCTGTTCCAGATCATAATCCAACTGAGCTCCAAATTTCAATATTTATTCATTTCAACCAATTAGTACCGACTTATCGAATTACACTAATGAGAATATTATCGGTTCAAATGTTCCTACGTGATTGAACATCAAATATTCATACTTGCGCAATATAATTTTTGTACTCGTAGGATAGTTACTGATGTTATAGATGGCATAGTCGGGACAACGGCAACTGCCGATCCGGAGCCCCTGGTTCCAATCCCACGCACACCACTGTTTTTTCGAAGTCATGTGCAGCATTACCCGTTTACTTTAAAACGGCGAAGAAAAACATAATGAGGAAATCAGCATGTTCCTAAAATCTTTTGAAGCCGTGCGTCATTCGACACCCCGGACTGGACCAACGCAGCGGGGTGGATTATGGACTTAACTCTCTCCATGCGAGAGAAGACAGTCGCAGAGGTGAAAAATTTAGTTGCCTGCTTAAGCTATATTGCTGATATTAAACTTCACTATCCGGTTGTGATATTTTCTCACTTGCGTAGAGGATTGACCAAGTTTTTATTGAAATAAAAAATCTGCATATCAGTCGGCTTACAAAAATATATTTTTGATGACGTCTTTACTTTCATTTGCTAGATATTTTTGATCGTGAGAGGTTGAGAGGTGCCGTAGAGATGACTGTGATAAGGTGCTAAACTATTTGCCTCGGGTCAGAATAAAATTTTCACACGGCTAAAAAGTGTAACACGTTTTTAGATCGAACTATTAAGTGAACTCATCAGCTGTGTACTTTTATAAATTAAAATAACGTATGCGACTATTGTAAGGCTTGCCCGGATTTTTAATTTTGCCAGTTCAACTCTCAGATAAATCTAATCTAAGAGGTAACCGTGAAACATGGGCAAAACTGAAAACACCATTAGTGGACACTATAGCAAGTAAATAAATAAATATACATCCATAAAAATACAAATTGAACAGAGCTCTTGTGGCTCGCAGCCGGCGCCGGCGAGGCCCAGCGCTCGCAAATCGTGACCTAAATATCGACCCAGCCAATAAAAACACGGAGCATGAACCCAGAAACACCACACTACGTAGTCGAACCTATTTCACTAATATTTGTCCTAATACTTAGCTTCGGTAGTCAATTTTATTGGTCCTACACAATTTTTTGTCATGAACTTGAACCTTACTCCATAGAAATACGATTCAATCGTCTACAATATTCTAAGACACTGGTAATAAAAGCGGTTTTCTTGTAGTTTTTCGTGGAACAGCCGGAATATTTGAGCTTTATTGTGTAGTTGCCAAGGTACATTTTCAATTGCGCGATAAACAATAAATGTTTTTCGATTCAGGCGGAGGTTTCGTTATGGGCATTCGGCACGCGAATTGATAGAGGAAAGATAAAGTGGGGTAGTTTATTTGAAATTGCCAAAAACATCGTACGGAATAGGAACGGACTTGGAGGATAGTTGTAGTTGTGATGTTACTTTATTAGCGGATGATCCAGTCAAATCTTTTACTTTTATCTGTGGTTTGATATGGGCTCTAGTAAAAATAATAAACCATAAACACAAAAATAATATTTAATTACTACTAATGTCGTACTCTAATATTTTTTGCAGTCCTTTCAACATTATTTTTGCGGAACTATATACTAAAAAATAGCTTAAATTACTCCTTATAACATCAAGTATCTGCTAGTGACATTCCTGTTAAAGTCGATACAACCGTTTCAGAGATTAGTCGGTTCAAACAGACAGACAGAAAAAGGCAATATTGTTTTAGTGTACATTTTCATACTAATTTATTAAAAAGCTGTTAACAGACACTTAATTTTTATTGATGTGTATAGATTTGTTGATGTAACAAAAAATCTACAGAAATCTACTTATTACGTATTTAGATTTCTGTGCAAAAACCTCATAAAGTTTAATTCTAATTCTTAATTCACTGTAAAATTGGCGAATTAGCGTCATACCTAATATTAAATGAAAATTGAAGATTTCAGTTTTACGGTAGGAAATCTCCTTACGGACTCGTCAAGAAGGACGATAGCTAATCACAACATTGACTAATATCGTGAAGCTGAAGAGATTACTTGGTTGACTGCGCTAAGGACCTACTGGACCGATTTCAAAAGTTCTATCACCGTTGGATGCTTTGAATATCTTTAGTAAATACACGGGTAACACACGTCTGATATAGTCAGTGCTAAACGAGCTGCAAACGCACTCTCCTCGAAAAAGACCGCCGGACGCGAACGAAACTTTAGTTTGACTGAACTGACTATATCAAACATGAGTTTCTCGTGTATTTATTTAAAATATGTAATGATCACGTTAGTTTTTATACTAAAATGTTGGATATACCTGAGTGACATAGGCTACATACAAACTACGACCGAAACCAGAAGGGACCGCTAGCATAAAGGATAATTTTAAAGAGTTTTCAAATAATATGTAAATGTAATAATCTAGGTTAAAGCCCCAGTGCCCGGGTCGGCGGTACGCGCGGGTAATTGCACACATTTGCATCTTGTGCGCGTTTGCAAACTAAATACCGCACAGAGATTCATGTTACTACGAACATTACTATTATGGAAATATATATACTAGCTGCGCCGCCTAGTCTCACTTGATTTATCTTCTAACCGACCTACTTACCTACTATGCGAGTAGAAGCAGGCAAGGATTTCGGTGCAGTTCGATTCAATTAGTATTTGTTCTATGTGTCCCAAGTATGCAGTAAGTAACAAGGCGCGATCAACTTCAGCATATCGAATTTGGTGTCAGTGTATTACATTGATCTTCGATAACTGTAGGTTTTTTAACTTTTTAAATAAAGAGTGACGAGACGAGCAAGACATTTGCCTCATGGTAAGCAACATGCCTGCCACATAACAGCACAGTGACACGCAGCTATTGGAATATGAAGAGTCCAAGTCACTACCTAGCACTGCATTGCGCTCGTCACCCAGAGATCTAAGATGTTATATCTCTAAGCCCTGTAATTTTTCTGGAATCATTGCCCTTCAAACCGGAACACAGTAATGTTTGCGCATTACTTCTTGGCGGTAGAATAACTGGTAAATAAAAAAAATGATTTTTATTTTATGTATAAATTACAATCCATTTGCAATACAATTAACACTATTAAACCTCATAGAAGTTGGTTTTAGGGCTAACAATATTAGAAACATTTGTTCAAGACGAAAAAACCTAGTATGAATGGCAACTATGGCAACAAAATTGAACAAAGTATATTAATAAAATACAGAAGTTGTGATACAGCCAACCCAAGTGACTCTTCATAAATAAGAATAAAATCCTACCAAAGTAACGAGTATTGCGTTTACAGAGCCGGTAGCGCTGAAGACACGTCTTCTCGAAGTGGTCGTATGGAACCCTATTCGCAATATGGCCGTGTGTCCAGAGGGATAAACATATTTCATATTTGCCAATATTATAAAAAGTGATTTTATTTTCGGTATTATTTTATTCGCTATCCCTAACAGAATGTGTTGGAGTTTCTGTTAGTAGAATGTAATATAGTTTTGTTTTGTACCTAACGAATAAAACATCGAAATTGATGAATACCTACTGACCTGTCACACAAAGATTGTATTATCAAGCTAAACACATCTTAAATTAACAGGTTACAGGGTCTCATAACACATCTATTTCTTAGTTTGGGGCTAGGTTATGTAACAAATGATTATCAATGTTAAAATATATTGTGATCTGGAAAAATGTTTTTGGTAAAAATGGGAAAATAAAACGAAATTTGCTCGGTTTAAAACGAATAAAATGATGTTTAAAAAAACCTAGCTAGATCTATTGATCGCTTCCGAAATTCACTGCATACTAAATTTCATGAAAATCGTTTAAATCGTTTCCGAGATTCAGATTAAAAAAACAAAAATTGCTCATTTCATGTATTATTTATTGATTGATATTTCTCACAACACTATCTACCTCTAAACTGATGACAATACAGGCTGTGTTTACAGCCTGTATTGTAACCAGATTGTTGGCATAACACAGTGTAACCACAAAATGAAATAAAGAATTCATTCTACGATTATTGTATAAATACGCGTATAATGTCGTAAAAAGAAGTATAGATGTGTAGAAATGTATTACGTATAAGTCCACAGCCGCATGTACTCAGTGTTAATCTGCTCTCCTGCAGGCCGGTTGAAAGCATACCCTTGTACTATTCGGCCACTACGTTAGAGCAGCGATGTATTCAGGATGGCCCCGGGGGGCTGTAAATCAGCTGTGTGTTTTACGACGAAACATGGCATGATATTGAAAAATGCTGAAGTCATAAAATGTGTTTTGCACTAGAAACATCCCGTGGTGGTACCCGCTTAGTTTCCGTTCCTGTATTTTTAAGCTATTGCATAGCTTTTATCGCGGGCCTGGGGACCGAATTTTAGTGATCGTGCATCTCTTTCTTATGTTCACAAGAAAGAGGGATGGAAGACCGTAACGCCGTCCTCCCCACTCGGTCATTCGACTTTGAATCTTATTTGTATTAGCTTTACAGACTAAATGCTCTTAGCAGTGTTGCCAACTTAACGGATTTCCCGTGATATTTTTTAAGGTAAACAAATGTCACTCTTCAAAATAAAAGCAATTCCGAAAAATTGTTAACATCCTTATTGCTTATGTAGATAAAAATGCATGCAACATGCAATAGCTTTACCGCGACAGTCCCCGAGTGCCACACTTCTTTTTTTGTGATACGAAGTATGTAAAATCGAGAAAGCATCTATACGCTATTTCCGGTTATACATACTCTGCATTTCAACTCGATTAGTTCAGTCATTCCCACGTGAAGTCCATCACACATCTAAACTTTTATCCCGAAAAAATGAAGAGTCTTTGAAGGTATTTCAATTGCTTTGAAATTTTATGCGAAGTCATGGTTAGGCACTAGTATATTATACTCGTATTAGCGGTCCGCCGCGGCTTCGCTCGAGGTATCACGTATAATCATACATATCCAACGGTGAAAGGTTTTTTGAAATCGGTCCAGTGTATGTATGTCTCTTCAACTGTATGAAAGTTTAGTTAATACGTACTCAGTATATTTTTAGCTTTCAGTTTTTGACATTATTCAAACACTTCAGACAAAGTACTCGACTGACAACGAATACTAATAGTCGTAATTCTCGAATAATAATAGTAATATTTTTGAATTCCAAAAGGAATATGTATGGGGTTCTCCCTCCCCCCGCCTAGATCCGTTCCCGAGGAAACTATAACCATCTCTATCTAAAAGCGTATTGTAAAAAGAGATAAAAAGTCTTAGCTTTAGTGCGATCGTTAAAAGTTCCAAGAATTCTGTGGGGAAGTAGATCTAGTTAAGAAGAAAAAAAATCCTCGAATTTATTCGCTCAGCTGAATTTGGAACCCGGCTTTTTGTAGAAGTTATCTAATTCGTTTTTTCTTACGGGAATCACTTGGAGATTAGTTAGACACTTTAATTACATGCTGTTTACTTCGGTTTCACGTGTATTTGTATTTACGTGTGGGTTTTTTTTGTACACTCTGGCAGCCCGTTCCGACTTCTGAAATTATCATATCAAGACTATTTATCGAAATAAAAACTATTCTATCTCAACTTTTATCTTTGGCTTTTATAAGCAGCTTTGCCACAACTTCGCCAATGTCTTGTGTGTAGTTAGTGGCACATTCTTCTGTAGATGTTTCGGTCTATTCTATCTCTCAAGTTGGATAAAATTACATATAACTGCCACTTGATATATAAATGACACTTTCGTGACCATCGGTTAACTTGGCGAAGAGCTCACCGCAAACACAACAAAACAAACAAACATCGTGCCAACAATTTTATTGTCTTTCGTTTTTATTTTTGTTTTTTTATTTTATAGTCAAAAGTGTATTGTATTTTTCGTAAGTCGAGTTCGCTCTATTTTAGACTGCATCGTCGCTTACTCGTAACACCAGGCGAGATGGCAGTCATGTATAAACCTATCATAGTTAAAAAAACTGTTTGTTAGTTTATATGTAATATAGCATTTAGCATATACAACGTTTCCTTTTTACGCCTTCATAACCTTTTCCGTGTCTAAGTAGTCTAAATGCTAAGTGTTCATTTATTCAGATACCTGGGATCATTCTGACAAGTGTGTGTGTCTGTTTATGTAACTCCATCAGACCTGAAAGACGTCTGCGATGAAATTGGTAAGCAGCTTATAAAATATTTTCGCTTTTTTATATAATTTAATCATTTTGTTGAAGAGAGACATGAGAGAGAGAAATTCTTGGAAAAAATTGTGACTTTGTAATATAGAGTACTGCTGACGCGAGGTCAAAATGCTGCCGTTTATTTGTCCCAAACTATAGCTGCCATTCAGCATAGTAAAGCTTCCAGCAAGTAGGCTAGCTTCATACTATTTGTAGGGTTGTGTATTTTGATTATTTCTAAGCTTTCTTCGATGTAGGATAATTCGGATATGTCCGAGTGATTTTTTTTTATTATTAGTTTAGTTTTGTTATTAAGGACACTACATAAAAAACTATATAAATTTAAGATCAGATGGCTGATTCTCACGTAGAAGTAAACATTAGTTTGGATCTAGACAAAATAAACACCATTATTTGATGTAAACATTTCGGAATCAAGATAGGTACATATATTACAATTACAAATACAAATCATTTATTGGTAATGGTGAGTTACAAGTCATAAAATTGAATAATAATATTGTCGCTTATACACAAGCACAAAAAAAAGAATTAATAAAACAATTACAATTTCATAAATTGCTCTTTACATTTTACGTACCTATAACGAAATAAAAATAAAAAATTATATTGCTATAGGCATGCCACCTTCATTGGCTCTGTGTGAATGAAGTCAAAGTTTGACTTGCAAAAAAAGCAATGTCTTCGATCTACCATTTTGGAGTAGTGTTAGAGAAATTATTTGTCATCATAATATGTCATAATGTCAGAACACGGGCAATAAACCAAATTTTATGGGTGAATTTATGTACTTACATAAAATACTAGCTGTAGTATCCTGCCACGCTTCGCTGTGGCACATTGTGATGCAAAAATTAGATAAAAACAATATTTGATGCCGCTTATCATCATTCTAAAATTTCAGCTCGATCGGTGCAGAACTTTTTGAAACGTACACAAACCAACATAACGTTTTTATATAGAGAGATTTACGAAAATACGTTTCCTTGATAGCTAAATATTTTCGTAACCTAAACTACAAAATGGTAATAACTACTAATATAGTATCTATAATCAGTAGAAATAAAACTAGACTGCTCTTTATAACTAGAGCGTTATCTCCTTTCTAACTTGTATGGAGATTTGATGGCGGACGTGATGGCGTAAGTTTCGTTCGCCGGAGAGGGAATTTTGCAGGATCGTCCGACAAAGCGGATGTTTCACTACAGTTAATAAAAATAAGTAAGACTTTTGTAGTCAATTATAACTTTACATTCATAATGGTTACAATAATTTTTAATCACAGGATATATACATAGATATAATACATTTCGATACTAAAATTTACCCGCGAATTTCGTGTAGAAATTGAAAAGGTTCTAAATTATTTCCTAATACGAGTAACTTTTGATAATTGACGAGATTTTTAAAGTTAGGTTAAGTAAACTAAGTGAGGGCGACTCTATTCTATAATTTACGTGCTTTCAGTATTTTAATTTGACCTATTTGGGGTTGGTGCGAGATTGACCAAACAAATATTCCATCATCTAGGTAAATATCCACATTTTCTAATTTATCACATTAGAAGAATTTATTGAGGTACCCTTATTGTAACCTCAAACAGTATTGGTATTCGGATGCTATGAGTATTTTGTCTAGGATGTTTGCTAATACATTCCGAATACGAGTAAGTAACATATACTTTAACAATTCACCAACTATTTGAAATTCCAACAGCGAAATTGACAATACCGATACGATAACGAATTTACGATATCGGGGTGTAATAGGAAATGGAATGGAACAACTAACACCGACCCGGATGTACGGACCCGGACCGAGGCACCAATAACCGCCTCGAGCCGGTTCCTGCCGGACTCGTTTGGATCAGTCCGGTTGTAAATGTTTCAATACTACGACACGGGTAATGTTACGTCCGGGTCATTTGCAAGATTTACGTTATGAAAGGATTAGGATACATTTCGGAGTGTGTACAACTGATCTGAATAATGGCTGCTCGTAGCTCAAAAAAGCAACATAGTATCATGGTTGAAATCCTTTAGAAAAAAACGCGGAAAGTGGGGTCAAACGTTTTCGTAATAAGACTATCTAGGATGTAGTTCTCCATGGTTAATATCTTGGAGTTTTCAACTCGCAAATTATTATTTTTTTCTGAGTAGATACCCTCCATCATGGACCACAACGTCGCTTAGCATCAGGCGAGATGGCGGTCAAGTGTAAGCCTCTCAATGACAAAAAAATACTCGTAAATAAAATGAATGCCAAAGTAAAGCCAGTTCAATAAACATAATTTAGTGGGAAAAATCACAGGTTTCCTAATCGAAAGGTTGAAACCCCGCCGACTTCTTCACACTAATTTTCTTCAGTGTAACTTATTAAGCTTACACTTAAAACAAAAAGTAAATCTTTCAGTTCCTACGAATATGCATTAAGTTCCCGAAACCGGTTAACCGAAACCACTAAACCGGTTGAAACCAGAAAAATCCGGTAATCTAATGTCGGGACACCGTTCGCTGGCGTCCAGCCAGAACGACTGAATTTATAATAAGTTAGTACCCGCTCAGTCAGGGCGGATCTCGTACTAGGTTCGGAACTTTTTAACTCACTTTACGGAATATCTCAAAACTATTCTAATCAAATTCTTGGAAGCATGCTTACGTACCTACTCGTAAAACAACACATTTTTATCTAAGATAGGCTTGCACTTGTCGGCAAGTCGCCTGATGTTTAGCGACTGTCTATGATGTAGAACTCTAATGAAACGAAGTAACTAATCGTAGTAAAAACCGATAACTTTAACTAACTAACTCTAGACTTGGAGATATTACAATTTTATCTGTCAGTAAAAGCCAAGATGCCAAAGTCAGCCAGTGAGCCAGTTCATTACAAAATACTGTTGGATATATTTCAGTCTATCTGATTATATTTTTTTTTAAATAAAGAGTGACGAGACGAACAGGACATGTGCTTGATGGTAAGCAACATGCCTGCCACATTGTTATGAGGCAGGCATGTTGCTTGGACAGTGACACGCAGCTATTGGAATATGAAGAGTCCAAATCATTACCTAGCACTGCACTGCGCTCATCACCCAGAGATGTAAGATGTTATATCTCTAAGCCCTGTTTTTCTCTGGAAATTTTGCCCTTCAAACCGGAACACAGTAATGTTTTCACATTACTGCTTGGCGGTAGAATAACTGGCAAAGGTGTGGTACTTCCCCAGGCGGACTCTGCTAGGAGTCCTACCACTATTTGAACAAAAAACGGTTTCTTCTAGATTAGCCCGCTTTACTGTAGACCAACAAATGGACCATAATATTAGCAATAAAACGGTTGCGTATGATTGATCGAGTAGACTGCATCGTCACTTAACACCAAGTACATTTTGGTTAAGTGCAAACTTATCATTGAAAAAACCCTAAAGTAATTCATTGTAGAAAAATCAGGAATTCAACGAGAAACCTAACTATTAGCAATATATGAAAAAGTAGCCTTTCATAAACTTTACTATAACAAAACATTCTGTACAGTGTTTAACCCCGTAGTTAATTTCAACATTTTTCATTCGAGCCTCAATTATTTTCAACCCCTTGTTAGGGCAAGTTTAGGGATTGTTCCTAAAAACCTGTTGATAAATTGGACTTTGACCACTTTTTACAACACAGCGTTAGCGTAACACTCCGGCCCTAACAGCTGAAACGAGCCAGCGGTTCTTTGGGTAATGACAAATAATTTATTTGCTGTTTATTAGTAAGACAAATAAAACTTTGGTCATTATAAACTGTTAAAAAAAATGATCGTGGAGAGTTCTACTTTGTACAAGTCATTTTAGTGAACATTTAAAATTTTACTGTAGTTTTTCAGATTCTTTTAACAATGGTGTGAAAAGAAGAGCAAAATTATACGTTAAAATGAACGTTTCAGAAAACGAATTTTGTATACAAAAATACACAGCGGTTGTATTTTGCTTTTCGTTTTCATGGCTTTCAATTACAGGAAGGTAGAAAAAACATTTTTGTATTTGCAATTATTTTATTTTGTTTAGTTTAAAGCTGATTCTAAGACCAAAACGATCAATAATTACTTTTAAGCTAGTTTTCAGTTGTAGCAATTTTGTTTTTAATTGGTACCTTAATCAAATGGGTTTAATTTTTTTTTAATAGTGCATGCCATTTTCTAACGTGACAAAAACTGAAAACTTTAGCCCTTTTCAATCTTATATAAAAAATAGACTAAATCTGAAAACTCCAAATCGTTTTGATAGAATTCTAGCTATTTTTTATCGTTTTAAATCCCATCTCGCCAGCTGCCAGTTTTTGTCGAGTCGGTTCATTTGTTAGCCGGGCATATCCGTAGTACATAGCCGGTTCAACCTAGTTGGCCGCTTGCCAGCGAGTTAGCCTTCAAAGAACTCGGTCAAATGCGTACACCACAAGGACAGGGAACGAGGCTGGGTTTATGGATTTGCCGCATCGATGCTGGGTTATGTTGCTGCCAGATTTTATGTTGAACTTAGGTTTTTTTTTAGTACAGACCGAGGGAAATACTCGGTAAGAGGGAGAGGGAAGTCGGTTGTTAAAGTTTTTCAGGAAACCTTTAATTTGAGCCATGTGAGGTCTCTGTGCATCGTAAACCGTAGCGTTTCTGAAGTACCATTTTGTGGAAAGAAAAATAAAGTTCTTAAGTTGTTTACCTCATGTTACAGGATTCTGTTCAAGTCTCGTCTCGTCATTCTATGACGTCAGGTTCAGGATCTGATGGTCTACCACTCAGTAATTTAAAAACGAAAAGATTAAGTCGTTGCCTAGCATTGAACTCCATTTTTAATCGAGAGACTTTTTGAGAATTTATTAGAGTATTTAGTAGTATTAAATTACATTAAAAATAATGGCAAAGGAAAATATAAATTAAAACCGTAAATTCAAAGTATAAAATCGTAGAGAGTAATGGTGTTTGCGGTTAGTCAAGAAAACTTGATAGAATGAATAAGTACTTCAACAGCAAGGCTGAGCTTTTCAGTATAAACGTAAATACCGCCCAGTTCTATAGTATCTTGGTTACATCAATAGGTCTGCTTGGATACTTTAGCTAAATACTTCAACAGTATTGTTGGGTATTGTAATAGTTGGTCTTCGTCCTTTTTGTCAGTTGTATTTGAAGGTACAATAAAGTACTTTTACAGCATAGTCATGTACTTCAATATAGTAACGTATTGTACCAATATGGTTTGTTTCTCCAATACAATAATGATAGGAAGCTAAGTTAAATTTTATTACGGAACCAGTCGTGTTGCTTTTTGAAAATAGTATTTATTCAATATTTTTCTAAATATTTAGAAAAACAAGTATTTAAATAAATACCTTATGAGTATTGTTATCCAAAAAATATTAATTAAGAAACGTATGTGAACGAACCAGAAACAGGCCTAAATGTAAAATAAAAAATGATCGTATTGATAAATAGAAGTTCTTTGAGATTTAAGAGAATTGCCTGAAAATTTTATTTAATTTTACACATACATAGCTTGGAACTTAAGAATTTTATTGAAATAGCTTTAGCAAAATGAACGCAAAGGAAATAAAATCGAAAAAACAAATGAAGCTGTGTTGCATTTTAAGAATAAACTAAAATCAAGTACAGTTCAGAATAAAATCAGTTCAAACTCGAAACAGAATAGTTTAAATAAAACAAAAAGTTCAAAAATCACTACTGATTTTAATAAATCTAAGAAATAAAGATTCAAAATTAAATTACAATGAAAAAAGCACCAAAAACTCAACTAAAAATAGATGAAACCAAAACTTAAGCTTTTCAAGTTACTAAACTCACCTATAAAGTTCATCGTGCCGCCTGTTTCCCACTTCTATACGAAAATATACTCTACTACGCTACAACCTACTAACAAGGCTCCATAAGTCCAAATATAAAAATACTTCTTTTAATTGAGCACCAAAATTACATTAGACAATACATGATACGTGTCGTTAGAAAGAAGAAGAAGAAGAGAGAGGGTGTATCGTAATAAGCTATGACATGTTTGATGCCCGGGAAACGTGTTTCCGACGCGAGCGACGGAACTGGAATGCTGGGAAATCGCGGCGCCTCTCGCATTTATGCCCTCACACGTACAGCCCTCGGCACGCACACACGCCCGTAGTACGTCTATCTCGCTCGCACGCTTAAGAGCCTGCACGAGGGAAATCTCAACTCTCAGCCATTGTCACTCAGTAGAAAATGGAAAATGATTATAAAATATTGTACTTTTAATAATGGTAGTAATTATCTTTGAGGATTTCCAAGGGATTTTCCGTCCCTTGACAACGGTCTTGGCGATTTTAAGAAAAACCGAACTCGTGTATATTTCAGGCAATAAAATTCCAATTTAGTAGCCAATACAAGTTACAGCGATAAATAAAATGTACGGAAGAATAATTGCAAAGATATATCATGCCCCTTAACACACACATCGGCACTGCAGTTGCGTACTGCGCATGTGTGCGTAAGAACAAAGCGATGCCGACCGGTGGGCGTGGCCTTTTCTCGGTGTGAGTGCGTTAAATCTTTTATAGGTCGATGCATTAAGTAATTTAGTATTATAGCATGCATTTGACAGAGGCTGGTGGATAGAGGAGGTTTATTCGCGATAGTTTTCAATCGATGGGACGGGGTTTGTAGATTTTATTACTGTGTTTATTATCACTTAGCGAGATCCGTTTTATTGAGGACAGCTAAAACATTACACAAGAAGAAAGAAAAGAAAACTCTCCAAAACTTGTGTGAAAGATGGCTTTATTGTTAAAAGTGATATTTTGAAGTCATATTTACAGTGAACAATATTAGCATAAAACTAAAAACTTTTATGTTGTCACTGCTGATACTTGGGCTTACAATATGTGAGATTTAAAGCTAAGCTGGTAAAGAGTAACTCGACAACGTCACATATCCTCGTAATGTGTTTATTTTTGGAACTTACTAGTTTCCTTGCAATAATTCGCATTACAATTAAAATAAACGCTAATAATGAATAAAAAAAATATGTTTCAAATAATATAAAAATGTGTGCATTTTACGTATTTTGAGTGCCCTGTGATTTCAATGTAAACATTGCCCTTCAAACCGGAACACAGTGTTGTTTACACATTACTGCTTGGCAGAAGAATAGTTGTAAAAGGTGTGGTACGACCCCGGGACTCTACAAATAGTCCTACCACTACAAAACCTCAAAACATATTAAAATCAAGAGTTAACGAGTTCAAAGCGCCTAGCAGGTGTAGATTCCTTAAGTTGGAATCTTTTATATCGTTAACGAGCTGCCCTGACAAACGCAGGGCATTCGGTTCATCGTTCATTCATTTTGTCTAAAGTGGCAAACAGGAAAAAATGAATGTCGTCAAATGTTTGACATCCAGAGACAGGTTTGGAACCCATCTTAATTTACTATTTTGCTTTTATAGGGAAATACCATGTTATCGTGTATTTTTTTAAAGTATTACTAGATATTACTACCCAATTCTAAAAGCGTACTCAACAATTATTCGAGCTAATAAGATGTCATTAGTTGAGTATACACAAATTGTCAAAGAAATTTTTCACAATTTTAACAAGAAAAACAACAAAGAGACAAATTGAAAAACGCTGAAAAATATTGTCGATAATTGTTCTAATTAATAAAAATAATGATATGAAGAGGATAATAAAAAGAGAGGTTTACATAGTGTATTATATAGCCTTGTTTTGCTTGACATTGAAGCTCTTAAACCTTAGCAGTGAAGTCATGAAATGAGATGTAAAGTTTAAGTTTGATTTAAAATTAAATTACCTTGTTTATTTCACTTTATACGCAAACAAACTTCACTCGCTACAAAAGCGTAGGCAAGCTCAAAGTTCCAATTTAAAAGTAACATCATCAAGTTAATATTAAGAAGAAGCCATTTAAATACGTTATGGGACGTGACCTAGTTCTCTAGTTATTTTTATTTGGCGATCCAGTTGCTATCCCCAGCGTGCTTCTGTCTCCAGTCACTGGCACATGAGACTTTCGGGAAAATTAATGATATTTAGGTTTTAAAGTTAATATTCGAATACATTTATTTTTTTACTGATTTAAAAGAAAACACACATAATTTTATATCTCATCTAGTTAAAGAGTTCGAATCCTTCACAAAGCTCTTAGTTTTTTTCGAAATGAAAATATATAAGTTTATTTCCAGTCGTGAAAACTTAGGAATTATTGACTACCATTTGAATAAAAAAAATCCAAATCGGTTCAGGCGTTTCCCAGTAATTGATGAACATAAATATTTATTATGAAGATTTCCACATATTATTAGGAACCTGTTATTTATACAGTCAGTTAAAAATTAAATATACCCTTTTTGAAGCTTTTGATGGTTTTGTTGATTCCTGAACAAGTATAAATCTGTGTGGCAGGATGGAGACCATGGCCGCTTGCAATAACAACATTAATATATTCTGCACTCTTATTTCTTCATCTCGTAGAAATTGTATGGAGTTATTTTATGAAACGTTATTTGCCATCAAGTGGCGTTTGACGATCAATAACGACGTGGTGTAAGTATGTGCAGTTTAATATAATATTCAAATGACGCGAGCGGCATCCGTCGGCTGACTGATAACGACGGTGTGACGTGCTCCGCATGTCTGCTGGTAGGACCGGTTTTATTTCATCCGGGTCTTAAAACACTTATGTCAATAAAAAAATCGAAATTGTGTATGGCTTTACTGCTGCGTTTAAAACATTTGTCAATTTGTTTTTAACTTTTATAGGTAACCACTTGACCGCCATCTCGCCTGATGTTAAGCGACGATGCGGTTTACAATGGAGCGTATTTACCAAGAAGAAACCGATTCACTATCGATTTAGAACAAACCACAAACACAATCTAAATTTGCCGTGTTCAAAATTAACTTTGCATAGCTCGGGCCCAAACTCAATGACAGTTAAAATATATAACAAATTGTCTTATAAAATAAAAGAAATTGATTCTGATGACAAGTTTATCAAAGCGTTAAAACATACTACTTGTAAAAGCTTACTACACAATAGAAGAATACCTTGCAGACAAATCAATTATCGCATAAGTCGATCCGCTCCGCATGACATTAATCACATATATTGCCACACCCAATTAGGGTCATTATGGAAAACTACTGCATACTGTATGTTTAAACAAGACCAACAAATGCACCATAATGTTAGCAATAAAATGATTGAAAAAAAAAACACCTAGATTATAACCCACTCAGGCAACTCATTCCACAACCTAGACGTTCTTATTACAAAAGTAGAGTCAAACCTGTTTGTCCGTGTCTTTGGAATATCTACCATGAAAAGGCCGTTTAAAAAGAGATGGATGGTGGAAAAAGTGAAGTTTTGTAGTCAACAATATGAAAGCTATGGGGCCCCATAAAACATACATTCCCTATAACACACGCTCACGTTACGGTTGCTTTATTTCTATACATCTTTACGAATAACGTTGATTATGGGATTAAATCTAAACTTACGAAAATAAGTCTATAATTTGTACGACTTTTGTAAATTTGTTACCGAGTAGATGTAAGAATAGAAATAGGTCTCGACTTTATATATCTTTGGCTGGGTAAAGTATTTCAACACCCTGTGTTTTAATTTTTTTTTGTCCGCAATATTGAAATATTAAATTTGTTATAATCAAATTATCGTACATGCAGCGTGATCATCATCATCATCCTGTATTCGTCCACTGCTGGACATAGGCCTCTCCTATGATACACCACTCAGCCCGGTCCTCGGTCTTACTTCTACAACCGCCACCAGCTGCCTTTCGAATATCGTCACTCCATCTAGTCTCAGGGCGTCCTACACTACGTTTGCCGATTCGCGGTCTCCACTCAAGAACCCGTCTACCCCAACGGTTATCGGGTCTGCGACAGATGTGACCAGCTCACTGCCACTGCAGTTTGCTAATACGCTGAGCTATGTCGGTGACTCTAGTTCTCTGACGAATTACTTCATTGCGGATGCAATCCCTCAGAAAAACCCCAAGCATAGCCCCTTCCATAGCTCGCTCAGCATCGACTTTGAGCTTACGGACCATTTTCACTGTCAGTGTCCACGTTTCAGCACCGTAGGTCATAACGGGTAAGACGCACTGGTTATTGGCATTTTTGTCTTGAGACTTAGTGGGATGGGTGACGAGAAGACTCGACGAAGTTTTCCAAATGCTGCCCAGCCCAACTGGATTCTTCTCATAGCACATCTATTCTATCTTCGTACATGCAGCGTAGACACATTTTATTTGATTGAATGCTTTCAGTGTACGGTTGATAACTTTCTCTGTACTTAGTAAATGTTTATTATTTAGTATGATCTATGAAGCAGAACAACTTCTGCAGGATCGAATTTTTCATTTTGAATTCAAACTAACGACCTCAGGATTATGAAACGGAAAGTTCTCGCCTCAAGAAACCCCGGTTTTCAGCTTAGTGTACAAACATATTATTACAGAGTAATATATATATATGCCCTGTTTTATCAATCACATAAATCCAAAAATACAAAAACAAGAATATTTGCTGTTTGCTGGTAAGATAAGATAAGATAGTAAAACATTTTAAAAGTTGAACCATCCAAACTGGCCTCTTCTTCTAGAAGCATGCAATATGTCTGGCAAAACAATTTGTTTGAATGTTAATTTATACAATGAAAGAAGAATATAACTTATACAATGAAAAATAATAAGTAAATAAATTAATAGTCAGCTGATTAAAGTCTTCTTCTTCTTCATAATATCATTATCTCTTATTTTGCCAGCAATTTTCGCAGTATGCTCTGGATTTCTTAGTCGATAACATTAGTATAGATAAGAGTAGTATGCGAGGAGGGATAAGTTTAATATAATATTCAAATGAGGTGCATTGACACCCATAAGAGCTCGGAAATGCCTGAATCTTAATTGCGGAATTTAATATAAGTCGGCGTAGAATAATAATTTGCATGATCTGGTGTGGATGTCTAGTGACCCACATTTTTACATAACTTTATGGAATTACGTTTTAGCTTTGCCTTGAAGATAAGCAAGTAATTATATTCTTGGCAGACCAGCAGGCAGGTTGGTTGACGACGTCAGGTTAATTGGAGGGATTATTTGGGCAAGATCGACTCTAAATAGAGAACAATGAAACAAAAGAAAGAAGGTATATACACCAGAGTAAGACAGTGCAGACTGAAAACGATGATAATGATGATGACGGTAAGCAATGCGGTGGACGGCTTTTAACGCGTTAAAAAAGGAGAAGGTGCTGTGTTTGACTGTTTGTTTGTCTATGTATGTTAACCGATATCTTCGGCAATTTTGGATCGATTTTCAAGATTAATTTTTCTATAGATAAATAAATAAATAGTACACTTCCCAGGCAGTCCTATGAGGATCAAGCCAGAATCTGATGGCGACATTCTGAGGAATCGAGGGAAACCCTCAAATTTCAAAGGCACAAACTATGTCACAAAATGTGATATTATTAAATTGAAGCAATTTTTTTGAAGCAAATATATTATTTAATGTATTTTTTATAGAAGATACACGTACATATGATAGAGCTCGACCTCGTGTTTCAGTCGGCAGTGAGTCACTCACTGAGCCGCGGGGTCGTGGGTTCAATTCCCATCGAAGACAAACACTTATGTGTTGAATACGGAGGTTAGTTCTCAGTGTTTTGATGTATCTAATTAAAATCTGCTAAAATTATAAATACGAAAGATTTGCTGTTAGTTGCTCTATCACGTTGGAACGGCTGAGTGGTCCGAAAGCTGTCCGTCGGAAGTCCGAAACAAAGTTAAAATATATTTCGGAATAACGCATAGGCTACTTTTATCACGGGAAACTTACGGCTACGAGAACAACGCGGGCAAACAAGGAAACTTTAGGGCGCTGCTAGAAAAAATATGTGTTTTTTAGTCAGCTATACCATAGCGTAAGGTTTATTTAGTTTAGGGGAAAATTATAACCACCACTTACTAACACTCTCTGTAAAATACCACAATATTACTTGAAAAGGCACCCCAATAGTTCTCACTGTACAATATGCGCATTACCGTAAAAATAAAAGTCTAAACCTCTAACGGAGCCCGCACCATTACCATCAAACCATCCGCGACTTACAGAAATATAACTATCTCCCTCACACTTTTGCACAGAATTATGTATTTGTATGTTTGTTTATGAATTGTGCTCTATAACAATGTCATAGATATTGGTGATAATGCCCACACATTAGTGAACATTTCACACACAGCACACACTAGCCTTAACCTAACCTAAACTAAGACAGGCTTGTACTATGACTAAGGTTTTCAAACTGCTACTTCGAAAATAGAGCTTCGGCTAAATTTTGTTTTTCAAAGTTATAAATAAATAAATATTGGTGGTCATTTCACACACAACACCATCTGACCCCAAACTAAGCAATGCTTGTACTATGGAAGCCAGATAACTGATATAATATTTATAGTACCTGGTTGACCGAGCTTTGCTCGGTTTTTTTAAATGATATTTAGGCAGGTACGAATTACGAAGTGATGACTTACTTAGACCTACTAAAAGGCGCTAAGTATAAGATTTTTTCAGAAAAAAAAGAGCAAAAAGAAAAGGACCACCAGGATTCGAACCGGAGCCTGTTGACTCCGAGGGCGAGCAAAAAAAAGAACAAAAAGAAAAGTAACCACCAGGATTCGAACCGGGGCCTGTTGACTCCGAGGGCGAGCATATTCCGTCTGAGCCATTTAGACTTAATGAACAGTGGCGAAATAAGTTATCGTATTCTAATGACATTGTAGGAGTTTTTCATTGTCTAAAACGCGCATAAAATGATGTTTTAAAAAATAAAACCTAGCTAGATCGATTTATCGTCCCCGAAACCCCCTGTATACATAATTTCATGAAAATCGTTCGAGCCGTTTCCGAGATTCAGATTCTATATATATATATATATATATATATATGTCGGAGAAAGCTATGAGTCAAGTTGATTGTTGTTTTCATACCTATAAGATAATATTGCTTTTCCTTATATTGTAATTACTTTTAAAATTCTTAATTTAATTTAAATTGATTTGTTACATTATTTTAGAATGATAAATCTCAATAATTTAATAAAAGTCATGATTTCATTATAATACTACGTAACGACCAATCAGAGCAGAGCACGTGCCTCGAGCGGGGTCGAGGCGCCATCTTGGCTTGGTGGAGTCAGTTAGCTTTCAGTTATTTCGAGACTTTTGGAGTGTGCGCTAGCGATCGAGTTGGATCGTGTTTTAAAGATCGGTGCCCCGAACCCGCTGCTCGGTCTTAACTGTATTATTTCAATTAATTAGAACTATTGTGTTAACCTAAAATAAACTACTGTGAACTTGTGATCGTTGTTTTGTGCTCGCATTTTACCCTCATGACGCCCACAAAGCCCGCAACCACTAATGATGATGTCGGCGGGAATGTTTCTCCGACATCAGAAGTGGGATCGGTGCAGGCACAAAACGTGAGCGAACCGACAGCGGCAAATGAAGGATGGCGTGCGATATTCGAAGCGCAGCAAACCAGCATGAGATTACTAGTTGAGGCGCTAACCAACCCACCGAAAATCGAGGATAAGGGCATCACGCTGCCTAAATTTCAACCGGATGATGCCGACACTGATGCCCGGGCCTGGCTAGCAACAGCGGATATCTGCTTATCGGATCGCGATATACAGGAAGTAAATTGATTCTCATACTTAGTAAGGCTATGAAGGGTTCGGCTGCAACATGGTTTTCTCAGATAGCTTTTCCCAATATGAAGTGGGTAGAATTTAAAGAAATTTTCCTTTCTCGCTTTGATACCTTAGAAACATGTGCTGCGACGGTGTTAAAGATGATTACTGGCAAACCACAAGAAGGTGAATCTCTTGCTGCTTATGCAAGCCGGTTATTCACTTTACTGATGTCACGATGGGGTAGTCTGGGCAAGGAAGAAATAGCGGTATCTTTAATACTCGCACACATGGGGCAAATCGAGCCACGGTTGCAACGCAATATTTTTTCTGAAGAAATAACTACCCGCAGTAAAATGCAACGTGAACTAATGGAGTTCTCTTATCGCAAGCGCAGTTACCAAGAGATTTCAAAGGCCGTCGCAAGTACTACGCAAGACAATAAACGTCCTAGGTTAAGTGCTGTCTCAACAAAATGTTACGCGTGTGGAAAGTTAGGTCATAAATCTTTTGAATGTTTCAGCCGATCGCATGACAAGCAGCAACCAACTCCAATTTCTGAGCGCTCCAACACGGCCGTTACTACGCGCCCCGTTGTGACTTGCTACAAGTGTGGTGCTGAGGGTCACGTGGCATCGCGGTGCTCAAAGACATGGCCAGTTGCAAGCGGCAGCGCACAGCCCACCGCCACTCCACCCAGCGTTGTGAAGCGAGTGGACGTATGCGGCCTGAGACCTGTCACTGGAACCATTACGCAATTTGGTGAGCAGTTCCCATTTTGTTTTGATTCCGGTGCTGACTGTTCCTTAATTAAAGAGAGCGTCTCTCGCAGGCTTGTTGGTACATTGCAGCGTGCAATTGTTACTTTGACTGGGGTAGGAAAATCTAGTGTATTATGCGATTCGCAAATTTTATCTAGAGTTTTTCTTAGTGGGCATGACGTAGAAATTTTATTTCACATTATACCTGATGATTATCTAAATAATGACATTCTGATTGGACGCGATCTGTTGACCCTAGGGTTGTCAGTACACATATCGAGTGATCAGCTTACTATAGTCGAGACGCCCTCTACAGTTAATATTTGCGATGTTGATAACGCGACGGCTGACTTTCAAGACGTGGATACCGATATACCCGATGACCTTAAACCACAACTGATAGAACTTCTTAGCAGTTTTAAGAACTCATTCGTTGAAGGCACTCCTACTAATAGAGTAAAGACAGGTGAATTGGAGATTAATCTAGTAGATCCTAGCAAAACCGTACAACGGAGACCATATCACTTGAGCCCTGAAGAGCGGGAAACGGTACGGAATAAGTGTAGCGAACTCTTGTCTGCTGGGGTTATTAGACCTAGCAAATCGCCCTTCTCTAGCCCAATACTTTTAGTAAAGAAGCGCGATGGCACGGACCGAATGTGTATAGATTACCGAGAATTAAATTCTAATACAGTTCCTGACCGGTACCCTTGCCTTTAATCGGCGACCAAGTTCAGAGGTTATCAGGTGCACGATTTTACACGTGCCTTGACATGGCTAGTGGATTTTATCAAGTTCCTATAAATGTAGAGTCGAATTAGATAGAGAAAACCGCTTTTGTTACTCCGGACGCTCATTATGAGTTTACTGCCATGCCGTTTGGCCTACGAAATGCCCCCTCCGTATATCAGAGAGCTATTAATACGGCTCTAGGTGACTTAGCGCACTCTTATGCGATTGTCTACATGGATGATCTCGTCATACCTGCGAATACTGTAGAACAAGGGCTGGAACGGTTAGGCGTTGTACTTAAAACTCTTAGCGACGCCGGGTTTTCGTTCAATATGAAAAATGTGCCTTTCTAAAGAAGCAAGTTCAGTTTTGGGGTATGAAATATCAGAGGGTGAAATGAGGCTCTAACCCCGTAAGATAACCGCATTAACTAGTTCCCAACCACCACAGACCGTCACTCAGCTAAGACAATTTTTGGGGTTAGCGTCCTACTTTAGGCAGTTTATCAATAACTTCTCGCTTAAAATGGCACCGCTCTACCGTCTGTTAGCTAACAATAATTCTAAAATAACTTGGACCGCCGAACATGAAGCAATTAGACAAGACATAATATCGCTATTGACGTCGTCTCCAGTTTTGATGCTTTTCAACCCAGAATTACCTATAGAGTTACATACCGACGCTAGTAGCGAAGGTTACGGTGCAATTCTTTTCCAAAGAGCTGGTTCAAAATTACATCCTGTAGAGTACTACAGTAAACGCACTATACCCGCGGAGTCTCGATACCACTCTTACGAGTTGGAGACACTAGCAGTTGTTAACTCAGTTAAGCATTTCCGCCATTATTTGTATGGTAGAACTTTCACAGTCGTCACTGACTGCAATTCTTTAAAAGCCTCAAGAACTAAAGTTGACCTGACACCTAGAGTGCACCGGTGGTGGGCTTTCCTCCAGGCTTTTGATTTTGATATCCAGTACAGGGAGGGTAGGAAAATGGCCCACGTTGATTTTTTCTCGAGAAACCATTTGTCCGAAGGGAACAACACCGCCGTTAGCGGTAGCCATAGCTTAGGTAGAGAAAATTACGTGGCAGAAAAACGCGTCAATATAGCCGAGTTATCTTCGAATTGGTTACAAGCGGAACAACGACGAGACCCCGAATTAAATGAAATTATTACTAAACTTGAAACCGATGATCTAGACTTAGAGAGTTGTAGAATCTATGAATTGCGATCTAATGTGCTCTACAGAAAAATTCAAAGAAACAATCGCAACATTTGGCTACCAATTGTACCAAGGGCTTTTCGTTGGTCAGTCATAAATCATATTCATGAATCAATTCTCCATTTGGGATGGGATAAAACTTTAGAAAAAGCATACCAACATTATTGGTTTCCTAATATGTCAAAATACGTCAGAAAATTTGTTGAAAATTGCATAACGTCTAGAGTAGCGAAGTCGCGAAGTGGTAAACAACAAATAGAGTTACACCCCATACCGAAAACAAATATTCCTTGGCATACAATTCACATCGACGTTACAGGCAAGCTCAGTGGCAAAAATGATCAAAAGGAATACGTGTTCGTGCTCGTAGACGCTTTTACAAAGTATGTGTTACTAAGGCATTCCACAAGAATTAACACTGACAGTGCTATAAACGCCCTCAAAGCATCGATATCTCTTTTCGGTACCCCAGTGCGTATTATTGCAGATCAGGGTCGATGTTTTGCGAACAAAGATTTTAAAGATTTTTGTTCCAATCACAATATCGAGTTACATTTGATAGCAACCGGCTCTTGTCGCGCTAATGGCCAAGTAGAGCGCATAATGAGTACACTCAAAAACATGTTAACTGTCGTAGAAACAAGCCCTAATAGGTCCTGGCAAGATGCGTTAGATGACGTCCAACTCTCCATAAACAGTACGATCCATAGAGTTACTAAAGCAAGCCCCCTAGAGTTGTTAATAGGTAGAGTAGCTAGACCGTTAAATTTATTATCCGTTGACGATCACGAGATTGAGGTAAATGTAGAAGAAATTAGAGAACAGGCTGATAGATTCTTGAAAAGTAATGCATGCCTTGATAAAGCACGGTTTGATAAGGGTAAGGCAAAAGTCACTTCGTTTTCTGTAGGAGATTACGTTTTGATTGAAAATCACGAAAGGAATCAAACAAAATTGGATGCTAAATATAAAGGACCGTTTGAGGTCATTGAAGTATTGGACGGTGACAGGTATCATCTCAAGAGTTTGACTTGTAATCGTGCATACAAGTATGCGAGAGACCGTTTACGTCCACTCCCCCAATCCTATGTCCCAACTGAGCTGGATCCGTGCTTGTCAGATGAGAGTGATGGTAAGATCATTGTACAATACCTATTTTGTTTAAAATCTCTAGTTATCTGACTGTGGGTGGCGAATTTAAGTTTTATTTTAACAAGATATCCCTGTTGAAGTGTGAAGTGTATTTTAGCTGTTGAAGTGTAGCGTTTCTGTAAGGCGAGGTGGCCATTAAAATTGTGAGATAGACGTAACTGAAATTCCGTGTTTAACTCAATAAAATAATTTAGTAAGAGGCGAGGTGACCATTATAAGGCGAGGTGGCCATTGTAAGGCGAGGTGGCCATTGTAAGGCGAGGTGGCCATTGTAAGGCGAGGTGGCCATTGTAAGGCGAGGTGGCCATTGTAAGGCGAGGAGGCCACTGTAAGGCGAGGAGGCCACTGTAAGGCGAGGAGGCCATTGTAAGGCGTGGAGGCCATTGTAAGGCGAGGAGGCCATTGTAAGGCGAGGAGGCCATTGTTAGGCGAGGAGGCCTACAGACTTTTCTTTGGTCAGGAGTGGCCGAACTTTACAAGAATTTCTTTCTTTTCCGCAGATGATGCGCGGCCTTCAACATCACACGAGGGCGTGTAATAAGTCAGGACGGCCGTGTCGGAGAAAGCTATGAGTCAAGTTGATTGTTGTTTTCATACCTATAAGATAATATTGCTTTTCCTTATATTGTAATTACTTTTAAAATTCTTAATTTAATTTAAATTGATTTGTTACATTATTTTAGAATGATAAATCTCAATAATTTAATAAAAGTCATGATTTCATTATAATACTACGTAACGACCAATCAGAGCAGAGCACGTGCCTCGAGCGGGGTCGAGGCGCCATCTTGGCTTGGTGGAGTCAGTTAGCTTTCAGTTATTTCGAGACTTTTGGGTGTGCGCTAGCGATCGAGTTGGATCGTGTTTTAAAGATCGGTGCCCCGAACCCGCTGCTCGGTCTTAACTGTATTATTTCAATTAATTAGAACTATTGTGTTAACCTAAAATAAACTACTGTGAACTTGTGATCGTTGTTTTGTGCTCGCATTTTACCCTCATGACGCCCACAAAGCCCGCAACCACTAATGATGATGTCGGCGGGAATGTTTCTCCGACATATATATATATATATATATATATATATATATATATATATATTTACATCCTCCAAACAATTAGCCGTCCTCTGAAGGAAAAAGTGCATTTAAACTGGCGTCCACCTGCTTTTGGCGTCCGCATACCGGACGCCACTTTTATAGCCATTGCCATTTACGTCCTATCGGTCCTGACTAGCCGTAGGACAAATATCGATAGAAGCCAAAAAAACTCTAAAATGGATTCAATAATATATTAAAAAGTTCGTGACGAAATCTCAGCGCAGGTGAGGCGCTGCTGTCGCGCGTATATGCACGGCCGTATAACTCGGAGATTTCCTGACTATGGACCCGCGTATTTGGCGTCCGCAACTGCGACGTTGCCAGCTCGCAACAATAGATCACACAATATTTATCACGGACTGAAATCAAAAAAATAATATTCGCCGTAGGTGGTGTTGTACGCGTTGCGTATTATTAGAAGTCCGACTTTATTTAAACTTTCAAAAAGTTGCTAAAAATAAATGATGTGTTATTGGAATGTATTAGATGTAGATAGAAGATGAATTATCGAGGACTTCGGAGAAAAAATAATATCATATACGGACGCTCAATAGCTATATACGGACGTCCAATTGCCATTTTTTCATTATTTAATAGGTTTGCACTTGACCACCATCTCGCCTGATGTTAAGTGACGATGCAATCTACAATGGAGCGTGCTTACCTAGAAGAAAACGATTCACTCTCGATTTGAAGACACCAATATTGTAACTATAAGGAAAACCCACTGAGGCAACGCATTCCACAACCTAGACGTTCTTGTCACAAACTTGAGTCAAATCTCTTCGTTGGTGTTTTCGGAACATCAACCATGGAACGATGTCGCTTTTTTGAGATACGAGAAGTCTGATAGAAAAAAGGACAAGGTGGTATTAGATCATTCTCAGATCAATTGCACACTCTCCGAAGTATACCCGGTATAAAACCGATAAGCTAGCAATTTTGCGGCGATGATCAAGACTTTGGGGTTTTTTACGCACAAGAGTGTCATTGCCTATGAGCCTTTCGGCACGTCTCTCAATCGATTCCAAAGTCTCCAGCTGATGCTTAGCCGATCCATCCCAAAGGTGCTAACAGTACTCCATACAGGAGCGTATCTGTGCTTTACTTAACGTGAGCAACTGTTCAGAATTGAATCTGTATGTCTATCTTAATGGTATCTTCGCACCTTTGAGAGAATACCTAGTTTTCGGTGGCTAATTTAGCCTTAGACTCAATATACGTGCTAAAATTGAGCGTCGACGATGAAGAGAAGAAATATATACGACGCTCAATAGCTATATACGGACGTCCAATTGCTATATACGGACGCTCAATAGCTATATACGGACGTTCAATTACTATATACGGACGCTCAATAGCTATATACGGACGTCGAATTACTATATACGGACGCTCAATAGCTATATACGGACGCTCAATAGCTATATACGGACGTCCAATTGCTATAAACGGACGCTCAATAGCTGTATACGGACGTCCAATTGCTATATATGGATGTCCAATTCAAATCCAGTGAGATATTTTCCCACCGGGGACGTCAAGAGAAATTGTTTAAAAATATTTCTTCATACTGCCAGTAATTCCCATTTGTCCCTCGTCATCTCTCATCATCATCAGCCGCAAGACGTCCACTGCTGAACAAAGGCCTCCCCCCTAGATTTCCACAACAAACGGTCCTGCGCAACCTGCAACCAGCGGTTTCCGGCGACCTTTGTGAGGTCATCTGTCCATATAGTGGGAGTCCGTCCAACACTGCGTCTTCCGGTTCGTGGTCGCCACTCGAGAAACTTTCTTCCCCATCGGTTGTCAGATTTGCGAGCGATGTAGCCAGCCCATTGCCACTTCAGCTTTCTTATTCTGAGCTATGTCGGCCACTTTCGTTCTTTTGCGAACATCTTCATTACGGATTCTGTCGCGTAGTGAGACTCTAAATATAGCTCTCTCCCAAAGCTCGCTGTGTAACTTTGAGTTTCGTGTTGAGGCCCACAGTTAAGGACCACGTCTCAGTTCCATAAGCCATTACGGGCAACAAGCACTACTTAAATATTTTTGTCTTTAGGAACTGGGGTATTTTGGACTCAAAGATGGGCCGAAGTTTCCCGAACGCTGCCCATCCGAGTTGGATCCTTCGCTGGACCTCTTTGTCGAAGTTGGATCTACCTATTTAGGTCTTTTGACCTAGGTAAACGTATCGCCAATAATTTCGAGTGTTGTATTGCCAAGAATAACCGGTACAGGTGTGAACAATTTCGGAGATATCACATCTCCCTGCCTCACGCCTTTCTGTAGCTGGATATGTTTTGTGCACTGATCCTGTAATCGGACAGACATTGTGGCTTTGCTGTTACACTTCAACGCTGGAAAAACTGAAGCACTGCCCAGGTTTCGATGAAATCGAAGGCTTTCTCATAGCCCATATACGCTATACATCATCATCTGCAGCCTGCCCATTGCCACTTCAACTTCCTAATTTTAAAAGCTATGACGATGACCTTCGTTCTTCTGCGGATTTCCTCGTTGCGGGTTTTGTCACGCAGTGAAATTCCCCAAGCATAGCTCTCTCCATTGCCCGTTGCGCAACTTTGAGTTTGCATATCATGCCAATATGCAATAGTTGGCGACCACGTCTCAGTACCATATATCATCACTGGTAACACACACTGATTGTAAACTTTCGCCTTGAGAGTTTGTGATATTTCTGACGCGAAGATGTGATACCAAACACTGCCCATCCGAGTTGGATTCGTCGGCTGACCTCCTTGTCAAAGTTTGATCTGCCTAACTGGATCATCTGACCTAGATAAGCGTAATGGTCGCCACTTTCGATACTGCCGTTTCAAACATGGACCGGTATGGGTGCAACATGGGCATTTGACATGATTTTGTGTCTTACCCATGTTCATTTTTTAGCCCTACCTATTGAGAGACAGTATTGAGGTCTCTGAGCACTGAGCCAAAGTCATCTAGCGATTGAGCCATAATGACTACATCGTCGGTAAATCGAAGATGGGTGATGTATTTGCCATTAATGTTGATACCATATCCATTCTAGTTTAAAAGCTTAAAAATATCCTCCAATGCAGAGGTGAACAGTTTCGGAGAGAAAACGTCTCCCTGTCTCCCCTTTTTGCATTTGGATCGGGTTTGTGCATTGGTCCTGAAGACGGATAGACATGGTGGCTTTGTTGTATAAACACTTCAACACTTCGATATACCTACGCTATACATAGTAGCGGATTATACTCGTCGGTTTTCTGTATAATCTGCCGAAGTGTATGGATATGGTCTGTGGTACTCGTACTATAGTATTTTATAAGTATTATATCAGCTATCTGGCCGCCATAGTACAAGCTTTGCTTAGTTTGGGGTCAGATGGTGTTGTGGTGGTGTCTACCAATATTTTCGGAAACCGGCTTGTTTGGGGCTGGAAGTCGTCAAACCTGCGTGCGAGACGATTCGTGATTACTTATAAACGTGGCTCAGAAGTGAGATGGGTATGTATTTCTTCAACAAAGTGATGTCACCTTTTTTGTAGAAGAGCACCACCACACTTCAGCTCCACGCTTCTGGCGTGTTACCGTCAAGTATGACGGAGTAGAACAGCTTCTGAAGGACTTTATGTAACCGTTTTCCACCGCTCTCAGAAACTCAGCACCCGTTTGTTTCTACTGGGGATAAATGTGTGAGACAAATGGGAATAAACCAGTATGGCGCAACACGATTGGCAGCAGTATTTCTACCATACAGTAGCTCGTTGCCAAACATAACTGCTTCACATAGTGCCGTATTTTTATAATTAAAGTGGCCAGGCTATTGAACATCCGTATATAACTATTAGGCGTCCGTATATAGATATTGGACGTCCGTATATTATATTGGACGTCCGTATATTACATTGGACGTCTATATATAATATTGGTTCAGTCCATGGCAGGATACAATCCCGATTTTATCTTATCTACATTTGTGTTGATCCACAAATGAGGTTATAACGTACCTACTTGTCTTAAATTAATAAAAAATATGACTAAACAAACATGTACATCTATATTTATGCTTGTTATTCTAGATACTACCGGCGATTATTGGTGTAAAAATCTCATAGATAGGAACTTATTTTTTTTTATCTTATTAAGTAATTGTTTACTAAACTTTGTCAAAATCCATTGTTACTAACTAGTAACAATGGGATGGACACTTACGTGGAAATGTGACATACATTTATCACACAATTCATTCATCTGTAATCATTCACAACAAGACGCCTTATAACAATTTCAATAGCTTAATATTGTGAGAATAAATTTGTAGATAGATAATAATAAAGAATATAAAAATATCGGGCATCCGTATAACTATAGATCTTACGAAATTGAAGTAAAGAAAGAAAGTAAATCTAAACTAGCTGGCAACGTCGCACTCACAAATGCCGTTCATCCTATGCAGACGCTAAATAGTCGATGCCATTGGTAAATCAAGATCAATATATCCAGGACGTTTATAATTAATGACCATGGTTCGGGGTTCAAAAATGTTGCGGCACGAACGTAAGAGGAATATCGCGAAAAATAAAATTATCAGAAAACGATGTATCCCACGGAGCTGGAAATCGAAAAACTAAGCAATATTCATTAAGAGATGTTAAAATAAGCAAGAGGAACCCGAGGACGTCGTAATGATGCACGACGTGCATGACGCCAAAAATGTTGTAGGATGTATATATATATATATATATATATATATATATATATATATATATATATATATATATATATATATATATATATATATATATATATATATATATATATATATATATATATATATATATATATATATATATATATATATATATATATATATATATATATATTTACATCCTAAAATGTTTTTTGGCGTCATGCACGTCGTGCATCATTACGACGTCCTCCGGTTCCTCTTGCTTATTTTAACATATCTTAATGAATATTGCTTAGTTTTTCGATTTCCAGCTCCGTGGGATACATCGTTTTCTGATAATTTTATTTTTCGCGATATTCCTCTTACGTTCGTGCCGCAACATTTTTGAACCCCGAACCATGGTCATTAATTATAAACGTCCTGGATATATTGATCTTGATTTACCAATGGCATCGACTATTTAGCGTCTGCATAGGATCAACGGCATTTGTGAGTGCGACGTTGCCAGCTAGTTTAGATTTACTTTCTTTTTTTTTTACTTCAACTTCGTAATATCTATAGTTATACGGATGCCCGATATTTTTATATTCTTTATTATTATCTATCTACAAATTTATTCTCACAATATTAAGGTATTGAAATTGTTATAAGGCGTCTTGTTGTGAATGATCACAGATGAATGAATTGTGTGATAAATGTATGTCACACTTCCACGAAATTGTCCATGATTTTGACAAAGTTTAGTAAACAATTACTTAATAAGATAAAAAATAAGCTCCTGTTTATGAGATTTTTACACCAATAATCGCAGGTAGTATCTAGAATAACAAGCATAAATGTAGATGTACATGTTTGTTTAGTCATATTTTTTATTAATTTAAGACAAGTAAGTACGTAATAACCTCATTTGTGGATCAACACAAATTTAGATAAGATAAAATCGGGATTGTATCCTGCCATGGACTGAACCAATATTATATATAGACGTCCAATGTAATATACGGACGTCCAATATGATATACGGACGTCCAATATCTATATACGGACGCCTAATAGTTATATACGGATGTTCAATAGCCTGGCCACTTTAATTATAAAAATACGGCGCTATGTGAAGCAGTTATGTTTGGCAACGAGCTACTGTGTGGTAGAAATACTGCTGCCAATCGTGTTGCGCCATACTGGATTATTCCCATTTGTCTACACACATTTATCTCCAGTAGAAACAAATGGGTGCTGAGTTTCTGAGAGCGGTGGAAAACGGTTACTTAAAGTCCTTCAGAAGCTGTTCTACTCCGTCATACTTGACGGTAATACGCCAGAAGCGTGGAGCTGAAGTGTGGAGGTGCTCTTCTACAAAAAAGGTGACATCACTTTGTTGAAGAACCCATCTCACTTCTGAGCCACATTTATAAGTAATCACGAATCGTCACGCACGCAGGTTTGACGACCCCAGCCACCCAAACAAGCCGGTTTCCGAAAATATTGGTAGACACCACACCACAACACCATCTGACCCCAAACTAAGCAAAGCTTGTACTATGGCAGCCAGATAGCTGATATAATACATATAAAATACTATAGTACGAGTACCACAGACCATATCCATACACCTCGGCAGATTATACAGAAAACCGACGAGTATAATCGGCTACTATGTATAGCGTAGGTATATCGAAGTGTTGAAGTGTTTATACAACAAAGCCACCATGTCTATCCGTCTTCAGGACCAATGCACAAATCCGATCCAAATGCAAAAAGGGGAGACAGGGAGACGTTATCTCTCGAAACTGTTCACCTCTGCATTGGAGGATATTTTTAAGCTTTTAAACTAGAATGGATATGGTATCAACATTAATGGCAAATACACCCACCTTCGATTTGCCGACGATATAGTCATTATGGCTCAATCGCTAGATGACTTTGGCTCAGTGCTCAGAGACCTCGATACTGTCTCTCAACAGGTAGGGCTGAAAATGAACATGGGTAAGACACAAAATCATGTCAAATGCCCATGTTGCACCCATACCGGTCCATGTTTATCAGTATCTTGTTGGCAGTATTCAGTATTTTGTTGGCAGTATCGAAAGTGGCGACCATTACGCTTATCTAGGTCAGATGATCCAGTTAGGCAGATCAAACTTTGACAAGGACGTCAGCCGACGAATCCAAATCGGATGGGCAGTGTTTGGTGTCACATCTTCTCGTCAGAAATATCACAAACTCTCAAGGCGAAAGTTTACATTCAGTGTGTGTTACCAGTGATGATATATGGTACTGATACGTGGTCGCCAACTATTGCATATTGGCATGATATGCAAACTCAAAGTTGCGCAACGGGCAATGGAGAGAGCTATGCTTGAATTTCACTGCGTGACAAAACCCGCAACGAGGAAATCCGCAGAAGAACGAAGATCATCGTCATAGCTTTTAAAATTAGCAAGTTGAAGTGGCAATGGGCAGGCTGCAGATGATGATGTATAGCGTGTGGGGCTATGAGAAAGCCTTCGATTTCATCGAAACCTGGGCAGTGCTTCAGTTTTTCCAGCGTTGAAGTGTATAACAGCAAAGCCACAATGTCTGT